>CM053037.1:147173830-147891330 GCA_028564925.1 Lithobates sylvaticus
CAAATAAGACTATTTACACAAACTAAGTTAGATCTATGAAAAGAGCACAAACCGGAAGATTTACACTTTACAATTACAAAAACATGAACTGGAAAGATTCTAAATGTGACCTGTACCGTTTGTGGCCACAACGCTTCAAAGCATTCACACTACAATGCCTTTGAATGACCATCTGAAGTGCCTGCATGGTTATCTTAGCTGTGGGTTAAAGTGCAAGGCAATTCACAAACCCCAAAACATTCCCAGCATTATTCTATTGCCGGGTAGTACAGCAGTCAAAAATTTAACCTGGTCCTGTGCAGTCCAGATAGAAATGCATACTTTAGTGTTTTAATGGGAATGCTGGCCATTAAGGAGGGCCGATGTTCTGTCAAAAAATGCCCGCCTATCGAATAGTGTCCGCCCTGTCCTGCGCAGGCTCATCGCTTGTGCAGTACGGAGCACAAGGAGATTCGGAAAATCTCCGAAGATCAATGGCGCCTGCGCCGTGAGTCCAGGTGCAAGCCCCACCATCCAAGTGGACATACGGCTGCAGAAAGTTAGATGGCTCGCCACACTTCGCTCGCCACGCTTCGGGCACGGCCTCGCTGCGCTCGGCTCTTTTTTATTCTAACTCTATGTCCACTTGGATGGTGGGGCTTGAACCTGGACTCACGGGGCAGGCGCCGTTCATCTTCAGATATTTTCGGAATCTGCTTGGTATCCGTACTGCGCATGTGCAGTACACAGTGGACAGTATCCAAATGGGGGACACTATCCGACAGGACACCGGTTCTTGTTCAATGCCATATTACATTATTCTGTGTCCAACAATATTGTAGACTTCTTTTATTTTTTTTTTAAAACTGCTTTGGTTTGGATGCGTTTCAATACTGCAGTTCCTTCTACCAGCCTCTGCCAAAGGGTGATCAATTGTGCCTGTATGAATAATAAACCCTCTGACTGCTGCACGTGACTTCATGAACCACACTACTTCCTCGTCATAGGATGGATGGATGAGAAGAAGTGACTTACCCCGCTCTGTATTTTTTCAGGGCTTTGCGGCTTGTGTTTGTTAGTTCCTCATCAAACACTGTGCTTTTCTTCTGTTTCTTTGGCTTTGATGGTTTGGCTGAAAAACAAAAAGTAGAGGGCTCTGCCATGATTTGAAATTAGAGTAACTTGTATTACAGGGCAACAGGTTTTTAGTTGTAGATTAGCGAGAGGTTAATTGTCAGTTTTTTCTTCAGCACCTGTTCGGGAGATTTCCCTTCTCTGTGTTATGTGGACACAACAGGAAGTAGAGGAAATCGCTTCACAGTAAGGAAGATGCCCTCTTAGTGGTCACCAAGATGAGTTCCCTTCTATTCCAGTTTGGATTTCCCATCACTTTCACTCCAGTGATCAACAGGGCAAATGGAGAGGGGGGTGAATCTCCCCATCACTAGTGAAGACACAGATGGCAATAAAAACATGAACTTCCCAACCATTCAAAATGGGAAAGAAAGTTATGGCTTTAAAGTCATTCTGTGAATCCGTTTAACCCAGCACTTATGACATACTGTTTTAAAGCACACCTGTGAGGGAAGAGGAGAATTATTATATTGCATAGGCTATCTGCAGATTCCGCTCACTCTTACCTTCACAACCCCCCCTGTAACATCCACAGTTTCTCTACACCTGGTCTACTACTGCAAAATGCTCATTCAATACTACAACCTTGGAGGGAGTATAATAAAGTCTTATTAAGAAGTTACAGTCCCATGGCATATGCAAATCCTTTGTATAGCAATAGGTGTTATAGGGGATGTGGACAACTTGCCTGTGCCTAACTAGATTTCAGTCAGGGAAGCCACCCGTCCCCACTGGGAGAACACAATGGCTCCGCGGGAGGGATTCAAGCGATTCTTTTCTGCAACTATCGCTCCATGGCCGACCTTAGATTTTTGTCCACACTACACAAAGCAGCTATAGCCTATTCTCCCCTCCAAATCACAATACTAAACGTTTCACCATCATCACCCTGTAAAATGCAGATTCATCGCTGAATATCACTTTCATCCAGTCATCTAAAGTCCATGATTGCTTTTATTTAGCCCACTGTAACCTTGTTTTTTTTTCTGTTTAGATGTTGATGGTTTTCGTTAACACAAATCAAATAGGAAGGTTGTTAAAGGGAAGCGTACTGATAAACCAAGGAAGACATCAAAGCGTCAAGTTAGAAAACTAAAAGCAATATGCCTTAAAGAGGAAGTAAACCCTCTTAAAAAAAAAAACGGAAAAAAAAAACCTGCAAGACAAAGGCATAATTAGCTAGTATGCATAGCATACTAGCTAATTATGTATCATTTACCTGAGATCGAAGCCCCCGCATCGGTCCTTTTCTCCCCCTCCGACATGTTCTCCCGAAGTGAATTCCGGGTATCGCGGCTCCGGCGCTGTGACTTGCCAGAGCCGCAATGCCGTCACGAGCATGCGCACGAGAGCGGCACAGTACAACTGAAGCATCGGCATATAGCGCCGTTGCTGCAGTTGTTGCAAGTGCGCATGTGCCGCATGACGTCGGCACATGCAAATACAGGTATATCTCCTAAACCGTGCAGGTTTAGGAGATATCCCTGTTAGCTACAGGTAAGCCTTAATATAGGCTTACCTGTAAGCTAAAGTTGTAAACAAGGGTTTACTTCCTCTTTAAAAACAGAAAATGAACAAAACAAATGGTCAGAAACTGGAGTCAATGTCTGACGGAACTGTAAGCCATCGCCGAAAGGAAATGGGATTTCCATACAGAAAAGCCAAACAAAAACCATTAAACACCTAAACAAAATAAATAAAAGGTTACAGAGGGCTAAAGAAAAGCAATCATGGACTGTGGATTACTGGATGAAAGGGATATTCAGCGATGAATCACAAATCTGCATTGGGCAAGGATGATGATGCGGGAACTTTTGTTTGGTGCTGTTCCAATGAAATGCATGAAGAAGACTGTCTGACGAAAACATGCAAATTTACACAATCATTGATGATATGGGGTTGCATGTCAGGTAAAGGTACGGAGGAGATGTCATTACATCTTAATATACAGTATAGAGATTTTGGACACTTCTTATTCCATCATCTGAAAGGATGTCTGGTGATGAGGACATAATTTTTCAGGATGTAATTTGATGCAGATGTTTGTTTTAGAACTGCATGTTTTAGAAGTCCATGGCGATTCCATAATATTTTCCTCAGAATTGAGTAATTCAATTTTTTTTCCCCTTTCTCCTGCTTGATCTGCAAAAACAGTTGCAACTGACTACAGCTATTTATTTTTATTTTAAAGTGTTTTTTAAAACCAGAAGTCTTTGAAACCATGTTAAATCTTTTTTTTTTTTTTTTTTTACACAATTAAAATTTTCCAAGAGTGGTGATTCCATATTGAAGCATGAGAGGCAGCCCAACTACCATTTTCAAAGGCAATCTCAGCAGGTTTGATTTTCCTGATTGTTACGACAAGCATCTTTCAGTTAAAACAGGTAACAATTTTCCACTATTACCACTACTTGTGCTTACCTGCGGCTTCATCTTCCACAGGCATTGCCCGCGCTCTCTTGGGCTTGCGGTCTCTCTTGGCCACGCGCTCCGCATACATCTGAGCCTTCAAGACTTCAAACTGAGAGCGCTCTTCAGCCTGTAAAGAAAGAATACAGGTCACAGAAAAGCAAAGATGGAATTCAGGAAACTGAACAGTCCTTTTGGTCTGTCTTACTGTCATGTCTTTTTTCTTAACATCCGCTATGAATTTCTTCCTCTTTTTTTTTCCTCGCAGTGCCAAATCAAATTCCTGAAGAGCGTGGGATACTGGCAGATTGAAAAAGAAAAATAAATAAGCACCTCAGCTTGAAATACACTGCATAAAAAAAAAAAAAAAAAAAAAAACTTTTACCAAACACCAAGCGGGCTTTCATGCATTTTGCACTGAGGAGAGGCTTCCGTCTGGCCACTCTGCCATAAGTCCCAAATTGGTCTAGGGGTTGCAGTGATGGTTGTTCTGGAACTTTTCCCCCCCATCTCCACACAGGATCTCTGGAGCTCAGAGTGACCATAAGGTTGTAGGTCACCGCTCTTACCAAGACCCTTCTCCCCCAATTGCTCAGTTTGGCCAGACAACCAGCTCTTGGAAGAGTCCAGGTTGTGCAACACTTTTCATTTGAGAATCATGGAGGCCACTTTGCTCTTAGGAACCTTCAGTGCAGCGGAAGTTTTTTGTAGCCTTCCCCAGATCTGTGACTGGCAATAACCCCGTCTCTGAGCTCTGCAAGCAGTTCCTTTTACCTTGTGGCTTTAGCTCTAATACAGTATGCATTGTCAGCTGTAAGTCTGGCCATACATTATACAAATTTTCCTTTAGATTTACCAAAACCATAGAATTTGAGGTCGAACCTAAACAGTTTCAAATTGTATGCAATCAGGCAGGCCTTTATACTACATAGTTGACGGTAAATCTAAAAGGAAAATGAATAAGAAAATTGTATAATGTATGGCCAGCTTAAGGCCTTTTATAGAGAAGTGTTGTCTTTTGCAAATCGCATCCAATCAATTAAATTTACCACAGGTGGACTCCAATCCAGGTGTAGAAACATCTCAGCAACAATAATGAGAATGGTACACCTGAGCTAAATTTCAAGTATTGCAAAGGGTCTGAATACTTATGCCAAATACAATGTGCTTTACGAATGTGCTCTGTGGAGTGGACTTCATGGGAATTCCCCACTGGCCACACACTGTGGGCCAATTTTATGACTGGGATGGGCTGTGGCGTGCTTAGCACAGTGGTGCATAAAGGAGACTGGACTGGGATATCTACTCTCCACTATTTTTAATTAAACTAAAATGTGAGCAGCTGAATGTGACTTGGTCTTAAAGCGGTAATAAAGACGCATTTGAATGGGAGTCACAATCGAGGCACAGCCCTCTGAATGGATGGGCCCACTTGAATGTTGTTTCCATCATCAGATCACAGTGTGAATGCGTCATAGGCATTACTGGCCAATCATGTGCCTTGTCCAACAATATAGTAGACCAGCAGGGCCAATCGTGTTTTGCATGTGCCAAGGATCATGCAGACGAATGGAGAACCGTGAGCAGAGGAGAATTTCATCCAGATGCTGCAGCTCATTCGATATCCAATTATGGACAGGGGGTAGGGAGTTAGCGAAGTTGTGTTGCTTAACACAGGGCTTGACAAATTTGCATTGAATCTAGGAGCCAGCTAAAGAAATCACGAGCCATTTTTTTTTGTTATTTTTACTGGCAGGGCTTTGCTTTCAGAGACAGAGATGGGCAAACGCTGATCTCTAAAAAGGGGACTCTGATACAATGGGGGGTGCTAATATGAAGGGACTCTGATCTAATGGGGGATGAGAATATAAAGGGACTGATCTAACTGGGAGGGGGGTGCTGATGTAATGGTAGCTCTCCAAAGGGGGGTGATGCCGATATTGGGGGACTCTGATCTAATGGGAGGGGGGTGCCGACGTCTCGTCACCAGCAGTCAGCAACCCAATTAGCTCACAGTCCCTGTACATCGGTGCCTCTACCCATAGATTTTCTTACCAGTGGGACTCAGAAGCACCTACAAGCCAATAAGTGTCTGAAGCTGGGAGCCAGAGTTGAAGGACGGGGCTGGAAGGTGGACCATCTGCGGTTCCAGGGCTATTCTCTATCTAGTCTGTGCAGTGTGTCATTGGTTGCTAGCACACGCAGGGGTCCCACAACCAATGGCGGGAATGCAAAGGAGATCACTGAGGCAGGAGGGGGAGAAGGCAGAGACCACAGGAAGGCAGGCGCAGCTGACAGGAGCGTAGCCCAGTGCTGAAAGTTGGTACAGCCGTCCTGGGGCCCCCCTCCACAATGGCAGAACTTCAGGGCTCGGCCACAAGTGCGACCGTTGCAACCCTGGTAGTTCAGCCACTGGTTGGAACTAGATCGGCTACCAGACCCTGCACGTTCGGGGGTTCGTTGGGAGTTGCTTGCGCTTGGTGCCAGCGGTGGATGGGCTGGTGGGAGCCCAGGAGCCGGGATGCAATTTTTTGATCGCCATGGTGACCTGGCACCTGAGATTTGGTGAGCCTTGGCTTAACAGCAGTAGAGAAAGACAAGGTCACCAAGATGCCCTTTGCCCATGTTATCTGGAAAGGCAATGTAAATCTCGCGACTGCCATGACAGCAATACAATTCTTAATGGCAGGTAAACACTCCAATAACATTTTCATTGTAACCCAACTAGCTGCAACTGCTAATAAAAACAGGTTGCTTTACTTAAATTGTTCTACACCCAAGGCCAATTCAAGTCTAAACATGCTACAATTTTTATAACCCGCACTGCAGGCCCATTTCTCCACCTACACTTTTCTTTCTTTCTCTCTTCCCTGGTCTGGAACCAGCTTCTCTCCAGACCCTCAGGTTGATTTCCTTCTTGCAGTCTATCTTGTGCAGACTTTATCTGAAAACACAAAAGAGCACATTTGCAACTTCAAAAGAAACCAAAGCAATACCAAGCATAGAAAATTGGCTATTCATGCAACAGTTTTGTTGGGGACCAATTGTGTATGTGTGCAATTTGCCTCATTCTTTACAGTGGTACTTTAATGAGCCAGTGTGGCTTAATATGTACTCGCCAGTGTAATTAGAGCTTTTGTTCCAAATAGTATTTTGTTCAGGATATGCAATCACACACAAAAAAGTGTTTGTAAACCATTTTATTTTTTTTAATAACAAACATGCCCATACTTACCTGCTCTGTGTAATGGTTTTTGCACAGAGCAGCCCGGATCCTCTTCTTCATTGGGTGTCCCCACAAAAACATGCTTGCGGCACCCGTGCGGGCTCGCTCCTGAGTCCTGCTGCCGTGTCCATTGACACAGACAGCGTGACTCAGCCCTGCGTCACTGGATTTGATTGACAGCAGCAGTAGCCAATAGCTCCTGCTGCTATCAATCTGTCCAATGAGGAGGCGCTTGTGCACATCGCTGGATCGTATTGGGCTTAGGTAAGAAAAAAAAGGGGGGGGGGGGGGGCTACTGCAGCACAGAAGGTTTTCCACCTTAATGCATAGAATGCATGAAGGTAAAAAAAAAATAATAAATAAAAAAAAAAAACAGTCAAGCCATCAATTTAACAGTTTAAAAAAATAAATAAATAAAAAAAATACAGTTCCATGCCCCGCACGTGCCAGAAACTTAGTGGTCAGATTGGTTGTGCTCTCAACCCAACCATCCAATGTCTGGTGTCATAACTGATCACATGTGTAGTATCATGGCAAGGATATAGCACATATCAGATTTTGGCAAAGGAAAAAAAAAAAAAAAAGTTGATTAAGCATAGGCCAAGATGGCAGCTTCTGTGGCTGAAAAGAAGGAGGGTTCCAAGAAAACAAATGTAGTATACTGCATGTTTCCAGTCCAGTGGTGGCTGCATTTGTTTTTTGTCAGGCTTTGTTACCTGGCGATCCTAATAAGACACTTCCTGTCCTAGGTTAACAACATTCACCATACTGTACCTATGGAAAAGCAACACTGTCAGCCTAGGACAGAAATAGTTTTACAAGTACAGAACATCTCCCTACCATGTTGTGGAGAACCCTAAAAAGACTACTGGACACTTCCCCCTAATTCTCCATAACATAAAAGGGAGATGTGTTTCGTCCACAGAGCTGGAAACAACAACTAATAACAGTGCAGCAAGCATAGAGCACATATCAGATTTTGGCACAGAGAAAAAGAATAAAAATAAAAAAACACACACACACAGATCAGTACAGAAAAGTTCCTCCCACCTGAGCCTCAGATTTATGCATCTCTTTCTCCTCTTTTTCTAGCTGTAACACTGCATAAATCTCCTTTTCCATGTTCTTGATCTTTTCCCGAAACTTAGAGATCACATCTGATGGGAAACACCCATAAAGGTTAAATTACAAGAGTCTCCGTCATTCAGCTGAAATGTCACCAAGCCTCTCACCAGACAGTCTCACCTTGAGGAAGGACTCTGGCCTTCACGGGAGCCTGCGCTTTCTTAACAATGTCCTTCATTATCTTTCTTTCTTCTTCGCCAACCAGAGAAACGGATCGCCCAGCCTTGCCAGCACGGGCTGTACGGCCAACCCTGTGAACGTAGTGCTTCATTGTGGCCGGCATAGTTAGATTAATTACCTGAAGGAGTAACAGATGTTGTATGAGAAATTGTATGAATATTTATTTTATGCAGACGACCTGGAGAATAAAATGATTGTTGCAATTTTTACACTTTCATGAATTTCAATGCATACAAAACACAATTACATTTTTTTGTAAAATATAAAAAAAAAAATTGATATATGACGACATGTAAAACAGATACCCAACATGTCACACTTTAAAATTGCATATGCCTGTGGTAGTATGGTACATAAAAATCTCCATTAGAGACACATTAAAAAGCCTTTACAGGTTACCAGCTTAGGAGTTACACAGGAGGTCTGGCACTAGAATTATTGCTCACTCTGGCGATATCACACATGTGTGGTGCAATCTCTGTTTACATATGCATGCGGGACCTACATGCGTGTGGACACTGGGGGGGGGGGGGGGGCTTGGGGCAGTACGGAGGAAATTCAGGGGCACTTTACAATAAAAGATGTTCCCCCCATTTAACTTGAGATTGATCAGATGCTTTACATGCCAGTAATGGTTTCTGACATCACAGAGGGGGAGTAACAACAGAAGTTACTCACACTCTTTGTACAGCATCAGATACTACCAGTTGCATTGATACTGGGCTCCTCAGTGAGATGGGAGAGCCCTGTAAAGGCGGCCTTGGGGTCGGGTGACCCCTTTCTGCCGCCTGTAAAAGTGATCGGGTGGGCTGTACAGCTGCTTGGATCACTTTTACTTTATAGAAAATAGTTGGCCCCAAAAAAAGATCTCAGTCACCTCTACAGCAATGATCGAGGCATCACTGGTTCCACTTATTTGTTTGAAGGCCCTCAAAATTACAAAGTCGTTTTAAATATCCTGAAGATTTCATACAGTTGCTCTGCTCACCGTTTTAACTCCTTGAATATCCAACCCTCGAGCTGCAACATCTGTAGCCACCAGAATATCAATCTGCTCATCTTTAAATCGTCTACAAAATAAGAGTAAAGTGGTTTTAAAATCAGTTTTGGTGATATCTTTAAGCGGAACTTCACTCTTAAATCAACACTGACAGCTTTTAATCCTTATACTGCTGGCATTCTTAGATGGATAGAAAAGTAAATCATATTTTTCTCTCTTTTTTTTCGAAGAAAATACATTTTTTAAAGCTGAGTTCAGCTGGAATTATTTTTTTAAAAGCTGCTGACTTTTAAATAAGGACACTTACCTGTCCAGGGCACCCACAATGTCCGAAGCCGACCCGTCCCTCGGCTCCGGGTGCAGGCGCCGGCATCTTCAGTAAGGGAATCAGGAAGTAAAGCCTTGTAGCTTCACAGTCTGGTTCCCTACTGCGCCATGCGCAAGTCGCGCTGCATGTACTGAATGGTCCCTGCGGTCTTCTGGGACCTATGTCTCCCCGAGAAGATGGGGGGGGGGGGGGGGGGGGAATTAACGGAGGATGAGCCTGACATGGCGTAGTTCGCCGCAGATTCTGTGGCGCTCTTTCACTGGCAGTGGGAGCAATTGTCTGTTCCCCCCTGAAAAGGTGCCAATTGTGACAATGGAGGGGGGACACACAGGGACAGGATCAGCGGACGTTCCTTTTCTGGGTGGAATTCCGCTTTTAAAAGGGACCTTAAATGAGGACAAGCATAAGAAACAATCAATATATACATATAATAGTATATATACACACACACACATATATATATATATATATATATATATATATATATATTTATTTGGGATGGAGACTTTTCATATATGGTGTCACCGACCAGACCTCACTTTCCTTACTTTTTTTTTTTTTACATTTCTTCAGCTACTTCCTGGTTTCCAGGTCTAGGCAAATTATGTCATATATCCCAGGAGTCTTCAGGAGGGGCTTTCTCAGCTAAGTACACCCTCCTGCCTGCATGCCTGAGCTTACTCAAAATGGCCACTGCCAGAAATGCTAAGGGAGCGTTTTTCAATGTGGTTTCTCAGCATAATAAAGCATGGAGACATGGATGGAAGAGTTTGTTTTGAATATTAAAAAATTAATAAAATTGTGTTTTTGGTACTCGGATGCCGTGTAGTTCTGCTTTAAAAGAAAAATCTCGTTACCTGAGGGCCTCCAGACGCTGCGTCTGTGAAAGATTTCCGTGAAGCTCACCAACTCGCACACCCATAAGACCCAATAAGATGTGCATTCGGTGTGCTTGTTTCTTGGTTTGTGTAAAGAGCATAACGTGATCCTGGAAGGTGCGGGTCAGGAGAGCTGAAAGAAAGGTCATGGTAGGTTAGAATACCTCAAATTTTGTAGACTTAAAGTAATGATTTTGTGTATTGCTCTCTGATGTGGCAGCTACCACTTAGTTCTAATAATTTCAAAAACATAAACAAAGGGTGTAGGCTATATTGAAAATGGTAGTTGGAATAAATGCTGCAGACACATAACGGAGTATGTAGATCCTAGGAAAGACACAGGATTAGGCTTTTTTTCATGCAGGGAGTGCAATACCGTTGGCCCATACATCCCTGGCAGGCAGTTCCGTTGGTGTCTATTGGGACACAGAGGCTGCATGGAACAGCCACCGTGTACCGATATGACATCCATGTAAGTGCATGTGTGTCCCCAAACTCACTCTGCAGGTAAACACATCACTGTATGGGTGTACAGTATTGTACGCCCTGTGTGAATGAGGCCCAACTACAGCATTATAGGAAAATTACAAAAGCAGTTTGCCTTCAGACTCTTTAGCTCTGTTTAAAATTGTACTAAACAGTAGAGTCACCTGCATGTGCAAAACTCAGCTTTAGCTGTTGAGCTCTGTAGAGGAGGCTACTGCACTTGTTGGCTGTAAATTTAGAGTACAATAATAACATAGAGCTGACAACTCACCAAATTAAAAAAAATTCCTGGCCTAACAAATACAGAACATATGTAAAAAAGTAGTGTAATGACCGATCACTTCAGTCTGTTCTTTACACACCACACACAACGGCTTCCCGATCCCCTTCACGGTTTGGTCGGATCCTCACAAATTCTTGACGCAGGAATGGGGCCACATCTGTGTTACTATTTACAAAGACACGCACTGGATTGCGGAGAGACACAGCAGCCAAATCTTGAACCTGTAAATGGAATGCAAATGTCATATGGCTCATATGTCTTCAAGGAAACCTGGGCTATTTAAACAGAGCAACTTTATTCAAATATTTAATCCACAAATTTTCCTGCCAAACTTGACCCAAACCCAATGCTAGGTTCACACCTAGCGTCAACGGAACATGTGTTTTTTGCCAGTTTCTGTGCTACATACATAAAACGCACGCCAAAAGAAGCTTGCCATTTAAGAAAAGGTACCATTCCCTGCCAATGGCACCACAAGCGTGCCACGCTTTTTTTAGCGCATGTTCACCGAAAACTTAGGTGTGAATGGATCCAAAGTCCTTCCGTTTGAGAACAGGTAAATTCTGATAAGGAAGCAGATTGGCAGGTCCAACTTTCTTGTATAAATTCTAATAATCAGATGAGCCAGCTTCAACATCTTGTGATTTTACATGGTTTTCCCCCTTTACTTTACTAGCAGGAACAATCAAAGTCCAGTTAAAGCATATTTTCCTGCAAGTTCTTAAAGTGGTTGTAAAGGCAAAAGTTTTTTTTTTATCTCAATGCATTCTATGCATTAAGATAAAAAAAAAAAAAAATTGTAAGCAAGCTGCTTGCTGTTGAAGCACTCAAAAAGGAGGGAGGGGGCAGAGGCTGCAGCCAGGGACCTAAGAAGAGGACCTGGGCTGCTCTGTTCAAAACCACTGCACAGAGCCGGTAATTTTAACAGATTTGTTATTTTGATTGAAAAAAAATACAAAAATAAACTTTACAATTACTTTAAGCCAAAAACAAGATACAACATTAAAAGCCTATTAAAAAATACATTTTGTCGCAATGTTTGCTTATTTCCACAAGAAGTCCTCAGTCTGAGGACATGCATCAACCCACTTCTGTGAACTCATGTTGCCCCAGACCCATCCGAACCTGTGACTGGACAGTGAAATGAAAAGCAGCTCAACTCAGCGTCACTCTGCTCTTTCCTGCTATAAGCATGCCTTTGAACTGACTGGCTTCTTGTACTGCTTCTTCCCATCACACTTCAGTCCTGCTGTACAGGGATGGCAAGGTTACCAGGTCAGATTCAAGTATTCTCACGGCTTATATTCCAAAAATAAATATTTCATGATATAGTAATGATTACAGAGCTACAATAATTTGTGTTCATTATATCTACATAAAGTTCAGTTTTAGCTGCTCCAATTGCGGGTGAAATTTCTTTTTATCTAGCTTGTAAACAGATTGTACAAAAAAAATAAAAAATTTAAATCGGCATACTGGAGGAGGGGCCGGTGATCTACCAAAATGTGGCAGCAGAGGGGGGGGGGGGGGGGGGGGGGTAGGGCACAAACAAGCTTGCCCCTTTGAGTAGAGCTCCGCTTTAACTACTAAAAGCTAATACCCGATATGTGGCCTAAATGCCCACTGTACACTTTTGCCGCATTCACGCAAAAAGTGTAATTTAATTTATATGACCTGACAGCTTCTTTGGGACACATGAGGATGACTGTGTTCTTGGGTCTCCAAACCTGTTGTGGCCAATGGAAAGAGTTCCTTCTTTCACTGTTGTATTACTACTTCGTTTTTTTTCAGAAGATGTAATGGAAGGAGCTGGAACACAACCCTGATGGTAAATAACCCAAACTCCCAGGTAGATAGAACCAAACTTTTTAAAATTATGGCAGGGAGATATCTGAAATATAATGTATTCCAGACATATAAGAAGCCAGGGGTTGAATCAGGCCTTTCAGCTCCACCTATAACAACCTTTTATTGCATTTTTTTTATATGACTTAGATTACAGCATTACCTCTTCGGACATAGTTGCAGAGAAGAGCAGCGTCTGCCTCTGGTGAGAACAAAGTCTAATGATCTCTTTCATCTGTTCTTCAAAGTATTCATCCAGCATCCTACACAAAAAATAGAGAACAATTACTTCTCTGTCCATATGAGCCAGTTATTCATCTTGTTACAGTTACATGTTGTAACACCAACATAAAAACGCCTGTGAGATGTTACATTTATTTTATACTAATGGTGAAATAACCTAAGAGGATGATATATGGGTGCTATATTCCCCCAGAGAAAAAAAAAAAACGGGTTGTGTGTTTTCTTGGGGTCTTAATGAAGTCAGCATATGTGCTGTATTGAATGAGGATTACTCTCTTCCTGTCATGAGCTGTAAAATTATAAAAATCCAATATATTTCAAACTGATTTTTTTGGAGGATTAGCGCAAGCTGTGATGCAAAATCAAGTGTATGGTTCCCATATTCTCACCTATCTGCTTCATCCAAGATCAGCACTTCAATGGCATTGAGGCTGAATGAGGGGCAATTGTGCAGATGGTCAATGAGCCTCCCAGGGGTGGCAATCAGGATATCAGGACCAGCTCGTAAGGCCGCTTCCTGTGACTTCACATCCAAACCACCTAGAAGAATATAGGGGAAGATACAGATTTACCGTAAAGACAAAGCATAGCAAGGGCTGCAAACTACTGAAAATACAAGTAAACTGAAGGGGATACCCAGCATAGAGAATTCATGTGGAGCTCAACCTGCTGGTAAAATGCGACACTGGTTATGAATAGTTAGGCCTCAATGCTCATGGCCAGTTAAACCCAGGTTGCCCCATTGTGCAGATTGCAACCACAACATCTATGATCATGCCAAGGCCCAAACCCTATTGACCAGTAAATGAGATAGGCGGCCTCACCAGTCAACTGAGGTGGGCCAGAGCACAACCAAGGTTGCAAATTGCATAGCAGCAAACCCCTGGGTTTGAGAATTTCAGGGTCCTGAGGCCATAAGAATGAAAAAGTGAAGTCTGTGTGTATTCAACTTCCTCCACATTCCCACGATCATCTTACCAGAGGCACAGATCGAAAGAATAACTTTAGTCCAGTGGAAAAGCCTTTAAAACAGAACTTAGCTGAGTTCTTTATTAAAAAATACAGTGGGGTAATTTGTTACTGTGCCCACCATCATATATGTGAAACGTTTTTAAATACAGTATTGGTCCTCAATGCCAAAAAAAATAAATAAAGAAAGAGCCACGCATGGTATTTAATATAGTGGACAGTTTTAGTCCACTGCCTGCCAAGTCTAAAGCCTAACTACTTCTGCATTTTAAAGAAAACAGGCTACATGTTTCAAGAAATATACCCAGAGCACTCACCCACAGTTAAGCAGCAAGTAACCTCTGAGAACTGGGCCAGCTGTCTGGCGACTGTATGCACCTGAATGCCGAGCTCACGTGTTGGGACCAGAACCAGGACCCTGGTGACCGGTGCTTCCCGTGGCTTGTAAATGAGACGTTCCAGAACTGGAAGCATGAATGCAGCTGTTTTACCTGTTGGAGAAGATTACAGAAAAATTACTATACAAAAAAAAATAATTGCACTCAGTGCCATGCAAATAAAGTGCAGGAGCTGGGATGACAGCAATCGTCTAAAGTTTACCATACAGGTGCTTTGTCTCATAAAAGGTTGCATTTGAATCAAGAAATACCTCAACCCACAAAAGCTGTCATCACAAAACACAAGTCACTTAGTCGCTAGCTTTGAAGCAGGACATGGCACCCCTTATTCTGAAGGCTCAATTCACCCAAAAGGCATTTTATTTATAGATAATGCCTGGCAGGCTGAATCCGCTGTATTCAAGTGAGCATGTTACCATAAAACTGGTACTGTCTACCTGGAAGTTTAAGTGTTTCCACCACCTTATGCATTTTGCACAATCAAAAGAAATAAAAATCCAGCAGGCAGAACAGAAGTTTCTTATAAGGCCCATTTCACACAGCGGGTCTGATCAGGTCTACCTATTAGTTTTTCAGGCAGAGCTGATTGGACGATCCATTCAACGCTAAAGGACAGACTGGTGTAAATGAACTTGTGTCAGTTCATCCAAGCCTACCTTTGGGTCTGATCCAGTCTGCTCAAAAAAATTAAAATAAAAAAACAAAAAAACACACACACACACACACACACACACACACACACCATTTGAAAGGGGATAAGTCAATATCCATTTGGGCACTTTCCATTTTGTTTACACTTGGCCATTCATAGAGCAGAGTTGGCTCTGTCCGTAGGGGATCTGTGAGCGGATCAGGACAGAGTTTGCCCCGTCTGAGAGGGGCCCAACAGTCACAGCAGGTGTACAAACTCAGGACCTCCTGGAAATCTCATCAACAGAGCCCCCAACACATCAAACTGTCAGGAGTCATGAGTTCAGTCATGAGAATCAGAAGAGCCATTATTTGGATGGACTGATCCTTTAACAAATGTAAACTGAAGCACCACGCCACTGCTAAAAAGGTCCAGATACGACTTTTTTTATCCAAAAAGGTCAGGGGGGACAATTGAAGATTAGTCCAAGCGTTTCAGGTGTCCAAAAATTGCATAACAGTAATACAAATACATCCCGATTAAAATGTGGACATAACAAGAATAAGTATTTAAATACAATGTGTCTAAAAATTAACATATAACTCAAGCCAAACACTATACAATCCCTGGATAATCCTACCTAACTTCACAAACACCATGCACATATTAAGAAGATTTAGGAGACTTTATTGTGTATGTGCAGCCTTAAGCTCACCATACAATCTGATTGTAGATCCAGAGGAGATTTTACAATCAACTATGTAGTCTGGAGTTCCTGCAAGACTGGATACAGGTTTTATAGATAGGTGCGTCATCATATTCTATAGTTTTGGTAAATCTGAAGGTGCCCATACACTATACAATCTGTATGTAAAATCTCTATAGAATTTCCTTTAGATGTACAAAAATTTATAGGACAACAGCTAATCTATCCAAACAGGCAGACCCTTGCACTACATAGTAGATTGTATATCTACAGAATATTGTACAAATCAGGTTATATAGTGTTTAGCCACCTCATGGCCTTGTTCACACCATACATAAAACGGATATTAAATAAAAATAAAATAAAAATAGAAAAAAAAAAGGGTAGAATTAACTTGCATAGAACACTTGGGTTTGGTCCACCATTTCTCTACAAGAACACAAAAGTAAACAATTTTTTTCCATCTGCCCCGTTCACACCACAATGTTGGTGTAACGTGAAGTCTGTGTAAAAAAATGCATACAACGTTGCACATTGCTGCACAAAAAACACACTACTCCAGTAGTGTGAATGGGCCACATAGAAATCAATTGTTTTTGTGTCCTTGCAGAGGCAGGTGCAGAAAAACACATCTCCACACGTGAACGAGGTCCGAGAGGATGTCAAAGAACTGTATATACACACAGACTATTCAAAACACCGCTACAGTACATGTCGGGGTATCTGCTGTATGTACCAAGAAATGGCTATATGTGATCTAAGAGCAAAGCAATGCGTTTGTGTTCAATTTAAAATAAATGATGTCAATTACAATGTAGTCTGAAGACAGTAGCCTAATGAGGTAAAAAAGGGCACAGTGACCATGCACAAAAAGTCTTAAAAAGGTGTATAGTCACTATTTGCACCCCCCCTTTTTTTTTTTATAATTCTATATTTTCAACTTTTCACAGAGCAGATATACAATATATTCGTACAGTGAAGAACAGAGCTTGTCTCATTCAGCATAAAAAAAAAAAAGAGAGATTTTATACAAAGAGTGAAAAATTTAAGGGGGTCTGAATACACACACACAGACATATGTATATATAGGGATATAGGTACAGTATTTGCACCTTTTACCTCATGAGACTATTTGCACCTTTTCCCCGCATGAGACTATATTTGTGCATTGTCACTAGATTTGTGCCTTTTCCCCTGAGACTATATTTGTGCATTGCCACTATATTACTCACAATAGTAAATATGTGGTTGGGGGCGTGGCCAGGACAGGCATGTGAGAAGACATGTCTCACAGCTCCTGCATATTACAGCGTACCGATCCTCTCCCAGCAGCGATCTAATGCCCAGAAATGGCTCTCCAGCTGGATACCGGCAGCGGCAACCCTCCGGACCACCCGCCGGCCCTCTGCACCCGAGGAAAGGGTAAATAAAAAGGCCTCCTCCATGAGCTCCGAATTTCAAGATGGCGCCGCCGCGGCCCAGGCACAGCGCACACCAAGGGGAGCAGACAAGCCCAGAGGGGAATCCAGCAGGAAGGCACCAAAGGCTGCGGGTAAGGAGTACCCCAGAGATATGACCTACTATGCCCAAAAGCTGGGGGGATCCCTGGAGCAGATGGCAGAGGGGGGCTTTGTACATAACCATGAGGCACCACAGGGCCCAGCAATACAAAATCACATGAGGAAGTCAGCAGGAGAGGCAGAGGGACAGGGAGAGCAGGACTGTACCGCTGAGCAGCATCATCCCTCACACACAGACATGGCAGCAGAGGAGAGTGAACAACCAACCCTGGCAGAGATACTTAGGGCTGTGCATGTATGCACTGCCTCAGTGAATACCCTTAAAGAACAGTTTGGGGGACTGAGGGAGGAGGTTTCCCTGCTGAGGCAGGATATGCAAAAAATTTGAGAACGCACAACCGCAGTGGAAAGCAGGGTGAGCGAAGTAGAGGACAGACTCCCCCCAGTTGCTCGGGAGGCTCATGCGGCACATCAGCTGGCTAAAGAAACTAACAACAGAGCAGACTATATCGAGAACCGCCTGAGACGGAACAACGTGCGCATTGTGGGACTGCCCGAGAAGACTGAGGGGAAGGACCCTACCACATTTGTAGAGGGATGGCTGCAAGAGTTGTTTGGCAAAGAAGCGTTCTCTCCATTTTTCACGGTGGAGAGAGCCCATCGCACACCGGGCCGCCCTCCGCAACCGGGCGCCCCACCCAGGCCCATCCTTGCCCGACTTCTGCATTACAGAGACAGGGAAGCGGTACTTAGACAGGCCAGAGAAAAGGCTAACGTCCAGGTGAATGGGGTACGGTTATCCTTCTATCCGGACTTCTCTGCGGAAGTGCAGAGGTGCCGGGCCAAGTTTGCAGATGTAAAGAGGAGGCTAAGAGCTCTGCAGCTTCCATATGCCATGTTATACCCCGCTAAGCTGCGAGTTACCGCCAATCGACAAACCCACTTTTTTGAATCGGCCCAAGATGCTGCAATATGGCTGGATTGGAATGAGCAGGCTTTAAGACACCGTGGCAGAGAGGAAGAGGGAGACTGATTTGCTACCAGCTGCGGCCGGATACCACGCTGAAGAAATTACATGCTGGATGTACCTGGAGAGCTCATATTTTGTTTAATTTTTTCTTATTACCCCTGAGTTTCCCCTGTATTTTCGCTTGTTTACGCTTTGTTTGGCTTGACAGGATATTGATAGTTTTGATCCCGATGGAAGGACTTGATTAAAGGGGGAAACTCAGGTGTGGAGTTGCTGGGAGACATAATACTACCATGTGAGTCTCGAGCTACCTTGTGAAGATGCAAGGAAAATGCGTTCTTTCTACGTGAGAAGTGGAAAAAAAAATGCTAAAAACGTTGTTTTCAAGTTAGATCAATCTGACCTGTCACGTTGATGGCCTGGACTCATGTTTGTTTAAGGTGTTTAACGTTCTTTCCCAACAGGCTTCGACTGGAGGACACTGGGCTATGGTACTGTCATTACCTAATTGATGGTAAACTTGAGATCCCTAAACTGTGGCACATGCCCATTTTTGTTCTGACCATGCTGTACTATGTCATCAACCCACATATCTTTTATTTGCCTACATGCACCCTGGGGTTCTTAGAAAATATAAATGTAAATGGCTGAAATTAATGTGGTGTCTTGGAATATTAGAGGGTTAAGCTCCCCAATTAAACGTATGATGATAGCCACATGTTTAAAGAAGTTTCACCCGGCCATATTGTGTTTCCAGGAAACGCACTTGACTCCGGAAACTCAAAGATGTTTACAGTACTCTTGGGCGGGGAAGGTATACCACTCCACACACACCTCCTTCTCTAGGGGGGTGAGTGTGTTAGTGCACAATGCCATAGATTTTCAGGAGTTTGACGTATGTATTGACGCTGAGGGGAGATACATCTTCCTACACTGTCGCATTGGGTCGCTACACTGCATCTTAGCATGCATATATATTCCTCCACCGTTCACAGTGTTGGTGCTCCGGACTCTGCTGACTTATTTGGCTGGGAAGCCAGAACTACCAGTACTGATAGTTGGGGATTTCAATTGCTGGCAGAGTCCCTCGATGGACAGGCACCCAAGTTTGGGGGGGCCTGCCTCGTTTAGGGAGTCGCCATTGCTGAGGTTGTTTAACGAGGTGGGGTGGATAGATATGTGGAGGCACAGGAACCCATTGGAGAAGCAGTTTTCCTGCTTCTCTAAAACGCACGGAACACTGTCCAGGATTGATTTAGCAGTGGGTAACCCTGCCATGCTCCCATCCGTTTCAGAGGTGACATACAGACCCCGCAGTGTATCTGACCACTCCCACATGGTGATTAGCTTGATTGTGGCACCGCTGTCAGGGTTGCCCAGGGCACCCTGGAAATTTAATGCCTTCTGGCTAAAGTTATTCTTATCGCCTGCGGAGATGGAGCGGAGCATGCGGGAATTCCTAGATAGGTAGGAATTTACTGAATCCCCCCTAACCCAATGGGATGGTTTTAAGGCGCACGTAAGGGGTTTACTAATCACGGAAATTACGAAGGTTAAAAGACAGTCTTCAGGGCAGAGGGGGAAATCTTGAGAAGTTGGTAAAGGAACTGGAAGAACAGTATGTTCAGGACCCCAACGACTCTGCCAGGGAGTCATGGCAGTCCGCCCAAGCTGCTTATGAGCGGCTGCTGTCCTCCACGGCAGAGAAGAAAAGATTCTTTTCAAAAGTAACATTTTTTGAGGAAGGTGAAACTACGGGACGCCTGCTAGCCAAGATAGCAAACTCACAGCAAAGGTCCCCAGTCATAGGGGCAATCAGAACACTGGAGGGTAGAATAGCGAGTTCCCCGGACAAAATCTTACAGGAACTAGCAGGGTTCTATGAGAAGCTGTATCTACCAACCGGGAAATATACTGCAGAGGAACTCACAGGATACCTACAGGGTATTAACTTCCCTCAAATTACAAACGAGCACAGACAGGCCCTGGATGCCCCACTTACAGTAGAGGAGTTACAAATGGCGCTGGCGGAGTTCCCTAACTGTAAAGCCCCGGGGTCAGACGGACTCCCCATAGAAATCTACAATAGTAAATATGTATGCTGCTTTTGTAAGCGATACACTGCCAAATATAGTCTCATGAGGGGAAAAGGTGCAAATATAGTGACAATTATGAGTAATATAGTGAAAATACACAAATATAGTCTCATGAGGTGAATAGTCCCTATATTTGCACCTTTTCATCTCATGAGACTATTTGTGCATTGTCACTATACTACTTATAATAATCACTATATTTGCTCCTTTTGAGAGTGAATAGTGACAATGCACCTATATGGTCACATGGAGGTGAAAATCCCCATTGAATTCCATTATAACAGCCATATTTACTTTATTAAACCTCATTCTCTCTGCTCACCAGTCCCAGTAGCAGCACAGGCACAGATGTCTCTCCCCAACAATCCCACAGGAATACAAGCCTTCTGGATAGGAGTGGGCTGGTTGAAGCCAAGAGAAGAAATCGCCTGTAACAGAAGAAGATAAGAACTTCCATAAAAATTTGTATATTTTAAACAATTCCCAGAATGTTTCGCAGAGGTGGATGCCGAATATGAAAACCAAAATGCCATCAAACTCAATGGAAATATTTTAAGGGCTAACACTTTATTATTTGTGAGAAAGAAATCCTAAATCAAGAGAACTGTGGTTTCTTTATACACACAGCTGTCAATCTTATACTCGCTTCATAACTTTGTAACTGGCAAAAAGCAAGCATGCAGTGAACTTCAGAATCCTGCCAGGATACTTTTTTTTTTTTTTCAATACACTTTATTTAACCACCTCAATACAGGGTACTTACACCCCCTTCCTGCCCAGGCCATTTTTCAGCGCTGTCACACTTTGAATGACAATTGCGCGGTCATGCTACACTGTAACCATGTGAAATTGTTATTTTCTTCACACAAATAGAGCTTTCTTTTGGTGGTATTTAATAACTCCTGCGTTTTTTTTTTTTTTTCTCCCTAAAACAAAAAAAGGAAGGGGGATGGTTGTATTGGCAAGGTACCACCATCCAGAAGACACTTTCCAAGCCTGGGGTGCCAACAGTAAAGTCCTTTACTTCCGGGGATTTAAGTCACCAGTTCTGCATATTCTTCAGAGTAGACAAACTCATGCCAATAAAAATATTTTTTGAGAAATTTCTCCCTCAGGCCCTTCTCTGTGGCTACCAAGTCCTCCATCGCATTAATTTCTGCTATTTTTTATTTTGCCAGACTGCGAATGTGTCTGTTTCCGGAACAGTGGGATGCAGCTGTGAGCAGGAGCAGCAGGATAGATTTGCTCGGAATCTCGTGGTGGATAAGGAAGAACGCAGGATCCCTCCCCAACTCCCTATCAGTGAAATTTTGAACAATGCGGTGGATCTCCGCCCAGTAGGACTGCAATAGCCAGCATGACCAGAAGATGTGGAGAACAGAACCAGCCTCCTCCCTACATCTCCAGCACAGATCCGAGGACTGGGGAAACATTCTATGAATCTTCACCGGGTCAACACCTTGAACCCAGCTTCCTGATGTTTCGCACAGATCAAGGTTTTATTCGAGAACAGAAGCATTCTGTCCACTTGTTTCTCTGTAAATTGGATCTCCAGCTCCCGTTCCCATCTAGTGATATATGGAAGTTTGTAATCTCGTGGAGGCGCTATCAGCAGTTGGTAGGCCATAGAAACTGCATGTTGTATTGGGGATTGTTTCATACACAGCATTTCAAAAGTAGTAAGGCTTCTTTGAAAAGGCTCAGGTGGAGGTAAAGAACCAAGAAAGTGGGCTAGTTGTATCTTTTGCCAAAAAGGCCTTCTAGATTTGAATCTTCAAAGACCTGTCGTCTACGTCATTTCATTGTCAACAGACGATGGATGACTAATGTGCCTGTGATCGCTCCACCAACCTCAGTTCCCGGAACCTCAGATCATGAAGTCCAGGGCTGAAGGCCTGGATTGCCGATTATGGGGGTAAGCAGCGATGGCGACGGTGCGACAGAGAAATCTCTGAACACCTTAAGACATATCTTCCACGTCTCTCCAATCATTGGGTGGTCTGTAATTTGGCGAGGTATAGCCGTTGGTACCAACTCCAGCAGGATCTCAGCTATAGCCTGTTCCATCTGCACCTATTGCTTAAGCGACCTGTGGCGACACCAGTCCAGGACTCGGGTCCTATGGCAAGCAGTGTGGTAAAGGTTGGCATCCGGTAGGACCATATCCACCCTCAGCTATGGAAGTCGTAGAATGGACTGTGCCAACCGAGGTTTCAGGGCCCATAAGTAATGAAAGCTCGATTCACCGCCCTAAGAAAAAAAACTCAGGATTAAGGATGAGCTCAGGCGTGTTCGCATGGTCCAGGTGCAGAGCCCGCCAGGAAGTCGGCGCAGCGCTGCGCTAATCACAGGCAGTGAGACACTGCCCGATCTCTGCAGCCGCGCATCGGGGCAATGTCTCACTGCCTGTGATTAGCGCAGCGCCGATTTCCTGGCGGGCTCTGCACGTGGACCATGCGAACACGCCAGAGCCCATTCCTACTCCTAATATACACTGGGAGGGCCTGAAAGTGATACAGCAATCTTGGAATAACATTAATTTTCACTATACTACAACTTCTAAACCAGGAAAAAAAAAAAACTGTCCTTTCTGCCAAGACTGAAGATCTTTTTTAATAGTTGTCAACAAGGGAGGGGAATTTATGGAGAACGCATCGTCCACCCTATTAAGTAAAAGTATGCACAAGTATTTTACATATGCTGTGGCCATTTGAAGGGGAAGTCCACCCTAAACACTGTGGACATTGAGGGTGTGAAATGTTCAGCGCCTCCGATTTCTGATAGTTTATTCGGAAAGAGTGCCTCGTAAGTCTTCAGCTCCAAGAGCAAGTTAGGGACAGAGACAAGAGGTTTAGTCAGAAAGAAAAGTAAGTTGTCTGCGAACGCCGCAATCTTTGGGGACAGAGTTGCATTCAAGGGCAAGCCAGTGATGTCCGGGTTATTTCTGATGGTACATACAAAGGGTTCCAGGGTCAGAATAAATATCAGGGGGGACAGGGGGCATCCCTGACACCCATTAGATATGCCAAATGATTGGGAGAGATGTCCATTCACTTTTAGTTGAGCAGACGGGCAGGAATAAATAGTCCGAACCCAATGCATCATCCGCTGCCCCAAGCCCAGAAACCTAAAAGCCTCAGTCAAAAAAGTCCAAGCATTGGTCGAAAGCAGCAACAGGGGGATCTTTCGGGCCTGCGCAGTGTAGATCAGACTCAGCACCTTAATGGTATTGTCCCTGGCCTCTCTCGTTGGGACAAACCCCACTTGGGCGAATAATCCAGCCAGGGGGAAATAGAATAGGTAGAAGGGGACAGGGAAAAAAGAACACAAGGGAAGGGATGGTAAGGGAGGGGGGAGAAAATGGGGACACAGGGAACACAGGAAGGGGAAGGGAAACATAATGGCCAGGATCACAGTATTGACTGTCAGCATGCATTGAGAACAACCCTGGAAACAACATTGGGTGGTCTACATCTGTCAAATGTTCATTCGCGGCAGAACCCCGAAGACCATCGCAATTTTCTCGTGGTCCACGGGCCACTGGTTTGGGACTGCCGAGTGGGGCAATTTCACTCCACTTTTTGTTCCAAAGACACAACAGGAAGGGAACTGAAAGCTCTTCAAAGTGAGACTAACTTCCATTAAGAAGTGTATGCAGAATATGTATTTCCATTGGAAGCTTTTCTCTCCATACTTACTGTACATTAGGGTTGTCCCGATACCACTTTTTTAAGACCGAGTACAAGTACCGATACTTTTTTTCAAGTACTCGCCGATACCGATTACCGATACTTTTTTTTTAATGTCATGTGACTGTTTGACTGATGGGCACTGACTGGTGACTGATAGATGGCACTGATAGGCAGCACTTATGGGCACTGAGAGATGGCATGGATAGGCAGCACTTATGGGCACTGATGGATAGCACCGATGGCTGGTACTGACTGAAGGGCACTGACTGATGAGCACTGATAGGCAGCACTTTTGGGCACTGACTGATGAGCACTGATAGGCATTTATGGGAACTGATAGATGGCACTTATGGGCACTGATAGGCAGCACTTATGGGCAGGCACCGATGAGCACTAAAATGCAGCATTGATTTGCAACTGCATAATAAATGACATGAATGATGAGGCAAGGAAGGATTTTGCAATGCTATATGGCATATAGCATTGCAAAATCCTCCCTTGCCTCTCATCATTCATGTCATTTAACATTTAGTATGCTGCAACGCCCATCTTGCTACACCTTTTACTCAGCTGCAGTAAGCCAGCAGCAGACATCTTGTTACACCCAGCCCGAACTAAATGGGCTGGGTGTAACAAGATGTCCGCTGCTGGCTTACTGCAGCCGAGTACAAAGGTGTACCAAGATGGGCGCCGTGATGTTTGTCCTCCGACGAAGACACTGAGCCGTCACTTCCTGTTCCGAATGGGACGGCTTTGAACACAATATATACGGCGGCACCCTTCATCCCTGCCCTGGCCAGCTTACCCCCTGTTCCACTGCTACCAGCTAGATCTCCGCTTCGCCCGCTCCGCCCGCTCTGCCCGTTCCGCCCGCTCTGCTTGTTCCGCCTTCTCCGCCCGCCGACTTCCGGTTACAAGTATCGGATTAGGCATCGGGAGCATTTGTGCGAGTACAAGTACTCGCACAAATGCTCGGTATCGGTCCCGATACCGATACTAGTATCAGTATCGGGACAACCCTACTGTACATTTTTAGAGTTGTCATCGGTCCAGGACACAAAGAGAGCAAGAATTTCCTCACTAGAGGCACAGACACCTGGTACCCAAAGTTCCCAACCAATGCCCTTCACCGTCTGCAAAAGTGGTATAGAAGCAAACTATGGGACCACCACAAGCTACTGCAAAATCTGTTACTCCTGATTGTATGCCACTGCTTCTATAAACTCAAATATTCTATAGCAAATTAACGATCATAATAAACTAGAATAAAAATAGAAGCATAACTGCATTTCTGTATTTAATGCATTTGTATATTCAGTTTTAAATTGTGTCGCCTACTAGTACCTTTAGCAGGGGTCGAGACAGATTCATGTCCTGGAAAGTCAAGCTTTCATCAAACTGAGAAGCATCTTCAAAAAACCCAGAGTTCTGAAAATTAAAATAACATAAATGAATACAACATTTAAATGGTAATTATAAAGGGCCCACTCACACACACTTAACCTGCTGCCGCCCACATAACACACATTTGCAAAGGCAAAAGGGTGTGCTTTAATGTCCACACGCTGCACATATGGGTCACTGGGCAGCCAATGTCTCTGTGCGGAGAGCATGCACACAGCACTGAGATTGAGCTGTCAAAGACATCTCTCTGTCCCTCACTAACAAACGGTAGCTGGGACAGGACTGGCTCCCAATAAAGTGACAGAGAATTACAGTGGTCACATGTTCGTCAATCCTTCCTGTTCCACTTGGCATTCAGAACCTTTTAAAGAGATGCTGGGTGGGAAGGGGTTATAACTGGTTTACAATCAGTAGATAGCATGCTTGTGGAAGTTTAGACAATTACTAAAGTCAGTTATTACACAGCATGGAAACAGTTAAAATCTCAGATTAGGTTTTTATTGCGGTCTGGGTTCTCGTTTTCCAGATTTCACCAACATCTTTTCTAGTTATAATGCCAAGCAGTAAGGCCCCTTTCACACATGCGGACCGTATGTCCGTTTTTCATCCATCCGTTTTTGGATGAAAAACGGACATACATGCATGCATGTCTATGGGGTACCGGGTGTCAGCGGATGAGCATCCGCTGACACCCGCTATTGTCCGCCTCCGTAATTGTCCGATTCCGCAGACGGAGGAAAACCCTATTTTTTCATCCGTCTGCAGAGCGGACTGGATGAACACGGACAGACGGTCCGTGTTCATCCGATCCCCCATAGAGGAGAGCAGTGTGCAGGGACCGCCCTGTCATCAGCCGGCTCAGCGGGGAACAGCTGTGTGATCCCCGCTGAGCAGCGGATCTTCACGGGGCAGATCAATACGGATCCGCCCCGTGTGAAAGAGCCCTAAGAGGAAATCTTTAATAAGGACAAAGACAGCAAAAACCTAACAATGTCCAATCTCTCCCCATCAAAGAAAATACAAAAAATCTGTTAGAGTCATTCTTTAATTTGATTAGGTAAAAAGTTGAGACAGGTTGGGTCACAGTCATGCAAATATCTTACCCCAGTTCCTTTCTTCTTCTTTTTTTCTTTAACTCTTAGCGTATCTGAATGAAAAAAAAAAAGGAATAAAAAAAAAAAATGCAAAAGTCATGGAGATGGGTGCACTTGTATACTACTTTATCCAGTTGTGAACTGCCCACTGCTTTTTTTTTTTTACTGCTGAAGGGTGGCCGCTCTGCACTGATTACATTAATGTACATAATCCAGCATTTCCAGGTAGGGAGCGGACGCCCCATCTGTGCTTCCATTCGGTAAAGCACAAGTCGGTTAGCTGGTCCTGGTCAATAATTTATGGCTGGGACTTGCAGACTGGCTTAGCGGATCACAGTACAGAGCCCTGTGTCTACTAAAAAGCAGCACACGTTACACACAGACATTGTTAGGCACATAGTTAACCCCTTCCCAGCCAGTGTTGTACAGTGAGTGTATATTATCATCACTGATTGCTGTATTAGTGTCACTATTGATGTCATTGCCACTGAGTTCCCACTCAGTGTCAGATTGTCCACTGCGCTGTCCCACTATAAGTTGCTGATCACTGCCATTACCAGTATAAAAACGTGTGTGTGTGTGTGTGTGTGTGTGTGTGGTGTGTGTGTGTGTGTGTGTGTGTGTGTGTGTGTGTGTGTGTGTGTGTGTGTGTGTGTGTGTGTGTGTGTGTGTGTGTGTGTGTGTGTGTGTGTGTGTGTGTACCATCATTTGTAGACACTATAACTTATCAAAAACACAAATCAATATACACTTTTTGGGATTTCCCCCCCTTAACCAAAGACATGTAGCAGAATACATTTTGGCCTAAATTTTTGAAGAAATTCGATTTTTTTGGGATATGACAAAGTAAAAGACATAGTCTTTTCATCAAAATGTTCTGTCTTTCATTTATGTGATAAACAACCAAAAAAAAATGTTCTATGCATCCTCACGCAGGATGTTCTATTTGTGTCAATTGGGACCAAGCAGCTGCATGGCCCCCAATGCAAACTGCCTGCATTCAGGGTCATGCATCCACAGATGTCACACTGGAAGCAGCAATTGTTTTTGTGCAGTCGCTGGGGTCCCAATTGAAATCAACAGGACTGCCAGCACAGATTCACTGATCATCTGTGCAGGCAAACATGGGTATGCTCTGTAGTATGCCTGTGTGAACAAGGCTGTAGGAGCAAAATCTTAATGCAACAACCATTCAATTGTAAAAGGGAAGCTAGACAAAAGGCGCCAGTGAAGAACCTTACCTGCTTTAGTTAGAACAGTTTCCTCCTCTGATGAAAATTCCTCAGCGCTCTCCTCATTGCGCTCATTATTCTCCTCCTCGTTCTCCTCCTCCTCCTCTTCACTCTTTACGTCTTCCTCCTTTTCTGACTGTTGAGGGTTTTTCTCTGCTTTTTCCTGTAGGAAATGGAAAGACATCAGAATGCTGATCCTGGGAGGACAACACAAATCTAGGCACAGCTACTGACCTGGTTCTTCCTCTTCTTTCTCACCGTCTCGATCTTCTCATCTAAGCTCGTTGCGGTTCTCTAGATTAGAAAGAAGATCAAAGCAGAGAGGAGATTTACAAAGGCCTCATCATCTAAATATGCAATTGGGGAGGGAATCTTTTATTCGCACCTTTTTAAGCTGCTTCATAACATCATCCATCACCCAGCTGTCATCACCTTGTCCTCCATCCCGCTCTGCAAACACAAAATCTGCATTGAAGTCCTCACTGCGTTTATGGTTGGCTTGCTTCTTCTTTCCGAGGACAATTGGTTGCTCCTGTTATATAATGGAATCAATGACAATAATAATTACACCCTTCAGCTCCATTCAGTGGTCGCTGTATTTAGCAGTCAGGGGTTACTGGAATCATACAACTCTCTTTCTCCAATTTATTAACCAAGATATACAGCAGCCAATGATTACCAATGACCTCCTAGTCCGTTATATTAAAAAATGAAACCTGCCATTGCTGACCTGGCCTATAAAAAAAAAAAAATTATATGCAACTGGCTATCATACTTAAAGAGGAAGTAAACCCCCACGGGCTTACTTCCTCTTTGTTTCCCGGAAAAGGTAAAGAATAATGGACTACTATGCATCACATAGTAGCCCATTATGTGTCACTTACCTGACACAAAAGCCTGCGATGTCACCGGTGTCCCCTCTTCCACAGAGCGTCCATCTTCTTTCTGGGTATCGCTGCTCCTGCGCTGTGAGTGGCCGGAGCAGCGATGACGTCACTCCGGCGCATGCGCGTGGGAGCCGTAAGTGACAGCATGTTTATCTTCACTTGTGGCGCACCCAGTGCGCCTGCGCCGTTGTCTATGGCGTGCATGCGCCGTAGACAGCGGTGCCCTTTCTTTGTAAAATATCTCCTTAACCGTTGAGGTTTAGGAGATATTTCTTGGACCTACAGGTAAGCCTTAATCTAGGCTTACCTGTAGGTCAAAGTGGTCTGTAAGGGTTTACAACCACTTTAACCACTTAAGCCCCAGACCAATTTGCAGCTAAAGGACCAGGCCCCTTCTTGCGATTCGGCACTGCGTCGCTTTAACTGACAATTGCGTGGTCGTGCGACTTGGCTCCCAAACAAAATTGGCATCCTTTTTTTTTCCCACAAATAGAGATTTCTTTTGGTGGTATTTGATCACCTCTGCGGTTTTTATTTTTTGCACTATAAACAAAAATAGAGCGACAATTTTGAAAAAATGCAATATTTTTTTGGTATAATAAATATCCCACAAAAATATATAAAAAAAAACATTTTTTTCCTCAATTTAGGTCGATACGTATTCCTCTACATATTTTTGGTAAAAAAAAAAATAAAAAAAAAATCGCATTAAGCGTTGATTGGTTTGCGCAAAAGTTATAGCGTCTACAAAATAGGGGATAGTTTTATTTATTTTTTTACTAGTAATGGCGGCGATCAGCAATTTTTATTTTATTTTACAATTTTGACACATTTTTGGGACCATTGGCATTAATACAGCGATCAGTGTGATTAAAAATGCATTGATTACTGTAAAAAATGTCACTGGCAGTGAAGGGGTTAACCACTAGGGGGCAGAGAGGGGTTACGTGTGACCTGTGTGTTTTTTTTTTACTGTAGGGGGCGTGGCTTGGCGTGTGACATCACTGATCGTCTTTCCCTATGACAATGAACAGACGATCAGTGACAGCCTCACTAGGAAGCACGGGGGAGAGGTTTGTTTACACATACCGCTCCTCGTTCTTCAGCTCTGTGACCCGATCGTGGGACACCGGCGGCGATCGGGTCCCGCGCCCACGGAGCTCAGGACCGGGGTCGCGAGCGTGCCGCCGGCGGCGCGCGTGCAACCCACAGCTGGGCTCTTAAAGAGCAATGTACCTGTACTTTGTTGTACCCAGCCGTGCCATTCTGCCGACATAAATGTGCAGGAGGCGGTCCTTAAGTGGTTAATGGCTATCATACGCCTAGAGATATCTTCTGTGCGGGGTGCTACAGCATTCCCTGTCTGCAGAGTCTACAGGCCACAATGAAGGTGCCCATGTCTGTACAAAGGTGGCGGTGGTGGGCAAAAGCCACAGCTGATTATTGTGCATGCACTGGGCTGTCATACCGTAACAGAAGTTAAACTGGAGCTAGAGAGCTTAAAAGTTTGGGGCCCTCCAGGAACCTTTGCTATAATGTGCATTACCACCTGAACGCCTGCAAACCTAGTTTTATCATCCTCTGAAAAACGATCCATGGTAGATAGCTTTTTTGGACGATATGTATACCAAGGCAGCTTTGTCTTGATATACATATTTTTTCCAATTCTACACAATTGTTTTTTGTTTAACCACTTGCCCACATTTACGTCGGCAAAGTGGTCCGTTACCGCAAAATGACGTACCAGTATGGTCAGCCCCTTTAAGAGCCATAGAAGGCGCATTGCGGGCACGAGCCAGAAAGGGGATGTGTGTGTGTAGACATAAATCCCCTGTTCGGACAGGGGAGAAGAGACATCTGCTGTTTGTAGTAATAACAAACTGCGATATGTCTCCTCCCCCAGTCAGTCCCATCCCGCCACCGTAAGAAACACAAGGGGACACATTTAACCCCTTGAACGCCCCCCTAGTGTTAACCCCTTCCCTGCCAGTGACATTTACACAGTAATCAGTGCATTTTTATAGCTCTGATCGCTGTATAAATGGTCCCAAAAATGTGTCAAAAGTGTCCGATCTGTCCACCATAATGTCGCAGTCCCGATAAAAGTCGCAGATCACCGCCATTTCTAGTAAAAAATAAATAAAATAAAAATGCAATAAATCTTTCCCATAGTTTGTAGACGCTATAACTTTTGCACAAAAACCAATCAATATACGCTTATTGCGATTTTTTTCCCCCAAAAAATATGTAGAAGAATAAATATTAGCCTAAACTGAAAAAGAAAGAAAAGACATTTGTTTTTTTTAAAACATTTTTGGGGATATTTATTATAGCAAAAAGTAAAAAATTGTTATTTTTTTCAAAATTGTCGTATATTTTTTGTTTATAGCACAAAAAATAAAAACTGCAACCAAAAGCATTGGTCTGTTTGGTAACAATAAGGCTAAATTTAGACTTGTGTCTAAAAGGACGCTCGTCTGAAAAGCAATCCACATCCAAATAACTTTTCAGAGGCGTTTGAAAGGCAGCAAGGAGGTGACGCGACACCTCCTCATTGCCAGTTTTAACCCTGTAACTGCTGCACCAACATGGCGCAACCATGCCGCTTCCCCATTTGCTTTAATGGGCTGCGTTCAGTGGGTTTGTTGCCCACCAAGTGCATCAAAAGCAATCATTTCTGCAAAGCATCATGACCGCATGTGAACACCAATCGACCCCCCCCCCCCCCCGGTCCGATGTCTTTGCAGCTTAAGAGGAGGGGGCACTTAAAATGAAACTGCAACTCTAATCAAACCCTGACCCTAGGTTCACACCTATGCGTTTAGTGCGTTGTGAACCCTTATCCGAGTATGCAGCCCGGCAGGTCAGGAAAGGGAGGGGGCGAGCGAGAGAGTGCCCCCCCCCTGAACCAAACCAGGCCGCATACCCTCAACATGGGGGGGGATGTGTGCTTTGGTTGGCCAAAGGCCTCTTCCTCTTGTTAAAGGAGGCTTCCAGATTCCAATAAGCCCCCTGCCCGCAGACCCCGACAACCACTGGCCAGGGTTGTTGGGAAGAGGCCCGCAGACCCCATCAACATAGGGGCAAGGTGCTTGGGGGGTGGGGGGGGGGGGGGGGGGGTCATGCGGCCTGGTATGGTTCGGGGGGGGGGGGGGCCTGCATGCTCGGATAAGTGTCTGGTATGGATTTGGGGGGAGTTGGGGTCCCCCCAAAGCCATACTAGCCACAAAGGGCGGCATTCTGCTGACAGCTGATGACTCAACGGTTGTTAAGGATGCGGTGGCCGGGCCTTTTCGTTAGCCACCAGCTAAATACAGTGTGTTTAAAGAGAAACATTAAAAAAAATGCATGAAAAACGGCATGCAAAAAACGCATTAAAAACAATAGATTAAAAACCACAAAACGCACTGCAAAATGTGCCTGAAAAAGAGCATCAAGCACAGCCGTAAAGATGAACCTAGACTTAAAGTGGTTGTAAAGGCTGAAGTTTATCTTCATGCATTCTATGGTTGAAGTTAAAAAACCTTTAGTGTGCAGCTCCCCCCTCATACTCCAATGGTTAGCAAGTTTTTGTTTTTCTTTTTGCACAGTACAATTACGCTTTAACATGTGGCATGACGCAGAGGTGGGAATCCAGTATTACAGTCAGTGTGCCAGCCCGCTGGGATAGTATCTTCTAAAGAGAAGGTGATAAATGAATGTTCCTCTCCATTTCTCACAATCTGACTGCAAAGCGTGTCACTGGTAGCCCAGCTATACTAATCAGTGTACAGTCCAAATATAGCAATCCGGATTCATTATTGTGCTTTTTTATAATATTACAGTAATTTATTTTGTGTTTATTTTGATACTATGAGACAATGCCCCTGATTTCAGTTTTACCATCCTACTCATCATATACAGCACTATACACTCCAGTAATAATGTCGTCTTTGAGGGCTTGTCCACTTATGAAGCCATTAAAGAGGAAGTAAACCCTCTTTAACAACTTTAGCTTACAGGTAAGCCTATATGAAGGCTTACCTGTAGCTAACAGGGATATCTCCTAAACCTGCACGGTTTAGGAGATATACCTGTATTTGCATGTGCCGACGTCATGCGGCACATGCGCACTAGCGACAACTGAAGCATCGGCGCTATATGCCGATGCTTCAGTTGTTATATGCCGCTCTCGTGCGCATGCGCGTGACGTCATCGCGGCTCCGGCAAATCACAGCGTCGGAGCCGCGATACCCGGAAGTCACTCCGGGAGAAGATGTCGGCGATCGGAGGGGGAGAAGAGGACCGAAGCCGAGGCTTCGATTTCAGGTAAGTGATGCATAATTAGCTAGTATGCTATGCATACTAGCTAATTATGCCTTTGTCTTGCAGGTTTTTTTTTTTTTTTTCGATTTTTTCAAGAGGGTTTACTTCCTCTTTAAGGCCCCTTTCATACTGGGAAGCGTTTTTCAGGAGCTAAAGGGATAAAAACAGCACCTGAAAAAATGCCTCCCCTGCAGCCCTAATGTGAAAACCTGAGTGCTTTCTCACTGGAGCGGTGCGCTTGCAGGACGTTAGAGAAAGTCCTGCAAGCAGCATATTTGGGGTGGTGTATACACCGCTCCTCCACCGCAGCAATTAACCCTTTCTTCGGCCGCTAGCGGGGGTTAAAAGTGCCCCGCTAGCGGCCGAAATGCGCTGCGAAAACTACGGTAAAGCGCCCGCTAAAATCACTAATGCGGCCGCACTGTGTGAGTGAAAGGGGTCTTAATAAAAAAAAAAAAATACTAGGAATTCTCCTCTTTATTCACAACTCACCTCTGCGTCCCTTCGCCACCCGTACCCCTCTTTCTCCAATGCCCCCCTGTGCCCTTCTTTCTCTCTCCAACCCCCCCTTCTTTCTCTCCAATGCTCACCTCTGTGCCACCCCGTACCCCTCCTCCGATGTCACCTCTGCGCACCCCCCCCTCCTTTCGCCAACGCTCACCTCTGCGCACCCCCCCCTCCTTTCGCCAACGCTCACCTCTGCGCACCCCCCCTCCTTTCGCCAACGCTCACCTCTGCGCACCCCCCCCCCCCCTCCTTTCGCCAACGCTCACCTCTGCGCACCCCCCCCTCCTTTCGCCAACGCTCACCTCTGCGCACCCCCCCCTCCTTTCGCCAACGCTCACCTCTGCGCACCCCCCCCTCCTTTCGCCAACGCTCACCTCTGCGCACCCCCCCCTCCTTTCGCCAACGCTCACCTCTGCGCACCCCCCCTCCTTTCGCCAACGCTCACCTCTGCGCACCCCCCCTCCTTTCGCCAACGCTCACCTCTGCGCACCCCCCCTCCTTTCGCCAACGCTCACCTCTGCGCACCCCCCCTCCTTTCGCCAACGCTCACCTCTGCGCACCCCCACTCCTTTCGCCAACGCTCACCTCTCCGCACCCCCTCTCCTTTCGCCAACGCTCACCCCTGCGCACCCCCCCCTCCTCCAACGCTCACCCCTGCGCACCCCCCCTCCTCCAACGCTCACCCCTGCGCACCCCCCCTTCCTCCAACGCTCACCCCTGCGCACCCCCCCTTCCTCCAACGCTCACCCCTGCGCACCCCCCCCTCCTCCAACGCTCACCCCTGCGCACCCCCCCTTCCTCCAACGCTCACCCCTGCGCACCCCCCCCCTCCTCCAACGCTCACCCCTGCGCACCCCCCCCTCCTCCAACGCTCACCCCTGCGCACCCCCCCCCTCCTCCAACGCTCACCCCTGCGCACCCCCCCCCCCTCCTCCAACGCTCACCCCTGCGCACCCCCCTTTCTCCAACGCTCACCCCCCTTTCTCCAACGCTCACCCCTGCGCACCCCCCTTTCTCCAACGCTCACCCCTGCGCACCCCCCTTTCTCCAACGCGCACCCCCCTTTCTCCAACGCGCACCCCCCTTTCTCCAACGCGCACCCCCCTTTCTCCGAAGCTCTCCCCTGCGCACCCCCCTTTCTCCGAAGCTCACCCCTGCGCACCCCCCTTTCTCCGAAGCTCACCCCTGCGCACCCCCCTTTCTCCGAAGCTCACCCCTGCGCACCCCCCTTTCTCCGAAGCTCACCCCTGCGCACCCCCCTTTCTCCGAAGCTCACCCCTGCGCACCCCCTTTCTCCGAAGCTCACCCCTGCGCACCCCCCTTTCTCCGAAGCTCACCCCTGCGCACCCCCCTTTCTCCGAAGCTCACCCCTGCGCACCCCCCTTTCTCCGAAGCTCACCCCTGCGCACCCCCCTTTCTCCAACGCTCACCCCTGCGCACCCCCCTTTCTCCAACGCTCACCCCTGCGCACCCCCCTTTCTCCAACGCTCACCCCTGCGCACCCCCCTTTCTCCAACGCTCACCCCTGCGCACCCCCCTTTCTCCAACGCTCACCCCTGCGCACCCCCCTTTCTCCAACGCTCACCCCTGCGCACCCCCCTTTCTCCAACGCTCACCCCTGCGCACCCCCCTTTCTCCAACGCTCACCCCTGCGCACCCCCCTTTCTCCGAAGCTCACCCCTGCGCACCCCCCCCTTCTCCAACGCTCACCCCTGCGCACCCCCCCTTCTCCAACGCTCACCCCTGCGCACCCCCCCTTCTCCAACGCTCACCCCTGCGCACCCCCCCTACTCCAACGCTCACCCCTGCGCACCCCCCCTTCAACGCTCACCCCTGCGCACCCCCCCTTCTCCAACGCTCACCCCTGCGCACCCCCCCTTCTCCAACGCTCACCCCTGCGCACCCCCACTTTCTCCAACGCTCACCTCTGCGCACCCCCACTTTCTCCAACGCTCACCTCTGCGCACCCCCACTTTCTCCAACGCTCACCTCTGCGCACCCCTCTTTCTCCAATGCTCACCTCAGCACACCCCTTACCCCTCTTTCTCCAATGCTCACCTCAGCGTGCGCCCCCCGTACCCCTCTTTCTCCAATGCTTACCTCAGCGCGCGCCCCCCGTACCCCTCTTTCTCCAATGCTCACCTCAGCGCACGCCCCCCGTACCCCTCTTTCTCCAATGCTCACCTCAGCGCGCGCCCCCGTACCCCTCTTTCTCCAATGCTCACCTCAGCGCGCGCCCCCGTACCCCTCTTTCTCCAATGCTCACCTCAGCGCGCACCCCCGTACCCCTCTTTCTCCAATGCTCACCTCAGCGCGCCCCCCGTACCCCTCTGTCTCCAATGCTCACCTCAGCGCGCCCCCCGTACCCCTCTTTCTCCAATGCTCACCTCAGCGCACCCCCGTACCCCTCTTTCTCTAATCCTCACTTCTGCGCCCCCCATTACCCCAGTTTCTCCAATCCATCCCCCTTGGGGCCCCTGTGCACTGCATACATTAGGGACAGAATTCTTCACACCCTCTGATCTTACCTCGTCCTCCTCCTCAGACTCCGGCTCCTCCGGAACCTCTTCATCATCATCAATAGTTCTGATCAGATCCAGATCGGACATGTTGCTGAACACCACTGACCGGCCACTATACCATCCGGAACTCTCCTCACAGCACGTGTACTCCTACCAACACCCGGAAGCAATTCCCCCTCCCGGAACCACATGTCTCTGGGGGAGGAGTCTGTCATCAGATGTGTGTGGGGGAGAGGAGCGATGGGTCAGCTGAACTGTTAATGCTTCTGTTCATCATCTGATTGGCTGACAGATCAGACCTCAAGACAATACGGCAATGTGTTTCCGGGGGCGGGTCCAGGGCCAAAATAGGGGATTTTTCGCTTTATTTGGTTTCAGTCCCGACCACACTCAGCCCCGTGTACTACTCAACCCGGAGGAACCGGAGTCTTGTCCGAACACGCCCCACTACAGGGGAGTTACTACAAAAATAATTTTTTTATTAACAACTAATTATTGATGATGCAGAAGTTGTCTCCTTATTCGGCCAGCTTCTTATTCAGGTTGGATCTTCATTCACAAAGGTGATTATTTACTAAACAATCATCTGCCAAGTGTAAAATAAAATCGTGAACTTTAAAGCAGTTGTATCCCCACACAGAATTTTTATTAATTTTTTTTTAAAACAAAAAAAAACTATAAGGCAAAGGCATAATGAGCTAGTATGTACCGCATACTAGCTCATTATGAAATACTTAGAACGAGGCCTCAGCATCTGATCCTGGTCCACGCAGAGGGAGCTGACATGTTTCCTCAGCGTTTATTCCACGTTCGCAGCTCCGGCGCTGTGAGTGGCCGGAGCCGCAATGACGTCACTGGGAGTCTTCGTCCTGGCAAGGTCTGTCAGCGTCTGCCGGACCTTCAGCCAGGCATTCAGAGCGCATGCACTGCTGACGCCTGCGGGTGCATGCAAAGTGAATATCTCCTAAACCAGGGATATGCAATTAGCAGACCTCCAGCTGTTGCAGAACTACAACTCCCATGAGGCATAGCAAGACTCTGACAGCCACAAGCATGACACGCAGAGGCATGATGGGACTTGTAGTTTTGAAACAGCTGGAGGTCCGCTAATTGCATATCCCTGTCCTAAACCCTACAAGTTTAGGAGATATCAATTTTACCTACAGGTAAGCCTTATCATAGGCTTACCTGTAGGTAAAAAATTAAAAAAAAGGGTATGCAACCACTTTTAAAGAGGGAGTCCACCTAAAAAAAAAATATTAAAAGCCAGCAGCTACAAATACTGCAGCTGCTGTCTTTTAATAAATGGACACTTACCTGTCCCAGGGTCCAGCGATGTCGGCAGCCGAAGCCGATCAATCGCTCGGCTCTCGGCTGCTGCCGCCGACATCGTCAGTGAGGGAATCAGGAAGTGAAGGCTTCACTTCCCGGTTCCCTACTGCGCATGCGCGAGTCACGCTGCGCGTCCTAACTGGTCCCCGCTATCTCCTGGGAGCTTTGTGTTTCCTAGGAGACAGCAGGGGGGGGGGGCATGGCACTATTCCCAGAAGTGGGTGCAAATACCTATATTATACAGGTATCTGCACCCCCTCCCCCTGAAAGGTGCCAAATGTGCCACCGGAGGGGGGGTTCCGAAAAGCAGAGGTCCCATTTTTGTGTGAACCTCCGCTTTAACAACAATTATGTCTCCATAACTGCCATATATTTGAAGGGGTAATTCTGAATAAATAACTTTTTCTATATGAGAACCATCTTGGCTCACTCAGTTGTGACTTGTTTTCATATAATTTGGCATCCTTCTATTAGTTAAAGTTCAATTTGGCCTGAACCAAGTGATATAAAACTTGGCACCCTGACAGCCATGCATTTCAATGGGAAATTTTGAATAAGAAGCCAAGCTATTCCTATATGAAAACAATCTTGGCTCACCCAAATTCCACTTTCTATCTACTCATTGGGCATCCTTCTATATAGAAAAGTTAAATTTGGTCCAAGCCAAGTGATATAAATCATGAAGTATGGCACCAAACTTGTCACCCATGTATTTTATGATTTATATCACTTGGCTCGGGCCAATTTGCTAATTTTAAAGACTTATATGCCTATTTATTGCCCTAAAAAGTATATGGGGACCCGGGTAATGCCCCAGGGGACATGTATCAATGCAAAAAAAAAGTCCTTTGATGACGATAACGTCATCCAGGGGCACTGTTTTACGGACTCTTTTTCTCATAATTACATATTCATTTTTATGTGAAAAATTAGCGCGATTCTGTTTTATATACTCTATATACACTACTGTTAAACTGTAACTATGTCATACAGGAGAATCACTGCTTGATTTATTTCTGATTTCCCAGTAGCGCAGCTTTTTCCATCCTCTTATATCTGCCAGATGTTCACGGAACTTGTCCCTGAGCCTGCGAGTGGTTCTCCCCACATACTGAACGAAACACGCTCCACAGGTGATGACATATATCAGGGCTCAAAATTTCAAGTCCTGAGCTACTAGCCAGGCCTCAAGGGTTACTCGCCACCAGTTGCCCCACCCAACCCCGCCCCTAAACACGCCTCATAAATTATCTCATTAAATGACACCTAAATGTGTTATGCAGAATTAAGTTATAAAAATAAATATTAACAACAACTTTATCCGTGCCCACCAATGCAGCCTGCCTGTGCCCATTGCAAGCTGCGTGTGCCCACCGATGCAGCCTGTGCCCACCATCCACCATGCAGCCTGTGCCCACCATCCACCATGCAGTCTGTGTCCACCATGCAGCCCGTGTCCACCATGCAGCCCGTGTCCCCCATGCAGCCCGTGTCCCCCATGCAGCCCGTGTCCACCATGCAACCCGTGTCCACCATGCAACCCGTGTCCACCATGCACCATGCAGCCTGTGTCCACCATGCAGCCCGTGTTCACCATGCACCATGCAGCCTGTGTCCACCATGCAGCCCGTGTTCACCATGCACCATGCAGCCTGTGTCCACCATGCAGCCTGTGTCCACCATGCACCCAGTGTCCACCATGCAGCCCGTGTGCACCATGCAGCCCGTGTCCACCATGCAGCCCGTGTCCACCATGCAGCCCGTGTCCACCATGCAGCCCGTGTCCACCATGCAGCCCGTGTCCACCATGCAGCCCGTGCCCACCATGCAGCCCGTGCCCACCATGCAGCCCGTGCCCACCATGCAGCCCGTGCCCACCATGCAGCCTGTGCCCACCATGCATCCCGTACCCACCATGCAGCCTGTGCAGGGGAGGAGAGGAACAGGAGAGCCACCCCGGATGTTCACAGCGTAGCGAACACAGTGATAAAAGCTTTCATTTCAATTTCTGTGTTCCCGCCGCTTAACATCATATACAACCCCGTCCCCTGGCCAGGGAACTTTGATTGACAGATCAACCATCACGGGGATTGGACGTGTGATCTGTCTATCAAAGTCCCGGGACCAAGGGGCGGGGCTGTATCTGACAGCGAGCGCCGGGGAACACTGCAATGTGAAATTAAAGCTGTTATCAATGTGTTCCCCGCGCTGCGCTGTGAACACCCAGGCGGCTCTCTCTCTTCCCCTCCGCGATCTCTGGGAGAAGGACTCCCATTCCACCCAGGCTGCCGGCGGTGCTCCCCCCCCCCTCCGCTGCAGGCAGTCCTCGCCAGCCCTCAAAATGCACTCGCAAAATGCGAGCAGGCGAGTGAAATTTTTGAGGGCTGATATATTACATAACTAGTGTTACAATTGTAAAATGTATCAATACAGGCGGTCCCTGGGTTACAAACAAGATAGGGTCCTGTAGGTTTGTTCTTAAGTTGAATCTGTTTGTAGGCTTTCTTGTACATCATCTTTAGAAGAGGCTTCCTTCTTGGACGACAGCCATGCAGACCAATTTGATGCAGCGTGCGGCATATGGTCTGAGCACTGACAGGCTGACCCCCACCCTTTTAACCTCTGCAGCAATGCTGGCAGCACTCATATGTCTATTTCCCTGTCACCTACCTGATGGTTTTTAGCCCGAATTGCAGAGGAAGGCCTCCCTTATGGCTCCCACTCCCAGTCCCCTGGTAAGGTAACAGAAGACACAGGAGTAAGGAGTGGCACGGGTGCCTGGCAGGATCAACAGACCGGATCAGATTAGCAGACTGGATCAGCTCAGCAGACCAGATCAATGCAGCAGACTGGATCAGGGATAGTCAAACAGGCCGGGTCAGGTATCAGGCTGGCAGTAGAGGTACCAAGAGGCAGGCAGGAGAATATTCACAAATAGGCCGATTCAGGTATCAGGCTGGCAGCAGAGGTACCAAGAGGCAGGCAGGAGAATAGTCACAAACAGGCCGGGTCGGGTATCAGGCTGGCAGCAGAGGTACAAAGAGGCAGGCAGGAGCGCAGTCACAAACAGGCCGGGTCAGGTATTAGGCTGGCAGCAGAGGTACAAAGAGGCAGGCAGGAGAATAGTCACAAATAGGCCGGGTCAGGTATCAGGCTGGCAGCAGAGGTACAAAGAGGCAGGCAGGAGAGTAGTCACAAACAGGCCAGGTCGGATGCAGGCAGATAACAGGATGGTCACAGGTAAGCCGGGTCTTTCACAGGTAAGAGTCTCAGATCAGGTTTTTGGCACACAACGCTGTAGAGCAGACAGCGGGGACCGTCTGCAACAGACAGGTTTAAATAACCCATCTGGCGCCAACAGAGGTGCGCACAGGCAACGGCACCCGTAATCGTGAACCATGGGAACTGGAGCGCCTGATACTGGCAGGATATTCGTGACATTCCCAAAGACAACCTCTGGATAGGACGCTGAGCACGTGCACTCAACTTCTTTGGTTGACCATGGCGAGGCCTGTTCTGAGTGGAATCTGTCCTGTTAAACTGCTGTATGGTGTTAAATAGACCTATAACTTCCCAGATGTGGAATAGGATCTGGACATCCACTTTTAAGTCCTCTAAATGTGTTGTACAAAGAGAAACTTCTTTCAAAATCCTTATGCTTTGGTACAAGACCCCTGAGGTCATTCACAAATACGACCCATCGTGTTCTGCGATGTGTTGGAGATGCAGGTTCGATACAGGCACACTGTTCCATATTTTTTGTCTCTGTCCTTTGATCAAACCCTTTTGGCACAAGCTGATGCTGCTACTTCAGAAACTGGTAAACACAACCCTCCCGCTCGACCCAATACATTACCTTTTGGGCCTACCCATGCATGAGCATCATGGGAAATGTAGTTCCAAAACAACTGGTGTGCCAAGGTTTGCCATCACTGGCCTAGGCCATCTTTATGTAGAGCAACAATTTTTTTTCCCCAGATCCTCAGTGACCAGTACGAGAGAGTGAGAGCAATAACACCAAATTTAACACACCGGCTCCCCATTCACACCTGAGACCTTGTAATACTAACGAGTCGCATGACATTGGGGAGGGGAAATGGCTAATTGAGCCCAATTTGGACATTTTCCCTTAGGGGTGTACTCACTTTTTTTGCCAGTGGTTTAGACATTAATGGCTGTATGTTGAGTTATTTTGAGGGGAGAGCAAATTTACACTGTTATACAAGCTGTACACTCACTACTTTACATTGTAGCAAAGTGTAATTTCTTCAGTGTTCACATGAAAAGATATAATAAAATATTTACAAAAATTAAAACGGCTTCCCGTGGGAGGCACTGAACAGAGAGGAGGGACCAGGAGCGCCGCCGGGGGACCCGAAAAGAGGAGGTTCACGGGCCGCTCTGTGCAGGGTGGATTTGATTGAAATCCTGATTTAAATCACTAGTAAAAAGGCTTGATGTAAATCAATTCGATTTAAATCATAATTTTTAAAGCGCAACTGTCATCTCTGTCCTGCAGCGGCTCCTTCTCTGACCCGCTGTTGACTCACGACAGTCCCATTCCCTTTAATGGGACGGCTGGTGATGTGGCAGTAACACAACAAGGTGAGGGACGTGGCGGCAGCGGGTGAGTGGATGCCCGCTAACAGGGGCTGCCATGATGGATCTGAAATGACAGGTGCTCTTTAAATGTAAAGACTTGTTCTTGCTGGTAGTTAGAATCTTTAACCACTTGCCGACCGCCCCATGTAGATATACGTCGGCAGAATGGCACGTACAGGCAGAACCACGTACCTGTACGTGCCATTCTTCAGGCGGTTGGGGGGTCCGATCGGACCCCCCTCCGCCGGCGGGGACGGTCGGCATCGCTTCAGGAGCGATCCGGGACGAGGGGACGGCCAGTGGTTTCTGGCCACCCCCTCGCGATCGCTCCTGGCGAATGAAAAGCTTCCCCTTCCTGTCTATTGTATAGACAGGAAGGCGGAAGTGATGTCACGCTCGGTGCGCCGGTCTATGTGACCGGAACGCCGAGCAGAGAAGATGTAAAGGTTAGTGCACAAACAGTACACTGACACCAGTACACATAGGCACATATTCCACCCCCCTGTCACCCCCTGATCACCCCCCAGATCACCCCCTCCCCCCCCAGTCACAGTGTCACTAATTGCAGTGATCATTTATTTACTGATCACTGCATTTAGTGTCAGTGTGACTGTAATAACTGTCAGGGCAGTTAGTTTTAGGTCCTAGGTAGCCCCCTACCCCCCCCTAATAAAGGTTTAACCCCCTGATTGCCCCTAGTTAACCCCTTCACCCCCTTTTGCCAGTGTCACTAAGCGATCGTTTTTCTGATCGCTGCATTGTGTCGCTAGGTAACCATTTTTTTTTTATTTTAACCGCCATGTTTTATATAGGTTCATAAATAGTTTTATAGGTCAGGTACCCCCATATTACAACCTAAATAAAGGTTTTAACCCCCTGATTGCCCCTAGAGTTAACCCTTTCACCAGTAATCACCGTATAACTGTCACTGGTGACACTGGTTAGCCAGTTAGTTATTTCGTTATTTAGGTTCCCCGTCAGGTTTTTATATAGCGTCAGGTACCCCCATATATTACCTAATAAAGGTTTAACCCCCTGATTGCCCCTAGTTAACCTTTCACCCCCTTTTGCCAGTGTCACTAAGCGATCGTTTTTTCTGATCGCTGCATTAGTGTCGCTAGGTAACCAGTTTTTTTTTAGGTTAACCGCCATGTTTATATAGGTTCATAAATAGGTTTATAGGTCAGGTACCCCCATATTACAACCTAAATAAAGGTTTTAACCCCCTGATTGCCCCTAGAGTTAACCCTTTCACCAGTGATCACCGTATAAAATGTCACTGGTGACGCTGGTTAGCCAGTTAGTTATTTCGTTATTTAGGTTCCCCGTCAGGTTTTTATATAGCGTCAGGTACCCCCATATATTACCTAATAAAGGTTTAACCCCCTGATTGCCCCTAGTTAACCCTTTCACCCCCTTTTGCCAGTGTCACTAAGCGATCGTTTTTCTGATCGCTGCATTAGTGTCGCTAGGTAACCATTTTTTTTTTGTATTACTGTTACGGGTGACGCTGGTTAGTTAGCTTGTTTTTTATACTGTCAGGGCACCCGCCATTTATTACCCAATAACGGTTTAACCCCCTGATCCCCCGGCGGGTGATATCAATTAGGTTTTAGGGTCAAATAAGGTCTGCGTCGCCCCAGGTTAGTGCCAGTACCGCAAACACCCACGCGCAAAGCATACACCTCCCTTAGTGGTATAGTATCTGAACAGATCAATATCTGATCTGATCAGATCTATACTAGCGTCCCAGCAGTTTAGGGTTCCAAAAAAACGCATTGTTAGCGGGATCAGCCCAGATACCTGCTAGCACCTGCGTTTTCCCCCTCCGCCCAGCCCAGCCCACCCAAGTGCAGTATCGATCGATCACTGTCACTTACAAAACACTAAGCACACATAACTGCAGCGTTCGCAGAGTCAGGCCTGATCCCTGCGATCGCTAACATTTTTTTTGTGGTAGCGTTTTGATTCAGTCGCTAACAGTCAGGAGCTTTTTTACCTGTGAATCTCAAAAAAAAAAAAAAAAAATAAAATAGTTGTCGTTTTATTGTTCTCTCTCTCTCTCTATTGTTGCTCTTTTTTTACTCCATTCTATTCTGCAATGTTTTTATTATGTTTTATCATGTTTTATCATGCTTGCTTTTCAGGTATGTAATTTTGTTTACTGTGTTTTAGTGTTAAGCATTTTTTTGTTTTCAGGTGCGCCATTCAGTTGCAGCGCGGATTTATTTATCTTGACAGCAACAGCGTTTGCTCCCACGATACATAAAGCCGCGACTCCAACGCTGTAGGAGGTGATTTCACCACCACAGTTAAAAAAAAGAGCATATGTGCCAAAGCATGGGGGCAGCAGGGGGGGCGGAGGAGCGATTGGCTCCTAATGCCACGTACATACGGTCGAAATTCCGACCGTGTGTACACGGCATAACTTTTGCGGGAGGATGCCCCCATGCATCGGCATATATAAATGGTGCATGTATGCCCATCATTAGAAGTGGGTGGATGAAGGGAGGTATTCTAATGGTGGGCATACCCACCAATCAATCTCTTTTTTTCGTTCAGCCAAGAGGCTGCATGAAAAAAAAAAGATTACAATATATGTCCAGTATGTTGCTGGACTTTGAATGGTTATACCAGAATGATGCCTGCAGGTTTAGGTATCATCTTGGTATCATTCTTTTCAGCCAGTGATCGGCTTTCATGTAAAAGCAATTCTAGCGGGTAATTAGCCTCTAGACTGCTTTTACAAGCAGTAGGAGGGAATGTCCCCCCTCCCGGATATAAACCGCGCCATTGGGAAATTGGGAAAGCATTTTATCACACCAATCTTGGTGTGGTCAGATGCTTTGAGGGCAGAGGAAAGATCTAGGGTCTAATAGACCCCAATTTTTTCAAAAAAAGAGTACCTGTCACTGCCTATTGCTATCATAGGGGATATTTACATTCCCTGAGATAACAATAAAAATCATAACAAAGAAAAAAAATGGAAGGAACAGTTTAAAAATAGAATAAAAAAGCTAAATAAATAAAAAAAAAACTAAAAAAAAAAAAAAAAAAAGCACCCCTGCCCCCCCTTCTCTTGCGCAAAGGCGTACACAAGCGTTGGTCTGGCGTCATATGTAAACAGCAATTGCAGCATGCATGTGAGGTATCACCGCTAAGGTCAGATCGAGGGCAGTAATTTTAGCAGTAGACCTCCTCCGTGAATCTAATGTGGTATCATGTAAAGGCTTTTAAAGGCTTTTAAAAATGTATGTAGTTTGTCGCCACTGCGTGTTTGTGCGCAATTTTAAAGCATGTCGTGTTTGGTATCCATGTACTCGGCCTAAGATCATATTTTTTATTTCATCAAAAATTTGAGCAATATAGTGTGTTTTAGTGCATTAAAATAAAGAAAAGTGTATTTTTTCCACAAAAAATGCGTTTGAAAAATCGCTGCGCAAATACTGTGTTGAAAAAAAAAAATGCAACACCCACCATTTTAATCTGTAGGGCCTTTGCTTTAACAATATATATAGTGTTTGGGGGTTCAACGTAATTTTCTTGCAAAAAAAAAAATATGTTTTCATGTAAACAAAAAGTGTCAGAAAGGGCTTTATCTTCAAGTGGTTAGAAGAGTGGGTGACGTGTGACATAGGCTTCTAAATGTTGTGCATAAAATGCCAGGACAGTTCAAACCCTCCCCAAATGACCCCATTTTGGAAAGTAGACACCCCAAGCTATTTGCTGAGAGCAATGTTGAGCCCATTAAATATTTTTTTTTTTTGTCCCAAGAGATTGAATAATGAAAAAAAAAAAAAATATATATATTTTTTTTACAAAAAGTTGTCACTAAATGATATATTGCTCAAACATGTCATGGGCATATGTGGAAATACACCCCCAAAATACATTCTGTTGCTTCTCCTGAGTACAGGGATACCACATGTGTGGGACTTTTTGGGAGCCTAGCTGCGTACGGAACCCCAAAAACCAATCACCGCCTTCAGGCTTTCTAAGGGTGTAATTTTTTTATTTCACTTCTCACTGCCAATCACAGTTTCGGAGGCCATGGAATGCCCAGATGGCATAAAACCCCCCAAAATGACCCCATTTTGGAAAGTAGACACCCCAAGCTATTTGCTGAGAGGTATTGTGAGTATTTTGCAGATGTCGCTTTTTGTCACAAAGTTTTTAAAAATTGAAAAAAGAAAAAAAAAAAATTTTTTTCTTTACTTTCTTCATTTTCAAAAACAAATGAGAGCTGTAAAATACTCACCATGCCTCTCAACAAATAGCTTGGGGTGTCTACTTTCCAAAATGGGGTCATTTGGGGGGTTTTGTGCTATTTTGGCATTTTATGGCCTTCGAAACTGTGATAGGTAGTGAGGAGTGAAATCAAAAATTTGCACCCTTAGAAATCCTGAAGGCGGTGCTTGGGTTTCGGGGCCCCGTACGCGGCTAGGCTCCCAAAAAGTCCCACACATGTGGTATCCCCATACTCAGGAGAAGCAGCCAAATGTATTTTGGGGTGCAATTCCACATATAACTATGGCATGTGTGAGCAATATATCATTTAGTGACAACTTTTTGAAGAAAAAAAAAAAAATTATTTTTTATTTTTGTCTTTATTCAATCACTTGGGACTAAAAAAAAAATATTCAATGGGCTCAACATGCCTCTCAGCAAATAGCTTGGGGTGTCTACTTTCCAAAATGGGGTCATTTGGGGGGGTTTTGTACTTCTCTGCCATTTTAGCACCTCAAGAAATGAAATAGGCAGTCATAAATTAAAAGCGGTGTAAATTCCAGAAAATGTACTCTAGTTTGTAGACGCTATAACTTTTGCGCAAACCAATAAATATACGCTTATTGGCATTTTTTTTACTAAAGACATGTGGCTGAATACATTTTGGCCCAAATGTTTGACTAAAATTGAGTTTATTAGATTTTTCTTATAACAAAAAGTAGAAAATCTCTTTTTTTTTCAAAATTTTCGCTCTTTTTCCGTTTATATCGCAAAAAATAAAAATCACAGAGGCAATCAAATACCATCAAAAGAAAGCTCTATTTGTGGGAAGAAAAGGACGCAAATTTCGTTTCGTTACAAAATTGCATGACCGCACAATTACCAGTTAAAGTAGTGCAGTGCGAAATTGAAAAAAGACCTCTGGTCCTTAAGCTGACAATTGGTCCGGGGCTGAAGTGGTTAATATTTTCAAACAAAATGAAGGTTTCCTATTTAGAATAATAAGCTGTCAGGTTAGTAAAACAGCGATATCAGAGCCGACTCAATCATACAGTGGGTATAGAATGGGGTATATTGGATTGTACGATATTTTTTATTTTTATTTATTATTTCTTTTTTTTTATGGTTGAACTGGATGGACTTGTGTCTTTTTTCGGCCTAGCTAACTATGTAACTATGAAAAATTGTAGACGGCCACTCACATTGGCTTGTCTGGCTCCGCGCTTAGGATAATTCAAAAAGGTCTATACTAATATTAATACTAGAAACCCAGTACAGCTGCTCCCTATGAAATCTAAATGATTTAATTGATAGTTTAATTAAATGAGGGGCGCTAGTACCAACATGAGATACTAAATTAATTAATAGGTTAATTAATTGTATATTCTGAACTGTATAGTAGAGACTAAGAGCTTATTGAAAAAAGGTGTGCAGACACAATATAGATCTACCATGAACTAAGCTAATTAATAACTATTTAAAGTGACAATAGTGAACCACATTTGGTTACTCATACATTACAACCATTATAATGTGAATAATTAAAATTGAAAATAGGTTACAGTGTGTTTATACAAACAATAATAACACCAGACACCTAGCGTGACTCAGTGAGGTATAAATTAATTGTTACCCCAGAGATAATTAGCACACAAAAATAGAGCTAAACGAGCTCTATTTAAATTATATAATATAAATATAACAAACCCTGTACCTTGTATCACAATGTGTACAACAAAAGTTAATGAGCAAACACTTGTGCCCAATCTAATATATAAAAAGTGCAAACCAACAAAATTGGCAAATAATCCCAATATCTTGGGTACATCCAAAAAACGTGAAAAATATTAAAAATTAGACAGTGTTAATTGGTATAACGCAAAGTTCATATAGTAGTCCTTGCTGTAAAACGCCACAATCACTCCTGTAGATATAGCTTGTGCACCATCACCAGACAAATTCTCGATCCACCCAATGTGAGAACCAGCAGTATTAAATGGCCTCTTACCAAATGGAGTTGATTACTTTGTTTAGAAGCAATCAAATGCGCTTTCACAGGATTGTGCCTGTACACTGAGTGACACACCCTCACTCAAGGGCTCTCTTCCCTCTATCAGACCAGCTCAGATGGAATGGATTGGAAACATATATGGGAATATAAAGAGAGGCGCACCTCATAGCGTAATAACGTTTTTATTTAAAAAATAGCATAAAAAAACACAGCAGCCAATTGCTCACTTACATTTTCCAGTGCCTACCCGGCACTGAGGCTGCTTGCGATATGTTAAAAGATTCGATGGAGCAGCGGATCCTTCCCTCGTGGCGTGCGTCTCTAGCGTGCGTTCCACTCACCAGACAACCAGAGCCAATATCACAGGAAGTCCAGCAATAGTGCATCCAAAGATAACAAAGTGATCAGGTACCGCCTACCGACATACGTTTCGTGTTTGTCACGTCTTCAGGGTGGCGTGAAGACGTGACAAACACGAAACGTATGTCGGTAGGCGGTACCTGATCACTTTGTTATCTTTGGATGCACTATTGCTGGACTTCCTGTGATATTGGCTCTGGTTGTCTGGTGAGTGGAACGCACGCTAGAGACGCACGCCACGAGGGAAGGATCCGCTGCTCCATCGAATCTTTTAACATATCGCAAGCAGCCTCAGTGCCGGGTAGGCACTGGAAAATGTAAGTGAGCAATTGGCTGCTGTGTTTTTTTATGCTATTTTTTAAATAAAAACGTTATTACGCTATGAGGTGCGCCTCTCTTTATATTCCCATATATGTTTCCAATCCATTCCATCTGAGCTGGTCTGATAGAGGGAAGAGAGCCCTTGAGTGAGGGTGTGTCACTCAGTGTACAGGCACAATCCTGTGAAAGCGCATTTGATTGCTTCTAAACAAAGTAATCAACTCCATTTGGTAAGAGGCCATTTAATACTGCTGGTTCTCACATTGGGTGGATCGAGAATTTGTCTGGTGATGGTGCACAAGCTATATCTACAGGAGTGATTGTGGCGTTTTACAGCAAGGACTACTATATGAACTTTGCGTTATACCAATTAACACTGTCTAATTTTTAATATTTTTCACGTTTTTTGGATGTACCCAAGATATTGGGATTATTTGCCAATTTTGTTGGTTTGCACTTTTTATATATTAGATTGGGCACAAGTGTTTGCTCATTAACTTTTGTTGTACACATTGTGATACAAGGTACAGGGTTTGTTATATTTATATTATATAATTTAAATAGAGCTCGTTTAGCTCTATTTTTGTGTGCTAATTATCTCTGGGGTAACAATTAATTTATACCTCACTGAGTCACGCTAGGTGTCTGGTGTTATTATTGTTTGTATAAACACACTGTAACCTATTTTCAATTTTAATTATTCACATTATAATGGTTGTAATGTATGAGTAACCAAATGTGGTTCACTATTGTCACTTTAAATAGTTATTAATTAGCTTAGTTCATGGTAGATCTATATTGTGTCTGCACACCTTTTTTCAATAAGCTCTTAGTCTCTACTATACAGTTCAGAATATACAATTAATTAACCTATTAATTAATTTAGTATCTCATGTTGGTACTAGCGCCCCTCATTTAATTAAACTAACTATGTAACTATGTATGTAGTGTACATAGATTAGCAAAACATTGGGATAAGGCCCCTTTCACACTGAGGCGCTTCTAAACTGCCAGTAAAACACTGAGTGCTTTTGAAGAGCTTTTCAGGCTCTTTTCTAGAGCTTTCCATTCATTTCAATGGAGAGGGGCATTTTTTCACCACCCTGCCAGCGCACTGCCCCAGTGTGAAAGCATTCATTGATTTTAATTTAAATAGTTTTTCATGAGCTTTTCAGGCGTTTTTTTTTTTAGCGTGAAAGCGCCTGAAAAGCACCTCAGTTTGAAAGGGGTCTAAATGAATATTCCTGAACTTTGTTTTATCTCATAGTTACTGTGAAATTGTGTGAATGCATCAATGCAGTGGATATTATCTTAAAATGTAAATATCGCAGAATATACAGCCTCATGCTACATAACTAAGCTCCATTTCATGCTGAATAAACTAAATTATAGCGGACCTTCAGTAATTTTTTTCAACTTTCCATTTATTAAATGTTCTGCCCTTGTTGTTTTAACTTCGGATAGTAAAACATTTTTCTGCCAGTAAATACCTTATACAGCCCACTTCCTGTTTCTTGTCTGGAAAAAAGCCTAGGCTTATGACATCATGCACAGCTCTCCCTCTTACTATCCTGAGAGTTTGCCCGGAAGGGAGGGGGGATGAGTCATAAGAGGGCCAATGAGAGCTGTAGAGCTGGAGGTGTGCCTCTGTGTGTCTGCGTAAATCCAGGAAGTGAACAGGCAGCAGCTTCAGATGCCCACAGTTAAAATGGATGCAGCCAGACTCAGTGGAGGGAGATTTCTGCAGCATATTTGGCAAGTACAGAATCACAGTATATATAAAATAATATGCAAAGTGGTTGGAGGGAAGCGTCAGAATGGTAAAGATGTTTTTATTACAAATTATGTGAGCAGACTGCAGTTCCTCTTTAACCTCTTGCCGACCAACTGCCGTCATTATACTGCGACAGGTTGGCACTGCTGCGCAAAACAACATAGGTGTACATCGCTAGCTTTAAGAGCTATAGGGGGCCATGTCCGCCAGCCACCCGCGATCGCTCCTCAGAGAGGCAGATGGGGGATCTGTCAATGTAAACAGACAGATCTCCGTTCTGACAGGTAAATAGAGAGATCTGCTGTTCCTAGTGATCAAGAACAGTGATCTGTCAGTCCACTCCCCCCCCCCCCAGTTAGAAACACCTCCCTAGGACACACTTAACCCCTTGATCGCCCCCTATTGTTAACCCCTTTCCTGCCAGTAACATTTATACAGTGGCTATTTTTAGCTCTGATCACTGTATAAATGTCACTGGTCACAAAAAAGTGTCAAAAGTGTTCGATCTGTCTGCCGCAATGTCGCAGCCCCGTTAAAAATCAATCATTGATCACTGCCATCACTAGTAAAAAAAAAAAAAATATTAATAATAAAAATGCCATAAATATATCCCCTATTTTGTAGATGCTATAACTTTTGCGCAAACCAATCAAAATAAGCTTTTTTTTTTTTTTAAATATGTATAATACATATTGGCCTAAACTGGGGAAGACATTTTTTGGGGGATATTTATTATAGCAAAAAGTTAAAAAAATCTTTATTTATTTATTTATTTTTTCAAAATTGACGCTCTTTTTTTGTTTATAGCGCAAAAAGTAAAAAACGCATAGGTGATCCAATACCAGCAAAAGAAAGCTCTATTTGTGGGGGGAAGAAAGGACATACATTTTGTGTATATTTTCTGAAAGCAGAAAAATTGGAGAATAAAATGGTGGCTCCTGCAATTTAATTTTTTTTATATGTCAGATGATATTTTGTGCAGCCATTCATCAAAATGGTGATTTTCAGGGGAAAAAAAAAAAAAAAAAGCACTAGAATGAATTTAAAGTGATTGTTATTTTACAAACATGTCTATACTTACCTTCTCTGTGCCATGGAATTTCACAGAGCCAGGGTGGATGAAAATCTATTTTTAAAAAAAACATATTTTTTGGATTTTTATCAAATTTATTTTAATAAAATGCTTTTGGAGTAAAGATAGTTTTCTATTTACAGTTTTAATTTTTTTTCACCTATCTATTAACCTCTTAGGGACCGGAAGGATTTGCCCCCTTCCTGACCAGGCCATTTTTTGCGATACAGCACAGCAATTGCTTTAACTGACAATTGCTGTGCTGTATCGCAAAAAATGGCCTGGTCAGGAAGGGGGCAAATCCTTCCAGTCCTTAAGTGGTTAATAGGTGAAAAAATTACTGATGGTCCGCTTTAAATAGAAAACTATCTTTACTCCAAAAGCATTTTATTAAAATAAATTTAATAAAAATCCCCCAAAAAAAAAAAAAAAATTATCGGTTTTATTTTTATTTTTTTTAATCATTGATTTTTATCCTCCCTGGCTCTGTCAAATTCCATTGCACAGAGAAGATAAGTATAGACATGTTTGTTATTTAAAAAATAAAAATAAATAAAAAAAAATTTAAAAATTACAATCATTTCAACCCCTTCCCGCGAGCGTATGCAGATGTGCATACTCGGCTTTCGGGGCTTATACTGGGATGATGCCCGCAGCTGCAGGCATCATCCCGGTACCGTTTCTTAGAGCGGGCGATCGGCTTTCCAGGGATAACAACCGATGTGGCTAAAAGCTGCTCAATTGTTATCCCGGAGGAGCGGAGGGGACGTCCCCCCCCCCTCCTGCTGCCTCCCGCCGCTCTTCCCGGGCCTACCGTCCCACCGGAAGACCCGAGACACGATCCGCTTTGTTCCAGTCTCCTGAATGTATACACGGAAGCAACGTCACAACTTCACTTCCTGTTTACTCAGCTGCCAATGGCGCCGGATTTTACAAAATATAGAGTATTCAGAATCGCCGTTTTCGGTGATCTGAATACTTTGAAGTGCAAAGGAGGAATTGGAGGTCTTTTAGACCCCCGATCCCTCCATAAAGAGTACCTGTCACCACCTGGGATGTTCACATTCCTTGTGACAGCAATAAAAGTAATCAAATATTTTTTTTAAAAAACACAATTTAATAATTTAAAAATAAATAAAATAAAAAAAAAGTATTCAAAGCGCCCCCGTCACCGCAAAGAACACGCATACGGAAGTCACGCCCGCATATGTAAACGGTTTTCAAATCACACATGTGAGGTATCGCCGCGATCGTCAGAGTGAGAGCAATAATTCTAGCATTAGACCTCCTCTATAACTCTAACCTGGTAACCGTAAAAAAAAATAAAAAATTGAAAGCGTCGCCTATGGAGATTTTTATAGTGCGTGCAATTATAAAGCGTGACATGTTAGGTATCTATTTACTCAGCGTAACATCATCTTTCATATTATATAATAAAATTGGGATAACTATACTATTTTTTTTTTTTTTTTTTAATTCAGGAGTGTCCCTTTTCCCAAAAAGTTGTGTTTAAAACACCGCTGCACAAATACCGTCTGACATAAAATATTGCAACAATCGCCATTTCATTCTCTAGATTCTCTGCTAAAAGTATATATATATATATATATATATATATATATATATATATATATATATATATATATATATATAATATTTGGGGTTTCCAAGTAATTTTCTAGCAAAAAAAAAAAAAAAAAATTGTGATTTTAACTTGTAAACACCAAATGTCAAAAATAGGCTTAAAAAAGGTTAGGTTAAATTCATTCTAGTGCTTTTTTTTTTTTCCTGCACAAAATATCATCTGACATATAAAAAAAGAAATTGTAGAAGCCACCATTTTATTCTCCAAGTCTTCTGCTTTCAGAAAATATATGATGATTAGAGGTTCGAAGAAATTTTCTAGCATAAAAAAAAAAAATGCTAATTTTTACATGTGTTTGAGAAATGTAAAAATTGACCTGGACAACAAGTGGTTAATATGCAAAGTCTGGTTCCATATCAGCTCCGTTCTAAACATCGTCAGACAGGGAATCCTTTCCTAAAAAAAAAAAAAATACTTTTATTGGCCGTTGGGAGTCGAGAGAGAGAGAGAGAGAGAGAGAGAGAGAGAGAGAGAGCATTAGAGCCAGTGCCGATCCTGACCTCCCTGGGGCCCTAAGCAAAATTCTGCTGAGGGGCCCTCTACCTGACCCGTGATGCTGTGAGCTATGGAAACCATTTGCCATTGCCACACAGTCACACCTGACACTTCAGCGCTCCCAATACAATCCTCCCTCCTTTAAACAAAACAGTCAAAGAATAAGTACAACAATATAGAACAGACATTATATATTTATCTTTACATATCTGAGTGTGGATCCCCCACTTACATCAGGGTCCCCAGAGAGCCTTCCCCTTACACCAGGGTCCCCAGAGAGCCTTCCCCTTACACCAGGGTCCCCAGAGAGCCCCCCCCCCCCTTACACCAGGGTCCCCAGAGAGCCCCCCCTTACACCAGGGTCCCCAGAGAGCCTTCCCCTTACACCAGGGTCCCCAGAGAGCCTTCCCCTTACACCAGGGTCCCCAGAGAGCCCCCCCTTACACCAGGGTCCCCAGAGAGCCCCCCCCTTACACCAGGGTCCCCAGAGAGCCCCCCCCCCTTACACCAGGGTCCCCAGAGAGCCTCCCCTTACACCAGGGTCCCCAGAGAGCCTTCCCCTTACACCAGGGTCCCCAGAGAGCCCCCCCCTTACACCAGGGTCCCCAGAGAGCCCCCCCCCTTACACCAGGGTCCCCAGAGAGCCCCCCCCCTTACACCAGGGTCCCCAGAGAGCCCCCCCCTTACACCAGGGTCCCCAGAGAGCCTTCCCCTTACACCAGGGTCCCCAGAGAGCCTTCCCCTTACACCAGGGTCCCCAGAGAGCCTCCCCTTACACCAGGGTCCCCAGAGAGCCTTCCCCTTACACCAGGGTCCCCAGAGAGCCCCCCCTTACACCAGGGTCCCCAGAGAGCCCCCCCCCTTACACCAGGGTCCCCAGAGAGCCCCCCCCTTACACCAGGGTCCCCAGAGAGCCTTCCCCTTACACCAGGGTCCCCAGAGAGCCTTCCCCTTACACCAGGGTCCCCAGAGAGCACCCCCCTTACACCAGGGTCCCCAGAGAGCCTTCCCCTTACACCAGGGTCCCCAGAGAGCACCCCCTTATATCAGGGTCCCCAGAGAGCCTTCCCCTTACACCAGGGTCCCCAGAGAGCCTCCCCTTACACCAGGGTCCCCAGAGAGCCTTCCCCTTACACCAGGGTCCCCAGAGAGCCCCCCCCCTTACACCAGGGTCCCCAGAGAGCCCCCCCCCTTACACCAGGGTCCCCAGAGAGCCCCCCCCTTACACCAGGGTCCCCAGAGAGCCTTCCCCTTACACCATGGTCCCCAGAGAGCCTTCCCCTTACACCAGGGTCCCCAGAGAGCACCCCCCTTACACCAGGGTCCCCAGAGAGCCTTCCCCTTACACCAGGGTCCCCAGAGAGCACCCCCCTTATATCAGGGTCCCCAGAGAGCCTTCCCCTTACACCAGGGTCCCCAGAGAGCCTTCCCCTTACACCAGGGTCCCCAGAGAGCCTTCCCCTTACACCAGGGTCCCCAGAGAGCACCCCCCTTACATCAGGGTCCCCAGAGAGCACCCCCCTTACATCAGGGTCCCCAGAGAGCCTTCCCCTTACACCAGGGTCCCCAGAGAGCCTACCCCTTACACCAGGGTCCCCAGAGAGCCTTCCCCTTACACCAGGGTCCCCAGAGAGCACCCCCCTTACATCAGGGTCCCCAGAGAGCCTTCCCCTTACACCAGGGTCCCCAGAGAGCCTTCCCCTTACACCAGGGTCCCCAGAGAGCACCCCCCCTTACATCAGGGTCCCCAGAGAGCACCCCCCTTACATCAGGGTCCCCAGAGAGCACCAGGGGGGGACAGGAGTTTAGAGGTTGCGAAGGGGGGGGGGACAGGAGTTTAGAGGCTGCGAAGGGGGGGACAGGAGGTCAGAGGCTGCGAGGGGGGGACAGGAGGCCAGAGGCTGCGAGGGGGGGGGACAGGAGGTCAGAGGCTGCGAGGGGGGGACAGGAGGTCAGAGGCTGCGAGGGGGGGGGACAGGAGGTCAGAGGCTGCGAGGGGGGGGACAGGAGGTCAGAGGCTGCGAGGGGGGGGGACAGGAGGTCTGAGGCTGCGAGGGGGGGGACAGGAGGTCTGAGGCTGCGAAGGGGGGGACAGGAGGTCTGAGGCTGCGAAGGGGGGGACAGGAGGTCTGAGGCTGCGAAGGGGGGGGCAGGAGGTAAGAGGCTGCGAAGGGGGGGCAGGAGGTCAGAGGCTGCGAGGGGGGGGCAGGAGGTCAGAGGCTGCGAGGGGGGGGGGCAGGAGGTCAGAGGCTGCGAAGGGGGGGCAGGAGGTCAGAGGCTGCGAGGGGGGGGGCAGGAGGTCAGAGGCTGCGAAGGGGGGGGGGGCAGGAGGTCAGAGGCTTTGAGGGGGGGGGGGGACAGAGGCTGCAAGGGGGGGGCAGGAGGTCAGAGGCTGCAAGGGGGGGGCAGGAGGTCAGAGGCTGCAAGGGGGGGGCAGGAGGTCAGAGGCTGCAGGGGGGGCAGGAGGTCAGAGGCTGCAGGGGGGGGGGGCAGGAGGTCAGAGGCTGCAGGGGGGGGGGGCAGGAGGTCAGAGGCTTAGAGGGGGGCAGGAGGTCAGAGGCCAATAAAGGAAAATGCTGCCAGAGCATGATCTAAGGAGGCGGTGCTCTCACTCTTGATTCCTCTCCAGACTTCCCCTAATAGACTGCAGACACGTTAAAAGACAAGAGATAGTCAGAGATTGCAGACAGGATACAAGAGATGGTTAGAGGCTGCGGACAGGATACAAGAGATGGTTAGAGGCTGCGAACAGGATACAAGCGATGGTTATAGGCTGCGGACAGGATACAGGAAGTGGTTAGAGGCTGCAGACATGGTACAAGAGGTGGTCAGAACATGTGCACAGGATACAGGAGGCAGTCAGAGGATGTGGAAATGGTACAGGTGGTGGTCAGAGTATGCAGACATGTAGGGGGAGCAACACAGATGGGTTCCCCGTGTAAGGGGTGCACACAGAGGGATCAGTCATGTAGGGGATCACACAGTGGGATGAAGTCCTGATAAGAGCTGTCACAGGTGGGCCCTCACACAGGACACATGGCAGGCAGGGCAGTGAGGTTGGCACACACAGGGTGATCAGGTTCCTGTTCTTAGGGGAGGTGGGGTCCTGATCCCCAGGGAAGATGGGGTCCCTAGGTGAGATGAAGTCCCTGTTGCCAGGGGAGATGGAGTTCCTGCCCCCAGGTGAGATAGGATCCCTGTCCAGAGTGAGAAGGGGGTCCCTGTCCTCAGGGGGGAGAAGGGGGTCTCTGTCTTGGGGGGAGGGGTCCCTGTCCTCAGAGGGGGGGAGGGGGTCCCTGTCCTCGGGGAAGATGGAGTGGGATATGGGATGGTCTCACTTACCATGACATGCAGGTCCCTCATTTATGGTCGTCTGGGCTCCCTCCAGCAGCACGGATGTGCGATCAGCATACCCCCAGGGAGCACAACTGCGGCTTGACAATCTGGCAGCAATTGATGGGTATAGTAGCTGCGTTTGATGGCACAGTGGCGGCAATTTTTGGGTACAGTAGCTGCGTTTGATGGGCGCAGTGAGGCGTTTGCCGGGCACAGTGGCTGCGTTTGCTGGGTGCAGTGAGGTGTTTGATGGGCACAGTGAGGCGTTTGACGGGCACAGTGAGGTGTTTGATGGGCACAGTGAGGCATTTGCTGGGTGCAGTGAGGTGTTTGATGGGCGCAGTGAGGCGTTTGATGGGCACAGTGGCTGCGTTTAACGGGCACAGTGGCTGCATTTGCTGGGTGCAGTGAGGCGTTTGCCGGGCACAGTGAGGCATTTGCTGGGTGCAGTGAGGTGTTTGAGGGGTGCAGTGAGGCGTTTGCTGGGCGCAGTGAGGCGTTTGAAGGGCACAGTGGCAGCGTTTGCTGGGTGCAGTGAGGTGTTTGATGGGCACAGTGAGGCGTTTGACGGGCACAGTGAGGCATTTGCTGGGAGCAGTGAGGTGTTTGATGGGCGCAGTGAGGCGTTTGATGGGCACAGTGAGGCGTTTGATGGGCACAGTGGCTGCGTTTGACGGGCACAGTGGCTGCATTTGCTGGGTGCAGTGAGGCGTTTGCCGGGCACAGTGAGGCATTTGCTGGGTGCAGTGAGGTGTTTGACGGCTGCAGTGAGGCGTTTGCTGGGCTCAGTGAGGAATTTGAAGGGCACAGTGGCAGCGTTTGCTGGGTGCAGTGAGGTGTTTGATGGGCACAGTGAGGCGTTTGATGGGCACAGTGAGGCATTTGCTGGGTGCAGTGAGGTGTTTGATGGGCGCAGTGAGGTGTTTGATGGGCGCAGTGAGGCGTTTGATGGGCACAGTGGCTGCGTTTGACGGGCACAGTGGCTGCGTTTGCTGGGTGCAGTGAGGCGTTTGCCGGGCACAGTGAGGCATTTGCTGGGTGCAGTGAGGTGTTTGATGGGTGCAGTGAGGCGTTTGACGGGCACAGAGAGGCGTTTGCTGGGCGCAGTGAGGCGTTTGATGGGCACAGTGGCTGCGTTTGAAGGGCACAGTGGCAGCGTTTGCTGGGTGCAGTGAGGTGTTTGATGGGCGCAGTGAAGCGTTTGACGGGCACAGTGAGGTGTTTGATGGGCGCAGTGAGGCGTTTGATGGGTACAGTGGCTGCGTTTGACGTTCACAGTGGCTGCGTTTGCTGGGTGCAGTGAGGTGTTTGATGGGCGTAGTGAGGCGTTTGACGGGCACAGTGAGGCGTTTGCTGGGCGCAGTGGCTGCGTTTGAAGGGCACAGTGGCAGCGTTTGCTGGGTGCAGTGAGGTGTTTGATGGGCGCAGTGAAGCGTTTGACGGGCACAGTGAGGTGTTTGATGGGCGCAGTGAGGCGTTTGATGGGTACAGTGGCTGCGTTTGACGTTCACAGTGGCTGCGTTTGCTGGGTGCAGTGAGGTGTTTGATGGGCGTAGTGAGGCGTTTGACGGGCACAGTGAGGCGTTTGCTGGGCGCAGTGGCTGCGTTTGAAGGGCACAGTGGCAGCGTTTGCTGGGTGCAGTGAAGTGTTTGATGGGCGCAGTGAGGCATTTGATGGGCACAGTGGCTGCGTTTGATGGGCGCAGTGGCTGCGTTTGACGGGCACATTGAGGCGTTTGACGGGCACAGTGCGGTGTTTGATGGGCGGAGTGGCAGCGTTTGACGGGCACAGTGAGGCGTTTGACGGGCACAGTGAGGCGTTTGATGGGTGGAGTGGCTGCATTAGACGGGCACAGTGAGGCGTTTGATGGGCGGAGTGGCAGCGTAATTGATGGCAGAACAATGTACTGTACTTGGACTCAGTGCTATGTACGGGGTCCGCTCTGTCCGCCCGCCCCCTCGAGTCCATAATTTGTCTGGACCCTGGACATACATAAGATTTGCGCATGCGCGATTCACGTTTTTTTAGGGTGGTGGGCGGGGCTGTTCCTGACGCTTAACCACCTCTCCGCCCGCTCGAGAGCATAATATTTCTCGTCCCAGCATTGTAGGATCGATCACCGCAGGTAGCTCAGGATAGGCACTCGATTATAGATTATCGATCGATTATAGGCACTACAAGTCCCAGCATTGCAGAATCGATTATAGGCACTACAAGTCCCAGCATTGCGGGATCGATTAAAGGCACTACAAGTCCCAGCATTGCGGGATCGATTATAGGCACTACAAGTCCCAGCATTGCGGGATCGATTAAAGGCACTACAAGTCCCAGCATTGCGGGATCGATTATAGGCACTACAAGTCCCAGCATTGCAGGATCGATTATAGGCACTACAAGTCCCAGCATTGCGGGATCGATTATAGGCACTACAAGTCCCAGCATTGCAGGATCGATTATAGGCACTACAAGTCCCAGCATTGCAGAATCGATTATAGGCACTACAAGTCCCAGCATTGCGGGATCGATTAAAGGCACTACAAGTCCCAGCATTGCGGGATCGATTATAGGCACTACAAGTCCCAGCATTGCAGGATCGATTATAGGCACTACAAGTCCCAGCATTGCAGGATCGATTATAGGCACTACAAGTCCCAGCATTGCGTGATCGATTATAGGCACTACAAGTCTCAGCATTGCAGGATCGATTATAGGCACTACAAGTCCCAGCATTGCAGAATCGATTATAGGCACTACAAGTCCCAGCATTGCGGGATCGATTAAAGGCACTACAAGTCCCAGCATTGCGGGATCGATTATAGGTACTACAAGTCCCAGCATTGCAGGATCGATTATAGGCACTACAAGTCCCAGCATTGCGGGATCGATTATAGGCACTACAAGCCCCAGCATTGCGGGATCGATTATAGGCACTACAAGTCCCAGCATTGCAGGATTGATTTTAGGCACTACAAGTCCCAGCATTGCAGGATTGATTTTAGGCACTACAAGTCCCAGCATTGCAGGATCGATTTTAGGCACTACAAGTCCCAGCATTGCAGGATTGATTTTAGGCACTACAAGTCCCAGCATTGCAGGATTGATTTTAGGCACTACAAGTCCCAGCATTGCAGGATCGATTTTAGGCACTACAAGTCCCAGCATTGCAGGATTGATTTTAGGCACTACAAGTCCCAGCATTGCAGGATCTATCAAAACAGGTAGCTCAGCATGGTTGGTAAAAAATGATACTGGGTAACAAGGAAGGAATTAGTGTTGAACGCACAGCCCAGTGTTTGTGTTGTCTGTAATGTCACTTCCGTGACATTATCTGATGGTTTCGCTGAACTGTATTGCCGAAAATCATGTGGACCGCACGGCGCGAGTGTTTGGAACGCTTCGCGCATGCGCAGTACGAAATTTCTGCCCACAACGTCACTTCCGCAGCATCCTGTGATAGGCAGCAAAATATGATACTACACCGCCCCTGTGATGGCAGCGGCGCCTGAAAAAAAAGATGGCCGCGGGGCCGACATGCAACTGCGCATGCGCCAGCGCTATTGCCGCTGCTCGGCAATTTTCGGAAAGGCGGGCGCATGCGCAGTTGCATGTCGGCCCCGCGGCCATCTTTTTTTTCAGGCGCCGCTGCCCTCACGGCGGCGGCAGCGGCCCCCGAGCAGAGCCGATCCGCCGCGGGGCCCTACGCAGCTTGCGTAGTCCGCGTATATGGCGGATCGGCTCTAATTTAGAGCGGTTGTGTTTTAGTGAGCTCCGTATTTACAATGAGATTCTTCACGAAGTTTGCGCTAGTTCTTTTATTTTTAGCTACGTGTGTACATTCTTCACATCAGCGGCCAGGTACGGTCCAGTAAATTCTAACCTTATTATATTATAGAGTGTAGGTTTCATTTGCCAGTCCGAAACCCGGAAATACAGGACACTGGGGGCGGAGTCTGGTCATATGATATATGTGGGATAGGTCAGCTGATCTTTATTGCTGCTTCTGTTCATCATCTGATTCGCTGACCGATCGCTCGGATCTCACGCCAAATTCCGCCCCTTTTAGCCATGTGTTTCCGGGATGGGCGGGACGAGGATGGAGGGATATGTAGTGTAAAAACAGGGACTGTCAGTGCTTTATAAATAAATCCGGTTCATCTCCCCCCAGCAGCCTTGTGTACCGGAAACCTGACTTTAACAGTTTCAGCCCCGGAACATTTGAATGACCAGGCGATTTTTTGCGATTCGGCACTGCATCACTTTAACTGACAATTGCACCCAAACAAAATTGACATCTTCTTTTTTTCCCCACAAATAGAGCATGACACGTGACACTGATGTGGCACTGGTGACAGATGGCACTGATGACACGTGGCACTGATAACAGATGGCACTAATATGTGGCACTGATGACAGATGGCACTTATAAGTGGCACTGGGGACAGATTGTACTGACAGGTGGCAGTGGGGACCGATGGGCACTTTATTTTTTTTATTTTTTTTCTTTCACTCACCACTGCAGCACGGAAGCTCTCCCTCCTCACACGCTGTCTCTGTGTGAGGAGGGGGAACCGGCGATGAGAGATGATCTCGTATGTTTACATACGAGATCATCTCTCATTGGACACGCCGATCGCGCTGAAAACGGCCGCTGTGATTGGCCATTTACAGCGATCCGTGACTGGCTGTGTCCAAGGGACACGGCCAGCACAGAATTTTCCCAATGCGCGCTCGCGGGAGCGTGCATCACGGAAGTAGACAGGAGGACGCCCTCCCGGCAATTGGCGTCCGCGCTGCAGCTGTCTTTTGGCTATAGCGCGGACGCCTAGTGGTTAATAAACCTTAGAACTAAATGGACACGGATACAAATCAGTTGGCAGATAAAAACAGTTCTCAGGGCTGTTCAGCAGGGGGTTTGTAGTGCATTTGCGGTGTGTTGTTTTTTCTTTTGCTATATTTTGTATTCAAAGGCTTTTTCCCCTTGCATTTATGCACGTTCTGTTGCTTTTACCTGCGTTTATGCTCCTTTCTGTGTGAAAAGATGCATGTTGCTGTAGTGTCAGGTTTCTTTGCCATCTGTGTTCCATTGGAAAGATTCTCACTAACTTCCTCTCCTATAGCCACAACAGGAAATTAGAGGAAATCCCTCCAAATTAAGGGAATACCAACACTAGTGTCCCCCATTGGAAGATTTCACCTCTATTACCAGTCTGGGGACAATCCAAAATTTGTTTTTTTTTTCAGTGACAACTGTAAACAGGGCAAATAGAGAAGGTGAATCTCCCTAATGGGGGCACAGAAAACTGTACAATCCTGGCAGGTGTACTAATCCCTCTCCATTCTTTCCAAAACTACAAAAAAAATTGCCTTTAGTTATACTTTACCTTTTGTTATTACGTATACTCACAGTGTTTTTGTGTTTTTTACAGTTCCAGGTAAACTTGAAAAAAGGATGCCTGCTGCTAAGGCGGGAGATTTACCCAGTGGCATCCCGCCTATGCCTAAGGATGTCACTGAGGAAACGACGTCTACTACTGAAGACAAGGAAAATAGATCATTATATGGTAAGCATTAAATTGTCATATATATGTATATATAAAATTGCATTACTGTGTGTGTGTGTGTGTGTATATATCTATATGTGCCGTAGTGTTGACTGAAGAGAGAGATGGAGCACAATAAGCACCATTATTGGTGTCAGTGGCAAAACCCCCAGCAATGTTTCCGTGAACACAATAATAACCCCCAGTTTTGTCAGTGGACACAATAGTAAACCTAACATTGGTACTTGGTTACAGTGTTAATTAACATCCCACCCCCCCATTGGTGATTAGTTGCTGTGTTTTTTAACCCCCCTCACTGGTGGTTGGTGGACATTAATTTTTAACTCCTCCCCCCTTATCGCTTATTAATGGCAGTGTTTATTTAACCTCCCTCATTGATGGGCATTGGCTATATTTATTTAACCCCCTCCATCGGTGGTCAATGACCCCCCCCCCCCCCCAACGATGGTCATTGGCAGTGTTTACTGTATTTGTTATGTAGATATACTGTGTGTGTGTGTGTATTTTTGTGTGTGTGTGTGTGTGTGTGTGTGTGTGTGTGTGTGTGTGTGTGTGTGTGTGTGTGTATATATATATATATATATATATATATATATATATATATATATATATATATATATATATATATATATATATATATATATATATATATTTACTAGAGGTTTGAATTTTTTGTGCCTCATTCTAATGTTTTGTATTTCTCATTTCTTTTATAGACAAATCAGAAGATTATCCCCAACCATCTAAAGAGAAGGACTTCCAGAAAAAGAGTAAGTCTAAAGTAATGTTACATTTGCCTCAATTCACAAAGCTATAACATGAGGATCTTTATTTTTGCCCATTTGACTTTATTTTCAAATCTCATTGGCTCTCACCTGTTGCTTTTTTAAAATGAGGATCCTTATTTCTGGGGCTTTAGCTTTGTGAACTGAACCCATTCTCTGAAATGCCTATGATTGCACATAACATTGAGACTCTGCTCATTAATGCGACCAGAGAGATAGTATAGGTTAGACATCATATGGGGTAAAAGTACACTGCACAAAATATACATGCAGGATAAAAACGTTATTAAAACAAATCGACAATTTTGAAAATCCTCTTCTTAACGTGCCACTATAGTTAAAAATAAAAACATAGCTATGAGGTTAGAGTTTTCCTTAGCAGAAGAAACTTTGCAGGTAATTTTTGCTAAATTAAGACCCTTTCCTTTCTCTCACCTTGCACTGTTTTAAATAATGCACACTGCTTGTGGGGCATGTGCCATGCAATGTACACTTCAGCATTATTTGGGCATGTGTAAGATGCAGGGAGTGCATCCTGGTGTTGGGAATAATGTAACTTCTGCGGGCATGCCCAGACGTTACATCAGAAATGGCAGAGCGATGGTAGAATAGGAAAGCCGAGAACTCTGGTGGCCCTAGCAAGCAGAATGACATGGGGCAGCAAGGGAGAGTACTACTCTGTCCTTGCTAGAGGAGGGCAAACAGGCAGGCAAAGTCTGTCATAATGTGGTCATGTCAGGAATTCACAACTGTTCTGTATCCTGTACAAACAAACGGCCACTGGCCTTTGCAACAAGGAGCACATGGAAGGGCGACACATGTAAAACTAAACCAAAGTAAATTCCTAGCTCAACTTACCAACCAGCCTGCAACCAACCAAATTATCCTGTCTAACAGTATGCGTTAAAAACAGGGGTTTTGTTTGCACACATTTGCAAATACTTGCGTACGTTGCAGAGTCACTTCACAGAACCCCAGTGTTACCTGCAGGCCTAACTCTAAATGTTGAGAGCCTCCATAGTAGAAGCACATGCATTATTATGGATAGGCATAGGGCAGGTGGGCCTGGAGGGAGCCCACCTCTCCTTAAGGGCACAGGAGCACACTGGACACCCAGCATATATCGCAGTGCCAGCAAAGGTGTCCAGTGTGACCTCACCAGATTTCCAACAGTACAAACAAATGGCCACTGCCCCCACTTATAACTATCTGGCCTTTGCACATGTTTTGTGCATGCTTTCTGTGTTACCTTAAGGATATCTCCAAGTTATTATCTTGGACTACAGAACAATTAGTCTCTAATACTGTGGAATTAGGGGAATAAGAGGGATTCAGCAAAAGACAGTTAAGCAGGGCTGGTTTCCTTTGGTGCACAGAATGCGGTGTGTTGTCAGCCAAAACAGGACATTAGGAGCAGAGTGCATTTCTGGCAGATTAGCAGATATTCCATACTTGCAGGGCGTTTAAAGGGATAAAACAGGGGGAAATGTGTACGTATTGTAGAGATGAACAGTATACATTCCTATTGGACCAGTGTATACATACAAATATTAAATGTAACCAGCTATAGAGGATGGTCCTCCTAGTACAAGGTTATATATCCCATAGCAATATAGAAATGTAGCTGTCTGCCTAGTGATTATTATATTATTATTATTATTATACACAATTTATATAGCACCAACAGTTTACGCAGCGCTTTACAATGTATAGGGGGACAACACAATTACAGTAAAGTTCAATACAAAAGGTACAGGAGGGCTAGTGATAGATTACTATAGTAGGTTATTGAATACCATAAAAGTTTTGGTATTTACAGTTGTCCTTGTAAGCCGCACCTGAATGACAAAATAGGAATCTAAGAACGCAGCTTTACAAACTCTTATTAAATCAGGGTGGTGGGGATAGAACAAATATATAGCTTGCTTATACAGATGAAAGGATGACAGATGTTATTGTCATTATTATTGTCACTGAATCTTGTCTTTCTACTAAATGCAGTTCACCCATTTAATATTTTTTTCATTCTTTTACAGAATCAAGATTTCTTTCCAAAATTAAGAAGTTATTTTCTGTCGAGAAGGAAGCCGACATGTCTGAGGACTATATACAGCCTGCTGAAGGTTTGTGTAACTATATCTTTATTATGTATATTTGTACAGGATAAAATAAGGGCTCATTAACCACTTCAGCCCCAGACCATTTGGCTGGCCAAAGACCAGAGCACTTTTTGCGATTCGGCACTGCGTCGGTTTAACTGACAATTGCGTGGTCGTGCGACGTGGCTCCCAAACAAAACTGACGTCCCTTCTTTTCCCACAAATAGAGCTTTCTTTTGGTGGTATTTGATCACCTCTGCGTTTTTTTTTTTATTTTTTGCGGTATAAACAAAAAAAATAGCATGTTTTTCCTCAGTTTAGACTTAAGCGTATTCTTCTATATATTTTTGGTAAAAAAAATGGCAATAAGTGTTTTATTTGGTTTGCACAAAAGTTATAGCGTTTACAAAATAGGGGATAGTTTTATGGCATTTTTATAAATGTCTTTTTTTTTTTTTTTTTTTACTAGTAATGGTGGCCATCAGCGATTTTTATCCTGACTGCGACATGGCGGACACATCGGACAATTTTGACAAATTTTTGGGACCATTCACATTTATGCATTGATTACTGTGTAAATGTGACTGGCAGTGAAGGGGTTAACACTAGGTGGCGCTGTATGGGGTTAAGTGTGTCCTAAGGAGTGATTCTAACTGTGGGGGGAGGGGCTACGTGTGACACATCACTGATCACCGGTCCCGATCACAGGGAGCTGTGATCAGTGACAGTTTTACTAAGCAAAACGGGGAAATGCTTGTTTACAATAGAATTCTCCCCGTTCTTCCTCTCCGTGAGACGATCGCAGGTATCCCCGCGGACATCGGGTCCGCGGGACCCGCGATCCTACTCACGGAGCTTGCGGCAGGTGCACGCGATGGCATGGCGGCAACTTCAAAGGGATGTACAGGTATGCCCATTTGTGCAGCTGTTCCATTCTGTCAACATATATATACAGGCAGCGGTCGGGGTCCGATTAATAAAAAAAAAAGAGAGAGCCGATATCACTATCCACTCTTTTTTTTTTTTTTTTTTTTTTTTTTTATACTGCACTGCACTTCTCGCGCTGCATCCTCACTATTCAAAAAATAAATAAAAATCGGTCTGCAGAGTATAGATGGCAAAGACCAGTGGAGTTCTCTCTGCTCAGTGCTTTTCAAAATGAGTCCCTAAAGCCTAGTACACACTAGTACAGTGACCTCCCCTGCTGCTCTATTGTGTTGGCTAACTGACCTTGACAGCAGCAGAGGCCGATGGCACTGCTGCTGTGCACATCGCTGGGCAGGGATCAGGCTCAGGTAAGTATTATGCCGCGTACACACGTACGGACTTTTGCCGGCGGACCTAAGTCCAGCGAACAATCCGCTGGACTTTCCCGCTAGGTACGCCGGACTAAAAAGCGAACGGACTTGACCACACACGATCACGCAAAAAGTCCGGCGGTTCACGCGATGACGTACGCACGTACGACGGGACTAGAAAAAGGAAGCTCGAGATCCCAAACGACACCCTTTGGGCCCCGTCAGCTAATCTCGTGTGTATCGCGTGTTAGTTGACGTTTGGTTAGAGACGATTCGCGCTTCTCAGACTTCTGCTTAATTCGTTCGCTTCTGCCGTTCAGTTTGTGCTTGTGAGGTTTGTATCTGGCTTTCAGTGCGTGTGGATCAGTTCCTACCTGTTCTCAGGCCGTTCTGGTCCGCTCGTTCCTGTTTTTCAGGTCGTTCTTCATAGGCCTTGCTGTTCTTCAGTGCGTTCTGTTAAGTTGTTTGTTTGATCAGCCGACCGTTTTGAAGCCATGGAGTGTGGACGTACTCGGGAACGAGTTCGTGCTGTGCAGGGGCTCGGTGTTGCGGTTAACACCTTGGCACGAGCCCGGTCCATGAACAGGGTGAGGAGGAGTTCATGGACCAAGAATTGGTTGCGCCAGCGTGACCAATTCTCGCATATGCCTTTGCTCCGTGAGATCCGTGAGAATAATCCTGATGATTTCAGGAATTATCTCCGGATGACGGACCCCATTTTTCACCGTCTGTTGGCTTCGCTGTCCCCTTATATTACCAGGCAGAATACCTGCATGCGGCAAGCCATCAGTGCGGAGCAGAGGCTAGTCGCCACGTTGCGTTACTTGGCGACGGGGAGAAGCTTGCAGGACCTCAAGTTCACGACAGGCATCTCCCCCCAGGCTCTGGGGCTCATTATTCCAGAGACCTGTTCTGCCATTATCCACGTCCTGCAGGAGGAATACATTAAGGTAAGTCTTCTCTTTTAAAATTACCTATGTCTTGTATGTTTGTTAATGTAGTGCATCAATGTCATCATTAGCTAATTACCATGATAGGACTATTCTATGAATGTCCCCTATTCCTTTTTTTTTTGGATTTTGTTTTTTTGTCTAGTATTTTATGTTTGACTTCTCGAAATAGTTTTAAGAATGTATTATTTAGTGGGTCACATGCATATTTGCTTGCACCAACCTCCCCAGCATGGAAGCTTGGCCCCCTAAACACCCCTAGCCTAGTCACTTTGTTTGGTTAAAAATGTATATTACCAGCTCCATTGTACAGCTTTACTCACCCCCCCTTTCACCCCCCTTGACCCTCATTTTTAAATTGATTGCATGTGTTTTTGGTCAGCTTGTAATTATCCCCACCCCCCCCACACCCCCTGATAATTAATATCATGTGTTTTTGGTCAGCTTGTAATTATCCCCACCCCCCCACACCCCCTGATAATTAATATCATGTGTTTTTGGTCAGCTTGTAATTATCCCCACCCCCCCACACCCCCTGATAATTAATATCATGTGTTTTTGGTCAGCTTGTAATTATCCCCACCCCCCCCCACACCCCCTGATAATTAATATCATGTGTTTTTGGTCAGCTTGTAATTATCCCCACCCCCCCACACCCCCTGATAATTAATATCATGTGTTTTTGGTCAGCTTGTAATTATCCCCACCCCCCCACACCCCCTGATAATTAATATCATGTGTTTTTGGTCAGCTTGTAATTATCCCCCACCCCCCCACACCCCCTGATAATTAATATCATGTGTTTTTGGTCAGCTTGTAATTATCCCCACCCCCCCACACCCCCTGATAATTAATATCATGTGTTTTTGGTCAGCTTGTAATTATACCCACCCCCCACACCCCCTGATAATTAATATCATGTGTTTTTGGTCAGCTTGTAATTATCCCCACCCCCCCACACCCCCTGATAATTAATATCATGTGTTTTTGGTCAGCTTGTAATTATACCCACCCCCCCACACCCCCTGATAATTAATATCATGTGTTTTTGGTCAGCTTGTAATTATCCCCCCCCCCACACCCCCTGATAATTAATATCATGTGTTTTTGGTCAGCTTGTAATTATCCCCACCCCCCCACACCCCCTGATAATTAATATCATGTGTTTTTGGTCAGCTTGTAATTATCCCCACCCCCCCACACCCCCTGATAATTAATATCATGTGTTTTTGGTCAGCTTGTAATTATCCCCACCCCCCCACACCCCCTGATAATTAATATCATGTGTTTTTGGTCAGCTTGTAATTATACCCACCCCCCCACACCCCCTGATAATTAATATCATGTGTTTTTGGTCAGCTTGTAATTATCCCCACCCCCCCCACACACACCTTTAATTAATTGCATGTGTATTGTGTGACCTTACCATTATTTACTCCCCACCCACATCCCCATTATTATCTTCTCTGGTCCATCAGAGGGGTCATCAATCAGAGATTTGTCCCTTTTATCCTTAATCTTTTGGCTTTATTTCAAGGATTTACAAAATAAATACATATGTTCTTCCAAATTGTTTTTTAATTTGTTGCATTTAGTTTGGTGTTTTGGCTGGTTTATAATTTCAATTGTATCTTTCTGTTTGACTTCACAGTGTCCCTCCACGCCACAGGAATGGCAGACTGTGGCTTCCCAGTTTGCTGCCCGTTGGGACTTTCCCAACTGCGGAGGGGCGATTGACGGCAAACACGTGCGAATTGTGCCCCCACCCCATTCGGGGTCATACTATTGGAATTATAAGGGGTTCCATAGTATCGTGTTGATGGCGGTGGTGTCGGCACACTATGAATTTCTGTATGTGGATGTGGGGAAAAACGGCCGGATGTCGGACGGAGGAGTCTTCAACCACACGGAGTTCGGTCATCGTCTCCAAACTGGTGGGCTGGAGCTGCCACCAGATGAAGATAATGTGGAGGGACTCCCGTTCGTCTTCATTGCCGACGAGGCGTTCGGTCTGGGTGACCATCTGATGAGGCCATTTCCCCAACGATCCCTCACCCCTGAGAGGAGGATTTTTAATTATCGGTTGGCCAGAGCAAGAAGGGTGGTGGAAAATGCCTTTGGTATTATGGCCAACCGTTTCAGATTGCTCCTTACATCGCTACATCTGGCAGAGTACAAACTCAATACTATTATTCTGGCATGCTGTGTCATGCACAATTATTTACGGAAACATTCAGGAACATACTCCTTACCAATTGGCCCTGAGGCCGGAGTGGAAGGCAACATGACAGGGCTGGATAATCGCCCTCTTGGTTCCGCACCACAATCAGCCCAGCAAGTGCGGGACCTTTATTTACAGTATTTTAATGGTAGGGGGGCCATTGAAATGGCAGCAGACCCTTAAACCATCTTTTTCATTTACAATGAATAAATACAGTTATTTATGTTTGAAATATTGGTCGTTTCGTATTGTTTGGCTTTTAATTTGGCCTGTTTTATATGTTGTCCTAGTGCACATCTTAATAGTGGCAAACTTGTTTAGCGTTTAGTAAATAAGCCCCTTTGTCAATGAACCACAACATGTTTTTGTCAAACTGGTAGTATTTAAAAAGAAGAAGCCACACATTTTTGAATTTGTGCAAACATTATTTTTTTTATTATAGTGCACATCCAAAATTTTTTTTTTTTTTTTTTTTTTTTTTTTTTTTTTTTTGGAACATGATTTTTTTTTTTTTTTTTTTTATGTTATCTTTTTGACATTTTTTTGGTGTTTTTCTCACAACATATTGTTTTTTTTTTTGGGAGTGATTTTTTAAAACAAACATAAAAACATGTTTAAAATTGTTTAAAAATTTTGGCTTAGCATTTGAAATTATTTACACAATGTAAAAGTCCAGAACTTACAAAGTTCAACAGGTAACCCATGAACAGAAGAAGCCAAATTTTGAATATGCACACTAATTTAACTGGAAAATGGGTAATGTCAACATGTGCTATGTTCCATCATGGGGAATCAATGGACGTGTTTTGTGTGTGAAACCCCTTCCCTCTCACCTACTAGCATTAGGGGTTGCAAACACAAAATGCGTCCATTGAGATCCCCTGATGGCACATAGCACATGTTGACATACCGTGTGCATATTTAAAATTTGGCCTCTAAAATTAGTTAAACAGCGCTTCAAAAGGGGAATGAAGGACATGATTGATGTTAAGAAATGTAAAAGGGGTCTTTAGATTCTACCCAAAACATCAATCATGTCCTTCATTCCCTGCTGCATGGTGGCCATCTCCTTCTGCATGTTTTCCAGCTGCAGATTCCAGGCCATGATCTGCCCAATAAGCCTGTGGGCACTGTCAGTGGTAAATGGCTCCGCAGCTTGTCGTTCCACAAACAGATCAGCATCACCTAAAAGTTGGGTAGAGAAAACACAAGAAAAAAAGTGTCAAAAACATGCAGACCTTAATTTATTAGCTCAATCTGTGTTCTGAGACACTCACTTGGTGGGGTGCAGATTTCATCCACTTCAACCACCTGTTCCGCCACATCCACGCGTGGGCTTGGGCTAACTGCCCAATTAGTCTGGTGAGGCCGGGAGGTCCTCGTAGGTTCGGACTGACGTCTGAGTCTTTTGCCCCCTATGGTAATGGAACACAAAAAGGTACACTTTTGAATCACACTGATATTTGAGTGCCAAAATAGGATTAGTAAACATTGTTTAAAAGTCTTGCCAATTATTAGCAGTTTGTTAGAAGATCCTACTTGAAGACAGAATTGAAATGTCTATCTAATGAAACTCCAATACTTAAAGCGCCCTTCAACCCTAAATTTGAACTTCCGCTCATTGGATCCCTGCACCCCTGTGGTGTCTTATTTTGAACGTTTTAGGGGGGATGGGTTGCAGATACCTGTGTAAGGCAGGTATTTGCACACACATCCGGCCCTAGACTCCCACAGAAGTATACGCCACATCCCGTCCCACCGTGCTGTCTGCTGGGACACACAGGGGTCCCCGAGCTTGCGCGGACCAGTCCTATTGCATTGCGCAACTGGCGCATGCCCAATAGTGACCCGGGAAGTGAAGCCGCAAACATTAATTTCATGATTGCAAGATCAGAGATTGTAGCTGCACCATCCAAGGGACAGGTGAGTGTACTTCTTTGAAAAGTCACCACCTACAGTATTTAGAGATGATGAGCATTTTTTGGGAATTGTGAGCATGAGACCCTGCTTAACATATTTATCCCCCCCCCCCAAAACAGCCTCTGGAGTCCCTGTGTAAGTTACCAGTAACACCCTTACTACAGCAGTAATTGTATAGATAGTGACAATAATAAACAACCTTACAACTCCAACAACCCAAAGCCAGGTAAACTCAATAAACGTTATGAAGACAAACGGAACTTTCATCAAATATGCGCAAGTTTCAGGTACGAATGGTAATTACATCTGCGCAAGTTTCACGGACGAATGGTAATAACATCTGCGCAAGTTTCACGAACGAATGGTAATAACATCTGCGCAAGTTTCAGGTACGAATGGTAATTACATCTGCGCAAGTTTCAGGTACGAATGGTAATTACATCTGCGCAAGTTTCAGGTACGAATGGTAATTACATCTGCGCAAGTTTCACGGACGAATGGTAATTACATCTGCGCAAGTTTCAGGTACGAATGGTAATTACATCTGCGCAAGTTTCACGGACGAATGGTAATAACATCTGCGCAAGTTTCACGGACGAATGGTAATTACATCTGCGCAAGTTTCACGGACGAATGGTAATAACATCTGCGCAAGTTTCACGAACGAATGGTAATAACATCTGCGCAAGTTTCAGGTACGAATGGTAATTACATCTGCGCAAGTTTCAGGTACGAATGGTAATTACATCTGCGCAAGTTTCACGGACGAATGGTAATTACATCTGCGCAAGTTTCAGGTACGAATGGTAATTACATCTGCGCAAGTTTCACGGACGAATGGTAATAACATCTGCGCAAGTTTCACGGACGAATGGTAATAACATCTGCGCAAGTTTCACGGACGAATGGTAATAACATCTGCGCAAGTTTCACGAACGAATGGTAATTACATCTGCGCAAGATTAGACATATCAAGTATAACCATAGTAGCGCACGTGCTTGACTTACTTTTTTTGATGGCTTTTCGAATTCTCCTGTATTGATCGTGCTCCCTGGATTTGATGTCGGACCATCGTTTGCGCAGTTGATCCTTGCCCCTTCGTACGCCGAATTTCTGCTCCAGGGTGCTGACGATTGTATTGAGAATCTTGTCCTTGCGCAAGTTGGGACGAGGGTACGGGCCATTTTCCCCGTCGTAATCTTCCCTTTGGAGGATGTCCACCATCTCCACCATCTCTTCAAAGGCCATATTGGTGGCCTTATATCTGCTGCTGGATGCAGATGTGTTCGCTTCTTGGCTTTCCTCCGCGCTACTGGCTGATAATGTGTCCGCCATATTCATCAATTAATTCACCAACAATGCAACGAGGGGAAGCGGGGCGGGGAATACTCGTCATGAGGAACGTCATGGGCGGGCGACGCGGAGGACGCAGGCGGACTTCGACGCGTGCGCAGTGTATATAAGGCTGTTTGAGGGGCCCACGTGTTCCCGAACGGAAGTAGCGAGCGCTCTGTACGAAGGTAAGTGTTTTCTAGGATGCATTACTGTGTTTTTTTTTTGGGTTTTGGGCCAGCATTTTTTAAGGATATGTGTGTGTTGCTGCCTGTGTGTAGGGGTTGCTGCCTGTGTGTAGGGGTTGCTGCCTGTGTGTAGGGGTTGCTGCCTGTGTGTAGGGGTTGCTGCCTGTGTGTAGGGGTTGCTGCCTGTGTGTAGGGGTTGCTGCCTGTGTGTAGGGGTTGCTGCCTGTGTGTAGGGGTTGCTGCCTGTGTGTAGGGGTTGCTGCCTGTGTGTAGGGGTTGCTGCCTGTGTGTAGGGGTTGCTGCCTGTGTGTAGGGGTTGCTGCCTGTGTGGATGTGTTGCTGCCTGTGTGTAGGGGTTGCTGCCTGTGTGTAGGGGTTGCTGCCTGTGTGTAGGGGTTGCTGCCTGTGTGTAGGGGTTGCTGCCTGTGTGTAGGGGTTGCTGCCTGTGTGTAGGGGTTGCTGCCTGTGTGGATGTGTTGCTGCCTGTGTGTGGGTGTGTTGTGTAATGTTTGTTAAGAAAAACTGGTTGTGCGTTTTAAGTAACATTTGTGTTTTTGGTCTTTTGTATTGCCATTACTAACAAAACAGAAACAAACATGTCATCACCCCAGTTGAATCCATTCAAGGACCAGCAGTTCATGTCCGAATTCATTGCCCTGTACAGAAAAAATACCAACCTGTGGCAGCTCAAGAACCCTTTGTATGGCAATAGGGATGTCCGGAAGGCAACACTGGGGCCACTTGTGGCTTTTGTGAAGACTAAAGTCCCCAACGCAAACACCAAGTTTGTGGAAGCCAGAATTGCAAGTTTAAGGCACATGTACAAGCGGGAGCGCAAGAAGATTGAGGAATCAGTCAGATCAGGAGCAGCAGCAGAGATGGTTTATGTACCGAAGCTGTGGTACTACAACCAACTGACTTTTATAGGTGACCAGATGGAACCCAGGGAATCACTGTCGACTCTTCCCTCCACCCTTCCCTCCACTCTTCCCTCCACTCTTCCCTCCACCCCAGCTGAGGCTTCCACGGAAGGAGAAGACCCCTCCACCTTGGAGCAGGCTGATGCGCCCAGCTGGAGCCAGGTATATATTTAGTAGCCTAAATTGTGATTGTGTGAATATTAATGCTGTCAACGTTAAAATGTGAAACAATTAACACCCTGAACTCAGAATTGTGAAAAAAACTGACAAAAATTATGCACACTTCTAAAAAGTGTTGGTGCAACATATCGATACATATATAGTGTATACATACATCCAGTAGTGGCAAAAAAAAGCGTTAGACAACATTGGTGATCTGCTTGGAAAATGCAGGGGTCCAAATGATAGCCTTTTGGATCTTTTGGAAAATTTAGATGCTCGTTCCTAGGTTTACAATTGGATGATTGAGTAGGCCAGAAACCACAAAACAGGTGTTTGATTTTTGTTTTTATTTGCACACAGGATGAGCTGACCCAGGATGATGCCGGGACAAGTGGTATGGAGGAGGAGGAGGACATGCCCAGCGAGAGCCAGGAGGTGGCTGGGCCCAGCACGAGCCAGAGTGACAGCCAGACCCAATTAAGAAGTCTACCTCGACCCCTGCCCTTACCCCCAAGAAGGCCCAGGAGGATGACCATTGTGGAGGAGGAATCACTGGAACTGATTCGGAAGGCGAGTGCGATTCTCGACAAACCCCCCCTTCCAGAAGAGGGCTATGGCAGCTACGTGTCCAGCAGGTTGCTGGAAATGGAGAGGGGCCAACGGCACCTGTGTGAGGGCCTAATTTCTGAGGCAATTAGGGGGGGTTTGAGGGGTGAATTACGAGAATCCACCCGCCTGACCCATGAAGGCCCCACACCAACTTCTCCTCCTCCTCCTCCTCGTCTTCCTTCTCCTCCTCCTCCTCCTCCTCCTCCTACTCCTCCTCCTACCACAAGTCAGCCTCCAAGGAAGCGTGCAGGGAAGACTGCAGGGAAGAGTGCAGGGAAGCGTGGTGCGAAGAGTCGGAAGTGATTGCCTGGCTTCAGTCTGGTCTCACAGAAGACACAGGCTGTTGTAGTGCCACAGCTTGGGGACATAGATGTCATCTGCTGCTGTTCCTGGTCTGTCTGATTCCTGGTCAATCTTCTTGTGCTCCCTATATTGTATGAAATGTGCCCAAGCTTAATTTTTGGCTTCACAAACTTGGTGTCTGCCGTTGGGGCAAAAAGTCTTCACAAAATCTACAAGTGGCTCCAGTGTTGCCTTCCTATTTTGTTTTGCCTTGTTTGTTTTAACCAGAATAAATGGTCATTTAATTTTCATCAAATAATGATATACGTGCTTGTTATTCAAAAACATAGTTTCTTTAGGAGTAGGCAGGTACATGTCTAAACATTCATTTGACAATACAAGTGTAAAGTGCAAGTTCAATGGAACTGCAAGTGCAGTCGCTGGAAAGGTGAGGTTTAAGATCGGAATTAAGGGCAAGCTCTGCTGACTCCACAATTGTATCATGTGTACTAACTAATCCTTTTGATAACCAACAAATAATAAAAAATATCTATATAGAGATATATGTACATATATATAATATATAGATATATATATATATATATATATATATAATTTTATTTTTATACACGTATAGATCTATATATCTATATATATTTATATATATATATATATATATATATATATGTAGATATCGATATATATTTTTTTGCGCTTATTGAGAAATATAGATATATTTTTCATTTGGTGATTTGGATATCTATATCTATATATATATATATATATATATATATATATATATATATATATATATATATATATATATATATATATATATATATATATACAAATATATAACTTCACTAAAGAATGCTGAAGAAAAAACGTTCGGGAGTACTCTGCGTGAATATACAAGCAGCAAGGCAAAATCATTCTTCAAGTACGATACCATACAAATCCCGCTGTCAGAAAAAAAAAAAAAAAAATTCAACAGCGTGACGATTGTGCGAGCTTCAAAACGAAGGCTAGTTTTACCAGACCGAGCGAGTCCGTGACATAATAGCTACTGAGCATGCGTCCTTTTTGGTACGCCGGACCATACTACACACGACCGGATTATCCGCTGGACTGCCAAGTCCAGCGGATAATTTGAGAACAAAACCTGAAACTTTAGTCCGCCGTACTTTGGCCAAAAAAAGTCCGCCGGCGCCTACACACGAGGGGATTATCCGCTGGACTTCGGTCCAGCGGATAATCCCGCGGGATAGTCCCTTCGTGTGTACGCGGCATTAGGGGGGCTACTACACACAGAAGGTTTTTTTTTTTTTTTATCTTAATGCATAGAATCCATTAAGATTAAAAAACCTTCTGCCGTTGTCTCTAGGGTTAATGCACTTTACATGTTTTCTAATCCTTTTTTTTTTTTTGCTTTTGTTTTTTACAGAAGAACTATCTCCTCCAGAACCGATAGCACCTACAACACAAATTCCTAATGGTAAGTGTAAATGTATCTGTTTATACACTTTATATTGCTATAGATTTATGTATAACTCTCCTTTCCCTTTAGACATGTTTTCTCAAAATACATTTTGCCTTCTCTTGAATTCTCTTTAAAGTGATCCTGTTGCAAAAATGAATCTGGCAATGTAGATGTAACTGTATAAAAACATTGTAAATCCTTACTGGTGAGAAACTTAAGGCCCATACACACGATCGGACTTTTTGACAACAAACATGCAAATTAGCTGTTTTGGACCAACATCCGATCGTGTGTACGCTCCATCGGACCTTTTTCAGTTTTCATCGGACTTTTGTTGGCTGTGCGAACGGACCCACTTTCTGCCAACAAAAGTCTGATGGAGCAAAGTCCAATCGTGTGTACAGAAAACCATAGGACTTTTGTACAAAGTACAAACACACATGCTCAGAACCAACAGCTCACATGCCAGAAACCTTTTTAAACAGTGTTGCTTTAACCTCCCTGGCGGTATGATTATTTCAGATTTTTGATGCTGAAAGCGGTACAATTATTTGGCGTTTTATATTGTAGGCCTGTAATTCTTAGGAATAACTCACTTAAATCTGTCCAAACCACTAGGGACAAAAGGGATGTGAAATAAATTGATACAGTAATGTAATCTGTAAGATTACAGTGTACTGTATATGTATTGTGTTTTTTTACTTTTCGAATTTGGCGGCGTTCTCTGCCCCCGTGCGTCGCAACGCTCGCAGGGAACGGAGCTCAGCGCTGTGATGAATCGAGCGGAGGACATCGCAGGATCCCAGGGTAAGTTAAGGTAAGTTTGCTGTACCTGGATCCTGCGATGCAATCCCGAGTGTGGCTCGGGATTATCGCATTTGGTGCTGAAAATCCACCCCGAGCCACACTCGGTAATACCGCCAGGGAGGTTAATCCCTGTCACCTGGGTAACAGTAACAAGTTTCCTTGTAAAGCTATGATTTCACCCATCATTGTTACACATGTGGGATGTTCAGTCATTTCTTATTTATAAGGCTTCCCTATTTCTCTACAAGATAGTTATTAATCACTGTACGGCTCACAAAGGCTCAAAATCAAGCATAAAACATGTCTTATTTAAAAGAAAAATGTAGAGAAAGATGAAAAATGTCTTAAATGCAATGCCCTGTATTTCTGTCATTCCTATATTCTAAAAATGGCTCGGTTATGTATAATCATTTTTAGAAACCATTTCATTAAACTTTATTTTTTATTTTTTTCAGTTATGGTAGAAAGGTTATTCGAGGGAGCAGGAATATTCAGCCCTAGTTATTTAGAATACCGTGGAATTTGGAATTCTCTAGTGGCTTTTTTGACGCTGGTCATTATCATCTTATTTATGCTCGGCTTCTGCTGCTTGGTAAGTATTGGCATTTATAGTATGTGATTTACTTTTATTTCTTTACCAGCTGTCTGTTTTGTTTATACAGTAATTGATTTATGTTTCTGTGTTAACAGCAACGGGAACGGAAACGAGGCCTATGGCGGCAGCAACCGATTGATGGACTGGAATCTCAGCCTATCAAGGAGGATTTTGGCTATAGTCTCTTCAGTTCTTGGGTTCATCAGAAAAGTACTCTCATTCGTCCGTGGTAGGATTAAAATGACCGTACAGGTTGGGCAGAAGGGCACAGTACAGGTTGGGCAGGAGGGCACAGTACAGGTTGGGCAGGAGGGCACAGTACAGGTTGGGCAGGAGGGCACAGTACAGGTTGGGCAGGAGGGCACAGTACAGGTTGGGCAGGGGGGCACAGTACAGGTTGGGCAGGGGGGCACAGTACAGGTTGGGCAGGGGGGCACAGTACAGGTTGGGCAGGATTGCATAGTACAGGTTGGGCAGGATTGCATAGTACAGGTTGGGCAGGATTGCATAGTACAGGGTGGGTAGGAGGGCACAGTACAGGGTGGGTAGGAGGGCACAGTACAGGGGGGGGTAGGAGGGCACAGTATAAGGGGGGTAGGAGGGCACAGTACAGGGTGGGTAGGATTGCACAGTACAGGTTGGTTAGGAGGGCACAGTGCACGGCAAGTAGGAGGGCACAGTGTGGGGCAGGTAGGCTTGCACGGTACAGGTTGAGCAGGAGAGCACAGTGTGGGGTGGGTAGGATAGCACAGTACAGGTTGGGCAGGAGGGCACGGCACAGTGTGGGGTGGGTAGGAGGGCACAGTGTGGGGCGGGTAGGAGGGTACAGTACATGTTGAGCAGGAGAGCGCAGTGTGGGGTGGGTAGGATTGCACAGTACAGGTTGAGCAGGAGCGCACAGGATGGGGCGGGTAGGAGGGTGCAGGGCAGGTAGGAGGGCACAGTACAGGGCCAATAGGAGGGCCCAGCATGGGAGGGGGGGCAGCAGTAGTAGTATGGGGGGGGGCAGCAGGGCACAGTATAGAGTGGGCAGCAGGGCGCAGTACAGGGGAGGGGCACAATACAGGGGTCAATACTGAGCGTGCACTAGGCAGAGCTCCCATTCATGCATTGTACACAGCCTGAACACAGGCACTAAGATCTCTTGATCCCCACACCGCACACACTGGAGCTGAAATCCAATTCCCTTACACATACAGTAGCCACCATGTGCATATTGTATAGCTGGCTACTGTGTTTAGTTCTGATCTGTGGAATTCCATGATCAGAAAAGCAGCTCAGTTGCAGTAGCCAGCTATACACTGTGCGCATCTTAGCTGTGTGACTGTGCTCAATCTGTGTACTGTGCAGAGTTGGGAGTCTGCCGGTGTACTATCATTACCTGTCCCCTGTCACAATCTGTCCGACCTTCAGTGCGCAAGCGCACTACGCACAAGACCCTTCAAATCCCATTCTCCGGAAAATGCCGAACATCAACAGCTGACCATTTCACGCATGCGCACTTCATTGCCGCACGTTCACGACGCTCGTTACACTTTAAAAGGGGCGTCTTTATTCATCCCCGCACGTTCACGGGGCTCTTAAACATTTCAAAGAGGCGTGTTTTTCATAAGGACAACTGTATGGGGCGGTGACAAGGGCGGATACCTATTTCTTCTTAGCACTTACTAAGGGGCACACATGCGCACTTCACAGCGGACACTTTTACATAGCCATACGGTGTGGGGCGGTGTTAATGGGCGGATACTTCGATATAATTATAACTTCCACGCATGCGCACTTCACAGCGGACACTTTTAGATAGCCATACAGTGTGGGGCGGTGATTATGGGTGGATACTTTGCTATTCTTATAGCGTCTGTTAAGGGGCACGCATGCGCACTTCAGAGCGGACACTTTTACATAGCCATAAGGTGTGGGGCGGTGTTAATGGACGGATACTGCGATATTATTATAACTTGCCGCTCATGCGCAGTTCAAAGCGGACACTTTTGGATACCCATACTGCATTCTTATCACTTCGTAAGGCGCGGTGATGAGGGCGGATACTTTTCTGTTGTTATCACAACCTGTCACTACACAACAATGTGCCCTGCTATTTATTCCTAATAATTAATTATTTCTTTATATATTACCCTATGTCTGCCTATATAACAATGTGCCCTGCTATTTATTCCTAATCTTTATTGTTTCCTTTTTAATATTTGCTATTTATTCCTAATATTTAAAAATTTAAAATTACTAATCTTTATTTTGCCCTTTTTATATTTGATATTTATTAATAATATTTATTTATAAATTTACCTACGTGTGCCTATATAACAATGCGTTCTCCTATTTCTTAATAATCTTACTTTTTTTCCTTTTTATATTTACTATTTATTCCTTAGCCTACGTGTGCCTATATAACAATGCGTCCTCTTATTTATTACTACACTTTATTTTTATATTACTATTTATTCACAATATATATTTATTTATATTTTTACCTACGTGTGCCTATATAACAATGCGTCCTGCTATTTATTACTACTCTCTATTTATTTTTTTAATTTACTATTTATTCACAATATATATTTATATTTTTACCTACGTGTGCCTATATAACAATGCGTCCTCTTATTTATTACTACACTTTATTTATTTTTATATTACTATTTATTCACAATATATATTTATTTATATTTGTTTACCTACGTATGCCTATATAACAATGTGTCCTGCTATTTATTACTACTCTTTATTTTTTTAATTTACTATTTATTCACAATATATATTTATACCTACGTGTGCCTATATAACAATGCGTCCTGTTATTTATTACTACACTTTATTTGTTTTTATATTACTATTTATTCACAATATATATTTACCTACTAAAAACAGCGCTAAAACAGTGAGATAATCAAATCTTTCCGTGCAAAGTCCATGAACCTGTGTCATAAACAATAATGTACTAGTAGGTAGTCCTTGAGTGTTTCTGAGAAAGTAGTGCACAGTTCAATCGATAGTGACTTTTCTTGTGATTTATGGTGTATAAAGTTGTATATCCAAGCACCGTTATAGACAGCTTCACCACGTGAGGCACTCTCCCCTCAGGGGGTTAAACTCACCGGAATGACAATTCAAACAGGCCTTAAGATATAAGATATCACTATGGCAACCAATGCCCAGGATACCATATATGATATCTTATATCTTAAGGCCTGTTTGAATTGTCATTCCGGTGAGTTTAACCCCCTGAGGGGAGAGTGCCTCACGTGGTGAAGCTGTCTATAACGGTGCTTGGATATACAACTTTATACACCATAAATCACAAGAAAAGTCACTATCGATTGAACTGTGCACTACTTTCTCAGAAACACTCAAGGACTACCTACTAGTACATTATTGTTTATGACACAGGTTCATGGACTTTGCACGGAAAGATTTGATTATCTCACTGTTTTAGCGCTGTTTTTAGTATTTTATCTCACCAATATCAACGTTTGATTTTATACTATCACCTATATATAATTGTTTTATTTAAACAGCTGCTCAGATTAATTTAATATATTTATGAATATTTAACTATTTATTTATATATTCAGGCATCATATCATTTGACCTGTTTTTATACCTGTGGATACACATCCAGCGCTGAGTAGTGTATAATTATAGGCCATTCATTATACACTCTTCTGTTCATATATTTACCTACGTCTGCCTATATTACAATACGTCCTGCTATTTATTACTACTCTTTATTTATTTTTATATTTACTAATTATTAACAATATATATTTACCTATGTGTGCCTATATAACAATACGTCCTGCTATTTATTCCTAATTTTTATTTTTTCCTTTTAATATTTGCTATTTATTCCTAATATTGATTTATATATTACCCTAAGTGTATATAAAGCAATCAGCGCAAACCAAAATTAACAAAAGACAAACAAAATTGCAAGCTGAACACAAAAAGGTAAATCACAAATCCTTAAGAATAATATGTAAAAAAAGAAAGTGCAGCGCAAAACATATAAAAAATGGAATATAAAAGTTCATATCCAATTAGCAATGTGTAGAGTGATGTGGATGAGAACACCCAGTGACTGTAGACTTTCAGTAAGTTTCACAGTGACAATCCTCCACCAAACGGAAAAGGTACTCTTACCAAATGTGATAATCAAAAACGCATGGACCCATTCGTGGGATGATGGTGCGATAACGATCCAACCAGGAGAAAATCCAAAGGTGTGTGATGACCAGGACACCAGAACTATCCTGAGGATGCGGCTCCAACCAAGATGATCCACCATGAGATGATTATGCAGGTTTAATGCCCAAGAAAAAATAAAAGATGCAATCTCAGTGCAGACTGTATAAAAATCTTGTTTTATTTAAAAAGGGGGGATAACACTGAAGCTCCAATGGATATAAAGGATTGCACAGACAGTTGAAGCACAGGACGTAACGTGCGTACGGGGGAGGAGCTATCGCTTATGCCAGTCACCCGCGCTCCATCACGCTATACACAGTGGCTTTACACCGCTGATGTTTTTTAGTTATTTGTTTTCATTGTGCTCTATGTATGTGCTGTATTCAGTGCAGATGCCTGCTTGCCCTAATTGCTTGTACAGCCTATACTCATCAGAGCTCTAATTGAGTTACTGGGCTCCACTGCTGTGCTGTTTTTTATGCAGAGGCTTGCATGCTTCAACTGTCTGTGCAATCCTTTATATCCATTGGAGCTTCAGTGTTATCCCCCCCTTTTTAAATAAAACAAGATTTTTATACAGTCTGCACTGAGATTGCATCTTTTATTTTTTCTTGGGCATTAAACCTGCATAATCATCTCATGGTGGATCATCTTGGTTGGAGCCGCATCCTCAGGATAGTTCTGGTGTCCTGGTCATCACACACCTTTGGATTTTCTCCTGGTTGGATCGTTATCGCACCATCATCCCACGAATGGGTCCATGCGTTTTTGATTATCACATTTGGTAAGAGTACCTTTTCCGTTTGGTGGAGGATTGTCACTGTGAAACTTACTGAAAGTCTACAGTCACTGGGTGTTCTCATCCACATCACTCTACACATTGCTAATTGGATATGAACTTTTATATTCCATTTTTTATATGTTTTGCGCTGCACTTTCTTTTTTTACATATTACCCTAAGTGTGCCTAGATACCAATGCTTACTGCTATTTATTTATTAACCTACGTGAATTATATATGTTACCATGGGTTCAACCTGCTCTTTATTAATTTATTTATTTATATATTAACCTACGTTATATCTATATTCATCTACGCGTGCCTACACAACAATGCGTCCTGATATTTATTTATTTTTTTATATATTAACCTACGCAATTTATATCTTACACTATATTAACCTACGTGATTTATATCTTAACCTACGTGTGCCTACACAACAATGCGTCCTGCTATTTATTCTTTATATTATCTATATACACACACACAATGAAAACATATCATTGTCTGTAAACGTATGTGATCTCATTACTCAGGTTCCCTCATATAGGCTTAGCCTCAAACTTTTGAACCAGGCCTCAAGGCTTATTCACCACCAGTACATCACTCAATCCATAACCTACTATGCCACACCCCTAAACATGCCCTAAAAAAAAAAAAAAAAAAAGAAACATCCCTTTAAATGTGCACAATGAAGCAGATAGAGTGCCCCCCTACTTTTGACCTCTGTTCTGTCTATCACAGGCACAAAGATGGAGGACGCACGGATTTGTCAAACAAACACAAATGTCTTACTCCTGCCCTGCGCCTGTGATAGATAACAATAATATTATATAATGATAGATAACTAACAATGTTCGCTCTAACAGCCTGCAATCACGTCGATCAACTTTTCCTCCATGCTCTTTTCCCATATGGCCCAATTATTTACACTAAATGCAATTTTAATATTTCAGGCCTTGCTATAGGGCAGTGATGGCGAACCTATGGCACGCGTGCCACAGCTGGCACGCAGAGCCATCTCTGTGGGCACACGAGAGGGTCCAGGACAGAGTTGGAGGTCTCTCTCTCCTCTCAGCCCCCCCCCTCTTTCAGCCCCCCTCTTTTTCCGTCCCCCTCTCTCTCTTGCACCCCTCTCTCTCTGTCCCTCTTCTCTTTCTCTGTTCCCCCTCTCACACCCCTCTCTCTCTGTCCCCCCTCCCCCTCCCTCTCTCTGTTCCTCCTCTCAGCTCACCTCTCTCATCATTTCTCTCACACCCCTCTCTCTCAGCCCCTCTCCCTGTTGCCCCTCTCTCTCAGCATCTCTCTCCCACCCCTCTCTCTCAGCCCCCCTGCCTCTCTCTTAGCCCCCCTCCCTCAGCATATCACACCTCTCTCTCTCTGCCCCCCTCCCTCTCTCTCAGCCCCTCTCCCTGTTCACTCTCTCTCAGCCTATCTCTCACACCCCTCTCTCTCTGCCCCCTCCTCTCTCAGCATCTCTCTCACACCCCTCACTCCCCCCCCTCTCTCTCTCACACAACCCCTCTCTTTCGGTCAGCCCCCCTCTCTCGCAAATTGCTGTGTTGGCACTTTGCAACACAAAACCAATGTATTTATTTCAGTTTGGGCACTCTGGCTCAAAAAGGTCGCCATCACTGCTATATGGTATGTGTACGCCACAACTCTTAATTTGACACAAGCAATTTCTGCACCCTAAAAGCTACTCCATGTGAAAGGGCTTCGAGCTTACAACGCTCCACACACACTATCAACTCTTAATATATGGGTGACAGATTGAGAATAAGTCCCACTTCTTGCCAAGAAGTAGGTGACATTCTGCATGAATTAATCTCATTGTGAAATTACTGTGCCTGACGCAGAGTGCATTTTTTACACCCCCCCTACTCCTACTCAGTGTACCTCACGCTCCATCATAATCTCCAAGCCCCGTCACTGTCTGTGAGACAGTGACTGATACACAGAGACTCTGCCTGCCACTTACCTACTTTGTCATTTCTGTCACACTGAGAGACAACGCTTTGTCAATAAAATATGGAAATTGTTTGCCTTCTATGTAGAGCTATACCAAAATCAAACTACCCATGGTGCATTTATAATCAGTTTTACATAATTTGTTGTTATTTTACAAAGAATTTGTAGCATAATTTATTTGTACTCCAGGAATACCATACCCCAGTTGGTTATCTCCTACACAAACCACTACCTTCTGTTTATAACAAATGTTCACATTCCAAAACCCCCCCCTAATAACCATACTCAATCAGTAAAGTGACATAAATTCAACTTTTATTATACATACAATAATAACTTTATTATAAAAACACAATTAATTAACAAAAATTACCAGGAAAATAACCCCCCCCCCCCCCCAAATGGGAAATGGGCGGAAAAAATTCCCTTTCGACCCCTGTATCTTCTAGGCGATCAGAATTTGGTTTTATTGTCCCTGGAAAGCGGCAACATTATTGATCATGTTTAAACTAGATCTTTGTCAAGTCTCTCAAAATAAAGTCCCAGATGATAGTCTCTTCTATTTCTCATAAAGAAACACCCGGATAAATGTCCACTCCAATTCATCCACAATCAGGAAATCACGCGCATCTTCCTCAGGCTCTCTTCTGGTCTGTCTCCTCCCATCCAGCATGGTCTTCTGCTCTGCCTGCTCCACCTCTCGGTGCTCAGTACCTGAAAAGAGTAAGAGAAAAAGCAGATTATATGTTCTTTGCAACTGTGCCATAAACATAGCACAAATTTCTACAATCATGAAATTACACGCATCTTCTTCAGGCTCTCTTCTGCTCTGCCTGCTCCATCTCTCGATGCTCAGTACCTGAAAAGAGTACGAGAAAAAGCAGATTATATGTTCCTTGCAACTCTGCCCAAAACATGGCTCACATTTCTCTATCTGTCCATTGCTTAATGCTAAATTCCACAGATTGTTGCAGATAGGGAAAGATAACCACCGCTCCAGAACGATCCCTCAGAGCGAATGCTCCTACTCCTGTTTGGGAGCCCCAGGTGCTGGCTAATGACACAGTAGATTTAAAAAATCAGGAAGAACTCCGGACAGCCGCACACTGGGAGAGGATAAAAATTCAATGAATTTATTTAAAAAGCATCAATCCACAACACGGCAAAGCAGAAGGGGGGGGGGGGGGGCTTTGTGCCAAGTAGTGAAGCTTCCCGGTTCCCTACTGCGCATGGGTCTCGCAATGAGAATGCTCTGCGCTGTCTCTGCGACCCGTGTGTGTCCCAGCAGACAGCGCGGCGGGACAGCAAGAGGCATAGACTCTCATGGGAGTCTATGCCCGGAAGTGGGTGCAAATACCTGTCTTAGACAGGTATCTGTCTAATCATTTATCATTTAAATATGCAGCTCAGCCTAAAGTGGTTTTCAACACACCTCTAAGCCACGGCAGGTTTAACTTTGATGACCCGACTTGTCTTGCTTCCAGTTTATTCAAAACAATTCTATACTACTGCCAGCTACTCCTTCTGTAAATCTCTAATTCTGCCTTTTTCCTCTATTCCTACATGTAGAGCATGCAGGAAGTGCAAGCCAAACACACCAACTGCCCGCATCTCTCACTTCCTGAACCCAAAAATGGAGACTAAATATCTAAGAAAATATCTGAGACTCCATCTCAAACTGTTCAAAGGAGAAGCATATCCATCAATCCAGCTCCTTTACAACATACAACCACTAACTAGTTCTGGCCATCATAGGAAGGGTGCAAAGCCTTCTATTCCTGCTGGACACCAGAAACCCTTGCAGCCTTACTCTTCCTAAACAGTGTACGCAGCATTTTCCCCCAGCACAAGCAACAAATCACCACTAAAAACCTGGCTTCTTCAGTTGATAGTTTGACTTGTATCACTGCTTTACTAAACATACAAAACTGCACATACAACCCAACTCATACCTTCCAAAAATATTCCTAAAAATATTACTGTGTACAATATTTACGCATTAATTTGACAGAACAGTTACTCAACTTATGGTTTCATATTTCAGGTTTCCTTGGTTCCTTGTTCAGTCATCCAGCTTCCTGCACGCACCTGCTCAGTCGTGATGATCTAAAATAAATGTGTAAATTTGGTAAACAGGTTTCACAACATGTTAAAATGTCAGCCAATCATTTAAAATTCAATACACTTTTGACAACGCGCTAGAATCTTTGTTGATTATTTGCCATATTCATTTAGACTAAGGGCTCTTTCACACGGACGGACCGTATGTCCGTTTTTCATCCATCCGTTTTCGGATGAAAAACGGACATACAGGTATCCCTATGGGATAGCGGGTGTCAGCGGATGAGCATCCGCTGACACCCGCTCTCGTCTGTGCCCGCTATGCTCCGTTTCTGCAGACGGAGGAAAACCCCATTTTTTTCATCCGTCTGCAGAGCGGATCGGGTGACGACGGACTCTACGGTCCGTCGTCACCCGATCCCCCATAGGGGAGAGCGGCGCTCTGACAGGTCCGTCCCTACACGGAGTGCAGAGACGGACCTGTCATCTTCCTGCTCAGCAGAGATCGCTCCGGCGCTCCCCGCTGAGCAAGCGGCTATCCACGGGGCGGATCTGCACTGATCCGCCCCGTGTGAAAGAGCCCTAACACATTTTTCATGCAGTTAGTGATATGACTGACCTTTATACTCCAGTAGTGTAGATGCTATTTGGAGTCGTGCATCCAATATTGCTTCGGGTGAGGTCTTAACATTGAATATAGTTCTAGTTTGCAGGTACTCTTTTGCAAACTGTAAAACATAAAAAGTTTTTAAATGCAATATTTTACAACCCTTATATCTTTGTAAAATTATAGATCAAATATATACCTTATCTATTAAGAAAAAACGATAGTTCAAAATTACCATTTTCTGCTGTCTATGGAGAGGTCACATTACTCACGCCCGCTTTATATCTCCGTATGAAGTCTGATTCTGGAGGAGCCATCCTGCCCGTCTGTCGGCAGAGGGAGATATCACGTGTCCGCTCATCTCCTCCACAGAATCAGTCTTGGAGGTGTAAAGCAGCCAGAAGTCACGTGACTGGCCTGAACACGGCTCACATTTGGTATTTAGAACGCTAGCCTAAATCCATTTACATATTGTGCTATGCCAGCCTGTAATAGAGCAGCCCTGATTTTTGTCTTCAGAGCTGAGATGGCATACACAAAGTGGCAGAATCAGTGAACTTTTGTAAGTTGACGGCAGCAGACAGCACGAGCATCTGTAATCTGCTTTGGAGGATACAGATGCGTTTTTTTATTTTGGGGGTAAACACTTTAAGATTTAATTCTTGACTGAACTAAATAATATGTGAAAAACAAACAAACAATTACCATCAAAATAAGAACCCCACAACTACTGCTGTCCTGTTGTTTGTTGTGGCTTAGTACATATATTTTCCATTGGACAACCTGATCTTTACGAGTGGCCATCCGCAGGAACAAACTATATAACAAAAAAAATAATGTAAAAAACAAAATCATTTTGGAGATTGCACACCAAATTTTTTTTTAGTGTTTAATTAAATAACTTTCACGAGACAAACTTACCACCAGTTATGGTGCAATGTAGCTGCATATGCAATTTCTGCTCCCATTGGGTCTATGATAAGCATGGCTTGCTGTGTCATGCTGAAAATCTAAAACAAATATTGAATTTTTTGGTAAACACAATTCACAATTTCACCTCAGTAGTGAAGATGCACTCTGCAAGGCCATTGTGTAAAAGTTGAATATCTATAATACACATAAGTTTGAAACCTGTCAAGGATTAACCAAGACCTTGGTGGTTTAAAATGGTGTCCATTGTGATGTAGATGTAACCTAAGTTTGGTATTATTGAGATGTATATATTTTATGACTTTTGCTTAGTTAATATGATTTTCCTTTAAAGATAAAAGGTGACACCTATATACATGACATAATTAAATAATAGAGTCCAATAACATGAGTAAAGAAAGGTAAATGTAGAATAAATACCACTAAAATCCAGTGTTGTCCAACGTTTATTGGACACAGCCAAATGTCCTCTGGATAAATATTCTGCACAAAAGTTTTGAAATTAAGTTAGTAATCAATGTGATACATTTCTTACATATAGCTGTAACTGCGATAATTAACTCACCTTTCCAAATCTCTGTATATGTCCATTAAACAATGTACTGCCAACAACTGCACAAATTTGACGAACAGATTCCTGTGTAATATGCAATTAAAATTGATCATGCTGAACAATAATGAAAACAGAATAAGTACACATATTTCATAGAAGTCACACTTGCCTGCTGTTTTTTAATTATGACGTGTAGGTATGCGTCAATTACCTGTATTTAAAAAAAATAAAAATAAAAAACCTATAAGAACACATTTGACTTGAATATATTTTCTAGAGTTGTGAAGTAGTCTCTTACCTCATCTACCAGCCACTTTGTTGCACGCAGCGTTTTAAATGAGGAGACAAAAAGCGGGTAAGGCCCTACAACAACCACCGGTGATTTTTCATCTTCTCTCTGCCATATAACTTGAACTGGGGAGGCAACGGTTAAAAAAATATGCATGATTAGCAAAAGTTTAAGGACTGGCAAAAAAGAAATGCCACATTTTCAAGAAATGCTGTAATGGCCAAATGATAGCAAAGGCAATACCAACAGGGCAACGCCAATATTGAGCAATCAGATCAAAGTAGCAAAAGAATGCAGTAAAACTAGGCCAAACAGTGGCAACTTTAACCAAACTCTAAAGGCCAAACCAACAGGGCATGGCCAAACATATGACCAACGGGGTCAAACTAGTAGGCGTGCATTAAAACAATGCCAAACAGTGGCAACTTTACACCCAAACTAAAAAAGAAGGCCATACCAACAGGGCATGGCCAAACATATGACCAATGGGGCCAAACTTAATAAAACTACCTCTCTCTTCTACGGTGTGCACGATATTCCGTGAAGTATCTATTGAGGGCTTAAAATTCAACATTGACGTTCAATGACATGTATAAACCATAAAAAACATTTTATACTGCATGGAGGTTCAACAGAGTGACAAAATCGTGGTCAAACTTAAACATAAAATGATATATTTGTATATATCTAATGCAGATACGGAGTTAACTTGTACCTCAATAGTGACCATCTCTTTCAGTACTTCTGCAGCATCACTTTTGACAGAAGGTCTCTGTTGATCTGTATTAGAACTGCTGTAACCTGTAAGCGTCGTCATCGTCTTATCACCTTCCTTGCCTTCATTTTTTGCAGTCACAAAAGGCTTTAGATGGTCAACATTATATTTGTTCTTTAGAGGACCTCCAATATTATTTAACAATGTGACCAGCTTCCCAGATATTGTCTCTATAGTGTAAGGGCCGTTAAAGTCTGCTTCTAGCCTTCCACCTTTTCTGCCTTTTTTCCTCATGTTGTACAACCAAACCTTTTGCCCAACGGTATAAAAAATGCTTTTAAATTTTTTTCTGCATTTTTTAATCATGGGCTTCCTTTTGTCTGTTCTGAGACTTTGAGATATTTTCCTTCGTGGCTGCTTTCACTATCTCCATTGCAGCTTTCTTCTCCTCCATGAATGAAACATAACTAGTCTCATGTGGGAGACTGATCTCTAAAAGCTAAAACAAAAAAAAAAAAAAAAAAGATTTAAGTAATTTACCCAAAAAATAACTAAACAGTTATATTGACTTTGTAAATCTACAAAGAGAACAGCCTAGAAATGTATACATACGCCCTGCAGCCTTAAATCACCTCCACTCCACCGAAAGTGATAAGTTTGCATATGTGAGCACAGAATTGCAGCACAGTTGTACATTAACTAACCGGCATTTCAACAGGAACTTCGGCGGGGAAAACTGCCTCCCTTCCATACATCAACTGAAATGGGGAAAATTTTGTGATGGTTTGAATTTTTGACCACAAAGAAAATAGTGTAGGTTTCAAAAACATATCCCAATCATCCTGCTTCTCATTGACCACTTTCATTAGAGCTCTATAGTGAAAAAAATGTAAATATAAAAAAAAAAAAAAATACCAAAACACACGTTTACTGAACACCACATTAACAGCTCTCTACAAAATAGTCGTGACAGAAGCCCATACTCAAGAGAAATATGTTCTATGCTTAACCACTTGCAAAAGCAGTGTAATACAAACACAAATGGGATTGTAAAAAAAGGAACAGTAATAAATAGTAAAACGGAAAATTTATATCAAATACTTACCGTAATTTTCCTTTCCTGATAGGCTCCATGGCAGCATACGTGTGGGTTGACCCCGCCTCCATAACTACCCAATAGGACCCCTCTCCCATAAATCTTTGCTCCTGGCTGCTATCCGTGTTCCGTAACTAGCCTACTCCAGACATTTGGGAGGGAACTCCTGCTGCCATGGAGCCTATCAGGAAAGGAAAATTACGGTAAGTATTTGATATAAATTTTCCGTTTTCCTGACAGGCTCCATGGCAGCATACGTGTGGGAAATAACTCGCCAAAACACACCCGGGTGGGCAAAATGTTGAGCAAAGAAACCAAAATTTATTTAACATTGTCCAACGACAACACTTGTAAACCAAAATTAATAGAAGACAGCACAGCTGGTTCAACGCAATAGTGAGAAAGAAAAGTATTAATTGTGGACCAAGAGGCCGCTCTACAAATAATATCAGGCGCCACATGCCGAGAAGCCGCCCACGAAGTCGAGATGCTCCGTGTTGAATGAGCCGTCACTGCCTCAGGAGGAGCCAAGCCCTTAGCTCTGTATGCCCTTTGAATCGTCTGCACAATCCACGTGGAAATTGACCTAATTGACGCTCGCATCCCTTTATTCTTGCCATGAAGAAGGACGAAGAGGAATTCCGTTTGCCTGAATGGAGCTGTTGCCTCCAGGTATTTGTTTTAAGGTGTGGCCTACATCAAGAGGATGGATCTCTTGGTCATCTGATGTCTTGAAGGTAGGGAGTACAATTTCCTGATTCTCATGGAAGACTGTGGTCACTTTTGGGTTTGACCCTAACATTGGAATCAGCACCACTCTGTCTTCAAAAAAGGTCAGAAAAGGTTCCTTTGAACCCAGATTCCTGATCTCTGATACCCTTTTCGCTGACGTTATCGCCACTAGGAAGATAGTCTTCAAAGTAAGATCCTTAACAGACAAAGGTTGAGACGAATCCTTCCCAAGATTTGACAGAAAATCCAGAACTAATGGAAGGTCCCATTTGGGAAACCTGGGTCTTCTTTGTGGTCTGAGCCTGATGGCACCCTTAAAGAACTGACGAACTAAGGCGTGATTCACCCATGAGACTCCCGTGAATTGTGAGATGGCTGACACTTGCACTCTTAACGAGCCAACCGCCAGGGATAAATCCAATCCGGACTGAAGAAAGCTCAGAATATCATGAACCTCTGGAGAGTTACACGAGTTTTCTCTTGATGACATGTGTATAACAAACCTGGACCAAATGCGCTCATACACCTTATTAGTGCTTCTTCGTCTGGCATTAAGAAGTGTCGGAATCGCTTCTTTTGGGCAACCAATCGCTTCTAGCCTTCCCCTCTCAAGAACCACACCTTGAGGTGCAGACAAGATGGAAACGGGTGTAACATCTTGCCTTGAGACAATAGATCCGGCCTGAGAGGTAGGGTAATTGGGTCTCGATAGCTGAGGAGCAGCAGCAGAGGAAACCACGGCCTGTTGGGCCAGAATGGAATGACCGCCATAATCTCCACTTTTTCTGTTTTGAGCCTCCGCAGAAACTGTAGGATTACCGGGACTGGAGGGAAGGCATAGGCCCTCTGGAAATCCCAACTGGTCGTGAGAGCATCTATCCCGAACGCCTGAGGGTCCCTGAACCTCGCAAAGTACTTCGGTATCTTGAAATTGCAAGGGGAAGCGAACATGTCGACTTCCGGAGATACACCCAGTGTTAGGAGCCACTCGAAAACTTCTCTGTGGAGGGACCACTCGTTGTTGTCCAACTCGACCCGAGACAAGAAGTCTGTTTGCACATTCTGGACCCCCGGAATGTATACCGCCGAGATGTTGGCTAAGTTCTTTTGAGCCCAACTCATTAAAGGCTCCACTTCTTGTAACAGGGACCAGCTGTGAGTCCCGCCTTGTTTCCTTATGTATGCCACTGCCGTTGTGTTGTCCAACCTTAGCATGACGGAAGGGTTCAACACTAGATGGCGAAAGGATAGCAGTGCCTGAAAGGCTGCCCTCAGTTCCAGAATGTTGGAAACGACTCCTTGAGACTGGCATGTCCACCTGCCCTGAGCCACCTCCGAAAGGCAATGAGCGCCCCAACCCTAGTTGCTGGCATCTGAGGTCACCGTGATCCATGAGATGGGGACAATCGAATGATGGTTGCGCAGATTCTTCCCCTGAAGCCACCAGAGGAGAGATGTCCTCATAGATGGGGTAAGAAAGATGCGCTGATTCTGGTCGACAGAGTTCCACTGATGCAGAAATCCCTTCTGAAAGGGACGGGTATGCCACTGGGCCCACTTCACCATGGGGATGGTTGCTGTCATCGTGCCAATTATTTTCAGGCACTGGAGAGCAGAAAGGTGAGTTGATCCACGGGCTGCCTGAATCCTGTCTCGGATTACCATGATTTTCTCCTCTGGGAGGGAGATGGTACCCTCCACGGTGTTGAATAGAGCGCCCAGAAACACGAGGGACTGAGACGGCTCTAGCTGACTTTTCTCTAAATTCAGGAGCCACCCGAACTCTTGCAGGGTAGAGATGACAACCTTTTTGTGATCTAATAGCTGATCCTTGCTCTGAGACAGTAAAAGCAAGTCGTCCAAGTAATGGTGGAGACGCACACCCTTGACCCTGAGAAGAGCCACTACCGCCAACAGCACCTTGGAAAAGACCCAGGGTGACGTGGTTAACCCGAAGGGTAGACAAGTGAACTGTAGGTGTTGGTTGCCTATCGCGAAGCGGAGGAATTTGTGGAAGTCCTTTGTCACAGGCACGTGAAAATATGCGTCTTTCAGGTCGATTGATATTAACCAGTCTCCCAAGTGTACTGACTGTTGTATGGTAAGTAGGGACTCCATCTTGAATTTCTCCTTGCGGATGAATGAGTTGAGATGGGTCAGGTCTATTACTGGCCTCCATGTGCCGTTCTTCTGCACCAAAAACAGGGGTGAATACATGCCTTCGCCCCTCTCTTCCTCTGGGACGGGTACGACTGCGCCTTGTTCCAATAAACAGCTTACGTAGATCAATAGGACCTGTCTTTTCTCTTCTGACCTTGGAAGAGTAGTAGGGATAAATCTGAGTTTTGGAGTGTTGCAGAAGACCCACTTGTGACCGGACGATACTGTCTTTACGGTCCAATAGTCCCGAATTGAGGCCGCCCAAACATGTTTGAAGTGGAGAAGACGGGCCCCCACTCGACATGTTTGAGCGGGCCCAATTTCAAAAGGACTTCCCAGAATCCTGGTTCCCAGAGGAACCACCTTTAGAGGCCTTCTTAAAAGAAGACTGCCTGGACCTCCATGTCCTGGAGAATTCTCGGCCGGGTTTATAGCTGCGTGCGTCCCTGGCACGATCCGCATTCTGTCTTCTTGGAAAAGAGCGTCTTTGATTTTGAGGACGCCTATCCTGAGGGAGAAACCCAGATTTCCCACCTGTGGCCCGGGATATGGCAGAATCAAGCTTATTGCCGAATAATGAGGACCCTTCAAAGGGGATGCGGCACCAAGCCTGCTTAGAAGCAGGGTCTGCGAGCCACGGACGGAGCCACAACGCACGGCGTGCCGAAACGGCTGCCAGCATATCCCGAGACATCAGGCGAATGACATCAATGGATGCCTCCCCAAGAAGGCTGAAGCCATCCTAATCTCCTGAATGGGTGAGTCTTTAGCCGTGTCTATTGAAATGCCTCTCAGGTATTCTTCAATGCTGTCAGCCCAGAATTCTATGGCCTTTGACACTGCTGCGATCGCAAGCACTGGTTTGCACGCCATCCCGGAGGTCAAATAGATTCTTTTTAGATCTGAATCGATCCGTCTCTCTAAAGGATCCTTGAATGACACAGTGTCTTCTAAGGGGAGAGTCACATATCTCACCAAACGCATAAGTGCTGCATCTACCATTGGAGCTGACTCCAGGTGTTTCACATCTTCTTCCTTAAAGGGGTAAAGTTTAAGGATTTTGGATTGCATGGAACTCTTTTTGTCCATCTTGCTCCACTCTTCTGAAATAATATCACCCAATTCGGATAGAAACGGAAAAAAATGACGCTCCTTATTGAGCTGTTTAAAGAATTTCCTTTGCTTCGGGGGGGGAAGTGATAGGATCTTCCCACTTCAGAGCCTCTCTCACCGCCTTGACCAGGGAGGGAACCAAACCATAATCAAACCCCAAACCTGGATCTTCCGGATCCGATTCACTGTCTGAGACAAGGGCAGAATGGCGGCTAGGCTGGGATGATTCCCATGTTTCCTGTAGTACCCCCTCTCCTACTATAGGATCTAGTGGGTCTGCCGGGGATTCACAAGGCTGTTGAGCTTCCCTTTCCTGCAGGGATTCCTTTACCACTCGCCTCACCATTGATTCTAAGCGCTGATCAGCGCCGTCTCTTTCATCCGCTGCCTTAGTGAAACAATGGTCACATAGGGATTTGTCTGCTGGCACGGGCATTCTGCACCCCCAACATGCTTTCTCTGGCCTCTTGCTGGAGTGAGCCACAGGGGGGCGGGAATAATCCCTGTCACGCTGTTCCGACCTGGCGGACCTATGGTGGCTGGATTTTGAGGAGGATTTGTGGTGGTGCGATTTTGACGATCCACTGCGTCTATAGGCACTAGGTTGTGGATCAGATTTAGAAGGGCTGTAAACACAGAAAACAGACAGAAGGGACAGGTCAAACTTGCTGCCTATGCTTACTCTCTTCAAAAAATTTAAAAATACAAAAGGATGTATTTTAGAACCTACCTAACATGAGCGGGCTGGCCACTAGGGGGCAGTGAAGCATCCATAGCACACAATAACAGATACCTACAATGTAGCAATAAGAAAAAAATACATTCAGACCTCAGATAGACAAAACCCCACATATCCCTATCATAAGGGATTGTTCCTACCTTCAAACGCCAGAGAAATAGCCCCGGGAAGTCGCTGTGGTGTCCGCAATCATTCCCGGGGCTCTGTCAGCTCTGCAGGGTTTTTAAATTTGCTGCCCGTGACGTCATCGGCGTCATCCGACGCCGGGGTCCTCAACGCGCATGCGCGAGAACCAAGCCTCGCTTTCACGCCGGGGTCCTCAACGCGCATGCGCAGAACGCCCGCGGACCCGGAAATTGAAGGGAGAAGTTTTGCTGGAACGCAGAAGCGTTCAGCAAACAGCAAATGCAGCACAAAGATACAGGAAAGGAAAAACAAGGAAGTACACATAAATACACTGCTGCCATGGCAATATACATGCTCACCACTCCACCAACGATCATATGGCCGAACGAATCCACGCACACACCGGACCTCCAGCAGATAAGGGCCACCTGTAGCCACAGGTAAACAGGCCGGGCGCACTTAAGGTAAGACCATTATTTCTTCAGCGCTACTCTGCAATTACTCTCCATACCCTGCTTAACAGTCAGGGCCTATCGGAGGAAACACAATTTGTCATTCGGCCGATCGATCGCTGTGAAGTCATCTTCAGGTAGGAGAACCACATGGTCCTACGGAGGAGGACAAAAAAGGAACACGGATAGCAGCCAGGAGCAAAGATTTATGGGAGAGGGGTCCTATTGGGTAGTTATGGAGGCGGGGTCAACCCACACGTATGCTGCCATGGAGCCTGTCAGGAAATACAAATACTAATTAAACTTGCCGCTTTATATTGTCGTTAGTTTTCTCATCAAGCCCATTTGTTTGTGGATGGTATGCAGCAGTCACACTCCTTTCTATTCCCAGAAGCGTACAAAGGCCATTGTTGAGCTGTAAAAAGAAGCATGTTTAAAAACCAAATGAAGGTAGCACCATAACTCTTATAGCATTTCTACTACTATGCTATTTCTAAAGTACACCTACTTGATTCACAAACTCTCTGCCTTGGTCAGACAGGATTCTTTTGGGACATCCGTGTCTATATATCATAGAGCAAAGGTGTTGGCCCACTTCAGCAGCACTTTTCGTTTTTAGTGGGAACGCCTCCACCCACTTTGAAAAATAATCAGTTGCCGTCAGGATATAGACATTTCCATTGACAGTTTTTGGCAGAGGTCCTGTTAGGTCGATGCCAATGAGTTCCCACACATTTGACACCTAATAGGATAGAATAAATTAATTGTAAATGCATGAATGATATATTTTGACTCTCATCAGATCTATTATGTAAAAATAAAAAAACACAGCTTTAACAACATTTACCTTAATAAACTGCAGTGGCTGGGTACCTTTCAATGGTTTTCCCACCTTCTGACACTGCTCACATTCGCGTACCTTAAAAAAAAAAAAGGGTAAAAATGTGTACACCATTTGCGTATGTAAGTTCACCGAATCTAGTAGATTGCATACCCAGTTTGCAATGTGTACAGTCATTGCATTCCAGTAAAATCTGGAGCACACTGCAGAGCGCGTTTTAAGAATGCCAGTATGACCGCTAAGAGGTGAAGTATGAAATTGACGAAATATGCTCTTTGACTCATCTTTGGTTTGAACGGCTACTTGATTGCCATGGAAGAGCTTTCCTTCTATAAAACCAAAATTGACATTAAAAGATGCATTCATGAAAGAGCTATCCTACAATCTGTTGTCGTGCATTATCCTTTATGACACTCACCTTACTAAATTTAGAGGCGTACCTCCGAAGGACGCGTTGGTCATTTTTAGAAGATGCCGATGGGTACACCCCCTGAGCGAGGTAATTATATACCTCTTGCCACTTGTTCTCCATACCTGAAAATATAGCAGAGCACTGTTAGATAACGTTAAACATTAAACTCAGTACTCACATTTTGGTAAGATGTATTAAAAAAAACTTATGCAAACTATGTTTTTAAGCCACTAAATTGTAAATACACATAAATTGTAACAGCTAAATATATAATAAGTCTATAATAAATGAGCATCAAAAAAAATATATAGTCTTTATATACCTCTAAAAAAAAAATGTATACACGCCTCAGAAATTTTAATAATTCTGATATTACTCACTAGTTGCTGGAGTCTGATATATCTGGACTGCAATGCAACTGACCAAAACCAAATGCAAAGCCTGTGAATTTAAATAAAAAAAAAAAAAAGGGAAGATGCATAGATAAAAAGGTTTATTAAAAATGCTATATGGACCATAAACGTTGCAAAGAGCATGACAGTAATCAAATGATACTTACTAGTCGGGGAGTCTGGGAGATCGGGACTGCAATGCAACTTTTTTTTTGAAAAATAAGAGGATACATAGATAAAAGGTATATTATATGCTAGATGGACCATCAACGTTTCCAACAGCAGTACAGTATTAAATATTACTCACTAGTCGGGGAGTCTGATAGAGTGGGTCTGCAATGCAAGTGACCGAAACCAAAAGCAAAGCCTGTGAAGGGAAAAGTGAAAAAAATATTAAAAATTATATTCTTTGAAAAGATTAATGGCACACCACAGTGATTCTGTACTAGGGTATCCTAGTATATTTATTATATTCGCTTTATTTGTATAAAACACTAATTAATAATAGTAATGAGAGCTCATATGAGTGTGTGTGTGTGTGTGTGTATATATATATATATATATATATATATATATATAATATAATGTGTAGCGCTGGCTCCTGACGAGCAGGCGCTATTGTTTTTGAAAATTAAGTTGCCTGAAGCCACAGTTGGGCTCCAGGATAATTTCACGAAATTTCTGGTTTCAGTACCAGTCCAGCTGGGTTGAACTGGGTTCTCCTTGACCGTAGGTGTTGATGTCACCGCCGTCAAGAGTAGAAAGGCAGTCTAGCTGGATGCATTAAATGTAAATGCCACTTACCTCTTGGAACCAGCCCAGTGGAAGTGTTCTCCTGCTGTGCATTCGGGGGGGGGGGGGGGGGGTATTTAAGGTACCGACACCATGTGACTGGTAGGTCTTTTCCTCTCCGCGTGGTTCTGGTGGTCCTCCTGGCCTTGGGTGCAGAACCATGCATCCTGTGTCTCGGGGCTGGCTGGCCCGAGGCAATGCAACTGCAGGGGTGGGTCCAAGTGACTTTCGTAGCCTACTGATTCAAGGAATGTCCGGTGCTGTCTCATCTGAAGGGAGAGGCCCATAAACTTAAGAACCCCAGGAGAGGACCCTTTCAGGAGAAGGCCATGCACAAGGCTGGCTTCTCTGAAGGAGCCTGGAGGCTTAGTTGAAGGACGCGACCTGGATCAACACTCATATGGTATAGCCGTATCGGCTGAGAGAAACTGGTACTGTATGATGGTTCTTTAAAGTTCATCCAATCCCTCAGTGATGCTAAAGTGTAACTTACAAGTCTGTGGCAGAGACTTCACCGAGCATCCTCCTGGCTGCTAGGCCTAGTGAGAGAGACCTATCCGGGGGACTGCAGGAACCCCTTTGTGAAACCGTAAATTTCTCTGGATTCGTCTAATATCTTCACCCCACAATTTAAGTACCTGAACTCACCCCTAACCCTCTACCCTTTATCGATAGACTGTTCTATTTTATAAAAAAAAGGCCCAAAGAAAAGGTTGAGACTGACACTGAATCCTATTTTAGGTTATTTTACACGTGATCCCCAAGACGGAGCTACAACAGGTGAGGTAACGGTAAGCCCAAATTCGGGGATTAGTGCTGTGTGTACATGTATGTGCATACATACATATACACATATATACACACACACACACACACACACATATATATACAGCCCTCAAATTTTCCACTCGCCTACTCGCATTCTGCGAGTGGAAAATTGTTTCTGGCGAGGAGCTGGGCTGCCTGGGCACACGGAGGGGGGGGGGAATACAGCAGGCATGCGGGGTTGATCGGGAGCCGTTCTCCCATCGGGAGAAAGAAAAGAAAAGCCGCAGGATTACAGAGCGGATAGCCCGCTGTTACAGCTCTGATTACATTACAAGTGTCTCCCCTCTGCTCGTGGTTATACTAAGCCCCGCCCCCTGACCCCGCGCCTGTGATAGACAGAATGCCAGTCCAATGCTGGGTCGTGTTCTATCACAGGCGCGGGGTCAGGGGGCAGGGCTTAGTGTAACCACGAGCGGAGGGGAGACATTTGTAATGTAATCTCAGCTGTAACAGCGGGCTATCCGCTCTGTAATTCCGCGGCTTTTCTCTTGCATGCTCCCTTCCTTGTGATGATCCTCTTGCACAGGTGAGCTGAGGCTGCAATGGGGGCACAGGTCAGCTTAGGCTGCAATGGGGGCACAGGTGAGCTGAGGCTGCAATGGGGGCACAGGTGAGCTGAGGATGCAATGGGGGGCACAGGTGAGATGAGGCTGCAATGGCGGGCACAGGTGATATGAGGCTGCAATGGCGGGCACAGGTGATATGAGGCTGCAATGGGGGCACAGATGAGATGAGGCTGCAATGGGGGCACAGATGAGATGAGGCTGCAATGGGGGCACAGATGAGATGAGGCTGAAATGGGGGCACAGATGAGATGAGGCTGAAATGGGGGCACACGTGAGCTGAGGCTGCAATGGCGGGCACAGGTGAGGCTGCAATGGTGGGCACAGGTGAGGCTGCACTAATAAAGTTGTTGTTAATATTTATTTTGTAACTTTAATTCTGCATAAAACATTTAAGTGTAATTTCATGAGATAATTTACGAGGGCGTGTTTAGGGGGGAAATTAGGGGCGGTGCAGGGTAGGGATTGGTTGGGGCAACAGGTGGCGAGTAACCTTTAAGGCCTGGCTAGTAGCTCAGGATACAGAGCTGTGTGTACTGTGTGCATGAGAACATGACCGCAATTTTGAAAATACTCGGCAAGAAACGTCCATATACGCCCTAGACATGTATGCCATTGTGTTCATCCCTCATCCATCCAAAAAATATCAGTCATTAGGGGTGCAACGGATCAAAAAACTCACGGATCGGATCGATCCTCGGATCAGAGTCAAGGATCGGATCATTTTTCAGATCAGCAAATAATAAATGAATTTGCAAAAACCTGTGAAAATTCCGCCTCCATATAGTCCCCACTGTAATATCCACGTCATCTCCCCCACTGTAATATCCACATCCTCTCCCCCACTGTAATATTGTCTGAGTATCGCCGAGTATTGGCAGGGTATCGCCGAGTATTGGCAGGGTATCGCAGAGTATTGGCTGGGTAATGCAGAGTATCGCAGAGTATTGGCTGGGTAATGCAGAGTATCGCAGAGTATTGGCTGGGTAATGCAGAGTATTGGCTGGGTAATGCAGAGTATCGCAGAGTATTGGCTGGGTAATGCAGAGTATCGCAGAGTATTGGCTGGGTAATGCAGAGTATCGCAGAGTATTGGCTGGGTAATGCAGAGTATCGCAGAGTATTGGCTGGGTAATGCAGAGTATCGCAGAGTATATGCTGGGTAATGCAGAGTATATGCTGGGTAATGCAGAGTATATGCTGGGTAATGCAGGGTATATGCTGGGTAATGCAGGGTATATGCTGGGTAATGCAGGGTATATGCTGGGTAATGCAGGGTATTGGCTGGGTAATGCAGGGTATTGGCTGGGTAATGCAGAGTTTGTTTACAAGTGATCGCTCCGTCATTTGACGGAGCGATCACATTGTAAACAGTGGCCGAGTGTACCAAGATGGCCGCCGCTCCGGAGTTAGGCCGAAGCCACGGCCTTTCCTAAGGCCGCCGGGTGTACCAAGATGGCCGCCGACGCTCCGGAGCTAGGCCGAAGCCGCGGCCTTTCCTAAGGCCGAAGCCGCGGCCTTTCCTAAGGCCGCGGCCGTGGAGCGCTCCGCGGATCGCGGGGTGTGCCGATCCGAACGGGGTGACCCGTTCGGATCACGGATCGTGACGATCCGTTGCACCCCTATCAGTCATTGTAAGTTGTATCCATCTAAATGTCAGCTGTATCCATCAATAATACACACGTGCTGTATATGTGGTGGGGTGAGGGGAGGAAACAATGGCAAAGTCGTGTGGGGGAGGATATGTGTATTGCAAAAATTGGCTTGCATGTGGGGGGACACAATGGGCAAGATGTGTGGTGGAGAGGATGTGTATTGCATAAAATGGCGTCCAATAGGGGAGGTGGGGGGGGATGGTAAGGATGTGTATTGCACAAAATGGCATCCAATAGGTTAGGTGGGGGGGGGGGGGGGGGTGATGGTAAGGATGTGTATTGCATAAAATGGCGTCCAATAGGGGGGGTGGGGGGGTGGTAAGGATGTGTATTGCACAAAATGGCGTCCAATAGGGGAGGTGGGGGGGGGGGGGGGGGGGTGATGGTAAGGATGTGTATTGCATAAAATGGCGTCCAATAGAGGAGGTGGGGGGGGGGGGGGTGATGGTAAGGATGTGTATTGCACAAAATGGCATCCAATAGGGGAGGTGGGGGGGGGGGGGTGATGGTAAGGATGTGTATTGCATAAAATGGCGTCCAATAGGGGAGGTGGGGGGGGATGGTAAGGATGTGTATTGCACAAAATGGCGTCCAATAGGGGAGGTGGGGGGGGTGATGGTAAGGATGTGTATTGCATAAAATGGCGTCCAATAGGGGGGGGTGGGGGGGGGGGGGGGGGGTGATGGTAAGGATGTGTATTGCACAAAATGGCGTCCAATAGGGGAGGTGAGGGGGGGGGGTGGGGGGGGGTGATGGAAGGATGTGTATTGCACAAAATGGCAGGGGGAGGGGTTCCAAGTACACCACACAACTTTTGAACTATTAATACATGTACAGTATTAATGATATATCCATATAATATGTGCCCTCTACATAGACAAGCCTGAAGGGCAATAACATAGAAGCATAATGACCATCATATTGTGTCCTCCCCCCCCCCCCCCCCCCCCCCCCACATGGCAGGCAGTTTGTGCTATATAACAATTCAACTGTTAATACATCTCCACTGTAGATCATCCAATACAAGCTATGTGTAAAAATCCATCCATCCATCCAATACAAGCTATGTGTAAAAATCCATCCATCCATCCAATACAAGCTATGTGTAAAAATCCATCCATCCATCCATCCATCCAATACAAGCTATGTGTAAAAATCCATCCATCCATCCATCCAATACAAGCTATGTGTAAAAATCCATCCATCCATCCAATACAAGCTATGTGTAAAAATCCATCCATCCATCCATCCAATACAAGCTATGTGTACAGACAGCCCTGAAGGGGAATAACATATAAGAATACTTACAAAAGTGTTGAAATAAGTGCATACGCATCAAAATGTTTTTTTTTTTTAGGGTGGACCACCACTTTAACACCTATGAGGAAAGGAGGAGGAGCACGGGAAAGTGGGGGGTGACCAAACTGCAGGTGCTGCCCCACCCCCTCCGATGCAGCTCCACACTTGCCCTCAGCTTATTTCCACTCGCCTAATGCGAGCAGGTGAGTGGAAATTGAGGGCTGCACAACATATGGACCTACATCACTGCTTCCAGCTGGCCAAGTCCATATGCCACAAGTGAAAAGCTTCGCAGCCCCAGCATGTAAACACCGCCATCCACTGCCTAATGTAGCTTAAGAGGATGTGGTTGGCGGGCGACAGAAATTTGGTCAAATGTGCTATGTTTGTATCTGCTAATGATTTCTCCAGTCATCTTCCAGGACGGCACACCTGAGATGACTAGTCCCACCTGACAGGAAACGCATTCAGCAGACAAAGGTAACCCCCCCCCCCCCCCCCCCGCAACTCAGTTCTTGACTGTTTCCCTGGCAGAGTGAAACGTTTTTTTTTTTTTTTTTCTGACCTGAAGCCAGCGGTAGAAGGTCTCTTCCCTGGCTGCTGGACATCAAGGCCGGGCAGGGCTGTAGGTCCAGCAGGGCATTGTCCCATTCCAGGAGTCTCCTTCCCTCGGGGGTCCTCCCTGAGTGAAGTTTTCCGGGTACAGGGGAAGTGTTCTCGGCACTCCAGTGGACCGAGATTTCTCCCTCCTGTCTTCAATCCAGGCTGTGGGGCAGTGGAGCTGAAGAGGCCGGCGGCTGGAGCCGCATGACCCATGGCCGGGCCAGCAAACTTCCCAGTTTACGCTGCAGAACTTTTCCACGCATGTGCGGATGCTGAGCGCTCCAGGCCTCAATCTCGTTTGACCAGATGTCACATTTGGTGGGCAGGACTCCGGGCAAGATGGTGTCAGACATCGGCAGCGGCCGCCATGCGGGACACAGGGGCTGTTAAGCCCCGGAGGGGCATAGGGTGGAGGGTCCACAAGTCTCCCCTCTCGCATCCCAGCGTTTAAGAAAGCGGTGTCCGGACCAGAGGAGTAGAGCCTCATGGAGATGGAAAGAGAGGAGGAACCAGAGGTGGCTGCAGCTCAGGAGGAGACCACAGGTGGTGAGTCTGACTTTGCTCACAGGTGGTAAGAGAGGGGTGGAGGACTGCCTCGCACCCCTGCAGACAAAGGGGGGGGGGGCGGTAAGGGAAAAGACAGTTGTTAACTTTGGGGGCACTCTATTTATTTTCCCAGAACCCAGTGGAGTTGCCCAAGGGAGCACACATAGGCTACCAAAATCAAAACCCTCTCTCCCGGTCTAAACGGTGTGGCTACTGTAATAAGTTACAGCTAGAACATACTAGACCATTTTGTTACAAATACCTTTACAAGCTATCAGTGAAGGAAACCTTGGCCATCATGAAAGACTTCCTGTTGGTACAGTCAGATGTTGGCCACTCTCCAGTCCTTTAAGACAGTTTTAATGTCTAAGCAAGATGCACACCCTCTCTTCAAGGGAAGTATCTACTTCCCAGGAGGGTATGTCCACCCTGAGCTTGTGGGGAACCCAAAGAGGATTCAGACCAAAGTTCCCTAGAGGAGGGGGAAAATTTGGAGTTAGCCAGTCAGGGCAGTGCTGATTCCAGGCCAGGCAGACATCTTTTTGTGCTGGAAGATATGGAAGGGCTTCTCTGGGCAATTTATGCCTCTGTGGACATTCCAGAATCTCCAGCACAAGTTTCACCCAGAGATAAAATGTACAGGGGGCTTGTCAGATCACAGTCCAAAGTCCTCCCAGTCCACCCATCCCGTAAGGAGGGCATTTTAAGGGAATAGAAAAAGAAAGGTCTAAAAAACTTAGGACTTAGAAACGAAGATATCCATTTGGGGAGGAGGAAGAAGAGAAATTCTTCAAAACCCCCAAGCTGTATGCTGCCCTGTCGCAGGTATCAAAAAGGTCTGATCTGTCTTTCGAAGACTCAGGCAACATTAACCACTTAAGCCCCGGACCATTTGGCTGCCCAAAGACCAGAGCACTTTTTGCGATTGGGCACTGCGTCGCTTTAACTGACAATTGCGCAGTCTTGCAATGTTTTCCAAACAAAATTGATGTCCTTTTTTTCCCCACAAATAGAGCTTTCTTTTGGTGGTATTTGATCACCTCCTGCGGTTTTTATTTTTTGCGCTATAAACAATAAAATGGCGACAATTTTGAAAAAAAAGCATTATTTTTTGCTATAATATCCCCAAAAATATATAAAAACATTTTTTAGTAATGGCGGTGATCAGTGATTTTTATCATGACTGTGACATTATGGCGGACAGATTGGACACTTTTGGCGCGATTTTGGGACCATTCACATTTATACAGCGATCAGTGCAATTAAAAATGCATTGATTACTGTATAAATGTGACTGGCAGTGAAGGGGTTAGCCACTAGGTGGCGCTGTGGGGTTAAGTGTGTCCTACGGAGTGATTCTAACTGTGGGGGCGCTATGTGTGACACGACACTGATCACTGCTCCCGATTAGGGAAATGCTTGTTTACATCATCATTTCCCCATTCTTCTTCTCCGTGAGACGATCACGGGTATCCCCTCGGACATCGAGTCGGCGGGACCCGTAATCACACTCACGGAGGTTGCGGCAGACGCACGCCCGCAAACTGCTTCTTAAAGGGCAACGTACAGGTACGTTAATCTGCCTGTACGTGCCCTTCTGCCGGCGTATATCGGCGTGAGCCGGTCGGCAAGCGGTTAAAGACCAGATGGTCCGCAGGTCTGAGATACTGCTACGTTGGGCCTGGGATGCAAATGCTGCAGTCATGGCCCCAGCATTAGCCTCTGCTTGTGTAGCGAGAAATGCTGACTAACTAGATTGTCTGACCATGTCGCAAGGGGGACTAGGTCCAAAGAGGTCATTAACTCCCTGGAAATTATTAGTAAGGCGATGGCGTATCTGGCAGATGCCGCAGTTGAAACCGTTAGGACCACCTCAGTGGCCCTTCTCAACTTAGCGAGAAGGGCTATTTGGTTCAAGGCATAGGAGGGAGGCCACACGTCCAGATTCCATCTTTGTAGGCTGCACTTTTTGGCCCTGGCCTAGACCAGGTACTTTCGCGCTCTGCAGAAAAAGGGAAGAAATTCCCAGTTAAGGCAAAAAGAAACAAAGACAAAATGTTTTTTCGTGGGCCCACTAGTCTGGGCCAGTTTATGACCAAAAAGGACACAAACCAGAGATGGGGGAACGGGAAAAATAGGCAGAAGGGTGGTCTCCTCTTTTACAAGCCCTAAAGCCCCCAGTAATGAGCCCAAGGGACAATGGGAGATTATTCCCGAGAGTCCTTGCATCCTACAACTACTAAGAGGGGGTTATCGGTTAGAACTTCTCTCCTCTTTCCCTCAATATTGTATTTTGACCCACCTACCCAGGGACCGTCAGAGGGCAGAAGAGCTATTGGGCAGTATATGAGATCTGGTGGACCAGGAAGTGATCATCCTGGTTCCATCAGAACAGCTCTGCTGAGTATTTTATTCCCACGTGTTTGTCGCTCAGGAATCTTCTGTCAAAATTAGCTTGATCATAAATCTAAGGAAATTGAACACATTATTACGACACAAGAGCTTCTGTATGGAGTGCATCTGCATGCGGAAAGGACCTAGTTGATGTAGAGTATGATGTGGCTGAAGCATTATGGGTGGAACTGCATATAGATGTGCGTAGTTCAAAGTTTAATCATTGAAGTTTGTTATAGGCCACCTAAAGTTAATGAGGAGGTGGAGACTCAGCTCCTTGCACGACGGAAAGGGCTGCAAAGGCTGGGACGGTGATAGTAATAGGGGATTTTAACTTCCCAGAAATTTACTGACTGGAGTAATGACACTGCTGGGACAGTTAAAGGGCAAACATTTATAAACCTATTACAGGACAATTTTTTTATGGTGCAGTTTTATTGAGGCCCCAACTAGGAACGACGCTCTGCTGGACCTGGTAATCTCAAACCATGTTCATATAAAGGAACATCTGGGTAGCATTGATCATATCATGATTTCATTTAATGTTAGCTGTAAGCAAAAAACATACGGGAAATATAAAAACACTTGACTTTGAGAGAGCAAATTTTCCAAGGATGAGGGCTGCTCTCCAAGACTTAGACTGGGAGGGAATATTGGCATCGATGAACACAGAACAGAAATGGGAATTCTTCAAAAAGACTGTATGTGAACTCGCTGCAAAGTATATTCCCATGGGCAATAAGTTTAAAAGGTTAAAAATGAATGTGGCTCACGGTCAAAGTTAAAAAAGCTATAAATAATAAGAAAAGAGCTTTTAAAAAATATTAAAAACGAGAGAACGCAATCATTGTTTAAGAATGGGGGGAAGGGGGGCTGGACGGGGGAGGGGGGGAGGAGGGGTGGGAGAGGGAGTTTCCTGGGGCCGGGCGGGGTGAGGGGGGATGGGCCGACGCGCCCACCGAGGGGGGGGCTAGGCCCGGGAGCCGTGGCCTTTCCTCAGGTGACGATGGCCGTCGGCACTTTCCAAAGGCCGGGCCGCGCCCTGAGGGGGGAGGCCGAGTCCCTGGGGGCTTTGCCTAAGGCCGAGGAATTGCGGAGCAGAGGTCCGATCGCTATCGCGAGGAGTGTGGGGGATCCGAGCACGGGGTGACCCGTTCGGATCACGGATCGCGACGACTCGTGCACCCCTATCCTGGTCATTGTAATTGTATCCATCTAAATTTCAGTGTAAGTAGTACATTCTAATTGTCAGCAGTATCCATGCAATAATACACACGTGCTGTATCTTGTGGGTGAGGGGAGGAACGACACAATGGCAAAGATGTGGGGGACGCAGAAGAGTTATTGCGAAAAATGGCTTTCATGCGATATGGGGACACAATGGGCAAGATGTAGAGGTGAGGAGAGGATTGCGTATGGTCAAAATGGCGTCCCAATAGAGGGATGGGGACGGGTGTAAGGATTGATTATGTGCACAAAATTGGCGTCCAATCGTAGGGGAGGAAGGCGGGGTAGACGTGGAAGTGATGGCGTCGCGGTGCATAAATGGCCGTCCAATAGGGTAGGGGGGGACGGGGGAGTCAGGAGCAGTGTATTGCATACAATAGGGCGTCCAATGGGAGGTGGGGGGATGGATCAGCGATGTGTATTGCACACAAATGGCGTCCACTAGGGGAGGTGGGTTGGGGTGATGTGAGTAAGGATGGAGTATTGCGATAAAAGAGGCGTCCAAGAGGGGATGGGGGCGCGGGGGGCGGGGTGATGGGAGGAAGGATGTGTTTTTGCACAAAATGGCGTCCGATAGGGGAGTGGGGGGCGATGAGATGTAAAGGGAATTGTTATTGCATAAATTGATGGCGGATCCATAGGGGAGGTGGGGGGGGATGTAAGGATGTGTATCGACAAAAAGGCGTCCAATATAGTTAGGTGGGAGGGGTGATGGTGTAAGGATCGGTTGGGGGTGCTAAAATGGCGTCCAATAGGGCGCGATAGGGGGGGATGGTAAGGATGTGTATTGCACAAAATGGCGACCAATAGGGGAGGTAGGGAGGGTGGGGGTGTCATCGTAAGGATGTGTTATTGCATAACGCAGGGCGTCAACAAACAATAGGGGGGGTGGGTGAGGGAGGGTGAGTGTGTAAGGGATGTTGTATTGCAAAAATGGCGTCCTCAATATGGGGAGGTGTGGGATGTGAGATGATGGTAAGGATGTGTATCTTGCATCAATGGCGCGTCGCAATAAGGGGAGGGTGGGGGGGGTGATGGTAAAGGATGTGCTATTGCACAAAATGGGGGGGGCAATAGGGGGGAGGGTTGCGGGGGGGGTGATGGTAAGCGTGTGTATTGCATAAAAGTGGCTCGCAATAGGGGAGGTGTTGGGTGGGATTGATGGTAAGGAGTGTATTTGCACAAATGGCCGTCCAATAGGGGAGGTGGGGGGGGTCGGATGGTAAAGATGGTATTGCATAAACTGGCGTCCCAATGGGGGGAGGGGGTGGGATGTGGGGCGATGGTAAGCGAATGTGTATTGGGCATAAAATGGCGATCCAATAGGCGGGTGGGGGGGGGTTGATTGTATGGATAGTGTATGGCACAAAAGGCGTCCAATAAGGGGAGTGTGGGGGGATGGGTGATGCGTAAGGAAGTTTGTATTGGGGAAAATGGCGTCCAATAGGGACGTGGGGGGGAATTCGATGGTAAGGATGGGTATTGTTTGACATCAAAATGGCGTCCAATAGGGTGAGGTGGGAGGGGGGGGGGGGGTGATGGTAAGGATGTGTATTGCACAAAATGGCGTCCAATATGGGGAGGTGGGGGGTGGGGGTGATGGTAAGGACAATGGATGTGCTATTTGCGAGCAAAAATTATGCGTCCAATAGGGGAGGTGGGGGGTGGGGCGGTGATGTTGTAAGAGATGTGTATAGCACCAAAATGGACAGGGGGAGGGGTTCCAAGTACGACCAGACCACAACTTTTGAACTATTAATACACTGTACAGTATTAATGATATATCCATATAATATGTGCCCCTCTAGCATTGAGACAAGCCTGGAGGGCAGAATAAACATAGACGAGCATAATGGCCAATTACAGCAATACACATCATCGACCATCATATTGTGAGCTCCTCCCCCCCCCCCCCTCACCCCCACATGGCAGGGCAGGCAGAGATCATCCATCCAATACAAGGCTATGTGTAACAAATCCATCCATTCCATCCAATACAAGCGTATGTGTTAAACCGTCCATCCATCCATTTCAATGTACATCGCTATGTGTATAAAATCCATCCATCTCATCCATCAATACAAGCTATGTGTATACAGGACAAGCCCTGAAGGGGGAATAACATAAGAATACTTACAAAAGTGTGATGAACAGAAGAGGGTTTCTTGCTATCAATCAACAACAAAAACTTCAACGAATTCCGCCACTGAAAAGTGTTGCCTAATCTCTTGGTGTTGAGCTGTTTAAATATTTACACAAAGCAATGCCCAATAAACTATTCCTAAACACAACCCTTCACTTGACTAACACCGCCCACAAACAGCCCGCCATGCATTTTTCAAATCCGCCCCATCCAGCATTGCAGCAAACAAGCGTCCATAAATATTCATAAAAACAGATCTGCCCCTTTCAGCATTGCAAACACCCCCATCGCCGGCCCATACAACATTAATAAGGCAAGCCTTCTGTTGTAATAAACCCACCCGGCCCTCCTACATTGCATAAAATCCGCGACCCCTCCAGCGTCTGGGGCCTCGAGTTGCGTGCGGGAGGCTGTGAGATTATGTGATACAGGTACTGCGGCAGAGCCGCCGGCTTTTACTCTCAGAATCTTCTGGAGACTTTCCGGCCGCACCCTGCCCTTACAATCGTTTACTAGGATCTACCGCACTTCAAGCGCAGTCGCATGGTGCAGTGCACTCTCTCGGGAGCACCTTATTGAATGGGCGGGACAGATTGTGTCACGAACACCGGCACAGCGTTAGGACGTGGTTTGGAGGGGCTTTTGGGGGGGGCGTTGCGCAGCTTAATTGTAAGGCGGGGGGGGGGATGGCAGCGTTCAGTCCCAGGTGATCGGAGCGAGTCCAGTTACACGCCCCGCCCACACAAACAGCAAGGCCCCGCCGCCCGCCTACCTTGGGGTTTTTTTTCCTTAAAGAGAAGGTCCGGTTAAATTTTTTTTTTTGTAAAATACAGACGCTTTCAATAATACCCGGCCCATAGTCATATGACCGGCCCACTACAGGTGGGATCTACCATCCTGGATGTGGTGCGTCATATGCACGTTCCCTCCTTTCCCCCCCAGGAATTCCCGGCCGCCTGGGGAGGGCGCCGCAGCGTGCCGCCGTGGCGGTGCGAGGTGCCCGGCGGGGGGGCGACCCCGGGCGGGCGCTGATTGTCCGCCGGGCACCCCCTTCGATGTTGCCCGTTAAAACAACGGGACCCGGAGCGGTGGACCGTGGAGGCTGTGATGTGTAAACACGCCTGGCTCCACGTCCTGTCACAGCGGGGAGGTAGGACGCGATCATGTGATCCACAGTAAACAGAGGATCACAGATGATCGGTCTCCTCCCTTAAGTCCCATCCCCCTACAGTTAGAGTCCATCCTATTCAGAGGACACACATTAACCGGGGACACCATTTAACACCTCAACCCGGGGCGTAACCGGGGCACCAACCGTGCCTTAACAAACTTAACGCTACGGCACAACAGACACAAACGCAACGGGTCAACCTAACCAACCAACCTAAACTAACCTCGGGTACTGGCATCCACGACAGCCACCGGAAACCTTACCGCGGACCGGACGGAACAAACCAACCGAGGCTTAACCAACCGACCACCGGATAGGACACCCCAACAACCGGGGCACCCTGCTGGTGAGGTAACCGGTAAAACAACACAACCCGGACCCAATCCACAAATCTAGGGGAGGAACCGTCCAGATCTTTGGCGCCCTCTATGTGTTAGAACCCCTACCCTGACAGTCACATTTACACAGTAATGTCATTGCAATTTTATAGCAGCTACGATCGCTGTGTAAATGTGAATGGTTCCAAAAATGTGTGTCAAGAACGTGTCCGCGAAGTGTCCGCCGCAATGTCCGCAGTCACTCGAAAAAAAAAATCGCAGCAGGGCATTCCCCGCCATTACTAGTAAAAAAGAAAAGAAAAAAGAAAAATAATTCAATAAATCTAATTCCCCTATTTTGTAGGACGCTGATAACTTTTGCGCAAACCGATCCACAATATACGCCATGTGTATTGCGGATTTTATTTACCAAAAAATATTGTAGTAAGAATAACGTACGTCGGGCCTAAACGCTGAGGAAAAAAATAGTTTTTTTAAAAAAAAACATGGCGATATTTATTATAGCAAAGAAAGTGTAAAACTATATTGTGTTTCTTTTTCAAAAATCGTCGCCTCCTATCATTTTGTTTGTACGTAGCGCAAAAAAAAAATAAAAACCCCGACAGGGGTGATCAAATACCACCAAAAGAAAGCTCTTAATTTTGTGGGAAAAAAAAGGAACGTTCACATGCTTTGTTTGTAGGTTGGTAACAGGTCGCACGTGGAGCAGCGTCAATTGTTTAGTTAAAGCGACGCAGTGCCGCGAATCGCAAACAAAGTGCTCTGTGTAAGGAAGGGTTGTTTAAAAGCCCTGTTATTGAAGTGAGTTTAAAAGTCAGCCAGCTACAGAAACACTGTAGCTGCTTGACTTTTAATAAGCACACTTACCTGGTCCAGGATGGTGCCCGCCGCAACTGTCGGCCGCGCCCGACGGGCAGATTTAGTCCATTGGACCGGACTCGGGGCGTCCCGGTGGCCTGTCCTTATTCGAACCACACCGTCATCGGGTATAGCTGGGAAAAGAAAGAATCTAAAGAGAAAAAAGAAAAAAAACAGGGCAGTGGAGCCTTGTGGCCCTTGTTACTCTACTGCGCGTATAGTTTGTTCGCGAGTGGGCCTGGGCGTGCGCTATGTGAATGGCCGGTCTGTGTTCTGGGACACACACCAGTTCCCAGAACCCCCCCTGCCACCTTCCCCAGAAGACAAGACGCGAGGAGGAGATGACTGATGATCACCGCGCGGTGTAGGAGAGTGGCAGATACACAGAACTCAGACAGAATCAGCAGCTAGCACAGAGTTTCCAGCCAGATCAGAAGTGCAAGGTATTCCGATAGCCCCGGGTGGCGGCGTTTGTTACGGGTGCCCCAGCAGTACGGGCAGATCCAGAGCAGAGCCAGTCAGCAAGCAGCAAAGATTAGGGCGATCTGCCTAGCTACAGACATTATCTGGTAATTAAAAATGTTTTCTCTTTTTTTTTATTCAATTTTTAGGAAGCATTATAAGGTTGAATGTATGTTATTATATATTATGCATACATACAAAACAAGTCTATATTTTTGTCCGTATAACTCAAGTCTTTACAAACATGAGACATAGAACGCATGGATGATGGGGAAGGGGGGGGGGGGGATATATTTAAGAAAGGAAGGTGGGGGAGTGGGATGGGGTGGGATGAGGGTTTAAAAGGAAGCAAAAACGGGAAGATGTGTTATAAACCATTCCTGTTCTAAAGTGCATACGCATCAATAAATGGGTTAGGAGCATTTTAATGGCAATTTTTTTTTTTTTTTTTAGGGTGGACCATCCTATTTAACACACCTATGAGGAACAGCGGAGGAGGGGAAGCACGGGAAAGTGGGGGGACCAAAAACTGCCAGGTGCTGCCCCACCCTCCTGTCCGAAGGCCAGCTCCAACAAACACACTTGCCACTCAGCTTATTTCCACTGCGCCTAATGCGGCAGAGTGAGTGGGAAATTGAGGGCTGCACCATGACATATGGACCTACAGCACTCGCTTCCAGCTGTGCCAAGGTCCATATGCCAACAAGTGAAAACGCTTACGCAGCCACAGCATGTAGATAACACCGCGCATTCCAACTGCCTAATGTAGCTTAAGAGAGGATGTGGTGAGCGGGCGTACTCAGAAATGTGGGTCTCAACATGTGTGCTTAGCGTGTTTGTATCTGCTAATGATTTCTCAGTCATCGTTCCCAGGAACGGCACACCGGAGATGACTAGGTCCCCACCTCACGAGGAAATCGCATTTTCAGCCAGACAAAGGTAACCCCCCCCCCCCCCACGGCAAACTCAAGTAGTCTTGACTGTTTCCCTGGCACTCAGTGAAACGTTTTTTTTTTTTTTTTTTTTTTTTCTGACCTGAGAGCCGGCTGGTAGGGGAAGAGAGAACAGAGAAAGAGGAGAAGTAAAAGGTAAAAAAAGAGAGGAAGCAGTATAGGAAGGAGAGGAGAAAGCAAGAGAAGGCGAAGTAGCAAAAAGAGAAATAAAAATAGGACAAAAAAGAGAAGAAGGAATAAGAGATTTTCACTAAGGAGTAGACAGTAAGAAAGAATTGAAAGAGAAAAGAAAGAATAGAATGGATGAAGATTGGAGAAAGCAAGAAAAAGAGTAGGAAAGTAGAAGAAGCAAGAAGCAAAGAAGAAAGAAGAGAGTAGCAAGAAAGATAAGAAGATAAATTATTTAGAGAGAAAGTAGAGAGGATAAGAAAGGGGGGGGGGGGTAAAGAAGAAGATAAGAAGTAAAGATTAGAGAATAAAGTGAGGAGGTAGAAGAAATAAAAAAGAAAAAGCAGAATATTAGATAGTAGGCTTAAGAAGAAGAAGGAGAGTGAGAGGTAAGGAGAGACGAGCAGAGTAAAGAACGGGTTTCTTTGTCCCTTTGCGTTTACCTTCGGTTTGTCTGGTCTTTTGTGACTCTTGTCTTGCTGTCTCGTCCACTGGCTGCTGGTGACAAAAGCGCGGGAGGGGGGGTTACTCCGGTCCGGCATGGCTGTAGGGTCCAGCCAGGGCCATTAGTTCCATTCCCAGATTCTCTATCCCTCGGGGGTATACTCCCTGAGTTACGAGTTTTCCCGGTACAGGGAAGTGGTCTCGCGGCACGTCCAGTGGAAAACCGAGATTTCTCCCTCCACGTGTCTTCAAGTCCAGGCTGTGGGGCATGTGGGAGCTGAGAGAGGCGCGGGCGGCTTGGAGCCTGGCATTGACCGCGACATGGGCCGGGCCCAGCAGACTTCCCCAGTTTATCGGCTGCAGAACTTTTCCACGCATGGTGCAGGATGCTGAGCGCGTCCAGGCCTCAATCGTCGTTTTTGCCCAGAAATGTCACTATTTGGTGGGCAGGGACTCCGGGCAAGACTGGAGGTCCAGCCATCGGCGAGCGGCCCTCTATCCGCCCATGCGGCGAACACAGGGGCTGTTCAGCCCGCCGGAGTGGGCATTAGCGGTTAGGAGGGTTCAACAAGGTGTCCCCTCTCACATCCCAGCTTTCCAGCAAGCCGGTGTGCGGGACCAGCGGGAAGTAGAGCCTCATGGAGATGGAAAAGAGAGGAGGTAACCAGCGGTGGCTGCCGGGCTCAGGAGGAGACCCACAGGTGGTGAGGAGCTGACTTTGCTCTACAGGTTGTGTTAAGAGAGGGGTGGTAGGACTGCCTCGCACCCCTGCAGAGAAGGGGGGGGGGGGCGGTAGGGGAAAAGACAGTTTTGTAACTTTGGGGGGCACTGCGCAATTTATTTTCCCAGAACCCAGTGGAGTTGCCCAAGGGAGGCGCACACCATAGCGCTCATACCCAAAAATCAAAACCCTCTCTCCCGGTCTAAAACAGGTGTGGCTACTGTAATAAAGTTACAGCTAGAACATGACGTCAGACCAATTTTGTTACAAATGCCTTTACAAAGCTTAATCAGTGAAGGAAACCTTGGCCCCATCATGAAAGACTTTCACTGTTGGTACAGTCAGATGTTGGCCACTCTCCAGTCCTTCTTAAAGAGTCAGTTTTAATGTCTAAGCAGGGTTGCACACCCTCTCTTCAAGGGGAAGTATCTACTTCCCAGGAGGGTATGTCCACCCTGAGCTTATGGGGAACCCAAAGAGACCCCCCCCTTCTTTGAATTTAGGTTTAGAGGAAAAGGAGGATTCAGACCAAAGTTCCCTAGAGGAGGGGGAAAATTTGGAGTTAGCCAGTCAGGGCAGTGTTGATTCCAGGCCAGGCAGACATCTTTTTGTGCTGGAAGATATGGAAGGGCCTTCTCTGGGCAATTTATGCCTCTGTGGGTGACATTCCATGAATCGTCTCAGGCACAAGTTTTCACCCAGAGGAGATAAATGTACAGGGGGCTTGTCAGATCAGCAGTCCAAAGTCCCTCCCAGTCCACCCATCCCGTTTAAGGAGGAGCGCATTTTAGAAGGGAATAGGAAAAAGACTCAGGTCTTAAAACTTAGGACCTTAGAAACGAAGATATCCATTTGGGTGAGGAGGAATGAAGAGAAATTAGCGATTCAAAACCCCCAAGACTGTATAGCTGCGCCTGTCGCAGGTATCAATGAAGGTCTGATCTGTCCTTCGTGAGACATCACGGCAACATTAACCACTTAAGCCCCGGACCATTTGGGCTGCCCAAGAGACCAGAGCACTTTTGAGCGATTGGGCACTGCGTCGTCCTTTAAACTGACCAATTGCGCAAGTCTTTGCGCGAAAGTTATTTCCCAAACAAAATCTGATGTCCTTTTTTTCCCCACAAAATAGAGCTTTTCTTTTGGTGGTATTTGATCACCTCCTGCGGTTTTTATTTTTTGTGCGCTCTATAAACTAATTAAAGATGGCGACAATTTGAAAAAAAAAGCGATTCAGTTTTTGTGCTATAATATTCCCAGAAATATTATATAGAAAACATTTTGTGTCCCTCAGTTTTAGGGCCGAGTACAGTATTCTTCTACATATTTTTGGCTAAAAAACAGAAATTGTCGTAAGCGTTTATATGATTTGGTTTTGTGCAAAAGTCTTAATTATTGCAATCTACTAAGTAGGGGATAGTTTTTTATGGCATTTTTAAATTATTAAAATTTTTTTTAAACTGAGTAATGGCGGGGTGATGTCAGTTGATTTTTTAATCATTATCCGTGCAGTTATGGCGGGACAGATTGGACACTTTTGGCGCGATTGTTGTGATCCATTCACGCATTGTATACAAGACGGCGATCTAGTGCAAGTTAAAGCATGCAGTTGATTACTGTATGTAATGTGACTGTCAGTGAAGGGGTGTTAGCCACTAGGTGGCGCTGTGGGGTTTAAGTGTGTCCTACAGAGTGATTTCTGGGGGGCGCCTTATGTGTGGACACGACACTGATCACTGCTCCCGCATTAGGGAAATGGCTTGTTTACAATCATCATTGTCCCCATTCTTCTTCTCCGTGAGACGATCACAGGGTATCCATCCTCGGACATCGAGTCCCGCGGGCCCAGTAAATCACACCTCCACGGAGGGTGTGCGGCATGACGCACGGCCCGCAAACTGCTCCTCTTAAAGGGCAAACGTACAGGTACGTTAATCTGCCTGTATCTGTGCCCTTCTGCGACGTTCTTATATCGGTCGTGAAGCCGGTCGGTGCAAGCGGTTAAAGACCAGATGGTCCGCAGGTCATGAGGATACTGCTGGGACGTGAGGCCTGTGGATGCAAACTGCTGTAGTCATGGCCCCAGCAATTAGTCCATCTGCTTGTGTAGGCGCAGAAATGCTGGAGCTAACTAGATTGTCTGACCATGTCGCAAGTGGGCAGCGGACTAGGTCCAAAGAGGTCATTAACACCCTGGAGAATTAGTACGTACAGGCGCTATGGCGTATCTGGGCAGATGCCCGCAGTTGAAACCGTCTAGGACTCACCTCTAGTCTGCCCTTCTCAAGACTTAGCGAAAGGGCTATTTGGTTCAAGCCCATAGGAGGGAGGCCACACCGTCCAGATTCCCATCTTTGTAAGGCTGCACTTTTTGGCCTCTGGCCTAGACCAGGTACTTTCGCTGCTCCTTGCAGAAAAAGGGTAAGAAATTCCCAGTGACGGCAAAGTAGAAACAGAAGGTACCACAAATGTTTTTTTTTCCGTGGGCGCCACTAGTCTGGGCCAGTATTATGAACCAAAAAGGACACAAACCAGAGTTGGGGGGGGAACGGGGACCGATAGGTAGGCAGAATGGGTGGTCTCGGCTCTTTTACAAGGCCCTAAGCGCCCCTCAGTAATGAGCCCAAGGGACAACTGGTGAGTATTATTCCCGAGAGAGTCCTTGCATCCTACAACTAACTAAGAGGGGGTTATCGGTTACGAATTCTCTCCTCTTTCCCTCAATATTAGTATTTTTGAACCCACTTCTACCCAGGGGACCGTCAGAGGGCGCAGAAGAGCTATTGGGCAGTATATGAGATCTGGTGGTGACCAAGGAGAGTGATCATGCTCAGTTCCATCAGAAACAGCTGATCTGCTGTACGGTATTTTATTCCCACGTGTTTGTCGCTCAGGAACTCTTCTCGTCCAATTTTTGCTTGATTCATGAAGATATAAGGAAATTGATCGACACATTATTACGACACAAGAGCTTTCTGTATGGAGTGCATCTAGCAATGCGGAAAGACCTAGTTGGATGTAGTGTATGATGTGGCTGAAGCATTATGGGTGGAACTGCATATAGAGTGTGCATAGTTCAAAGTTTAATCATTGAAGTTTGTTAATAGGCCACCTAAAGTTAATTATAGGCTGGTGGACGACTCAGCTCCTTGCACGACCGCCACCCCTGCGTATCTGTGGAGGACAATGAAATGAGAAAGGGCTGCAAAAGGCTGAGGACGGTGTGATAGTAATAGGGATTTTAACTACCGCAGAAATTATACTGACTGGGAGTACAATTAGACACTGCTGGGACAGTTAAAGAGGGCAAACATTTATAAACCTATTACAGGACAAATTTTTTTATGGTGCAGTGTTTATTCATGCAGGCTCCAACTAGAAACGACGCACTGCTGGAGACCTGGTAATCTCAAAACCATGTTCATATAAAGGAAAATCTGGGGTTAGCATAGATCATCATATCATGATTTTATTTAATGTATAAGCTGTAACAAAAAAAGGGGGGGGGGCGTGACCCCGGACATGAGACGGGTGGTGTAGAGTGAGGAGCGTGAGAGTGATTGTGAAGCTCCCCTTCCACTCCTCCCCTCTTGGATATGGTTACGTGAGATTATGCCGAGACGCAGACAGCAGAGCCTTCCTGACAGCCTATGTGATCCCTCCTATTGTAGCGTTGTGGGCAGACTGAGAGAATTGTGAGAACCTCCGGACGAGTTTCCGAGCAAGCTAAGCCCGAACTGTCCTTCATAATCAACCGCTGCCGAGGCGGGGATAGCCGAAAAGCCTTAAGAGCCCTGAGTGTGGAGACGTTCACACGCTGCCTTCTGGCCGCCGCTCGCGTGCTGACGAGAGGAGAGTGCGAGGCGTGGACAATTTCTGAATCAAAACAACGCGGCTTCTCTGGCATCCTGTATGCCGAATGAGGGGAAAGAAGACAAGACAAAGAAGGAGGGGGAGGGAAACTCAAGTGGACTCCCGGGCTTGCATTCGAAGCTCTCCTGGAAGACTGCAAGGAGAATCTGTGTGGGCAGACAGTAAGCGATTGTTTGCTGAGCTTTATTACAACATGTACAGCTTTTTTCATTTCCAATTGCTATTTGGAGGAGACTGCCCATTGCTAAAAATACAAGCTTGTGGGGCAGTACAAGTGTGGCTTTTGCCTTTTTGCCTTGCGATCTTGTGCCTTCTTTCTCTCCTTAACATTGCAAATGAGAGGCTGGCTCTGTGGAAAAATCAGATAAGCTGTACCTGCTTCTTTTTTTTTTTTTTTAACTGCAACTAGAAGACATGTTCAAAATAACGAAAAAAAATCCCTCTAACTTTTGGCCGCTACGCACGGGCTGGCTTATTGAAGATAATTAATTTTACAGTTGCTAAATAACATTGGTCTACTGGAAGAGGGCAATTGAGGTTGAGTGGGGTTGGTGAGAAAAAGTTGTAACATACCAGCTACATGAGTTCAGAGGTGGCAGTATGGCGTCACAGAACACAACGCACGCGACCAAAACGCAAGCCAAGTCGGCATAGTCAAACAGCTGCAAGCGCTGGAGAAGTTCGCCCATATTCCCAGGGACAGAGCCCCCCCCAAAAATCCCCAGCCAAGGTCAACAGAGGACACATCAATTAAACAATCCGGGGTGGCAGGTATAAGGAAAAGCCAGGCGGGGCAGAGCATTCCTTCCATTGGGTCATTCGGAGATGGCGTTGCACCCAGACGGGGGAGATCCAGGACCAAACGCTTCTGAGGGTAGCCCGAGAGATACTATTCGGAGGTGGGGGCTGTAGCAGACCGGACCCCCCGCCGAACCTTCATTAAAGAGAGGTTCTGCTGTGGTTGTGAAATTCCTGATAGAGACTGCCTGAGAGAGCAAGTGACGGCTCAACTTAACAATATATACAAGATTGAGCTCTCCCACGTAGAGACAATGAATATCACAATCAACGTCCAGGAGTAGGACTCCTCGAGCTTTGGAGGGGGAGAGTGGGACTGATTGAGGATGCCCTGAGCCCCCCTTAAACGAGAGATGAAAATTATGAAAGACCCAAACTCGCTAAGCAAGAAAATAAAATGGACAAAATGGAAAATAGGATGAGGAGAAGAGAAAGAACATAGCGTCTAGTGGGGACTACCCGAGTATAGTGGAGGGCCCAGGCACCCCGTGGGGTTCCTTGAGGAAGTGGTTTATCGAGGTGTTCGGTGCAGGAGAAATTTCTCACAAACTTTTTGCAATTGGAGAGAGCACAATAGAAGTCCCCACTAGACTTACCCCGTCGGGAGCCCCTCACAAGACCCCTGCTGGTAAAAATTTTAACACTTTAAGGAACAAAGTAAGTGGTCATTACCACGGTACGAGCCGGAGAAATGGGCAACCGATTCGTGTATAGAGGGCTCTAAGGATATCACGATTTATCCAGATTTTTCCCCTGGCGCCTCACAAAAGAAGGTCGAGCAAAGATTTGGAGAATTGGATGAAACGCAAAATTACGGTCAAGAAAATCTGACGTATGCCATTACTCAATCCACCGGCAAGACCTACGACTAACTGCACGTGGGGGGGTATTTTCTTTGACTCGCCCGGATGGGGGTTAGAAGAATGGCTGGTGGCCCACAAAGGATAGACGACTTTAGTAGGACACAGCGAGCGATTTAATGGTGACTTATTAACCGGAGAGTGACCTTTGTCCCCACCTTCATTTTGAGCCTCTGGTTTTATCTCCTTTTTTGTTTGTTTGATTTTTGCTTAATTTTTTTATCCTTTGTTCTTTTTCTCTTTTTTGGTGTGGCCTGCCTTTTATTTTTTTTTCTTTTTTTTCTCTGCCCTTTAGGCGCAGGATGTAGAAAGACATTTTTCAATACCCACTTGAATACCACAGCACGATTTGGGCTTCTCACTCCCAGGGGGGAGGGTGTGGGGGAGGGGAGGAGCCGGTCTAGGATTAGGGAAAACAGGTGAAAAATGAGCAAGGTGTCGCATGACATGGAAGGGACGGCTAGCTCATGGCTCTCCTGTGTGTATAGGAATTGGCTTTTATGTTGTATTAGTTTTTTCTGCCTAGTTTGAAGGTAAATTTTTTGATACTAGGGGGATGCTGGGATAAGTGAGGGAAAGGGAGGGGGGGGGAAATCTTGAGTAAGAGTCTATGACTCTTAATGAGTTTACAATTATTGGGTATCGTATGCGGAAGTGTACACAGCAAGAAGTCCACCCGGGTACGGCCTAGGTAAAGGCAATGCGTTGGTGTTTTGAACAGGCAAGGATGGACTGACACCGATTGGAGTGAAGTTGGTATATGAAAGACATGAAATGAGCAACACGGAATTTAGGAATGAAAGGTGGAGGGAAAAGAACGTTGAGAATAGGTTCACCAAACCTCTGCTGCCCCCATGCTTCGGCATATATGCTCTTTTTTTTAATCTGTGGTGGTGAAATCACCTCCTACAGCATTGGAGTCGCGGCTTTATGTATCGTGGGAGCAAACGCTGTTGCTGTCAAGATAAATAAATCCACGCTGCAACTGAATGGCGTACCTGCTAAGCAAATAATGGTTAACATTAAAACAAAGTAACATTACAGTATAACAGTAAGACCTTACCATACCATACCTGCAAAGCAAATACCAAAAAAAAAACATAGTAAAAAATAAAACATTTTGTTAACGCAACCGGTGCCTAAAATATATATATGCCGAAGCATGGGGGCATCCTCCCGCAAAAAAAAGTTATGCCACGTACACATGGTCGGACTTTTTTCGACCGTATGTACGTGGCATTAGGAGCAAAATCGCTCCTCCGCCCTCTGCTGCCCCCCATGCTTCGGCATATATGCTCTTTTTTTTTAACTGTGGTGGTGAAATCACCTCCTACAGCGTTGGAGTCGCGGCTTTATGTATCGTGGGAGCAAACGCTGTTGCTGTCAAGATAAATAAATCCACGCTGCAACTGAATGGCGTACCTGCTAAGCAAATAATGGTTAACATTAAAACAAAGTAACATTAGAGTATAACAGTAAGACCTTACCATACCATACCTGCAAAGCAAATACCAAAAAAAAACATAGTAAAAAATAAAACATTTTGTTAACGCAACCGGTGCCTAAAATATATATATGCCGAAGCATGGGGGCATCCTCCCGCAAAAAAGTTATGCCACGTACACATGGTCGGACTTTTTTCGACCGTATGTACGTGGCATTAGGAGCAAAATCGCTCCTCCGCCCTCTGCTGCCCCCATGCTTCGGCATATATGCTCTTTTTTTTTACTGTGGTGGTGAAATCACCTCCTACAGTGTTGGAGTCGCGGCTTTATGTATCGTGGGAGCAAACGCTGTTTGCTGTCAAGATAAATAAATCCGCGCTGCAACTGAATGGCGCACCTGAAAACAAAAAAATGGTTAACAATAAAACATACCTGAAAAGCAAGCATGATAAAACATAATAAAACATTGCAGAATAGAATAGAGTAAAAAAGAGCAACAATAGAGAGAGAACAATAAAACGACAACTATTTTTGGTTTTTTATTTTATATTTTTTTTTGGGGTTTTTTTTTTTTTGTACTTTTTTATTTTATTTTTATTTTTTTTTACACTTTTTTTTTAAACTATAACTATAATTTTAACTGTAACGGTCGGGTCTCAAAATGCGATGGCATTCTTGAGACCCTGTGAAAGTGTATCCTAGCCTGTGAAATGCTGTACCCTACGCTAATACCTCACTAGTTCGTGGTAGCGTTCAAAGCATTCACCAACGCAGAGACCAGGATTGTCAGGACAGCGTGGACAATAATAACGGGTGTCACGCCTAAATCCGCGCTTGCTACAGACACGACATCTTCTTTGGGGGGCTCGTTGGGTAGGGGTACTCTGGAGGACATGAGGATAATGCCTCTCATGCAGCCGGCTTACTGCATTTGGTAGGGGATGGTGAGGTGTGGAATCGCCTGGATACAGGAGTTCCATGACAACCGCTCCCTGGAATTCAAGGAAGGGTAACGTCCCGCCTGAAGCTCCGTATAGCACATGAGCATTCAGCAAAGCCAATTGGAATAAATAAATAGACACTTTTTTGTACCAGCGTCTAGCCTTACGGACAACTAGGTACGGCGCCAACAACTGGTCGTTGAGGTCCACCCCCCCATATTAAGGTTGTATTCGTGGATACAGAGGGGTTTCGTCACAACACCAGCCGCCGTACGAATTTGGACTGTCGTGTCTGCATGAAGGGAGGTAAGAACGAAAACATTCCTATTATCCCTCCACTTCACAGCGAGCAAGTTATTACACTTCAAGCAGGCTCTCTCCCCCAGCCTAAGACGGGAATCTACAAGCCGCTGGGGAAAGCCCCGGCGATTAGGTCGCACGGTGCCACATGCTCCAATCTGATGATCAAACAAGTGACTAAACAGTGGCACGCTCGTGTAATAATTGTCCACGTACAAGTGGTACCCCTTTCCGAATAAGGGTGACACCAAGTTCCACACTATCTTGCAGCGCTCCCTATGTAATCTGGACAGTTCTCCGGCTCTACGTGACTATCTTTTCCCTCATAAACCTAAAAGCTCCACGTATAGCCTGTTGCCCTGTCACAGAGCTTGTAGAGCTTGACCCCGTATCTGGCACGCTTGCTGGGAAGGAACTGTTTGAAAGACAAGCGGCCAGAAAACTTAATCAGGGACTCGTCAACGCAGACAACTTGATTGGGCGTAAACAAGGCTGCAAAACATTGGTTGAAGTGGTTTATGAGGGGCCGAATTTTGTAGAGCCGATCAAATTCAGGGTCTCCACGAGGACGACAAAGTTCATTGTCACTGAAGTGCATGAACCGCAAGATCTGTTCGTATCGTGCCCTGGACATGGAGGCAGAGAACACGGGCATATGGTGGTGCGGTGAGGTGGACCAATAAGACCTCAGCGTCGGGAATTTGTGTATGCCCATGTTGAGGGAAAGGCCAGAAAGGTCTTAAATTCGGAAACCGTAATTGGTTTCCAATCTCTGGCAAGGGAAGGCACTTGGGGATTAGCGGCGATGTGTTGACCAGCGTATATATTACTTTGGTCCACAATAGATCTATAGAGATCTTCCGTGAAAAACAGAGAATAAAAATCGGATGGCTTAAAATCAGCTGTTTCCACCTGAATACCGGGTTGGCCAGTGAATGGGGGAAGTACGGGTTCTGCAGAAGTGGTGGGCACCCAATCAGGATTGGCGAATTCTGCAGGAAGGACACTATGTGATCGACGGACCTGCCTTTGTCTTCTTCTTGGTGGCAGCGGGACACTACTTGTGCTTGCCACCTCGCCAGCTTGAACTGCACTTATGGGACTCGCCACGTCACCAAGTGTTACTGCAGTGCTGGTTTGACTACGTCCAGGGTGTACTAGGCCGCTGGTGCTTGCCAGTTCACCAGAAGGAATAGCGGCGCTAGTACTTCTCTGCTCCATACGAGAGACCTGCGGTTCCTGCACCTCAACAACATCAGAAGATCGGGATCGGGTACGCCTGACCTTAGCAGGGACCACACCTTCGTCGCCAGAGCTATCTGTCATGGAGCCGCTGTCGTCTACTGGATCGTATTCTGAGCCTGATTCTGACAGATGAGTGACCTCCTCTTCACTATCTGACATACTCAGAAACAAGTAGGCCTGTTCACTAGTGTACTTGCGATTTGCCATTTTGGGCTCTAAATTTAGTAGTACACTAGTGAGATTCACAGGAAAAAAAGCTCCTAGGCTGCTGGCGAATGAATCAAAACGCTACCAAAAAAAAAACTGTTAGCGATCGCAGGGATCAGGCCTGACTCTGCGAACGCTGCAGTTATGTGTGCTTAGTGTTTTGGAAGTGACAGTGATCGATCGATACTGCACTTGGGTGGGCTGGGCTGGGCTGGGCGGAGGGGGAAAACGCAGGTGCTAGCAGGTATCTGGGCTGATCCCGCTAACAATGCGTTTTTTGGAACCCTAAACTGCTGGGACGCTAGTATAGATCTGATCAGATCAGATATTGATCTGTTCAGATACTATACCACTAAGGGAGGTGTATGCTTTGCGCGTGGGTGTTTGCGGTACTGGCACTAACCTGGGGCGACGCAGACCTTATTTGACCCTAACACCTAATTGATATCACCCGCCGGGCGATCAGGGGGTTAAACCGATAGTTGGGTAATAAATGGCGGGTGCCCTGACAGTATAAAAAACAAGCTAACTAACCAGCGTCACCCGTAACAGTTATACGGTGATCACTGGTGAAAGGGTTAACTAGGGGCAATCAGGGGGTTAAAACCTTTATTAGGTAATATATGGGGGTACCTGACACTATATAAAAACCTGACGGGGACCTAAATAACTAAATAACTAACTGGCTAACCAGCGTCACCAGTGACACTTATACTGTGATCACTGGTGAAAGAGTTAACTCTAGGGGCAATCAAGGGGTTAAAACCTTTATTTAGGTTGTAATATGGGGGTACCTGACCTATAAACCTATTTATAATCCTATATAAACCTGGCGGTTACCTAAAAAAAAACTGGCTACCTAGCGGCACCAGTGACACTAATAGAGCGATCAAAATAAACGATCGCTTAGTGACACTGGCAAAAGGGGGTGAAAGGGTTACCTAGGGGGCAATCAAGGGGTTAAACCTTTATTGGGGGGGGGGTAGGGGGCTACCTTGGACCTAAAGGGGCCTAAAACTAACTGCCCTGACAGTTATTGCAGTCACACTGACACTAAATGCAGTGATCAGTAAAATAAATGATCACTGCAATCAGTGACACTGTGACAGGGGGGGCAGGGGGTGATCTGGGGGGTGATCAGGGGGTGACAGGGGGGGTGAAATGTGTGCCTATGTGTGCCTGGTGTCAGTGTAGTGTTTGTGCACTTACTTGATGTCTTCTCCGCTCGGCGTCCCGGTCAGAAAGACCGACACGAGGAGCGTGACATCACTTCCCCTTGCCTGTGTTTACAATTACACAGGAAGGGGAAGGAAGCGGACGAATCCCATTGGCCAGAGCGATCGGGAGGGGGTGGCCAGAAACGACTGGCCGTTACCTCGTCCCGCATCGCTTCTGAAGCCATCCCGACCGTCCCCGCCGGCGGAGGGGGGTCCGATCGGACCCCCCCAACCGCCGGAAGAATGTCACGTACAGGTACGTGATTCTGCCTGTACGTGCCATTCTGCCGACGTATATATACAGGGGGCGGTCGGGAAGTGGTTAAATGTTACAAAGAATATAACAGAATATGTAAAAAGAAAATCAAGGATGCAAAAATGCAAAACAATCGACAGATTGCAAAAGATAGGACAAACCCCAAAAATTCTTCAAATACATTAATAGTAAAAAGGTCAGGTCTGAGCATGTAGGCCCTTTACAAAATAATCTAGAGTGGGTGACTGGGGACAAAGAGAAGGCAAATGTATTAAATACCTTCTTCAGCTCTGTGTATACAAAGGAGCATGGGGAGCTTGTGTCCATAATGAGAATGGTAGTGATACAGCCCCGAATGATCCACAATGGCTCAAAAGTGATATGGTCTAGAAATATTTAGACAGAATAAAGTTGGATAAAGCACCTGGACCAGATGGCATACATCCACAGATCCTAAAAGTATTGAGCTCTGTCATTTAAAAGCCATTTTATCTAATTTTTAGGGACTCGTTAATGACTGGGATAGTACCACTGAATTGGCATAGAGCCAATGTGGCGCCTATATTTAAAAAGGGATCAAAGACTTTACCAAGTAACTATAGACCTGTTAGTTAAACTTCTATAGTTGGGAAGATACTGGAGAGTTTAATAAAAGACCACATAGATGAGTTCTTGCGGGAAAAAAATATTTTAAGCAACAGACCGCATGGAAGACAGAAGTTGTCAAACAAACCTGATTTCTTTTTATGAGGAGTTTAGTAAAACCTTGGACAGAGGGGTGGCTGTGGGCATGGTAAACTTTGCATTTTTGCAAAAGCATTTGGCACAGTTCCCCACACTGATGATAATGATTCTTACTCTGAATGATCTAAGGTTATCAGTGGTTTACCTTAAGGTTCAATGTTGGGACCCTTACTTTTTAATACCTTTTATAAATGATATATGGGATTAAAAGTACAATTTCAGTCTTTGCAGAAGACACCAAGCTATGCAGTGGAATGATGTCTCCAACTAAAAAGCCGACCACAATACACTGTTTAATTGGGCAACTATGTGGCAGATGAGGTTTAATATAGATAAATGTAAAGTTATGCACTTGGGGGGTCCATAGTGGAGAAGGATCTGGGGGTTTTGGTTGATCATAAGCTTAATAATTGCAAGCTGTGGTTTCCAAAGTAAGCAAATTCCTTTCTTCTATTGAGAGAGGTATGGACTCCAGAGAGAGAGATATATAATTTTGCCCCTGTACAAATCATTAGTAAGACCTCAATATGCAGTTCAGTTTTGGGCACCGGTTCACAAAAAGGATATTGGGGAACTGGAAAGTGCAGAGAAGGGCAACCAAACTGATAAGAGGCATGGAGGAGCTCAGCTATGAGAAATCATTAGAGGAACTGAATTTATTCTCTCTTGTGAAGAGATTAAGAGGAGCTATATAATATTATATATATATATATATGTATATATATATATGTATATGTGTGTGTATGTGTGTTTGAACTAGATGGACTTGAGATACGCTTAGCTCCACGTCCCCATTGCCCTGGAACATCAGACCCTCTTAGCCTGGGTTCAGACTAGTGTGTTGCGATTTCAGGGCCCTGCGTGACTGCGCAGTGAAACGCCGGCTGTTCTACGGATTGTACGCGTTTTCGGCGCGAAGCTGCAGCAAATTCATTAGTAACCCTTCCTGCCTAATTTGAGTTGCCAATTTTGTGCTGACCAAGCTTTTTGGCTGATTGTGCGGCTGCTTATAAAACCTGGTAGCTCAGTCTACACTTTCTGGTTGTCCAGCAGTCTGTACCTGTGTTGTGTGTGTTTCGTTGCAAGATGTGTGCTGCTCTGCCAATGATCATGCCAACTGTTGTTGCTGCCAGAGCAGCAATCTTGCTGGAAGCAGAAAATCGCAGAAGGATGTGGAGAAGACGAAGATACTGGGTTCATCCCATCATTGCAAATCGAGAAGAAAGAGGAAAGTTCATGATATTGTATGGGCACCTCCGTGGGCATGAAGGGAAATTTTTCAATTTCACCCGCATGTCAATTAGTAGGTGAGTACTGTTTCTGCCAAACCATACTTAATTTGTAGCCCTAGATGTATAGTGTTTTATATATTTGCAAGACCCAAGTCCATCCAGTCTAACCTATGTGTGATTATGTTATGTTAAGATTTTTGTAACTAATAAGCCTTGTCCCCCCCCCCCCCCCCCCCAAATACCAACTGTACATTATTTCAGCATGCAACCTTAAGGGCACTAAATTATCCTCACCTTGCACCCCCCTCCTGGTGTAAGCCAGGTCCTTTTTTTTTTGGATGTTTTACCCCCCAAATACCTTGGCCCAAAATTGCTAGTCACAAGTTGCTTTGTGGGTGGTGGTGCTGCCACGCAGCTTTGTTTAGCATTTTTGGCTCAGACAATTGTTACTGTTAATTTAAAAGGCCAGTGGCTTCTTCTTTGTTGAAATGAGGACCCATATGCCTTTTTTTTTGTTCCTGTCACTTATTTAGCCATAATTAGATTGGAACTAAGGATGCCTGCCTTGTTACCCTAAATAATGTCCTTAACCACTTACCTTACTTTTTTTTACAGTATGCCCCAATGTTTTTCCCACATGTATTTATGATGATTTTTTTTTTTTTACTCAGTTTTGACGAATTGCTGGGCTTAATCTCCCCTCGCTTGCAGTGTCAGAACACGAGCTTCAGACCAAGTATCCAGCCTTTGAAATAGGGACAACCAGTAATATCGGTTGCTTAACCCCGCGCTTGGAATATAAAGACAAAATCTTATTAGATCCCTACTTGGTATGGGTAAGGATGGGCCCGGTGCTCGATGCAAACCCATGTTCGCATCGAGCACCGGGTGTTCGCTCGCTCGGCGAGCCCAGAACTATTTTGGCCGCTCGCATCACATTCGTGTGATGCGAGCGGCCCCGCAATGCATTGCGGCCGGCGCGGCCGGCGCAGTGCATTGCTGGCTGATGATTGGCCAAGCATGCACTGTGACCCCGCATGCTTGGCCAATCACAGCGCCGGAAACTCTGAGAGTCATAATTGGCTACAGGCAGGACGCCTGTAGCCAATTACAGCTCAGGGGCTTTAGTACACGCCCCCTCATTTAAAAGGCCGCCACGCCGTCGGCGCCGGTCACATGCGTTCCGGCTTTAGTAGAGTGCAGGCTCATTCTGTGTCACTCTGCTAGATTCATTTAGAAAGATTCATTTAGAAAGATTCATTTAGAAAGATTCATTTAGAAAGATTCATTTAGAAAGATTTGCTCTACTTTGCTAAACCATTGCTACCTGTCATTGATCGTCCATTGCTGCTGCTGGTTAGTGTGTTTTTAGCTGCTGCTGGGGGTTAGTCTGGTGCATGTCTTACTGTTAGTACAGTATTTCAGTAGTACCAACCGCAGTGCTGTTAGTACAGCACTGCACCCCAAAAGCACCCATAGGGCTTGTAGTGTGTTCGTGGCAGGCACTGGCAGCAAACAGAGCTCCTATATTTTGTTCCCAGAAGCACCTATAGGATTTGTAGTGTGTTCGTGGCAGGCACTGGCAGCAAACAGAGCTCCTATATTTTGTTCCCAGAAGCACCTATAGCAGCCCTCAAAAATTACACTCGCACACTCGCATTTTGCGAGTGATTTTTGAGGGCTGGCGAGGAGAAGAGAGGAGAGCCGCTGTGATCTCCCAGATCACAGCAGAGAACATCACAGCTTTCGTTTCATAAGCTGTGTGTTTCCCCCGCCGCGCGCCGTCACATAAGCCCCTCCCCTTTTCCGGGACTTTGATAGACAGATCACCCGTCCAATCCTAGGACGGGTGACATGTATCAAAGTTCCCTGGACAAGGGGAGGGGCTTATGTGATGGCGCGCGGCGGGGGAAACACACAGCTTATGAAACGAAAGCTGTGATGTTCTCTGCTGTGATCTCAAAGTGTCGGCTCTCCTCTCCTCCACAGGTAGGCAGCACCATGGGGGACACACACAGGCTGCACCATATGGGGGGACACACACAGGCTGCACCATATGGGGGGACACACACAGGCTGCACCATATGGGGGGACACACACAGGCTGCACCATATGGGGGGGACACACACAGGCTGCACCATATGGGGGGGACCTACAGGCTGCACCATATGGGGGGGGACACACAGGCTGCACCATATGGGGGGGGGGACACACACAGGCTGCACCATATGGGGGGACCTACAGGCTGCACCATATGGGGGGGACCTACAGGCTGCACCATATGGGGGGGACACAGGCTGCACCATATGGGGGGGGGGACACAGGCTGCACCATATGGGGGGGGGGACACACAGGCTGCACCATATGGGGGGGGACACACAGGCTGCACCATATGGGGGGGGGACACAGGCTGCACCATATGGGGGGGGGGACACACAGGCTGCACCATATGGGAGGGGGGACACACAGGCTGCACCATATGGGGGGGGCACACAGGCTGCACCATATGGGGGGGGGCACACAGGCTGCACCATATGGTGGGGGGGGACACAAAGGCTGCACCATATGGGGGGGACACACAGGCTGCACACACGGGGGGGACACACAGGCTGCACACACGGGGGGGACACACAGGCTGCACACACGGGGGGGACACACAGGCTGCACACACGGGGGGGACACACAGGCTGCACACACGGGGGGGGGACACACAGGCTGCACACAGGGAGGGGGACACACAGGCTGCACACACAGGGAGGGGGACACACAGGCTGCACACACGGGGGGGGGGACACACAGGCTGCACACACGGGGGGGGACACACAGGTTGCACACACGGGGGGGGGACACACAGGCTGCACACACGGGGGGGGGGACACACAGGCTGCACACGGGGGGGGGACAGGCTGCACACGGGGGGGGGACACAGGCTGCACACGGGGGGGGACACAGGCTGCACATGGGGGGGGCACAGGCTGCACATGGGGGGGGGACACAGGCTGCACATGGGGGGGGGGGACACAGGCTGCACATGGGGGGGGGGACACAGGCTGCACATGAGGGGGGGGGGGGGCACAGGCTGCATTGGCAGGCATGGATAAAGTTGTTAATATTTTTATAACTTAATTACATAAAACATTAAAGTGTCATTTAATGAGATAATTTATGAGGGCGTGTTTAGGGGCGGGACAGGGTAGGGGTTGGGCGGGGCAACTGCTGGCGAGTAACCCTTGAGGCCTGGCTAGTAGCTCAGGACTTGAAATTTTGAGCCCTGACCTATAGGACTTGAAGTGTGTTAGTCCCATCACACAGAGCTATATTTTCTTCCCAGAAGCACCTATAGGACTTGTAGTGTGTTAGTCCCATCACACAGAGATCCTATATTTTGTTCCAGAAGCACCTATAGGACTTGAAGTGTGTTAGTCCCATCACACAGAGCTATATATTTTCTTCCCAGAAGCACCTATAGGACTTGTAGTGTGTTAGTCCCATCACACAGAGATCCTATATTTTGTTCCCAGAAGCACCTATAGGACTTGAAGTGTGTTAGTCCCATCACACAGACCTATATTTTCTTCCCAGAAGCACCTATAGGACTTGTAGTGTGTTAGTCCCATCACACAGAGATCCTATATTTTGTTCCCAGAAGCACCTATAGGACTTGAAGTGTGTTAGTCCCATCACACAGACCTATATTTTCTTCCCAGAAGCACCCATAGGACTTGTAGTGTGTTAGTCCCATCACACAGAGATCCTATATTTTGTTCCCAGAAGCACCTATAGGACTTGAAGTGTGTTAGTCCCATCACACAGACCTATATTTTCTTCCCAGAAGCACCTATAGGACTTGAAGTGTGTTAGTCCCATCACACAGAGATCCTATATTTTGTTCCCAGAAGCACCTATAGGACTTGAAGTGTGTTAGTCCCATCACACAGAGACCTATATTTTGTTCCCAGAAGCACCTATAGGACTTGAAGTGTTTTACTCCCATCACACAGACCTATATTTTGTTCCCAGAAGCACCTATAGGACTTGAAGTGTGTTAGTCCCATCACACAGAGATCCTATATTTTGTTCCCAGAAGCACCTATAGGACTTGAAGTGTGTTAGTCCCATCACACAGACCTATATTTTCTTCCCAGAAGCACCTATAGGACTTGAAGTGTGTTAGTCCCATCACACAGAGATCCTATATTTTGTTCCCAGAAGCACCTATAGGACTTGAAGTGTGTTAGTCCCATCACACAGAGATCCTATATTTTGTTCCCAGAAGCACCTATAGGACTTGAAGTGTGTTAGTCCCATCACACAGAGCTATATTTTTCTTCCCAGAAGCACCTATAGGACTTGAAGTGTGTTAGTCCCATCACACAGAGATCCTATATTTTGTTCCCAGAAGCACCTATAGGACTTGAAGTGTGTTAGTCCCATCACACAGACCTATATTTTCTTCCCAGAAGCACCTATAGGACTTGAAGTGTGTTAGTCCCATCACACAGAGATCCTATATTTTGTTCCCAGAAGCACCTATAGGACTTGAAGTGTGTTAGTCCCATCACACAGACCTATATTTTCTTCCCAGAAGCACCATAGGACTTGAAGTGTGTGTTAGTCCCATCACACAGAGATCCTATATTTTGTTCCCAGAAGCACCTATAGGACTTGAAGTGTGTTAGTCCCATCACACAGAGATCCTATATTTTCTTCCCAGAAGCACCTATAGGACTTGAAGTGTGTTAGTCCCATCACACAGAGATCCTATATTTTGTTCCCAGAAGCACCTATAGGACTTGAAGTGTGTTAGTCCATCACACAGAGATCCTATATTTTGTTCCCAGAAGCACCTATAGGACTTGAAGTGTGTAAGTCCCATCACACAGAGCTATATTTTCTTCCCAGAAGCACCTATAGGACTTGAAGTGTGTTAGTACCATCACACAGAGATCCTATATTTTGTTCCCAGAAGCACCTATAGGACTTGAAGTGTGTTAGTCCCATCACACAGACCTATATTTTCTTCCCAGAAGCACCTATAGGACTTGAAGTGTGTTAGTCCCATCACACAGAGATCCTATATTTTGTTCCCAGAAGCACCTATAGGACTTGAAGTGTGTTAGTCCCATCACACAGAGCTATATTTTCTTCCCAGAAGCACCCATAGGACTTGTAGTGTGTTAGTCCATCACACAGAGATCCTATATTTTGTTCCCAGAAGCACCTATAGGACTTGAAGTGTGTTAGTCCCATCACACAGACCTATATTTTCTTCCCAGAAGCACCTATAGGACTTGAAGTGTGTTAGTCCCATCACACAGAGATCCTATATTTTGTTCCCAGAAGCACCTATAGGACTTGAAGTGTGTTAGTCCCATCACACAGACCTATATTTTCTTCCCAGAAGCACCCATAGGACTTGTAGTGTGTTAGTCCCATCACACAGAGATCCTATATTTTGTTCCCAGAAGCACCTATAGGACTTGAAGTGTGTTAGTCCCATCACACAGACCTATATTTTCTTTCCAGAAGCACCCATAGGACTTGTAGTGTGTTAGTCCCATCACACAGAGATCCTATATTTTGTTCCCAGAAGCACCTATAGGACTTGAAGTGTGTTAGTCCCATCACACAGACCTATATTTTCTTCCCAGAAGCACCCATAGGACTTGTAGTGTGTTAGTCCCATCACACAGAGATCCTATATTTTGTTCCCAGAAGCACCTATAGGACTTGAAGTGTGTTAGTCCCATCACACAGAGATCCTATATTTTGTTCACAGAAGCACCTATAGGACTTGAAGTGTGTTAGTCCCATCACACAGAGATCCTATATTTTGTTCCCAGAAGCACCTATAGGACTTGAAGTGTGTTAGTCCCATCACACAGATCCTATATTTTCTTCCCAGAAGCACCCTATAGGACTTGAAGTGTGTTAGTCCCATCACACAGAGATCCTATATTTTGTTCCCAGAAGCACCTATAGGATTGAAGTGTGTTAGTCCCATCACACAGACCTATATTTTCTTCCAGAAGCACCCATAGGACTTGTAGTGTGTTAGTACCATCACACAGAGATCCTATATTTTGTTCCCAGAAGCACCTATAGGACTTGAAGTGTGTTAGTCCCATCACACAGACCTATATTTTCTTCCCAGAAGCACCCATAGGACTTGTAGTGTGTTAGTCCCATCACACAGAGATCCTATATTTTGTTCCCAGAAGCACCTATAGGACTTGAAGTGTGTTAGTCCCATCACACAGACCTATATTTTCTTCCCAGAAGCACCTATAGGACTTGAAGTGTGTTAGTCCCATCACACAGAGATCCTATATTTTGTTCCCAGAAGCACCTATAGGACTTGAAGTGTGTTAGTCCCATCACACAGATCCTATATTTTCTTCCCAGAAGCACCTATAGGACTTGAAGTGTGTTAGTCCCATCACACAGAGATCCTATATTTTGTTCCCAGAAGCACCTATAGGACTTGAAGTGTGTTAGTCCCATCACACAGACCTATATTTTCTTCCCAGAAGCACCCATAGGACTTGTAGTGTGTTAGTCCCATCACACAGAGATCCTATATTTTGTTCCCAGAAGCACCTATAGGACTTGAAGTGTGTTAGTCCCATCACACAGACCTATATTTTCTTCCCAGAAGCACCATAGGACTTGTAGTGTGTTAGTCCCATCACACAGAGATCCTATATTTTGTTCCCAGAAGCACCTATAGGACTTGAAGTGTGTTAGTCCCATCACACAGAGATCCTATATTTTGTTCCCAGAAGCACCTATAGGACTTGAAGTGTGTTAGTCCCATCACACAGAGATCCTATATTTTGTTCCCAGAAGCACCTATAGGACTTGAAGTGTGTTAGTCCCATCACACAGATCCTATATTTTCTTCCCAGAAGCACCTATAGGACTTGAAGTGTGTTAGTCCCATCACACAGAGATCCTATATTTTGTTCCCAGAAGCACCTATAGGACTTGAAGTGTGTTAGTCCCATCACACAGAGATCCTATATTTTGTTCCCAGAAGCACCTATAGGACTTGAAGTGTGTTAGTCCCATCACACAGAGCTATATTTTCTTCCCAGAAGCACCTATAGGACTTAAAGTGTGTTAGTCCCATCACACAGAGATCCTATATTTTTGTTCCCAGAAGCACCTATAGGACTTGAAGTGTGTTAGTCCCATCACACAGAGACCTATATTTTCTTCCCAGAAGCACCCATAGGACTTGAAGTGTGTTAGTCCCATCACACAGAGATCCTATATTTTGTTCCCAGAAGCACCTATAGGACTTGAAGTGTGTTAGTCCCATCACACAGACCTATATTTTCTTCCCAGAAGCACCTATAGGACTTGAAGTGTGTTAGTCCCATCACACAGAGATCCTATATGTTCTTCACAGAAGCACCTATAGGACTTGAAGTGTGTTAGTCCCATCACACAGAGATCCTATATTTTGTTCCCAGAAGCACCTATAGGACTTGAAGTGTGTTAGTCCCATCACACAGAGCTATATTTTCTTCCAGAAGCACCCATAGGACTTGTAGTGTGTTAGTCCCATCACACAGAGATCCTATATTTTGTTCCAGAAGCACCTATAGGACTTGAAGTGTGTTAGTCCCATCACACACAGATCCTATATTTTCTTCCCAGAAGCACCTATAGGACTTGAAGTGTGTTAGTCCCATCACACAGAGATCCTATATTTCTTCCCAGAAGCACCTATAGGACTTGAAAGTGTGTTAGTCCCATCACACAGAGATCCTATATTTTGTTCCCAGAAGCACCTAAGGACTTGAAGTGTGTTAGTCCCATCACACAGACCTATATTTTCTTCCCAGAAGCACCTATAGGACTTAAAGTGTTAGTCCCATCACACAGAGATCCTATGTTTTGTTCCCAGAAGCACCTATAGGACTTGAAGTGTGTTAGTCCCATCACACAGACCTATATTTTCTTCCCAGAAGCACCTATAGGACTTAAAGTGTGTTAGTCCCATCACACAGAGATCCTATATTTTCTTCCCAGAAGCACCTATAGGACTTGAAGTGTGTTAGTCCCATCACACAGACCTATATTTTCTTCCCAGAAGCACCTATAGGACTTGAAGTGTGTTAGTCCCATCACACAGAGATCCTATATTTTGTTCCCAGAAGCACCTATAGGACTTGAAGTGTGTTAGTCCCATCACACAGACCTATATTTTCTTCCCAGAAGCACCCATAGGACTTGTAGTGTGTTAGTCCCATCACACAGAGATCCTATATTTTGTTCCCAGAAGCACCTATAGGACTTGAAGTGTGTTAGTCCCATCACACAGACCTATATTTTCTTCCCAGAAGCACCTATAGGACTTGAAGTGTGTTAGTCCCATCACACAGAGATCCTATATTTGTTCCCAGAAGCACCTATAGGACTTGAAGTGTGTTAGTCCCATCACACAGAGCTCTATTTTCTTCCCAGAAGCACCTATAGGACTTGTAGTGTGTTAGTCCCATCACACAGAGATCCTATATTTTGTTCCCAGAAGCACCTATAGGACTTGAAGTGTGTTAGTCCATCACACAGACCTATATTTTCTTCCCAGAAGCACCCATAGGACTTGTAGTGTGTTAGTCCCATCACACAGAGATCCTATATTTTGTTCCCAGAAGCACCTATAGGACTTGAAGTGTGTTAGTCCCATCACACAGACCTATATTTTCTTCCCAGAAGCACCCATAGGACTTGTAGTGTGTTAGTCCCATCACACAGAGATCCTATATTTTGTTCCCAGAAGCACCTATAGGACTTGAAGTGTGTTAGTCCCATCACACAGACCTATATTTTGTTCCCAGAAGCACCCATAGGACTTGAAGTGTGTTAGTCCCATCACACAGAGATCCTATATTTTCTTCCCAGAAGCACCCATAGGACTTGAAGTGTGTTAGTCCCATCACACAGAGATCCTATATTTTGTTCCCAGAAGCACCTATAGGACTTGAAGTGTGTTAGTCCCATCACACAGACCTATATTTTCTTCCCAGAAGCACCTATAGGACTTAAAGTGTGTTAGTCCCATCACACAGAGATCCTATATTTTCTTCCCAGAAGCACCTATAGGACTTAAAGTGTGTTAGTCCCATCACACAGAGCTATATTTTCTTCCCAGAAGCACCCATAGGACTTGTAGTGTGTTAGTCCCATCACACAGAGATCCTATATTTTGTTCCCAGAAGCACCTATAGGACTTGAAGTGTGTTAGTCCCATCACACAGAGCTATATTTTCTTCCCAGAAGCACACCATAGGACTTGTAGTGTGTTAGTCCCATCACACAGAGATCCTATATTTTGTTCCCAGAAGCACCTATAGGACTTTAAGTGTGTTAGTCCCATCACACAGACCTATATTTTCTTCCCAGAAGCACCTATAGGACTTGAAGTGTGTTAGTCCCATCACACAGAGCTATATTTTCTTCCCAGAAGTACCTATAGGACTTAAAGTGTGTTAGTCCCATCACACAGAGCTCCTATATTTTCTTCCCAGAAGCACCTGTAGGACTTGTAGTGTGTTAGTCCCATCACACAGAGCTCCTATATTTTCTTCTCAGCAGCACCCACAGGACTTCTAGTGTGTTAGTGGCATCACACAGAGCTCCTATATTTTCTTCTCAGCAGCACCCACAGGACTTCTAGTGTGTTAGTGGCATCACACAGAGCTCCTATATTTTCTTTGCAGAAGCACCCATAGGACTTCTAGTGTGTTAGTGGCATCACACAGAGCTCCTATATTTTCTTCTCAGCAGCACCCACAGGACTTCTAGTGTGTTAGTGGCATCACACAGAGCTCCTATATTTTCTTTGCAGAAGCACCCATAGGACTTCTAGTGTGTTAGTGGCATCACACAGAGCTCCTATATTTTCTTCTCAGCAGCACCCACAGGACTTCTAGTGTGTTAGTGGCATCACACAGAGCTCCTATATTTTCTTTGCAGAAGCACCCATAGGACTTCTAGTGTGTTAGTGGCATCACACAGAGCTCCTATATTTTCTTCTCAGCAGCACCCACAGGACTACCGACTACAATGGCTGGAAGACCGCCAAGGGGAGGCAGAGCGTGCAGAGCCAAGAACACAGGGCAGGCAGGCTCTGTTTCTAGTGGACGTGGCCGTGGACGTGGTCGTGCATCGTCATCAGCACGTGGCCATGGGACACGCGCGTCTTTGTTTTCGGCAGCTGGACATGTGGAGCCGCATCATGCTGAAGGCTTGGTAGAATGGATGACCAAGCCCTCCTCATCCTCCTCATCCTCTCTCACCCAGGCTCAGGGTACTGGCAGAGCAGCTGCCAACGCGTACTCAATGGCATCATCAGCCACCCCTTCCCTAGACCCACCATGTCCTCCTGAGGAGTCCCCCGAACTCTTTGAGCACAGTGTTGGGTACATGCTCCAGGAGGATGCCCAACGATTTGAAGGCTCGGATGATGATACCCAGCTTGAGGAAGTCAGTAGTGTGCGCGCAGAGAGAGGGGATGCTGAAGGACAGCAATCTGGCAGTACTGTTCCACCAGCTGCAGCTTACTGCCAGGTTTGCTCTAGTGGTGAAGAGGGAGGGGATGATGAGGTCACTGACTCCACGTGGGTGCCTGAAGGGAGAGAGGATGAGGAGGAGGACGAGGAGGAGGAGGATGCGGCGTCACATGTCCAACGAGGCAGGATGCCCCCTGGAGGCCAGCTAGAGGCCAGCACAGCAACTGTACAACACCGCAGAGCTCCGCCTGTGCAGGGCGCTGCCTCTGCACGTTATCAGAAAAGTTCTTTGGTGTGGGCCTTTTTTGAGACGAGTGCATCAGATCGCACCACTGCTATTTGCAATATTTGTCTCAAGCATATCTCGCGTGGCCAAAACATCAGCCGCTTGGGCACCACAAGCATGAGCAGACATATGTCGACCTGCCATGCAGCTCGTTGGCAGGCACACATAAAAGACCCACACCAAAGAACTAAGCGGACCTCTCATTGCTCCTCATCAGCTGGGATCTCCATCCCCACTACACCTTCAGTCCTCTCTGAAAGCTGCTTTGAGAGGACTGAAGGCGTAGAATTAGGTGTGTCACAACCAAGTACTTGCAGTACACCGACGTCCGATTGTAGCAGGCAAATTTCCCTGCCCCAGCTGCTGGACCGTCGAAAGAAGTACACTCCCAGCCATCCACATGCCCAGCGGTTGAATGCTAGCTTGGCTAAATTGCTAGCACTTCAACTGCTGCCTTTTCAGTTGGTAGACTCGGCCCCCTTCCGTGAGTTTGTTCAATGTGCGGTTCCTCAGTGGCAGGTTCCCAAACGCCACTTTTTCTCACGGAAGGCGATTCCGTCTCTCTACCGGCATGTGGAAGGCAATGTCCATGCCTCGCTGGACAGGGCGGTCAGCGGTAAGGTGCATATTACCGCTGACTCATGGTCCAGCAGGCATGGACAGGGACGTTACCTTTCTTTCACGGCCCATTGGGTCACTCTATTGGCAGCTGGGAGGGATGCAGGACAAGGTGCAGTAGTGTTGGAGGTTGTTCCGCCACCACGCCTCCAAAACGCTACTACTGCTACTGGTTGTGACACACCTCTCTCCTCCACCCCCTCCTCTTCTTCTTCCTCCAGTGCTCTGTCCTCGGAACCAGCGGTGCTCCGTAGGCGTACAAGGGGCTACGCAAGTACGCAGGCAAAAAGATGCCATGCCGTGCTTGCGCTGGTGTGTTTGGGGGACAGGAGCCACACTGGGCCAGAGGTTCTGGCAGCTCTGCAGGGGCAGGCCGAGAGGTGGTTGACGCCACGTCAGCTTAAGCCAGGAATGGTCGTTTCTGACAATGGCACCAACCTCCTCTCCGCCCTGCGACAGGGGCAGCTCACCCATGTGCCCTGTATGGCTCACGTCCTCAACCTGGTGGTGGTGCAGCGGTTCTTGGGCAGGTTCCCAGGCTTACAGGATGTCCTGAGGCAGGCCAGGAAAGTCTGTGTGCATTTCCGCCGATCTTATAATGCCAGTGCTCGGCTGACTGAGCTGCAAAAGGAGCTGAACCTGCCCAAGAACCGCCTAATATGTGACATGCCCACCAGGTGGAACTCAACGTTGGCCATGCTGCAGCGACTGCACACGCAGCAGAGGGCCATCAATGAGTACCTTTGCGACTACGGCACCAGGACAGGGTCAGGGGAGCTTGGTTTTTTTCCCCACGTCAGTGGAGCATGATCAGGGATGCATGCACTGTCCTCTCACCATTTGAGGAGGCCACGAGGATGGTGAGCAGCGACAGTGCATGCATCAGTGACACTGTACCTCTTGTCCACCTGTTGGAGCATACGCTGCAAGGGATAATGGACAGGGCACTTGAGGCAGAACAGAGACAGGAAGAGGAGGACTTCCTTGCCTCTCAAGGCCCCCTTTATCCGGACAGTGTTCCTTCTGTCCCACCCATCACACAGGAAGAGGATGAGGAGGAGGAGGAGGAGGAGGAGGAGGATTGTGTGAGCATGGAGGTGGAGCCTGGCACTCAGCATCAGCAGTCTTTTAGGGATGATGTACAGTCCCAACAAACCAGTGGACTTGTACGTGGCTGGGAGGAGGTGGCTGGCGATCATGTCATCCTCAGTGACCCAGAAGACTCCGGACCGAATGCCTCAGCTAACCTACGCTGCATGGCCTCCCTGATCCTGCAAAGCCTGCGGAAGGATCCTCGTGTTCTTCGGATCAAGGAGAGGGACCATTACTGGCTGGCCACTCTCCTTGATCCACGGTACAAGGGTAAGGTTGCGGACCTTATCTTGCCGTCGCAGAGGGAGCAGAGGATGAGACATCTCAGGGAGGCCTTGCAGAAAGGTCTGTGCAACGCGTTCCCAGAAACTGGGAGGTTACAAACTCCTGGTCCTGGGCGACGAGTTGCTGAGGCTTCGGTCAGTAGCAGAAGGAGCAGTGGGGAAGGTGGACGTCTGACCGATGCGTTCAGACAATTTTTTAGTCCGCAGCCCCAAGGTATGATCGGTTCCAGCAACCATCGCCAGCGTCTGATATACATGGTGCAGGAATACCTTGGGGCAAGGTCAGACTTGGACACCTTTCCCACCGAAAATCCTCTGGCTTACTGGGTCCTGAGGATGGATCACTGGCCAGAGCTTGCACAGTATGCAATTGAGCTACTGGCCTGTCCTGCCTCCAGCGTTCTTTCCGAACGCACATTCAGTGCTGCTGGAGGATTTGTCACCGATCATAGGGTGCGCCTGTCCACCGACTCGGTTGATCGACTGACCTTCATCAAAATGAATCAGTCTTGGATCACCACCAGCTACCAGGCACCTGAAGCGGATATAACGGAATAATTTATAATGTCACATCCCTTCAAGACTGCCTATGCTGATGCTGAGTGACTGTCCTCTTATGTTCACTGACTATCCTCTTCCTCCTCCTCAATGATCCATGCCACCACACCAGTGCCTAAGGCCAAATTTTTCAGCCCCTGTATAACAGGGGCGTGTACTTACAATTTTTTTAAAAAATGCTTCGCAACACGTGTGACTGCTGTGCTCCAAGTACAGTATCTGTGAGGGGTTGCAGTGTTGTGGCACCAGCACCAGTGCCTAAGGCACAATTTTTCAGCCCCTGTTTAACAGGGGCGTGTACTTACAATTTTTTAAAAAAATGCTTCGCAACACGTGTGACTGCTGTGCTCCAAGTACAGTATCTGTGAGGGGTTGCAGTGTTGTGGCACCAGCACCAGTGCCTAAGGCACAATTTTTCAGCCCCTGTTTAACAGGGGCGTGTACTTACAATTTTTTTAAAAAATGCTTTGCAACACGTGTGACTGCTGTGCTCCAAGTACAGTATCTGTGAGGGGTTGCAGTGTTGTGGCACCAGCACCAGTGCCTAAGGCACAATTTTTCAGCCCCTGTTTAACAGGGGCGTGTAAGTACAATTTTTTAAAAAAATGCTTCGCAACACGTGTGACTGCTGTGCTCCAAGTACAGTATCTGTGAGGGGTTGCAGTGTTGTGGCACCAGCACCAGTGCCTAAGGCACAATTTTTCAGCCCCTGTTTAACAGGGGCGTGTAATTACAAATCTTGATCTAATAGTTCACAGCAGGGCCCATTCCTGCGCCCACCAAAAGTAACTATGAGGGCCTACAGTCTTGTGGCAACACCGTCCACCACCACCGCCAAAGGCCCAATTTTTCTGCCCTGTTCATCAGGTGCTTGCAATTACAAATCTTGATCTAATAACTCACAGCAGGGCCCATTCCTGCGCCCACCAAGAGTAACTGTGAGAGCTTACAGTCTTGTGGCAACACCGTCCAACACCACCACCACCGCCAAAGGCCCAATTTTTCTGCCCTGTTCAACAGGTTCATGCAATTACAAATCTTGATCTAATAACTCACAGCAGGGCCCATTCCTGCGCCCACCAAGAGTAACTGTGAGAGCTTACAGTCTTGTGGCAACACCGTCCACCACCACCACCACCACCGCCAAAGGCCCAATTTTTCTGCCCGGTTCAACAGGTGCATGCAAGTACAAATCTTGATCTATTAACTCACAGCAGGGCCCATTCCTGTGCCCACCAGTCTTGTGGCTACACCAACATCTAATAGGGCAAAGAGTATATACGCCAGGCCCCTACTTTCAAACATCCAACTTACAAACGACTCCTACTTGCAAATGGAAAGAAAACAGGAAGTGAGAGGAAATCTACCCCTAGGAAGGGAAATTCTATCCTGTTAGATTTAATTTGGGAAAAAGGCATCTCCTCTCTACTGATACTTTATCACCAATCCTTGTTTCAATTAAAACCCCACTTTTCCAAAAACATTTGTCATTGGGACAGAAAGTGAGGTGACATGTTCTGAACAGATGTGCAAAGACAGCAAATGTTACAGGGGTGATAACCCCTTCCTATGTTCTCCAAAAAGCTTAAAAAATAGATTTTTTTGGGATGGAGCTACACTTCATGATGTACCTGTTCAGATTCTACTTAAGAACAAACCTACAGTCCGTCTCTTGTTTGCACCGCCTATATACTGCTGTTCAGAGTATATAGGGTTGTAGGTATAGGGTTTTATTTTGGGTGCGGGGTCCCCCTTAATATCCATACAAGACCCAAAGGGGCTGGGGTGGGGGGGGGGGGGGTGATGGGGTAGCCATGCCATTTTTCTCAAGGATTTTCAGCCATATGGCGGCCAGGACAAGACATGACATTAAAGCCGCAAGTGGTTTTAAATGGCTTCTTTTTTTCCTTTACAAATGTCATTTTGTGCAAGGATAGTTCTAAACACGGGAAACACATGCCACTTCACAGGCATACTTTAGACACCCCCCAGGTACCATATTTAAAGGAAAATTTTACTTTTTTTTTTTCACTTTATGCATCATTAAAATGACTGCTCCCGAAAAAAAGTTAGTTTTTAAAAGTTCTTTTTGCATTGATATATGTCCCCTGGGGCAGGACCCGGGTCCCCAAACCTGTTTTATGACATTAACATGCATATTGGCCGTTGTAATTAGCACTTTTGATTTCGTACGTTCGCGTCCATTATAACGTATAGGGTTCGAAAATTCGCGCGAACTTTCGGTCCGTTCGAAGGTTCTGGTTCGAACCGAACCCGGGGGTGTTCGGCTCATCCCTAGTTATGGGTATGCAATACATTTGTAAACTAGCAAAAACAAATATTAAATAACAAATATTGTAAGCAATAGTGAGCTGCTCCCTATAAAAATCTGCGTGATTTAGAAAATAGGTTATATGGTATAGTAGGGGCGCTAATTAATTGACACACCTAATTAGTATCAGGTATGTATAATAAAAACGAACTAATTACCCTTGGGTAGAGTACTGTGGGCGAGCCATCAACTGTGAACAGTAATACCTAAAAATACAATGCTATATACCTAGTTCTACCACACATTCCATGTAAACTATATTAGGTACACATTAACAATCCATTGCAAATCATACAAGTTTCTTAAAATGTGACTAATACCTCCGCCAAACAAAACAAAAAAACAAAACAAACTCAAATACCTCCTTAAAAAAGTACTTACTAAATGTCACTGATTCAGTGACTGAACGTGACTACAAAAATAGCATGTGTAATACCAAATAATGTGCATATATCTTAGCAGATTGTTACACATTTAAATATATAAGCTATATTGTGACCAAATATATGTGGTTCTGAAAGTGTGATCATACATAAAAAATTAAGTGGTTAAACATATAGTCCATAATCAATTCCAATGATACAGAAAAAACCTCAAAAAATATTATAAAAAGAAAAAGAAAAAAGAAAGAAAGAAAGTTCGTGACAAACAATTCTTGCTGAAAAATTGTGATAATTCATTCCTGTTGTTATCGCAAAAAAACCATCACCACAGATATCCTTTTACACCCAAAAAGTGATGCCAGTGAAATTTGGATGGCCGCTTACCAGATGGAGTTGATTGTCTTAATTAAAAGGCAATCAATCGTACTTTTACAGGATTGTGCCTGTTCACAGCATATGCACCCGTTTCCTAGGCAGCTCTTCCTCCTTCTCAGATCAGCTTGCATGTGTTAACATAGGTGGGAATATAGAAAAAACGCACCTCATAGCGTAAATTTGCTTTTATTAAAACTGAATAAAAAAATGTACAACAGCCAAATGGCTACTCACATTGTTGGGTGCCTACCCGGCACTGGGGCTGCTTGCTTGTATAACAATGAATGGGAGAAATATTTTCCCTTTAGGATATTTCCTGTGGAGCTCCGGCGTGCGTTCCACTCGCTCAGTCTCTGCACCTTGCAAACAGGAAATCCAGGGAAAGCTACGTCAAGTGATCAGGTACCGCCTACCGACGTACGTTTCGTGGAGTCACGTCTTCAGGGTGGCGTACCTGATCACTACTAAGTCCTGATTATATATTGCCATTCATTCGCCGCCAGCCAATGAAAAGCTATGTTGTGCGCAGCCTCAGTCTCGGTTAAGTCTCCCAGCGCGGTCCTGCCGATTACACACATTTAACATTTAAAACGACATGCATCTCTACCTGTCTTTATTTATTTAAGGGTTACAAGGTATAGTTAGTATTTTGTGAGGTCTAAAAACTATTTTTTAGTGGATATAAACACCTACGTTACCCGTCGATATTTCAATATTTAGCATAATTGCTCATTCACAGGAAAAAATTCCTTTGCAAGAATTTTTTTCAGTGTTTAAATTATCCTACTCGTTATATATTGTTTTAAATTACCCAGGACTTTTTATTCTATTCATTTTTTACCAATATTTGCTACTATCGAAACTATATATTTTTATAAGGGGACTAAGAGACACACTATTGGAATATATTTTGAATACAGCATTCAGATGTGCATTCCTGTTCCCGTTCGCTAGATATCTCTCTTACTAATCAACAGATAGTCAGATGGACTTCCTATTCCTAAATATAAGTTAAACAAATGGTTCACATTGTGCGAGAACGTTTAACTCCAAGATTACTGAGTGCATGCCCCCTACAGTTGGAAGCACAAAACATAACGGGCACTCAATTATTTTGGATCGGGTTACTTCTGTGTAGAAAAAGAGAGAGTTACTTCTCCTAATGCCGCGTACACACGAAGGGACTTTTCCCGGCGGACCTAAGTCCAGCGGACAATCCGCTGGACTTTCCAGCTGGGTCCGCTGGACTAAAAAGCGAACGGACTTGACCACACACGATCACGCAAAAAGTCAGACGGTTGACGCGATGACGTACAGCACGTACGACGGGACTAGAAAACGAAAAATACTAGAAAAATACTTGCTACTGAGCATGCGTCCTTTTTGGTCCGCCGGACCATACTACACACGGCCGGATTGTCCGCTGGACTGCCAAGTCCAGCGGATAATTTTAAAACAAAACTTTAGTCCGCCGTACTTTGGCCAAAAAAAGTCCGCCGGCGCCCACACACGAGGGGATTATCCGCTCGACTTCGGTCCAGCGGATAATCCCGCGGGATAGTCCCTTCGTGTGTACGCGGCATAAGTGTTTCTACATCAGACAAAAATATAAAAAAAATATATATAATAAAAAAATATATATAATAAAAAAATTATATATATATAAGAAACAACTAATATGCAGATTTGGTTATTTGGGGAGATTTAGTCATTGGACAGGTAACAATTGAGGTCCAGTTCTATATTCATCCCCATTGGTTGCATTGTGCCCAATGTATACAGCCACTTGGTTTCATTTTGGGATATTGCTTTTTTCATGTCTGTTCCCCGCCAGTGCTTAACTACTTTATCAATCCTATAGAATTTACACAGCGTGGGGTCACTATTGTGATATTTTTCAAAGTGCCTCGGTACACTGTGGTTAGGGAATTTTTTCTTAATATTTGCCAGATGTTCGTTTATGCGTACTTTCAATTGTCTAGTGGTGCGACCCACATATTGCATAGGGCATTCCAACACATAAGTGACATGGTCTGAATCGCATGTAATTAAAGGCTTTATTTTATGTATTTTTTTGGTTACGTGTGATTGGAAATGAATAATTTTCTTGGGGGTCCCTGGCTGTCTTGTTATTTTGCATGCTTTGCACCTAGTGCAGTAGTGAAACCCTGACCCGTCCAAAAATGTACCCAACTTTCTGGGGGGGGTCTGGTACGTTGGGAGCTATTTTGTTACGTAAGCCGGGGGCTCTGGTATAGATAAATTTAGGTTGTTTTGGGATACTTGCTTCTAGATCCTTATCTTGTCTTAAAATAGGCCAATATTTTTTGAATATGGCTTCTACTTTACGATACTGCCTATTATACCCTGTAATAAAGGCAACAGAGCCTTTATACTCAGGTTTGACCTTGGTTTCTAATAGTGAGTTCCTATCGGTTTCTGAGACCTGTGTGATTGTTTTCTTAAGGGTGTCTCGTTTATAGCCCTTCTCTACGAACCTTTCGGTTAATACTTGGGCTTGTTCTTTGAAATCACTTACTGAAGTGCAGTTGCGTTTGAGGCGCATATACTGGCCTTTAGGAATGGCTCCTAACCATCGTGGGTGATGGCAGCTGCTTGTTGGCACATACCCATTACGGTCTGTTGCCTTGAAAAATGTTTTTGTAATAAATTTGTCTTGTTCTATAGTGATGGTGAGATCCAGGTAATTTACTTCTTTCCCCAAATACTCAGTGGAGAATTTTAGACCATATGCATTAGTATTCATAGCTGCTAGGTAATCATTAAACTTATCGACAGATCCTCTCCAGAATAAAATAATGTCGTCGATATATCTTTTATAAAACATAAGTGACTCATTACGTTTAAAGAAAATTGATTCAGATTCCCACTTGTTTAACACTATATTGGCCACACTTGGGGCATAACGAGCCCCCATGGCGACACCCCCTATTTGGTTGTAGTACTCACTGTTGGCCCAGAAGAAATTATTGCTCATTGTCAGGCTTAACCCTTGCACCAAGTGGTTAATCTGTGCTTTTTTAAGTTTTGAATCTTTTGTAAGGGCCCACTTTATTGCTACTTCAGCAACTGAGTGTCTGATGTTGGTATATAATGATTCTATATCTACTGTAATCATAATAATAGATGAAGCTTGTAAATCTTGAAGTAGAACTATCAGTTCACGACTGTCCTTCAGATACGAGGGACTCATTGGGACTAATGGTTTGAAAAAGCAGTCCAAATATTCTCCTATTCGAGAGAACAGGGAATTTATTCCACTTATAATTGGGCGCCCCGGGGGTTTTTCTTTATTCTTATGTATTTTCGGTGTCAAATATAGGATTGGAATTTTATGGGCGCGTGGGATCAGATACTCCGCCTCTTTTTTATTCAAAAACTGTCTGTATATCCCTACCGTTACCCATTCTGTTAGTAGAGTTTTTAATCTAGGGGTAGGGTCCCCTCTAAGTTTTTGATAAGTGTTTGAGTCTCCCAATTGCCTATTCATTTCGCTATAATAATAATCTCGTGTCATAACGACTAGTCCCCCTCCTTTATCTGCCGTACGGACGACTATTTGTTTATTCTCCTCTATCTTTTTAATGCCTTCCCATATTTTTGTCGTATCTGCATATTTTTTTACATTCATATTTTTAATATCATTTTGAACCATATTTTTAAACACTTCAATGTGATGGTGTTTTCCTTTTTGCGGATTAAATGTAGAGTTATTTCTTAGATTAGTATGTGTAAAGGGATGTGCCACCTGAGATGCTCCCTCTATTGAAATTTGGTTCGCAAAGTGTTTCTTTATATTCAATTTTCTCACATATTTTTCTATATCTATAAATAATTCAAATTTATCCGCATTTTTGCTTGGTGCATATTTTAATCCTTGATTGAGCACCTCAAGCTCATTATCAGTAAACTGTACGTCTGTTAAGTTAAAGAGTCCCTGATTTAGTTGTCCCTTTTTCTTTTTCTTTCGCCCTCGTCCTCTTTTTCCTCTTGGTCTCCTAAGTCTTGTGGTGCCTGAGGAGATCTGGGTGGAATACGATAGAAATAACTCTACATTTAATCCGCAAAAAGGAAAACACCATCACATTGAAGTGTTTAAAAATATGGTTCAAAATGATATTAAAAATATGAATGTAAAAAAATATGCAGATACGACAAAAATATGGGAAGGCATTAAAAAGATAGAGGAGAATAAACAAATAGTCGTCCGTACGGCAGATAAAGGAGGGGGACTAGTCGTTATGACACGAGATTATTATTATAACGAAATGAATAGGCAATTGGGAGACTCAAACACTTATCAAAAACTTAGAGGGGACCCTACCCCTAGATTAAAAACTCTACTAACAGAATGGGTAACGGTAGGGATACACAGACAGTTTTTGAATAAAAAAGAGGCGGAGTATCTGATCCCACGCGCCCCTAAAATTCCAATCCTATATTTGACACCGAAAATACATAAGAAAAAAGAAAAACCCCCGGGGCGCCCAATTATAAGTGGAATAAATTCCCTGTTCTCTCGAATAGGAGAATATTTGGACTGCTTTTTCAAACCATTAGTCCCAATGAGTCCCTCGTATCTGAAGGACAGTCGTGAACTGATAGTTCTACTTCAAGATTTACAAGCTTCATCCACTATTATTATGATTACAGTAGATATAGAATCATTATATACCAACATCAGACACTCAGATGCTGAAGTAGCAATAAAGTGGGCCCTTACAAAAGATTCAAAACTTAAAAAAGCACAGATTAACCACTTGGTGCAAGGGTTAAGCCTAACAATGAGCAATAATTTCTTCTGGGCCAACAGTGAGTACTACAACCAAATAGGGGGTGTCGCCATGGGGGCTCGTTATGCCCCAAGTGTGGCCAATATAGTGTTAAACAAGTGGGAATCTGAATCAATTTTCTTTAAACGTAATGAGTCACTTATGTTTTATAAAAGATATATCGACGACATTATTTTATCCTGGAGAGGATCTGTCGATAAGTTTAATGATTACCTAGCAGCTATGAATACTAATGCATATGGTCTAAAATTCTCCACTGAGTATTTGGGGAAAGAAGTAAATTACCTGGATCTCACCATCACTATAGAACAAGACAAATTTATTACAAAAACATTTTTCAAGGCAACAGACCGTAATGGGTATGTGCCAACAAGCAGCTGCCATCACCCACGATGGTTAGGAGCCATTTCTAAAGGCCAGTATATGCGCCTCAAACGCAACTGCACTTCAGTAAGTGATTTCAAAGAACAAGCCCAAGTATTAACCGAAAGGTTCGTAGAGAAGGGCTATAAACGAGACACCCTTAAGAAAACAATCACGCAGGTCTCAGAAACCGATAGGAACTCACTATTAGAAACCAAGGTCAAACCTGAGTATAAAGGCTCTGTTGCCTTTATTACAGGGTATAATAGGCAGTATCGTCAAGTAGAAGCCATATTCAAAAAATATTGGCCTATTTTAAGACAAGATAAGGATCTAGAAGCAAGTATCCCAAAACAACCTAAATTTATCTATACCAGAGCCCCCGGCTTACGTAACAAAATAGCTCCCAACGTACCAGACCCCCCAGAAAGTTGGGTACATTTTTGGACGGGTCAGGGTTTCACTACTGCACTAGGTGCAAAGCATGCAAAATAACAAGACAGCCAGGGACCCCCAAGAAAATTATTCATTTCCAATCACACGTAACCAAAAAAATACATAAAATAAAGCCTTTAATTACATGCGATTCAGACCATGTCACTTATGTGTTGGAATGCCCATGCCCTATGCAATATGTGGGTCGCACCACTAGACAATTGAAAGTACGCATAAACGAACATCTGGCAAATATTAAGAAAAAATTCCCTAACCACAGTGTACCGAGGCACTTTGAAAAATATCACAATAGTGACCCCACGCTGTGTAAATTCTATAGGATTGATAAAGTAGTTAAGCACTGGCGGGGAACAGACATGAAAAAAGCAATATCCCAAAATGAAACCAAGTGGCTGTATACATTGGGCACAATGCAACCAATGGGGATGAATATAGAACTGGACCTCAATTGTTACCTGTCCAATGACTAAATCTCCCCAAATAACCAAATCTGCATATTAGTTGTTTCTTATATATATATAATTTTTTTTATTATATATATTTTTTTATTATATATATTTTTTTTATATTTTTGTCTGATGTAGAAACACTTATGCCGCGTACACACGAAGGGACTATCCCGCGGGATTATCCGCTGGACCGAAGTCGAGCGGATAATCCCCTCGTGTGTGGCGCCGGCGGACTTTTTTTGGCCAAAGTACGGCGGACTAAAGTTTTGTTTTAAAATTATCCGCTGGACTTGGCAGTCCAGCGGACAATCCGGCCGTGTGTAGTATGGTCCGGCGGACCAAAAAGGACGCATGCTCAGTAGCAAGTATTTTTCTAGTATTTTTCGTTTTCTAGTCCCGTCGTACGTGCTGTACGTCATCGCGTCAACCGTCTGACTTTTTGCGTGATCGTGTGTGGTCAAGTCCGTTCGCTTTTTAGTCCAGCGGACCCAGCTGGAAAGTCCAGCGGATTGTCCGCTGGACTTAGGTCCGCCGGGAAAAGTCCCTTCGTGTGTACGCGGCATTAGGAGAAGTAACTCTCTCTTTTTCTACACAGAAGTAACCCGATCCAAAATAATTGAGTGCCCGTTATGTTTTGTGCTTCCAACTGTAGGGGGCATGCACTCAGTAATCTTGGAGTTAAACGTTTTCGCACAATGTGAACCTTTTGTTTAACTTATATTTAGGAATAGGAAGTCCATCTGACTATCTGTTGATTAGTACGAGAGACATCTAGCGAATGGGAACAGGAATGCACATCTGAATGCTGTATTCAAAATATATTCCAATAGTGTGTCTCTTAGTCCCCTTATAAAAATATATAGTTTCGATAGTGGCAAATATTGGTAAAAAATTAATAGAATAAAAAGTCCTGGGTAATTTAAAACAATATATAACGAGTAGGATAATTTAAACACTGAAAAAAATTCTTGCAAAGGAATTTTTTCCTATGAATGAGCAATTATGCTAAATATTGAAACATCGACGGGTAACGTAGGTGTTTATATCCACTAAAAAATAGTTTTTAGACCTCACAAAATACTAACTATACCTTGTAACCCTTAAATAAATAAAGACAGGTAGAGATGCATGTCGTTTTAAATGTTAAATGTGTGTAAGCGGCAGGACCGCGCTGGGAGACTTAACCGAGACTGAGGCTGCGCACAACATAGCTTTTCATTGGCTGGCGGCGAATGAATGGCAATATATAATCAGGACTTAGTAGTGATCAGGTACGCCACCCTGAAGACGTGACTCCACGAAACGTACGTCGGTAGGCGGTACCTGATCACTTGACGTAGCTTTCCCTGGATTTCCTGTTTGCAAGGTGCAGAGACTGAGCGAGTGGAACGCACGCCGGAGCTCCACAGGAACTATCCTAAAGGGAAAATATTTCTCCCATTCATTGTTATACAAGCAAGCAGCCCCAGTGCCGGGTAGGCACCCAACAATGTGAGTAGCCATTTGGCTGTTGTACATTTTTTTATCTAGTTTTAATAAAAGCAATTTTACGCTATGAGGTGCGTTTTTTCTATATTCCCACCTATGTTAACACATGCAAGCTGATCTGAGAAGGAGGAAGAGCTGCCTAGGAAACGGGTGCATATGCTGTGAACAGGCACAATCCTGTAAAAGTACGATTGATTGCCTTTTAATTAAGACAATCAACTCCATCTGGTAAGCGGCCATCCAAATCTCACTGGCATCACTTTTTGGGTGTAAAAGGATATCTGTGGTGATGGTTTTTTTGCGATAACAACAGGAATGAATTATCACAATTTTTCAGCAAGAATTGTTTGTCACGAACTTTCTTTTTTCTTTTTCTTTTTCTTTTTATAATATTTTTTGAGGTTTTTTCTGTATCATTGGAATTGATTATGGACTATATGTTTAACCACTTAATTTTTTATGTATGATCACACTTTCAGAACCACATATATTTGGTCACAATATAGCTTATATATTTAAATGTGTAACAATCTGCTAAGATATATGCACATTATTTGGTATTACACATGCTATTTTTGTAGTCACGTTCAGTCACTGAATCAGTGACATTTAGTAAGTACTTTTTTAAGGAGGTATTTGAGTTTGTTTTGTTTTTTTGTTTTGTTTGGCGGAGGTATTAGTCACATTTTAAGAAACTTGTATGATTTGCAATGGATTGTTAATGTGTACCTAATATAGTTTACATGGAATGTGTGGTAGAACTAGGTATATAGCATTGTATTTTTAGGTATTACTGTTCACAGTTGATGGCTCGCCCACAGTACTCTACCCAAGGGTAATTAGTTTGTTTTTATTATACATACCTGATACTAATTAGGTGTGTCAATTAATTAGCGCCCCTACTATACCATATAACCAAGTATCCAGCCTGCTGAAAGATTATTGATCACATTAAGGTAATTATCATCACTCATGTCATTTGTTATGCGTTATATTGACCATGTTTTTGTTTTTTTTTATGTTTTTTAACCTGGGTATTTGTTAAAACATGACCACACAAAAAATGTAGGAATAATTATTTATTCACGTATCATAAAATATGATAAAAATATAAACTTTACCCATGTATAAAACATAAATTAACTCTGCAATAACTTAAAATCAAAAAACTTGCCTGTCAAGTAGGCCTCTTCCCTGTGTCTTCCCAAAATGTGTCATGTTGGTCCTTAACCATGAACAGACCTCATCACAGATTTTGATATGTTTTTTGGAAAGGGGCGTCATAGGAGTATTCAGTAGCGGAAGCTGGGTCATCACTGGCAGTGTGGTGAGCAGGCCTAGCTTCCCCATGTTGACTTTGCCCATACATACCCTGAGTTTGGGGGGGGGCCCTAATTGAAGGAAGTGGGGCTGGGATGGGATAGGGAAGGTTACTGGGTGGCTGTCACGTACCTGGTGGTGCGAGCCCGAGATTGCAGGGAGAGGCCTCCCTTGCGTCTCCCACTCCTGGTCCCCTGGTGTGGGAACAGGAGAGACAGGAGTGAGGAGGAGCACGGGTGCCTGGCAGGATCAACAGACCGGTGGGAAGGAAACAGGTTAGCTGAGCAGGCAGGATCTCTGAGAAGCAGGCTCACAGGTAAACTGGATAGCAGAGCTGGCAGGATCGCAGGAAGCAGGCTCACAGGTAAACTGGATAGCAGAGCTGGCAGGATCACAGGAAGCAGGCTCACAGGTAAACTGGATAGCAGAGCTGGCAGGATCACAGGAAGCAGGCTCGCAGGTAAACTGGATAGCAGAGCTGGCAGGATCACAGGAAGCAGGCTCACAGGTAAACTGGATAGCAGAGCTGGCAGGATCACAGGAAGCAGGCTCACAGGTAAACTGGATAGCAGAGCTGGCAGGATCACAGGAAGCAGGCTCACAGGTAAACCGGATAGCGGAGCTGGCAGGATCACAGGAAGCAGGCTCACAGGTAAACTGGATAGCAGAGCTGGCAGGATCACAGGAAACAGGCTCACAGGTAAACCGGATAGCGGAGCTGACAGGATCACAGGAAGCAGGCTCACAGGTAAACTGGATAGCAGAGCTGGCAGGATCACAGGAAGCAGGCTCACAGGTAAACCGGATAGCGGAGCTGGCAGGATCACAGGAAGCAGGCTCACAGGTAAACTGGATAGCAGAGCTGGCAGGATCACAGGAAACAGGCTCACAGGTAAACCGGATAGCGGAGCTGACAGGATCACAGGAAGCAGGCTCACAGGTAAACTGGATAGCAGAGCTGGCAGGATCACAGGAAACAGGCTCACAGGTAAACCGGATAGCGGAGCTGGCAGGATCACAGGAAACAGGCTCACAGGTAAACCGGATAGCGGGGCTGACAGGATCACAGGAAGCAGGCTCACAGGTAAACAGGATAGCGGAGCTGGCAGGAACTGGACAACGGCTTGGCAGGTAAGTTCACAGGTACACTTGGATAGCAGAGCTGACAGGAACTGGACAATGGCTTGGCAAACAGGTCCACAGGTAAGCTTGGATAGCAGAGCTGACAGGAACTGAACACAGGAAACGGAACCACGGACTGGACTGGAACCAACAGGTGAACAGGCTCGTTACAGAGGGTCAGACTGCAGACTGGACAAGGCTGAACAAGGAACCAAAGTTCATCAAAAGTCAGGTAATAGATCTGAACCAGGGCAGGGTACAATGGATCAGGCAGGAGGATGGTCACTGGAAGCCGGGGTCGGGTACAGGCAGAAGGCAGGATAGTCTTAATGGCAAGCCGGGTCAAAGGAACAGGTATACAGGATCAGGTCTCACTTTAACACACCACAACGCTGTAGAGCAGACAGCAAAGACCGTCTGCTCAAGTCAGGCTTAAATAGGCCGGCTGGTGCTAACTAGGGCGCGCGCCCGTCTCCTTGTGCGCGGTTGTGCACGTGCCCGCGCCCGGGCGCGCATGCGCATGCGCAATGGAATCTGAGGGCCGGGACGGCCCGGATTTAGATTTCTGGCAGGATCTTCATGACATTGCCCCCCTCCTAGGGGCAACCTCCGGGTGCCCCTCTGGGCAAATCTCTCAGGATGAGCTCTTTTGAAGGCTTGAACTAGACTCTTAGCATGGATATTACACTCGGGCTCCCAGGAATTCTCTTCAGGACCATATCCTTTCCATTTGATTAAGAACTGGTTCTGATTTCTCCTTTTTCTAACATTTAGTATGGCCTCTACCTCATATTCTTCCTCGCCATCTACCAAGACTGGATCTGGGGGTACCGTCCTTCTGTTGGGAAAGGGGTTGGAAGTGGAAGGTTTTAACAGGGAAACATGAAAGACTGGATGGACCTTGAGGGAATCAGGAAGTTCCAACTCATAGGCTACTTCATTAATCTTCCGTTTGACTGGAAAGGGACCCAAGAACTTAGGGCCCAGTTTCTTTGAGGGACAAGCCAACTTCAGGTTCAAGGTGGAGAGCCACACTGTGTCACCTGGTGCCAGTATCAATTCTCCACGCCTTTTTCGGTCAAAGACTGTTTTGTTATGTTCCTGGGTCCGAGCCATGGTATCCTGCAGGAGTTGGTTATTGGAAGCAAAGAAGTCAATCTTCTCCTGGACTGCGGGCACAGTACATTCAGGAAGAGAATTGGGCAGGAATGAGGGGTGAAAGCCGTAGTTGGCGAAGAAAGGTGTCTGTTGGGTGGCCGAGTGGATAGCGTTGTTGTATGCAAACTCGGCAACCGGCAATAGAGAGATCCAATCGTCTTGGGAGAAGGAAGAAAAGCATCGAAGATATTGTTCCAGAGTCTGATTGGTTCTTTCGGTCTGCCCATTGGTTTGAGGGTGATAAGCGGAAGAAAACGATAGCTCAATGTTGAGAGCCTTGCAGAGTGATTTCCAGAACCGAGAGGTGAATTGTACCCCTCGGTCGGACACTATGTTGGCTGGTACCCCATGGAGTCTGATGATTTCTCGGATGAACACTTGTGCGGTTTCTGAGGCAGAAGGGGTACCCTTCATGGGAACAAAGTGTGCCATTTTTGACAGACGATCAACTATCACGAAGATCGTAGTGTGGTCCTCTGCTGGGGGCAGTTCCACAATGAAATCTATGGACAGCATTTTCCAGGGACGATCTGGGACTGGTAATGGCTTGAGTAAGCCCCAGGCTTTGGTTCTGTGACTTTTGCTTCGAATACACACAGTACAAGTTTCCACAAATTTCCTGCAGTCTTCCCTTAGCTGGGGCCACCAGAAGGTACGTTGTACCAATTCAGTGGTCTTGGTGACACCAAAGTGTCCAGCAAGCTTGTGATCATGGCACAATTCCAGGACGGTTACCCGCAGACCCTCGGGAATGAAAATCTTATCCCCATGCCACAATAGCCCATCCTTGGCCTGCAATCCAGGACCGGGAGTGGGTAAGAGGCCACTGGAAGCCCGCCTGAGCTGGGACCGTAGGTCTTCCTGTAGCAGGAGAAAGTTTCCAGGGGCAAGGATAGTGTCTGGAGGGGAACCATCCTGGGATTTGTGATACATACGAGACAGAGCGTCCGGCTTCGCATTTTTGGAACCCGGACGATAAGTCACGTGAAAAGTAAAACGAGAGAAAAATAAGGCCCAACGGGCCTGTCTAGGTTTTAACCTCTTGGCAGTTTTTAAGTACTCTAGATTCTTGTGATCTGTGAAGATCAGGATTGGGTGAATAGCCCCTTCTAGCAGGTAACGCCACTCCTCGAGGGCGGTCTTTATGGCCAGTAATTCCCGATCCCCCACATCGTAGTTCTTCTCGGCTGGGGACAATTTCCGTGAGAAGAATGCCACGGGGTGTAGCAGGGCTTTGATGCCCTGTCTCTGGGACAGGATGGCCCCTACAGCTATCTCTGAAGCATCCACCTCGAGGACAAAGGGCAGAGAAGGATCTGGATGCTTCAGGATAGGAGCTGAGGTAAAGAGCCCCTTGAGGGCCTCGAAGGCCCCTTGGGCCTCAGGGGACCAGTGAAAACGGGTACCTTGCTTGGTGAGTTGAGTAATGGGCGTCACTATGGCCGAGAATCCCTTGATGAATTTGCGATAAAAATTGGCGAAGCCAATGAATCGCTGGATCCCCTTTTTATCTGCAGGAACTGGCCAGTCCAGGATGGCTGAGATTTTCTGGGGATCCATCCGGATACCTCTACTGGAGATGATCAGACCTAGGAAGGGTATGCTTTCTACCTCAAAGAGACACTTTTCTGCCTTGGCATAAAGGCCATGTTGCCGAAGACGGCCCAACACACTTTTAACATGTCCACGATGCAGCTCTAGGGAGGAAGAGAAAATTAGTATGTCATCAAGATAAACAACAGCAAAAACATCAAGGAAGTCCCGAAGCACATCATTTATGAAGGACTGGAAGGTAGCGGGGGCGTTACAGAGTCCAAACGGCATCACCAGGTACTCGAAGTGCCCAAATCGAGACCGAAATGCCGTCTTCCATTCGTCCCCATCCTTTATACGTATTAAATTGTATGCCCCTCTGAGGTCCAGTTTAGAAAAGACGGAGGCCGTGCCAAGCCTCTGAAACAGTTCAGGTACCAGGGGAAGCGGGTAGCGATTTTTAACTGTGACCTCGTTTAGGGCACGGTAGTCCACACAGGGCCTGAGAGAATGGTCCTTCTTCTCTACAAAAAATATTCCTGCACCTGCAGGAGACGTAGACGGGCGGATAAACCCTTTTTTCAGATTATCATCTATATAGTCCTTTAATTTTCCCTGCTCCACCTCTGTTAATGGAAAGACCCTACCGAAAGGAATCTTGGCCCCGGGAAGAAGTTCAATGGGACAGTCATAGGGTCTATGGGGTGGCAGCACATCTGCCCTTTGTTTGCTAAACACATCCAGGTAAGCATGGTAGACTTCAGGGATGGACTGGCGTAGACCTGCCTCGTTTTCGAGGCAGAGCAGAGCAGAGGGACCTGCGGGGACCAAGAAGCCGCAGGACCTTTGGCAGTAGGGGGAAGAAAAGGCCACCTCTCCTGTGGACCAGTTGATGACCGGGTTGTGTGCTTGCAGCCAGGGGATCCCTAGAATGACTGGAAACAAGGGGGAAGAAATTATGTCCAGACATAACAGTTCCTGATGTGACTCTGAGATCACTGTGTGCAGCGGGGCAGTCTCCTGAGTCACTGGGCCAGATTTGATGGTAGATCCATCTGCCAGGTGGACAGACAGGCCTTGTTTTCTCAGGCGGAGAGGAATTCGATGCCGGGCAGCAAAAGCAGAGTCCATAAAGCAACTACAGGCACCAGAGTCAATGATAGCTGTGGTTTGTAGGGTCCTTCCTGAGAACTGGAAGGAGACAGAAAGGGCAAGATGAGATGAAACCCCGGTCACAGGATCCACATAACTGGAGAGAATAGTAGGGAACTTACGGAGTTTAGCCGGGCAGTTCCGGACATAATGACCAGGCTCTCCGCAATACAGGCACAAATTGTTGCTGCGGCGTCTCTGGCGTTCTGCTGGGGTGAGAGAAGGCCGCAGGAGTCCAAGTTGCATGGGTTCTGATGCTGAAGAAGGATGAGTAGGTTTAACAGGGGGAACAGTGCGGAAATGACTTGGACCCCTGGGGAGCATCCAGGTAGGTTTTGGGGACCCCAAAGTTCGTTCGGCCCTACGCTCCCGTAGGCGCCGGTCAATTTGGATGCTTAGGTCTATGAGGGAATTCAGGGTCTGGGGTACCCCCACTCTGGCGAGCTCGTCTTTGAGTGCGTCTGAGAGGCCCATGCGGAATTGGTGACGGAGGGCAGCATCGTTCCAGTCGGTGTCGGCACCCCAACGCCTGAACTCAGCCACATAGTCCTCTGCTGGTCTTCGACCCTGTTGGAGAGAACGTAAGGCGGCCTCCGCAGTGTTTGAGAGTTGGGGGTCCTCATAAAGCTGCGCCATGGCATCAAAAAAGGTGGAGAGACTGGTCAATGCTGCATCCTTTTGTTCCACGAGACGGTGGGCCCAGATTTGGGGATCCCCAGTCAGTAGGGCTATCACAAAACCCACCTTGGTGGTCTCTAAAGAGAAAGTCCTGGGTTGCAGGGCAAAATGGAGTTCACAAGAATTACGGAAAGTTCTGAAGCTACCACGGGCACCCGTAAATTTCTCTGGGGTAGGTACCTTGGGCTCAGGTGGTAGCATCACTATAGTCTGGGTAGGTGCAGGCCCCGTTGGGGGTATTGCTGGGTGAGGAGGTCCTTGGGTACTGGATGGACCAGACAGGGCCAGTACCCGTTCCTCCAGCCGGGTGTAACCCTGCTGGAGGTTCTTCACCGCTTCGGTCAGACCTGCCAGGTGTTGGCATAGCCCCTCCATGGCGGGGGCTCCCTGCTCGGGCTCAGACATGGCTGTCTGCTACTGTCACGTACCTGGTGGTGCGAGCCCGAGATTGCAGGGAGAGGCCTCCCTTGCGTCTCCCACTCCTGGTCCCCTGGTGTGGGAACAGGAGAGACAGGAGTGAGGAGGAGCACGGGTGCCTGGCAGGATCAACAGACCGGTGGGAAGGAAACAGGTTAGCTGAGCAGGCAGGATCTCTGAGAAGCAGGCTCACAGGTAAACTGGATAGCAGAGCTGGCAGGATCGCAGGAAGCAGGCTCACAGGTAAACTGGATAGCAGAGCTGGCAGGATCACAGGAAGCAGGCTCACAGGTAAACTGGATAGCAGAGCTGGCAGGATCACAGGAAGCAGGCTCGCAGGTAAACTGGATAGCAGAGCTGGCAGGATCACAGGAAGCAGGCTCACAGGTAAACTGGATAGCAGAGCTGGCAGGATCACAGGAAGCAGGCTCACAGGTAAACTGGATAGCAGAGCTGGCAGGATCACAGGAAGCAGGCTCACAGGTAAACCGGATAGCGGAGCTGGCAGGATCACAGGAAGCAGGCTCACAGGTAAACTGGATAGCAGAGCTGGCAGGATCACAGGAAACAGGCTCACAGGTAAACCGGATAGCGGAGCTGACAGGATCACAGGAAGCAGGCTCACAGGTAAACTGGATAGCAGAGCTGGCAGGATCACAGGAAGCAGGCTCACAGGTAAACCGGATAGCGGACCTGGCAGGATCACAGGAAGCAGGCTCACAGGTAAACTGGATAGCAGAGCTGGCAGGATCACAGGAAACAGGCTCACAGGTAAACCGGATAGCGGAGCTGACAGGATCACAGGAAGCAGGCTCACAGGTAAACTGGATAGCAGAGCTGGCAGGATCACAGGAAACAGGCTCACAGGTAAACCGGATAGCGGAGCTGGCAGGATCACAGGAAACAGGCTCACAGGTAAACCGGATAGCGGGGCTGACAGGATCACAGGAAGCAGGCTCACAGGTAAACAGGATAGCGGAGCTGGCAGGAACTGGACAACGGCTTGGCAGGTAAGTTCACAGGTACACTTGGATAGCAGAGCTGACAGGAACTGGACAATGGCTTGGCAAACAGGTCCACAGGTAAGCTTGGATAGCAGAGCTGACAGGAACTGAACACAGGAAACGGAACCACGGACTGGACTGGAACCAACAGGTGAACAGGCTCGTTACAGAGGGTCAGACTGCAGACTGGACAAGGCTGAACAAGGAACCAAAGTTCATCAAAAGTCAGGTAATAGATCTGAACCAGGGCAGGGTACAATGGATCAGGCAGGAGGATGGTCACTGGAAGCCGGGGTCGGGTACAGGCAGAAGGCAGGATAGTCTTAATGGCAAGCCGGGTCAAAGGAACAGGTATACAGGATCAGGTCTCACTTTAACACACCACAACGCTGTAGAGCAGACAGCAAAGACCGTCTGCTCAAGTCAGGCTTAAATAGGCCGGCTGGTGCTAACTAGGGCGCGCGCCCGTCTCCTTGTGCGCGGTTGTGCACGTGCCCGCGCCCGGGCGCGCATGCGCATGCGCAATGGAATCTGAGGGCCGGGACGGCCCGGATTTAGATTTCTGGCAGGATCTTCATGACAGTGGCCCTTCATATCTGGAGATTGGCCTGTCATAACTTGAGGGATATGATGGTGGATTATAGGGGTAAGGATGGTGTTGCTGCTCAGGGTAGTGCGGGTATCTTGGGTAGTGATGGGGAGGTCTTGGTTGGGGCACATTTTGGTATTTAAATGCAGCTTCCTCCTGTGGCTGGGAGAAGGAGTGCAGCATTTTTTCTATAGTTTTGCGCATTTCATAGTACCGCTCTGGGGGTATCTTTTTAATTAGGGGTACAAAACTGAGCGCCAGGATTGTATCGGGACATAAAAATGCATCCACCTTTCTGGTCATGTTTTTTAACATGTCTAATAAGCACTCACTTAGGTCTGGTTGGGCTATTGCTGGGCGCCTCCGTGGCACTCTGCCAGGCTGATCAATTTGTGCAGGAGCAGAGGATGGCCCAGGAACAGCCTCCTCTGCCCCTGAACATTCTTCTTCTGGCTGAGTTTCCCAGAGACTGGAAGAGGTTTGGATTAGTGCTAAATCCTCTGTGTCTTCTGGAATATCAATGGGTGCTTCCTCCTCTGTTTGTTGTTCTTGTTCTTCCTCCAAAACATCTTGCTCCTCCCAACTAGATTCTGTCCTGTTTTTTTATAGTAAAAATTTAAAAAATTAACTCGGCATATTGATGATTACTAGATTGTGCGTTACATAGATGATTTAAAGGAAAACTTACTCCCTCATCTCCACTATGGGTTGTAGAAAATCCAAGTCCTTGGCATGCATATAGGGTACCCTAGGAGCTGCCCCCGAGCCACTCCGTTTTTCTCTGAGGTGCCTCATGTATTTTCTGTAAGCATCACGCATGCTACGGCATCTTGTCTGTAAGTAGCGCACTGAAAAATAAAGGACAACATAATGATTTGTTTTATTTTTTGTCATTTTAGGTACTTAGCAACAGGGAATTCCTTTGGAAGTTTGCACTATGAATTCAAGGTTGGAAAATCAACGATTAGTGGCATTGTTCATGCTACCTGCCTAGTCATATGGGAAGAACTGAAGGACATTGTGATGAAGAAGCCCAAACCAGAAGAATGGCTGATGATATCTGACCTATTCTGGGAGAGATGCAACTTCCCCAACTGTCTTGGAGCCATTGATGGCAAACATGTACGCATCCTCAAGCCTCCAGCTAGTGGGAGCCAATTTTTTAATTATAAAAAATATTTTTCGTTGGTATTAATGGCAGTGGCAGACGCAAATTATAAATTTATTTATGTTAATGTAGGTTTATATGGCAGCAGCTCAGATTCTAGTGAATTCGCACATTCCTCATTTGGCCGCATGCTGCGTGAAAATACTCTAGACTTGCCCAATAATTCTGCCCTGCCAGGGACTACAGAGCCTCTCCTCCCACATGTATTTGTGGGAGATGAAGCTTTCGCACTGTCCCAGAACATGCTCAGGCCTTATTCAAGTCGCTCTCTGACAACTGAAAAAAGAGTGTTCAATTATAGGCTGACTAGGGCACGCAGAGTAGTAGAATGTACATTTGGAATTCTTTGCAATAAGTGGAGATTCCTGCATACCTCTATTAACCTGAGTATTGATCATGCGATCAGTGCAATTAAAGCTGCCTGTGCCCTGCACAACTATGTGCGTGAAAGATATGGGTTTCTTTTTGAAGATTCCCTGACCCATAACATGGAGGCAGCACATTGCAATATTCCTACGGGCAGCACTACTGGTACACTTATTAGAGAAGAATTTAAGAATTTTTTTTTGTCACCAGCTGGGGAGGTGCCTTGGCAGATGAATTGTATTGACTAAAAATAAATATGTATTTTTTTGCTGGATGTAAATGCATGATAATATAATGCTAAGTGTGCTGTATGAAAAATGTTGTATTTAATTTTGGCTATGAAAAATAAAACTTTTTTATCTCACATTTGTGGTGTATGTCATATTACTAACCTTAGAAATTATAAGAATATGCATTTATTTAGGGACTCAACCATCCCTAGATAAACCTGTTATGTGCACAATGTTTACAGCATGTGGCCTGGTACAGATTTGGGGGTGACCACATGCTGTTTGTTCAAATCTAATAAATTACATTAATGTACACCATCTAAAAAATACAGAACAGCATATACAGGTAGTAAAAGGTAATAAAAAAACTTACATTTGTCAGCCTGAACTTGGGAAGAGCACCTGTTCCACTCTGGCAAGAGGTCTCTGCCAATTTCCTGCCATGCACGTTTTTTGGCAACGTTGTCCTTATATTTAGGATGCCGGGTGTCATAAATCATGGGTTTGTCCCTCACAAGTCTGATCAACTCCTCACAATCCACAGATTCTTTCTCCTTTGATGACGCTTTTCATCCTTTTTTGGACATGCTGGTTCCATTCCGGATTTCAAAACACACAGTGGAGGAACAGGAAGAAGGGGAGGTGTTGGAGTGGCGTGAATTTCTGTTCAGGACGCAAGCCACATGCGAATCAGATGCGTGCCCATAGAAGATAATGGGCCTGAATTCGCACCTGATCCGTCCCGCAACGCACCAAAGACGGTTGCGTCTTTTCGTCAATTCGCATTGCGCATGCACCAGACATGTGTGAACATGTGCCACAATGAGTTTTCAAATGTCCTGCGACGCTGCAAATTCGCTATAGTGTGAACCCAGGCTTAAGGTTTGCAGTCCTCACATAACAGGGGATCCAGCACTGGCAGTTCCAAGCCCTCCATTTCAGCCATGCTGCAAGCCCAAGGGTATTTACCAAAGTTTTAGCGGAGGTGGAGGCTCACCTTCAGGGGATTTCCCTAATCACAAACTTAGACGATCTCCTGGTTTATGACCCTTCCCAACAGCAGGTGTGAGCAGACCTAAAAAAGGGACATCCTCACCTTTATAAACGCTGGGGTGGATTGTCAGTCGTGAGAAGTCATCCGTAGATCCTTCCCAGACAAGTGTTTTTGGGATACTTGGTAGACTCCAGGGTTCAGAAGCTCTTCCTACTAGAAGAGAAAAGGAGAAATGTAGTGGAGATGGCTTCATTCTTGCTAGAACTCGGGGACTGTTCTTGCAGACAGATCATGAGGGTTCTAGGACTGATGTCCTCATGCATCCCAGCAGTTCCTTGGGTGCAACTTCATTCCAGGGAACTCCAGTTCTTCCTTCTCTCCTCCTGGGATTCCCTGGATGGGAAGGTGTCCATCCAGCAAAAATAAAAGCCTCCCTAGGGTGGTGGCCTTGGGCTCAGTGGGACCCTGTCAGACTAACAACCGATGTGAGTTCCTGGGGTTGGGGTGCCCACCTGGAGGATCTTGGAGCCCAGGGATTCCTGGATCCTGGCTCAAACAAAAGCTTCCTCCAATTACAGGGAGCTCCTGACAGTAGGACAGGCCTTGAGGGCATTCGAGGACAGGATTCAGGGCAAGAAGTGCCGATCCTGTCAAACAATGTAACCACGGTTGCTTACCTAAACTGTCGGGGGGAGGGGGCAGGTCCCAAAATCTCCTAAAGTCCCTTGAAGTTCTAAGCTGGGTGGAAGGGATCCTTCCCTCTATATCGGTGGTCCACATAAAAGGGACCGCCAATATATAGGCAGACTTTCAAAGTCGACAACCCATCCATCAGGGGGAAATGGGAGCTGAACAAGGTAGTTTTTTTTTTCTCAGATAAGACGGTACTCTGGGGTCCTGGATATAGACACTGACTGTGCTGTGTGAGTCGGGTGCCGTTGTCCATAGCAACCAGTGGAAGTTGCTGCCAAGCCACTATTACACTGCATATCCAGTTGCCCCAACCGCTGCTAGGACAGATACTTCTTAAAAACCTTCTACAGCCTCAAACACAGACAGTATGCATTTGGGGCTACACACCTGTTTTTTCTTTATCGTACATCATGGGACACAGGGCCTTAAGTAATTACTTAATGGGTTATAGGCCACCGTCAGATGATGGACACTGGTGTACCCAATCCAGGAAGTTCACTCTCTATATAACCCCTCCTTCTTCCAGGAGCACATTGTTTTTTTCGCCAGTGTCTAAGGTGTTGGTCATGAGTGAAGATGTGCTCTGAGGAGCTCCTGGAGGTATCCATGCTGCATTCAAATAGCCTCCATATACCAGATCCATCCAAAGTGCCACTGAGGCAAAAGTGGATGGTACCTGGGCCTCGTATCCGAAGCACGAGGTTTTGCCTGTAACGTCTCTTTGTAGGTCTGGACCCCGGGACCCAGGGCTTTGGTCATGCTACATTACCTAAAGCTTTCCTGGTGGGGTGCTTTTTACAGGTCCAAGGGAGTGGAACCCCCGATATATAAAGGGCACCCGGTCCTTGAAGGTTTGCTAAACGCAGCCCACCATGATGGGTGAAGGTTGGATTGTCTGTTAATTCAGCAAATCCTGTGGCGGGGTAAGGTAGGGGAAGAAACTTAGGAACTGAAAAGTCCACCTATGCTTTCTTCTTTAAGGGAAAACCTTTTGTCATGCCTTAATTTTCCACTAGAGGGAGTCTATGCACATACCTTAATCTGTTGCCTTCACGGTAAGATCAGTGTCAGTCTGTGTATGCCTGCAGCAGCTTGCAGGGGGATTCTCTCAGGTAAGAGATCTGCCAAAATGCTTTTTTCCCTTATCGTCTTTCAGGACAGCACCTGAGTGACTCCTCCCCTTGCCAACAGGAAACACCTCTTCCACCAAACTTTAAGGCTCCTTCGAACATGTAGTCAGTTTTTGTGTTTCCTCCGGAGGGAACACTTTGTGGGAGATCAGGGGCTCTCAGGTGCGGTCCTAGATTTTCTACTCCACCAATTTTATTTTTTTCTTACCTCAGAGAGCTGTTTCCTCCCATTCCACAGCGATGTCTGAGGCTGCTGGCTGGGCTCCTTCTCCCCCTTCCATATGGGCTCAGGGAGAGTCCAGAGTGCTGTGGGCTCTGTCCCTAGGTGGCGGCAGGGCGCAGCGGTGACCATTTGTTATATTTTTTCCTGGTCCACCGCTTGTTGTCTGTAAACGCCGCCGCCATCTTGGGGATGGCGTGCTGTGACTCTATCTGCCGGAAGTGAGGCATCCGGAGGGGACGGGACCCACGGAGCAGGCGTACGGCGTCATTTCTGCCAGAAAGCGCAGGGGGAGAGGGGAGGAACGGGGCTGGTGCTCATTAGGCAGTTCCGGTCTGGCGCACTGGCGCTATTGTGGTCCGGAACTGGCGTTTTCAGACACACAGCAACGCAGCGCACCTCAATGGAGTCGATGGCGGCGAGTGGGACAGGCATCAGCAAGGCCCTGGTAAGGGGCAGTTGTATACTGTCCTCCTTTACAGTGGGGTCTCTCTCTCTTACCCCCCCCCCCCCGGTAGCAGGGGCCTGTCTGGGCACATAAGGCAGTTTTCTTTTTTCACTGTGCACCTGTGGTGAGCCTCCTTACAAAATGGGACGGGTTGTTCTCACTGGGGTGAGTTTCTCCTTTTGTCTCACGGCAGGCCAAGAGCTCTGATCCAGTGGCAAAAAGGAAATGCCCCTCCTGTAAAGCAAAGTTACCAGAGGGATGGAAGAAGACTTTATGTCAATCCTGCATTGAATCGCTAGTGAAAGAAGAGGCTTCCTTTGCTTGCAGCGACTTGATTGCATCGGTTAAAAAATAGCTTGATGCGACTATTCAATCATTTCACTCTTCACTAGCAAACCCATCCCTGGGTCAACCATCTGCCTCACAGTCCTCCCTAGGCTCACCTGTGATCCCTTCGGTGGAGAATGAGTCATCTCTTACCCAAGGGGGGCATTCCCCCGCCCTGTCTAGAGAAGAATCTGAGGGGGAGGAAGAAGGTGAAGAGTTGCCTTCAAAGTTTAAACTGTCTTTAGAACAGGTAGACGGCCTGTTAAAGGCTATATATACTACACTGGGTCTGGAGGAGGAAAGAAAAGAGTTGTCCCTGCATGACAAAATGTACGCAGGACTCAGCGAACCAAAAAATCGCAGCTTCCCAGTACACTCAGTTATCTCTGAGACTATTAACCACTTCAGCCCCGGACCAATCGGCACCCAAAGGACCAGGCCCCTTTTTGCGATTCGGCACTGCTTCGCTTTAACTGACAATTGCGCGGTCATGCAACGTGGCTCCCAAACAAAATTAGCATCCTTTTTTTCCCACAAATAGAGCTTTCTTTTGGTGGTATTTGATTGCCCCAGCGGTTTTTATTTTTTGCGCTATAAACAAAAATAGAGCGACAATTTTGAAAAAAATTCAATATTTTTAACTTTTTGCTATAATATCCCCAAATAATATATATAAAAAAACATTTTTTTCCTCAGTTTAGGCCAATACGTATTCTTCTACATATTTTTGGTAAACAAAATCGCAATTAGCGATTATTGATTGGTTTGCGCAAAAGTTATAGCGTTTACAAAATAGGGGATAGTTTTATAGCATTTTATTAATATTTTTTTTTACTAGTAATGGCGGCGATCAGCGATTTTTATTGTGACTGCGACATTATGGCGGACACATTGGACATTTTTGACACATTTTTGGGACCATTGTCATTTATACAGCAATCAATGCTATTTAAATGCATTGATTCCTGTATAAATGACACTGGCAGTGAAAGAGTTAACCACTAGGGCGCGGGGAGGGGGGGGGTTATGGTCTGTGATGTGTGTTTTTTTTTTTTTTTTACATTAGGGGCTCTCCCGATGACAGGGAACAGCCGATCAATGACAGGCAGTGTAGGAAACGCGGGGAGAGGTTTGTTTACACAGACCTCTCCCCATTCTTCAGCTCTGTGACCCGATCGCGGGACACCAGCGGCGATCGGGTCCGCTGGTCCTGCGGCCATGTTCACGGAGCTCCCGACCGGGGTCGCGAGGTCGCCGCCGGCGGCGCGCCCACGACCCCACGGCTAGGCAATTAAAGAGGACGTATATATACGTGCCTTTGCCTAGCCGTGCCATTCTGAGGACGTGTATATATACAGGAGGCGGTCGGGAAGCGGTTAAGAGGGAATGGGCAGAGACGGTAAGAAAACATTTTTTTCCTAAAAACTTAAAAAGGCATTTTCCTTTTGACGAAGACCCGGCAGAAGTTTGGAACAAGAATCCCAAACTAGACGCCGCCTTCTCCCAAGTCTCTAGATCTACCGATTTAGCCTTTGAGGTCATGGGGGTATTAAAAAACTCAATGGATAAAAGGATGGATCAGCAGCTAAAAAGGGGCTTGGCATTCCATCATGGGAAATCTCAAACCTGCGATGGCGACTTCTGTCGTCTCTAGGAATATGGAGTTCTGGTTGAATCAACTTAAAGCGTAAGTAAACCCATCGATTTAACAGTCTAAAAAAAAAAGGCATGCTGTGAATGCTAACTGCACATTGGCTGTGCTCTCAACCAAACAGTCAAACCATCCAATGGCTGGTGTCATAACGGATCACATGTGCAGCACTGTGGCAGTTGAAGATTAAACAGAGGCAAAGATGGCAGCTTCCTTGGCTGAAAACGATAGGGGGGTTTACTTCCACTTTAAGGCCCATATTTCGTCAGACTCTCCAAAACAGGAGATTTTGGATTCCTTCTCAACCCTTTCTGCTGCTGTAGCCTTTATATCTGATGCCTCAGCTGAGTCTATCAAAATGACGGCTAGATCTGCAGCCTTAGCTAACTCTGCCAGAAGGGCTCTATGGTTAAAGACTTGGCCGGGAGACACGGCATCCAAAAACAAGCTGTGTGGGATATCGTTTCAGGGGGATTTTCTGTTTGGTCCTGACTTTGATGCTGTGCTAGATAGGACAGCTATCAAAAAGAAAACACAACCAGTTAGGAAGTTTTTTCGTCCCCAAAGGACACAGCAACAGAGCAACAAACCCCAAGAAAAGAGAAGGAATTGGTCGTCACAGAAGGGCAAAGGAAAAGGAAATGTCCTTTTCTATCCTCCTGCGGCCTCTGGTAAGGCACAATGACTTGGACTTGCCAGTAGGGGTAAGGCTTCAGGGTTTTCTCCCCTTTTGGGCCAGTGTGACAGAAAGTGGATACATTCTGGACACGCTGTCCCAGGGTTACAGAATAGAGTTTTTAGCGCGCCCGCCAGAAAGATTCTCTGTAACAAATCTGTCAAGGGATACAACAAAGGCCCTGGCCATGAAGAACCTTTTAAAGGATCTGAGACACCAGAGGGCCGTTGTACCTGTATCTCCAGAAGAACAGGGCCAGGGATTCTATTCTCACATTTTTCGAATAAAAAAAAACATCCAGAAACTACTGGTTGATCCTCAACCTGAAACCATTGAACAGGTCATTACAAGAAGTTTTGTATGGACTCAATTGTTACGGTCAGGAACATGCTGACCAAGGAATGCTTCATGGCATCAATCGATCTGAAAGATGCTTATTTGCATATCCCTATGGCACCTCAGTCTCAAAAGTTTCTAAGATTTGCGATGAACATGGGCAGGGAGATTGTACATCTTCAATTCAGGGCCCTTCCCATCGGTCTTTTGTCAGCTCCTCGTATTTTTACGAAGGTAATGGCGGAAGCCCTCGCCCCCCTTAGTCTCCAGGGGATTGCTGTAATCCCATACTTGGACGACGTCCTCTTCTTCGCCCCATCCAGGGATAAGCTGCAGGAAGATCTGAACAAGGCACGCAGTCACTTAGAGACACTGGGGTGGTTAGTGAACGTTCAAAAGTCCAATTTCATTCCAGCCCAGCAGGTGCTTTTTCTGGGACACTGGATAAATTCGGTAGAACAGAAGATTTTTCTCCCAGAGGAAAAAATTACCAAGATCCAGAGGGCAGTATCATCTCTTCAGACAAATCAGCAGATTTCGGTACGAAGAGTTATGTCAGTTCTGGAGTCATTGACCTCTTCAATGCCAGCCATACAGTGGGCAAGGCTGCATTTCAGGCCTCTCCAGAGGTTCCTTTTAAGGACATGGGACCACAGGACAGAGAGCCTCGACTCCAGGGTGAGAGTTCCCACCAGGGTCAGACGCTCGATGTGGTGGTGGAGAGATCAGGTAGTTCTGCAGAAGGGTCTTCTTCGGTCACTCCCGACCGAAAAGGTGGTCACAACGGACGCCAGTATGTGGGAATGGGAGCCCACATGGTTTAGGACTTGGCTCAGGGGACAAAAGATCGTCAAATTGGAGAGAACTAAAAGGTTGCTTTAGCCTTAACTGTCTTCTCCCCAAACCTCCTAGGTTTCCATGTCCAGATACTATTGGACAACACCACTACTGTAGCCTACCTGAACAAACAGGGGGGCACAAGGAGCAGATCTCTTCTCTTACTATCGATGGAGATTCTGGAATGGGCAGAAAACAATCTTTCTCTATCCGCAGTCCATCTTAAGGGTACGTTAAACGAGGTAGCGGATTATCTGAGCCGACAGAGGGTTCAGGAAGCGGAATGGAGCTTGAACACAGAGGTGTTTGCTCTGATCGTCAGAACCTGGGGCCTTCCACCGGTAGACCTGTTTGCCTTGAGGCAAAACACTCAGCTTCCTCAGTTTTTCTCCCTTCAAAGAGACGACAGTTCTCAGGGGACAGACGCTCTGGCACATCAGTGGAATTTTCACCTGGGGTATGCTTTTCCCCTTTTCCAGTTAATTCCGCTGGTGTTGAGAAAGATTCAGAAGGAAAAGGTATCAGTAATTCTGATCACCCTATTTTGGCCAAAGAGAGCTTGGTTTTCCTTAGTTCTACAGTTAGCAGTAAAACCAAGTTTGCAACTTCCGCTGAGTCACGATTTGTGGACACAGGGGCCAGTTCATCATCCGGACGTAGGCAGTTTAAAACTCACTGCCTGGTATCTGAGGAGCAAGTGTTGAAAAGCAAAGGCTTTTCGGAACGGCTAATAACCACTTTACTCTCTAGTAGGAAGAAGGTAACTAGAGCCATTTATGCCAAGGTATGGAGAGTATATGCTTCTTTTTGTCATGCAGAACATATATATGTAAAAAACCTAGTCTCAGTTTTGGAGTTTTTGCAAAAAGGTGCAGACAAGGGTCTTGCAGTCAGCACTCTTAAAGTAAAGGTGGCCCCCTTAGGGGTTTATCTGGAAAAATCCAGATAAGAATCCCTGCAAAGATTTCTGCTGTTCGTGTTAGAACTGCAGCATTTCCAGTTTGTAGCTCTGCCCTTCGGGCTAGCTACAGCACCCCGGGTGTTTACAAAAGTCCTGGCCCCACCTCTAGCCAGGTTAAGGGCACAGGGCATAACAGTCTTGTCGTACCTAGATGATCTATTGCTAATAGACCAGTCGGTGGCTCGTTTGGAGAAAAGCGTGCGCATTACAACCAGTTTCCTGGAAAGTTTGGGTTGGATTCTCAACCCAGAGAAATTTTCCTTAATGCCGCTAAAAAGGCTGGAGTACTTGGGTCTGATCATAGACACAGCCCAGAAAAAGTTGTTCTTGCCTCAGGCAAAGATCAACTCCAAAAGAGAGCTGGTGCGGATGGTCAGGTCAAAGGGCAATTCCCTCTATTCGCCTTTGCATGAGGTTGCTAGGAACCATGGTGGCTTCATTCAAAGCGGTTCCCTATGCCCAGTTCCATTCAAGACTGTTGCAAAACAGTATCCTGTCTACTTGGAACAAAACGATGCAAGCTTTAGACTTGCCAATATGGCTGTCCCCAAAGGTGTCCCAAAGCCTCAGTTGGTGGTTACTAACCCAGAATCTGCTGAAAGGAAAATCCTTCAGACCAGTTATCTGAAAAGTGGTAATGACAGATGCCAGCCTTTCAGGCTGGGGAGCAGTACTAGAAAAGACAACTGTCCAGGGACAGTGGTCAAGAGCCAAAAGAACCTTGCCCATCCATATCCTAGAGATTCGGGCAGTGCATCTGGCTCTAAAGGCCTGGACTTCCAGGTTATGGGATTGTCCTGTCAGGATCCCATCCGACAATGCCACAGCCGTGGCCTATATCAATCATCAAGGGGGCACCAAGAGTTTCTCAGCGCAGAGAGAGGTGAACCATATTCTAACTTGGGCAGAAAGGAATGTTCCTTGCCTATCGGCAGTCTTCATTCCAGTAGTAGATAATTGGCAAGCGGACTACTTGAGTCGCCAGCAGTTATTCCAGGGGGAATGGTCTCTTCACCCCGACATATTTTGGGCTATTTGCCAAAGTTGGGGACTCGGACGAAGATCTTCTAGCGTTCAGGTTCAACATGAAGTTAGTCAACTTTGTGGCCAGAACAAGGGATCCACACGCATGCGGAACAGATGCGTTGGTGACCCCGTGGGATCAGTTTCCACTGATCTATGCATTTGCCCCTATTCAGTTGCTGCCTTGACTTCTTTGCAGGATCAAGCTGGAAAGAAAGCCGATAATTCTGGTAGTACCAGAATGGCCCAGAAGGTCATGGTATACGTAAATCGTAAAGATGGCAGTGGAGGGTCCATGGTCCCTCCCACTATGGCCACATCTGCTCTCACAGGGACCGATATTCCATCCTACCTTACGGTCTCTAAATTTAACGGCTTGACTATTGGGCTTTCTGGGTTAGAGTTATCTCTACCCTCATTAATGCAAGGAAGCCAGCTTCCAGAACTACATATTATAGGGTCTGAAGGGCTTATGTATCCTGGTGTGAATCCAAGGGTTGGCACCCTCGGAGATATACCATAGGCAGAATTCTTGCCTTTCCACAATTAGGGATAGAGATGAAATTGGCTTTGAGTACTGTTAAAGGCCAATTCTCAGCTTTATCGGTCTTATTTCAAAGACCGCTTGCTACACATTCTTTAGTCCGGGGTTTTATGCAAGGAGTGATGTGGCTTATTCCGCCAGTCAAACTTCCCTTGAACCCTTGGGACTTGAACTTAGTTTTGTCCGTCTTACAAAAAAAGCCATTTGAACCAATACAACATATTCCCTTAGTCCTTCTGACAAGGAATTTGGTATTTTTGGTTGCTATATCCTCAGTAAGGGGGGTTTCGGAATTGGCTGCTCTTTCTTGTAAAGAGCCATATTTAATTATTCATGAGGACAGAGTGGTGTTACGCCCTCGTCCAGACTTTTTGTCAAAAGTGGTTTCAGGTTTTCACCTGAACCAAGATATTGTCCTGCCATCGTTTTTTCCCAAACCATGTTCCAGGGAAGAGAAGTCACTACATTGTCTTGATGTGGTGAGAGCAGTGAAAATCTATTTAAACACAACTGCTCAGATTCGTAAGACTGATGTCTTATTTATTCTGCCAGAAAGAAAGGACAGGCAGCGTTGAAATCCACTTTCGCTAAGTGGATTCGGCAAGTTATAATTCAAACTTATAATTTAAGGGGAAAGATTCCCGCTTTTTAATTTAGGGCGCACTCTACCAGGGCGGTTAGTACTTCTTGGTCAGTGCGTCACCAGGCCTCCATGGCTCAGATCTGTAAGGCTGCAACTTGGTCTTCAGTGCATACATTCACCAAATTTTATCAGGTGTATGTAAGGAGGTATGAGGATATCACCTTCAGGCGCAGTGTGCTGCAGGCAGCAGTATAGGTACTCAAGTCTGGGGGAACCCTCCGGGTTGTCTTCCTCCCCTCAAGTAGCATTGCTATGGGACATCCCATTAAGTAATTACTTAAGGCTCTGTGTTCCATGATGTACGATAAAGAAAATAGGATTTTTATAACGGCTTACCTGTAAAATCCTTTTCTTGGAGTACATCATGGGACACAGAAGTCCCTCCCCTCTTTTTGGATTTAAGTATATTGCTTGGCTACAAAAACTGATGTGCTCCTGGGAGGAGGAGGAGGGGTTATATAGGGAATGAACTTCCTGGATTGGGTATACCAGTGTCCATCACCTGAAGCTGGCCTATAACCAGTTAAGTAATTAATTAAGGCTCTGTGTCCCATGATGTACTCCAAGAAAATTGTAAAAAATAATAGGATTTTTATATCTTTTATTATTTTATTTTTTTTACAAATGTAATTATTTTTTTCTACAATCTTTTCGAACTGCTCTGTTAGGGGGCTTTGGTGGAGCGGCATTTACTGGAACCGATCCCCTGTAGTTACCCCTGCAGGAGCAGAAAGAGGGTGGGAGGGAGAGGAGGCAGGTTCCCCTTTTTTCTGCTTGTCAGCTTCCTGGACCCCCCCCCCTTATTTTTGCTTGTCAGCTGTCCAGGCCCCATACAGGACCAGTGGTACCTCCTTATCGGCGGCCCTGCTGCAGTATAATGTCTGCAGTGCTGACTAAACAAAAAATTTACCAATAGTCCCATTTGAGAGAGATTGATTACTAGATCAGCTCTGACGAATGCGGGTATTGGATCCCTGCCCTCCTCATTAACTTGTGACAAAGGACCGGCTAATCTCACACCGCGCTGTCACTTGCATAACAATGCCACTCTCAGCTGCACCCAGCACAAAGATTTTCCAGTTTGCGGGACCACAATCTAGGTGCCAGGGACCTGAGTGCAATTGTCACTGGGCTAATTAAGCAATTAACCCTTTAACTGCCCCCCACTGACCTTTGATATGGAAGGGTCAGAACGTCCATCAATTTAGCATTACATTTATGATTTTAGAATAATCATCTATAACACACACTGTCACCACAGACGGGGATGGTCAGAGGATTGTCCTATACAGTAGCACTCTTCAAGAGACAGGTTCTTTTTTAGCTTGCATTAAGAGCTTTAGGGACAAGGTTAACACTTTTCAAAATAATGTTTTAACCACTTCAGCCCCGGAAGAATTTACCCCCTTCCTGACCAGAGCACTTTTTGAAATTCGGCACTGCGTTGCTTTAACCACTTTCAGACCGGACCAATTTGCAGCCAAAGGACCAGGCCCCTTTTTGCGATTCGGCACTGCGTCGCTTTAACTGACAATTGCGCGGTCGCAAATAGAGCTTTCTTTTGGTGATATTTGATCGCCCCTGCGGTTTTTATTTTTTTGTGCTATAAACAAAAAAGAGCAACAATTTTGAAAAAAAACGCATTCTTTTTTACTTTTTGCTATAATAAATATCCCTCAAAAATATATAAAAAAAACTTTTTTTTTCCTCAGTTTAGGCCGACACGTATTCCTCTACATATTTTTGGTAAAAAAAAAAATCGCGATTATTGATTGGTTTGTGTAGAAGTTATAGCGTTGGGGAATATGGGATAGTTTTATAGCATTTTTATTAATATTTTTTTTTACTAGTAATGGCGGCGATCAGCGATTTTTTATTGTGACTGCGACATTATGGCGGACACATCGGACATTTTTGACACATTTTTGGGGCCTGGATCTTTGGAGTTAACCACTAGGTGGCAGTGTAGGGGTTACATATACCTAGAGGCGTGTTTGTAACTGTGGGGGGGCGTGGCTGGCAGCTAGTGAAGGCTGATCTCTGCTCCAATCACAGGGAGCAGAGATCGGCGTCACTAGTTGCTAGGCAGAACGGGGAGATGCTGTTTATTTCCGCATCTCCCCGTTCAGCCTTCCTGTGAGACGATCGCAGATATCCCCGCGGCGATCGAGTCCGCGGGACCCGCGACCGGCCTCACGGGGGGCGCGCGCCCGATGGCACGGCGGCATCTTAAAGGGGACGTACCTGTACGGCCTTATGCCTGTCCATGGTATTCTGTCGACGTACATCGTCGTGCGCTGGTCGGAAAGCAGTTAACTGACAATTGCGTGGCTGTGCGACGTGGCTCCCAAACAAAATTGACGTCTTTTTTTTCACAAATAGAGATTTCTTTTGGTGGTATTTGATCACCCCTGCGGTTTTTAATTTTTGCGCTATAAACAAAAAAAGAGCGAAAATTTGGAAATAAACGCATTATATTTTTTACTTTTTGCTATAATATATATCCCCAAAAATATATAAAAAAATATTTTTTCATCAGTTTAGGCCAGATACGTATTCTTCTACATATTTTTGTTTAAATAAAAATCACAATTGATTGGTTTGCACAAAAGTTATAGCGTTTACAAAATAGAGGATAGTTTTATGGCATTTTTATTATTTTTATTTTTTTTTTACTAGTAATGGCGATCAGCGATTTTTATCGTGACTGCCACATTAAGGCAGACACATCGGACATTTTTGGGACCATTCACATAGCAATCAGTGCTATACAAATGCACTGATTCCTGTGTAAATGACACTGGCAGTGAAGGGGTTAACCACTAGGTGGCAGTGTAGGGGTTAGGTGTGTCCTAGGGGTGTGTTTCTAACTGTTGGGGAATGGCTGTGTGTGACACGTCACTGATCTCTGCTCCGATCACAGGGGGCAGAGATCAGTGACAGTGTCACTAGGCAGAATGGGGAGATGCTTGTTTACATTAGCATCTCCCCGTTCTTCCGCTCCGTGAGAAGATCGCGGGTATCCCCGCGGTCCGAATCACGGAGCTTGCTGCGGGCGCGCCGACCGGCCGCCTCTTAAAGGGCAACGTACAGGTACGTGATTTTGCCTGTACGTGCCCTTCTGCCGCAGTATATCTGCATGAGGCGTTCAGGAAGCGGTTAATGATGAAAAGGTCAAAATTGGTGCAAATTAAATATTTACAGAAAAAGAGTCTTTCCAAGAAATAAAGACATAATACAGCAATGGAGAAATAAGGTAGAATTGAAATGCAAGAATACTTGCAATCAATGTCCTTGGGTTGAACAGAGTTCGGTCGATGAGCCAGGTGTCAAACGGTTCTCAAACTTGGGCAGGTGTTCCTGATTTTTTTCCTGATATTTTATGGTAAAGGAGAACTGGCAAACTGTCCTGGCATCTCTTTTCTTTGGGATCAAAGGGGTGTTGACAGATGGCCTCTTGACCAATTAAGCTTTGGAGGGTTGGTCACTGGGAGGTCACTACTTCATGACCATGTCCCAGGTACAGTTTGTGATAAATATTCATATCTCTACTGTTTACAGACTGCTAACATCCATATTATGATCCAGTGTGAAAGTTGCTTCAAAACAAATATAAACATGACGATGTCTATTTTTTATCTAGGAGGGATGAGCAGTGCCAGTAGTTCCCCATATGATCTGACAAAGGGGTGTCTGGACTTGAAATGCTACAAATTATGGAAAGTAAATATGTGCTATTAATATTTTGGAAGTTGTAAAACATGCTAAAGTTTCAGAATTAGACTCCTTTTGAAAGTGAACAGCAATAGATGAACCAGATAAATTTCGATCCATCTATGGCCAGCTTAAATCTGGCCATAGATGATCTAATTATTAACTTCTGTCTAACAGGGCTATTGGAAATGTGATCAGCGCCTGCAGCCAATTGGTTGATCAGTGTATTCCAACAGCAGAGAAGTTTCTTCTGTCAGAATACAATAGCACAGCGGAGAGAATTCCTCCATCCACCTTGCATGTGTGAATGGAGGAATCTATTTGATCGCCGTTGGGCTAATCAAAACAAAACAATCAAAAAATAAATAAAAAATGTATGGCCAGCCTACCACTACTGCAGCTATTCTCAAAAAATGTCTCTGCCAAGGCCCATACCAACCTGGTCTCATATCTTCTATATCAGTGATGGCGAACCTTGGCACCCCAGATGTTTCGGAACTACATTTCCCATGATGCTCTGGCACTCTGCATTGTAGTGGAGCATCATGGGAAATGTAGTTCCAAAACATCTGGGGTGCCAAGGTTCGCCATCACTGTTCTATATATAAGATTCTCCATGACTCGAATCTGACTACGCTAGATTCTCATGTATACATGTGGAGACGGGCTAAGGTACTTCTAACCCCTATTTCCCTCCCTCAATGGCAGGAGATCTGGACCTCCATATCTAAAGTTTCCAGATGCGTGGAGCAGAGAGAGACAGCTTATAAGGTCCTCATGTTCTGGTATAGGACCCCAGAGGTTATCCATAAATGTGATCCCTCTATATCCCAGAAATACCGGAGATGCTTACGAGATATGGGATCACACTACCATATCTTCTGGGAATGTCCGTTAATTTTGCCATTTTGGGCTTCGGTCCAATCAGTGCTTAGAGTGTTGGAGATGGACTTCCCAAAGGACCTGGCTCACTACTTGTTAGGCCTCCGAGTCCTTGGAATATCTAAACATGCCAAAAAGTTGATATCCTATATTCTCTTAGCTGCCAAGCGAGTAATACCTACCCATTGGTTATCTCCCAACCCCCCCCATACAATTCCAATTTATCTTGGCTGTAGCACAGATACGTAGAATGGAACATATGACGGTGGTGATTCATGATTCTCTGCCTCAATTCTCAAGGATATGGGATGCTTGGGACAACTCCTTCAATCCTGAATCACTATCCTAAACTAGTATCAAATGTCCCTTTAGGCAATTAGTCCCTTCATATTTGAATGATTAGCCTGAATACTATTATTATTGTATATATACTATTATTATTATTATTATATATATATATATGTTGTGTCAAGATCCATGGTGTACCCTCCCCTCCCTTGATTTTCTTTTTTCTTCTTTCTTCTGATTATGATATCATTTACTAAGAGATGCTTCTCTTTTTCTGTATAAGATGATAGTGATACTTCTCTGTATTGTGTTTTCTTTTTCTTGTTTTCTTGAAAAATTTCAATAAATATACAATTACAAAAAAAAAAAAGTGTCTCTTTTCCCTTCTCCTACCTATGCTGCCTCTATCTGTGTAAGGGGGTGATCAACATTGGCTATGAAATCCGGGAGCCACGCTGTCACCCATAAGTTCTCATGGCCCACCCATTGTCAGTGATCCCTCTCCTCTGCAGCATCCTCTCACTGACAAAGAGAAGGTGGAGCTGCAGGATCCTGTGACCAGATTTGAGCAGCTTAACCTGTTGCCGACCATCCCATGTACATTCACTGCGGGACGGCGGCAGCTCTGTGCAAAATAAGGTGCCTGTACGTGATCTGCGCTCGTGGGCAGGGGCCCGCGTGTGCCCGCCGGCCCGGCGCTGCCTTAATTTAGTTTAGAGCCAATGAATCTTCAGGTCTAGGCCAATGATTTATGGCCTGGACCTACTGATCGGTTCTGACAAATCACAGACATAGGATATGATGTAATCTTCTCTCCTGGAGTCCTTTTCGGATCCAGCTTGAGAGAAGATAACATCAATGAGTACCAGCACTACACTGACACCAGATCAGACATGGTCACATTTAACCCCTTGATTGCCCCACCACGGTAACCCTTTCACTCCTTGTAAGTGTCATTAGCTACAGTGTACATCATTTTTACTGATCGCTGTATTAGGTTCACTGATGACGCTAGATAGCGTTAGCGTCAGTCCCAGATAGGGTCAGGGTACCTGCCATATATTCCCTAACAAGATTTTAACCCTCTGATCACCCCCAGTTATCCCCTTTCATTCCCTGTCACAATATCATGTATTAGTGTCACTGGTGACGCTAGATAGAATGAGTGTCAATGCCAGACAGCGTCAGATTACCCGCAACATATGCATTATCACATTTAACCCTTTGATTGCCAGTAACACTAATGCCTCGTACACACGATCAGACATTCCAACAACAAAACCGTGGATTTTTTTCCGACGGATGTTGGCTCAAACTTGTCTTGCATACACACGGTCACACAAATGTTGTCGGAAATTCCGATCGGCAAGAACGCGGTGACGTACAACATGTACGACGAGCCGAGAAAAATAAAGTTCAATAGCCAGTGCGGCTCTTCTGCTTGATTCCGAGCATGCCTGGACTTTTGTGCGTCAGAATTGTGTACACACGCTCAGAATTTCCGACAACAAAGTTTGTTGTCGCAAAATTTGAGAACTTGCTCTCAAACATTTGTTGTCGGAAATTCTGACAGCAAATGTCTGATGGAGCATACACACAGTTAGAATTTCCAACAACAAGCTCACATCGAACATTTCCCATCGGAAAATCTGACCGTGTGTATGAGGCATAACACAGACACACTATACACCACCATTACTAGTATAATCTGAATGGATCAATATCTTTGATCAGAACTATACTAGATTCCCCAATAGTATAGTATTCCTAAAAACGCAGCATTAGCAGGTTTAGCCTTGACACCTGCGTTTAGCCCCTATGACCCCCCCCAAAAAAAAAGTTCAGTGTCAGTAGATCACTGTAAATTCTGATACACAGTACACAAAATTGCAGCGTTAGCAGAACCATGCCTGATTTCTGCTAGCACTAGCAGGTCAATTTTATTTGAAGCGGTTCAAACAGTCCTTGACAGCCAAGTGCTTTTTTTTTATCAGTTGCACTAGGTACCTATAAATTTGGTGGCCAAAATGTCAAACGAAAGGTACACTAGTGAAGAGGCCTACAGGATACCGAGCATGACAGATGAGAGCGGTGGGGAGTCCTCACTGTCAGAATCGGGCTTAGTATACGAACCTGTAGAGAGCAGTGGTACCCTGACAGATGGCTCTGATGATGGAGTAGAGGTCCCTGCTAAGGTCAGGCGTACCCGACTCCGTTCCCTGGTTGCTGAGGTGCTACAATCTCATGATGACTCTCGTATGCAGCAGCACTAGTGCTGCTCTACCCTTTGGTGAACTGGCGAGTACCAGCAGCCTAGTACATCCTGGTCGTAGACAAACCAGAACTGGAGTAACACTTGGTGGCGTGGCAAGTCCCATAAGTGCAGTTCAAGCTGGTGCGGTGGCTAGCACAAGTAGTGTCCCGCAGCCACCAAGAATTCAAAGACAGTCCCATAGTGCCCTTCCCACTGTGCTTGAAAATCCTGATTGAGAGCCCACAGATTCTGCAGAGCCCATACTAACCCCCCCCCCCCCCCCCCCATTCACTTGCCAACCCGGAATTCAGGTGCAAACAGCAGATTTAACTCGCCTTTATTTTATTTATTTTTGTTTAGCTATTTTTCACGTAAGATCCGCACGGATCTACTGTGAACCAAAGCAATTTATCGGCGCAAACCCAAATTCAAACCTTGCCAGACAATTTGCATGAAAACTTATCACAGTTTCCGAACTTAAGACTTTTCTGGGCCTAACCCTCAACATGGCCATTACTAAAAAGAATGAGTTGCGGTCATACTGGTCCACATACCCAATTCATCATATGCCGTGTTCTCTGCTGCCATGACCAGGGGTAGATAGAAGCAAATCATTAAAATTATGCACTTCAATGACAATGAATGGTGTCGTCCTCGGGATGACTCTGGATATGATCGGCTCCACAAAATTTGGCCCCTCGTAAATCACTTGAACCAAAAATTTGCAGCCTTGTATATGCACCAACAGTCTCTGATTAAGTTTTCTGGCTGCCTTTTTTTCAAACCATTTCTCCCCAGCAAGCGTGTCAGATATGGGGTCAAAATGTATAAGCTCCTCCGACTTTTTAAAAAATACATTTTTTAATGCTAAAAAAGTTTGGTTTTTACGTCTATAATCTGTTATTGTAAGGAAAGCAAGGAAAGTAAGGAATTGGTTGATTTCTTGTTGTGTTCATAAATGTGTAAAGTGGAAAAAAATAAATAACTGTAAATGTATATCCCTGTGTTGTACGGGTATGTCTTCTACATGTACGTTACTATGGTAGGAGGTATCTTGCTTTCTACCTCTTTTTCAAAACACTAATAAAATCATCTATTAAAAAATTGTTTTTTTTAAATAAGCTCTATAACAGGCTATACATGTAGTTTCTGGATTTACGAGGGAAAAGACTGCCCAGACTACATAGGGAGCAGTGGCAAGATTGTTTGCAACTTGTTGTCACCATTATTCAAAAAAGGGGTACCACTTGTACGTGGACAATTGTTACACAATCGTGATACTTTTTGAATTTGAAATTGGCACATGTGGCACTGTGCGACTAGTGGAGTATTAGTATAGGGTACAGCACAGTCTAGGGAACACATTCACACAGGGTCTGGAAAGATGTTGGATAGTTAGGACACTGACTTTTGCATTTTGAGAGACCCTAGCCTGGAACATTTCGTCTTTTAAAAAAAAAAAAAAAAACATAAAAAAGACAAAAATTGTTGTCGTTTTATTGAGTTAATGTTCTGTTCTTACTGTTTTACTATACTGGTATACTGTAATGTTTTATTGTTAACCATTGTTTGCTTTGCAGGTATTCCATTAAGCTGCAGCACTGATCTGTTTATTCTGACAGCAACAGGGTTTGCTTTCAGCATACATAAATCAACGACTACAGCGCTGTAAGAGGGCTTTTTACCACTGCAATAAAAAAAAAAAAAGAGCATATACGCCATAGCATAGGGCCTGAGGGGGACAGAGGGATATATATTTTTTTACTTTTCTGGGCAGAGATTTATTTATCCACATAAATTGATGTGAATAGAGGTATCTGTTTTTTTTTTTCCTTTAGCCCATGAACATTACATGTATACCCATCAATAGAAGTGGGTGGATGCAAGGCGGTATATTCTAATGGTGGGCATACCACACGCTTTGTGAATGGAGGAATCTGTTCTTCTTTTTTTTTTGTTCAGCCCACAGGCTGCATGGGGAAAATTACAATATATGCCCAATAAGGACGTTGCTGGACTTTGAGTGGTTATACCGGGATGATGCCTGCAGGTTTAGGCATCAACTTGGTATCACTTTTTTCAGCTGGCAGTCGGCTTTTATGTAAAAGCAATCCTAGCAGCTACTTAGCTGCTAGATTGTTTTTAGAAGCAGTTGGAGGGGACATACCCTCCGCCCCCCTCCTGCCGCCTTCCGAGGTTTTCTTGAGCTCTCCTGTCCCACCAGGGAACCCGAGAATAGAGCTGGTGGTTCCGCCAGCTGATCATAGTGCTAATTGGAGACCAGAATGGCTCCAATCATCTCTGTGGCCTAAGAAACCAGAAGCTACGAGCATTTCATCACTTCGGTTTCGGCTGATATAAACAGCACCATTTTTAAATTGGGAAAGCATCTTATCACACCGATCATGCTGTGGTCAGATGCTTTAAGGGCAAAGGAGAGATCTAATGGACCCCAAATTCTTCAAAAAAGAGTACCTTTCACTACCTATTGCTATCATAGAGGATATTTACATTCCCTGTGATAACAATAAATGATCAAAGAAAAAAATATTAACGGGACAGTGTAAAAATAAAATAATAAAGCAAAATAAATAATTAACCACTTCAGCCAGGAAGGATTTACCCCCTTAATGACCAGGCCATTTTTTGCGATATGGCTCTGCGTCGCTTTAACTGAAAATTGCGTGGTCATGCGACATTGTACGCAAACAAAATTTTTGCCCTTTTTTGCCCACAAATAGAGCTTTCTTTTGGTGGTATTTGATCGCCTCCTGTGGTTTTTATTTTTTGCGCTATAAAAAAAAAAAAAAACACGTCAATAAAAAATAAAAAATAAAGTGTGTGGTTTTTTTACTTTTTGCTATAATAAATATCCCCCAAATTAAAAAACAAACAAATTTCTTCATCAGTTTAGGCCAATATGTATTCTTCTACATATTTTTGGTAAAAAAAAATTGCTGCAATAAGCGTATATAGATTGGTTTGCACAAAAGTTAAAGCATCTACAAAATAGGGGATATATTTATGGCATTTTTATTATTAATTTATTTTTTACTAGTAATGGCGGTGATGAGTGATTTTTAGTGTGACTGCGACATTGCGGCAGACAGGTCGGACACTTTTTTTGGGACCAGGGATATTTATACAGCGATCAGTGCTAAAAATAGCCACTGATTACTGTATAAATGGTACTGGCAGCGAAGGGGTTAACACTAGGGGGCGATCAAGGGGTTAAGTGTTCTCTAGGGAGGTGTTTCTAACATTATGGGGAGTCTACTGACTGGGAGTAGAGAGAGACCGCTGTTCCTGATCACTAGGAACAGCAGGTCTCTCTCGCCTCCCCTGTCAGAACTGGGATTTGTTTGTTTACATTGACAGATCCCCGTTCTGGCTCCCTGTGGAGCGTTTGCGGGTGGCCGACGGACATCCCGGCCACGCGTATCAGCTCAGGCATCGCACCATGGGCACGCGCGCCTGCTATTTCTCTTAAAGCGGCCGACGTACACCTACAGTGATTTGCGCAGCCGTGCCAACTGGCCGCAGTATAATGAAGGCGGTTGGTCGGCAAGAGGTTAAAAAAAAATTAAAAACATGAAAGCACCTCATGCTCGCGCGCAAAGGCGAACGCAAGTATCAGTCTTGTGTGTCGTATGTAAACAGCAATTGCACCATGCATGTAATGTATCACTGTGAACATCAGATCAAGGGCATTAATTCTAGTAGTGGACCATCTGTAAATGTAAAGTGGTAACCTGTTAAGGCTTTTAAAAATGTATGAAGTTTGTCTCTGCTGCACGGGCGTGCACAATTTTAAAGCATGCAAAGTTTGGTATATATGTACTTGGCATAAAAGATCATATTTTATAATTTACCAAACAATTGGGCAATATATTGTGTTTTTGCATTTAAAAAAAAAAAAGTTTTCCCCCAAAATATTGCTTTTGGAAAATCGCTGCGCAAATACTGTATGACAAAAAATGCAACACCCACCCTTTTATTCTGTAGGGCCTCTGCTTTAAAAAAAGATATATTGTTTGGGGGTTCAAAGTAATTTTTTATTTTTTTTTCAAAAAAGTGTCGGCAAAGACTTGTGGCTAGAGTTGGTATGGTGTAGCACAGGGGTGCCCAACCAGTGGCCCGGGGGACACATGTGGCCCGCAGAGCCCTCTGATATGGCCCACGACTTCCTGCTCTGGGATGGCGGGTTGGCAAGCCCAGATTGTGGGTTGTCGACCCACCATCCCAGAGCATCAGTGTTGTTTAATGAAGCTGGCGGTAGAGAAAGCGAGTGGCTACAGAGCTGCATAAGCCAATGCTTCCTGTATGGCGCCGCCTCCTGTCATAAGCGGAGTGATACCAAATGCACTCTGCCTGGGACAGAAACAGCCGGTGATACCTGAACTGTTATTAAAGGTAAGTTTATTACTAAAATCACAATGTATATATGGGCATATCTCTTCTGCAGTGGTTACTGGGCTGCTTTCAAACTGATCTGCAGGTGCAGTGCAGAACACCTGTGGGTTACCTGCACTGAGCCATAGACTTCTGTTATTACCGGTGTGGTGAGCTTTCAGAAGGTGCACCACACCTGCAGGATATAATAGAAGTCTAATGCCACGTACACACGGTCGGAATTCTCGTCGAAAAAAGCTCTGATGGTTTTCCAGTCGGAATTCCGACGTAATTTCGCTCAAACTGTCTTGTCTACACACGGTCACACCAAATTCCAACAGTCTGTAACACAGCGGCATAAAACACGTTCGACAGCACTATAAAAGGGAAGTTTAATGCTTCCGAGCAAGCGTCGAATTGTTTCCGAGCATGCGTCTGAATTTTGCATGTCGGAATTGCATACACACGTTGCAAAGCCCGTCGGAAATTCCGACAGAAAAAGACCGATGGGCATACACACGGTCGGAAAATCCAAAGAAAAGCTCCCATCGGACTGTTTCCATCGGAAATTCCGACCGTGTGTACGCCGTATAAGCCAGAGCGCAACAGTGTGAAAGCAGCATTAGGCCCCTTTGGCATGATCGGTCCAACCCAATCGGACCTTTCATTCACCTCTATTGAGTCACAGATGTAATCAGACTTGTGGCCGTATACACCCACCTACCTCCAATCCGGTCCACTAAAAAAACAGAAGGGGGGATCCGTCCCATTCCATCATGGCAGATCAGTTCGGACGGCCCATAGAGTAGAACGAGCCATGTCCGTGTCCGCTCTGCAAATGCAGGGTGGAAATGGACCTGTCATCCGCTCCACTCATTGCGGCCCGCGACTGGTTACTAAGTCGTTTAAGTGGCCCTCGCTCTTTAAAAGGTTGGGCACCCCTGGTGTAGCATAAGCTAATGTTGGGCATAAAATGCCAGGACAGTTCAAACACCCTCCAAATGACCCCTTTTTTGGTAAGTAGACACCTCAAGGTATTTGCTGAGAGGCATGTTAAAGCGGTTCTGCACTCTGTAAAAAAAATTTTTTTTTTTAGGATGTAATATAAAGTATGCTTACCTTTATTAGGGGACTCACCTGTTCCATCTTCCATCTCGATCGCCGCCGGTTTTCGTCCGATGAAGTTCCTCGTCTTCTTCTTTAGTGCTGGGGGCCATCTTGCCTGTGGGCATGTGAAACACCCACAGGAACTTTAGATGGCCCAGCATGCACCGCCGTTACTCGCGCGTGCGCAGTAACGGCACATCTGCCGACATCTCACGAGATTTCGGCAGATGTGGCCGAAATCTCGGGAGATTTCGGAAGATGTGGCCGAAATCTCGCGAGATTTCGGAAGATGCCCGCACTGACTCCTGGGATCAATGACACCAGATCCCAGGAGACAGTGCGCCGTGACGACGATCGACGCAGAGACCCCGCCCGCCGCCGCAGAGAGAGAAGACCGGAAGTCTTCAATTACAAGGTAAGTAAAAAAAAAAAAAAAAAAAAAACATTTCATTTAGTACTCTTTGCCTGATTTTGAAGGCAAAGAGATTTACTAAATGAAATGGGTGCAGAACCGCTTTAAGTCCAAGGAATTTTAAAATTTTTGCCACAAGTCTCTGGAATATGACAATGTTTTTTAAAAATTTTTACACAAAGTTGTCATGTAAATTATATATTACTCACAATGCCATGGTTATATGTGGAATTACATTCCAAAATACATTCTGCTGCTTCTCCTTAGTATGGAGATACCACATGTGTGAGACTTTTTGTCAGTCTAGCCGCATACAGGACCCCAAAATACAAATACCGCCTCCAGGCTTTCTAAGGGCATAAATAGCTAACTTTTTTTTTCTTTTTTTTGCGGTATGTTAATCAGTTTTAATGAACAAATGTAGCATAAGTACTCACAACAGTAGATTAAAAGCAGGCATGCAAGCCGCGGGGGAAGAACCGTCCTGAAGGGAGCACACCCGCGGCCGCAGCCGGCGCAGCGGAGGTAAATTGCTAATTTCACTTCCTCACTACCTATCACAGTTTCAGAGGCCATGAAATGCCAAGATAGCACAACCCGCCCCCCCCCCCCAAATTACCCATTTTGTAAAGTAGACACCCCAAGCTATTTGGTGGGAGGCACGTTGAGTAGTTTGCAGATCTTGCTTTTTGTCACAAGGTTTTGAAAATGTAAAAAAGAAAAATCTATTTTCCTTTTTCTTTCTTCTTTTTCAAAAAATTGTGGCAACAAATGAGCTCTGCAAAATACTCACCATGCTTCTTAACAAATACCTTGGGGTGTCTTCTTTCTGAAAAGGGGTCATTTAGGGGGGGGGGGGGCTTGTGCTATCTTGATATTCCAGGGCCTCTGAAACTGCGATAGGTAGTGAGGAAGTGAAACAAGCAATTTACGCCCTTAGAAAGCCTGAAGGCGGTGATTGGTTTTCGGGGGCCTTTACGCGGCTAGACTGCCAAAAAAGTCCCTCACCAGCTGTGGGAGCCAATAGTTAATATAAAGGGGGGGGGGGGGTGCATGCAGAAATTTTGTTACCTTAATGCATAGAATGCATTAAGATAAAGACAACCTTCTGCCTTTGAACCACTTTAAATATGGCCTTACACCCATTGGCTGAATATTGATCCATGGGTGGTCACTGTGGCACCACCTAGTTTGGCAAGCTTCAGTCTGAAGATCAAAGGGGGTGAGAGGAAAATTGTTGGCCGAGCAGTGTCAGGTATTCTGACAGCAGTGTGTGTCAACTGTCGGGATACTTTATCTCACATGGAAGATTTGTTCATCTGTGTAATTTTTAGCGTGGATGGAGGAATCTGTTTGATTTCTTTTGTTCAGCCCACATCAAGCATGACTTGCTTTAGAAACCATTTTGTATAAGTATGCATTTGCATCTGATTACTTGTTTTGGTGAGGATATAATTGAGGATTTAGGTTGAATTACCGGTTTTCAATCAAAGGCTAATACATACTTTTACAAACCAGCGCTGAAAGCTGACAAAACATGGTGTCAGGAAGGGCATGCCAGTAGACAACATGGTTCCTGTAGGTGGACTTCTGTGCCTTTTCACAGGCTAAATCATGCTCCCTCTCATACACGTAGGAATTTGGCTAATACGTATGTTAATGAGCGAATGCATATGGGCAAGCGCAAAGGTGTGCAGACACGTGTGCATCAGCCTGCACAGGTGTCAGATGTTGGCGCCAAATGGGCTATTTAAACGGTGTCAGTGCTGAAGATCCGTGCTGTTTTGTCTTTCAGCCTCCTGTGTTTCCTGTGACCCGACTTATCTGATGACTCTCTGAACTCTGCCTTTACCGACCTGGCTTGTCCTTCGCTTCTGTCTTTTCTATTTGCTTCTATTCCACTGATTGGCTCTTGACCTGTATTGTACCCAGACCACGCTCCTGCGCGCTCCTCTGTACCTGAGCCATTCTGCCAGTGTATGACCTGGCTTACCTGACTCTACTTCCTAAAACATCCTGCTGTACCTGATGTTCTACAGTCTGCTACCAGTGCATGCCTCAACTGTCTATTGTAGCCATTACCAGCCCGCTTAAGTCTGCCATGTGTGTTGGCTATCAGAATGTAATAGCTGGCGCTGTTGATTCATCCATTCATACTATTTAGTGTAGATGGGGATATCAAGTGATTTCTCTTGTGCAGCCCATGGGAATGAATGAGAGAAATAGTAGGGCTCTTTCACATGGGCTTTGTGCAGCTCTGTTCACCAAGGGATCTGTAAGCAGATCTCCTGCTGAATCGTAGCAAAACAGGGTGGATGTCAGCTTTTTTTTTTTTTTTTTACATCTGGGTCCATTCATTTGTATCCGTATTTACGCATCAGACAGGGATAGACCTGTGATGGCTCTATGGGTGACTGGATGTAAACAGACTTGTGTCCATTTACATCAGGCTACCTCCGGTCCGTCATGTTAGGTCCGGAAAAACAGAAAAAGATGGCGATAACCAATTAATTAGAAGCTTTGTGGTGTCGTTAGTTAAGAAGGGGCATGTTTTGGAGATGTTGCATGACATGATTTGGACAGCAATTGAATGTTGGGCGGAAAGGAGAGTTCAGAGTCCAGGGCATGTGGGGATGGACTGACTTCTCTTCAAAGAGAAGTCGGGAAGTGGCACGGGGGGGGGGGAATATTATGAGCTTGGTTTTGAATAAACTGAGTTTGAGGAAGTGTTGTGACATCCACATTTATATGTCTGTTAGTAAATTAGTTATGCATGAGAATGATAGATTTGGTATTGGAAGCTGTGGGAGACTGACCCAGTGCAGAGGTGTAGATCAAGAATAATTGAGGTCCAAGGACAGAAATCTTGGGGGACCCCAATGAAAAGAGGAATAGCAGAGGGGGAAATAGTGGAAGATGTGGTGAGCTAGATAAGATGAGAACCAACTAAGAGTACAGTCGCAGAGACCAAGAGAATAGAGTTTTTTGAGGGGGAGGGAGTGGCCAACTGTATCAAAGATGGCAGAGAGGTCCAAGAGTTAAAAGTACAATATAGTCACCATTGGTTTTAGCTTAGGCAGTTGTAGACTAAGCGTTCAAAGCATTTGGAAGTTAAGTGGAACAAGGAGATTGGTCTTGGGTTTTTAAGGTCGGTGGGCTCCAGCGACTGCTTTTTAACACCTTGCCTCCTGGCCTAGAGCAGACTGAAGGCCGAGCCGGCCTTTCAGCATTCTGACTGGACATCATATGATGTCCTCTCAGAAGGCACCACGCAGTGGTGTAATCTGTCATCGGCTGTGTCCACCAGACAGCTGATGACTGATTAGTGTACCTGACATTTCTTCACCACCCCTGCCTTCCGCTGCCCGGACTCTCCTGTCCCACCAGGAGACCCAAGCGGCCGCTGGCATGTCCGCCGGCTGGCCGGTGACCCATACAGCTGGAATCGGCTTTGATTAGGTCTCGGCTATGGTAATCCGGAAGAAACGTCATGACATCACTTCCAGTTTACTCGTGGACCAACAGCGCCAGTTATCAAAAATCGAAAGTATTCAAAAACGCATATATAAATCTTTCGGAATTTCACTATTGGATATTGTCATCTTTCCTATGATATTTTGGTATTTGGTGTCAGAGGAAGCGATCAGTGCAGTCCTTCATTTGATTGTTGAATGTCTGACCGTGATCCGTGCTACAAGATCCAGATTATCTTGAAACGCCTACCTATAATTTGGGGTCTCAACCGCTGGTAAGAGGCTGCATAATAAAAGATGGAGGGGGGCACTGGTGTACATGGACTGATTACCTTGATGGGTGACCATTGTGGTTGATTCACTCACAATATAATTACACAGATTTTTGAGGGCTTTCACTGTATCACTTAGGCTTGGTTCACATATATGCGAATTGGATGCGTTTTAACCGCAACATAACATGTGAACCGCAGCGGCTTTCAATGGAGCCGATTTACACATGTCTCATTTGGCTGTTGCACCTAAATCGCACCTGAACCAGTAAACAAAACCACACCAGACTGCAGCCAGACATGTGTGAACCAAGCCTAATTGGGGGGGGGGGGGGGGGGGGGGGGGGGGGGGGTGTTGAATGTAGTCTCTGGGTTGACGGGATTTTGGTAGCGAGTGAATTGTCGGGTGAATGGCTGGTTTTAGCACTTATATCATCCCAACACCATGCTTGAAATGTATTTCTATTATTACATTGTAATAATAGATCCCCCCTCCCTTAGTACGGACCCCCCTCTCCACTAAGTAGAGAACACCTCCCTCGGTATGGACACCCCTCTCCACTAAGTATAGACCCCCCTCCCTCAGTACGGACCCCCCTCTCCACTAAGTATAGACCCCTCCCTTAGTAAGGACCCTCCATCAGTATAGGCCCCCCAATAAATACAGACCCCCTCCTCCATTAGTTTAGACCCCCCCTCCCTCAGTACAGACCCCCCTCCCCTTCCACTTGTGCTAGTAGAGAGGTGGGGGTCAGAAATGTGCTGGGGGGGCACTTTTTACCTTTTTCCTGATCACTGTCCAGTGTCCACGGAGATCCTAACCCAGACTGCAGTGCCGGTGGATTGGTGTCTTTGGGGCTGCCCCCGCTAACAGTCTCGTCCGGCATGGTGGAGAGTGTTTGGCACGGAAGAGGAGAAAGTTAACTTCTCCTCCGCTTTGCATGCTGGGCAGAGTGAGTCGCGGCTGTGAGGTCACTGGTTGCTAGCCGCCAGGCGGCTATAGCAACCAATGACCAGAGTCTCAGGTGGAGCTGGAGGTGGAGCGAGCGCCAGCGCTATGGCAGGCTTTGCTCGCTCTGTCAATTTCATTCCGGGACAATGTATTGTCCCGGAATGAAGGGAATGAAGGTGCAGCTAATTGCAGGATTGTCCCGGGCAATCCGGGACACGTGGGCACCCTACTGTACACACAATCCGAAAATTGGATCACAGATCGTCCGTTTGTTTTTGTTTTTTTGCATGTTAGTCGCATATCGAAAATGGAGAGGTTACTAAAGTTACAAAAATTCTCGTACAACAGAATAAAAAATTGGAAGTGATGTCATGTGTTGTAGAGTATTTGTATTTTTGGACGACAACTGAACCGATTGAACGAAAATCGTATGAAAGCTCTGTGCTATGGATGCGATTATCGTACGATCGCTTCAAAAGCGATATTTTTCGTCCTATTTTCGGATCGTGTGTATGGGCCATAAGGGAGTGTGATCTCATGCAACATTGTTTCAACTTCACTGATTCGGTTTAATATTTAATGCATATTCATAAACAGAATATTTGTGTGAGAGTAAGGAGAGCTATCAGACCGTGCAACAGATGGTTTAATTGAAGAAAATTATATAAATTTTTTTTTTTTTTTTTAACAACCAGGTTGGTTCTTTATTATAACAAAAAATTGGTACAGAGTAAAATACAACAAGCAGTAAGATAAAACAGGTACAATAGCATGTAAGTACATATCCCGTAGCAGACAACTATCAATAGTACTATGGACAAGTAAGCAATAACATCACATCCTTGCAGCATGACACCTATACGTATCCCATACGAGATGGGGGGGGGGGGGGCACAACCCACACAACACTCTGTGCACACTCCAGGGGGAAGCATATCCCTGAGGCGATGAGGAGACCTAGAATTGTTCTATCCCTCCTCTGTTAAAAAAAAAGAATTGTTCTATCCAGGGCAACCATATACAGTCAAACTTTAGTGGGCACCCTCTGTTAGCATACGTTAACCTGTACATGGGGAGAACCGCATTAACCATAGCGTCCCAATGGGGGGGGGGGGGGGGGGACGATGTCCACTTATGAGGACTTCCTTCCTGGCGTAAAATACCAGCAAGGAAATCAACAACTTAGTGTATCTGGGCCGCTGGTCGTCCTCATGAATACCCAGTAGTGCCAGCTCAGGTGAAACAGGTACGGTAAGTTGCAGTCAAACATTAATACAGTCAAATATCTTGGCCCAATAGCGTTGGAGACGGGGGCAGGTCCAAAACATATGCAAAAATGAGCCATCGGTGGACTGGCACCTAGGGCAGTCAGGGGATCTAAGGGGGAAAATTCTGTGCAGCCTCTGCGGCGTGTAGTAGACGCGATGTAGAAATTTGGTGTGTATTAATTTATCCCTAGAGGATATAAGCATCTTTGACCCGTCCTCAAAGCACTCTTCCCAAGTTTCCCTGTCTAGGCTGGGGATGTCATTACTCCACTTATCCCAGAGGGTGTTCATCTTGGGCGAGTCAACCCCTAGCAAAATAAAATATAGGGTGGATAAAGTTTTCTGAAGCGTCACCTGCGCCAATGCATCCTTAACGGGATCCATCGCTAGGGTAACGCCACCTTGAAATTGTGCCCTAGCTGCGTGTCTCAGTTGGTAGTAGCGGAATATCATGTTCCCTGGGAGGCCATGTTTGGACACTAGGTCCTGAAAGGATAGCAGGGCGCCATTACTGACAACATCCCGGAGGACCACAATCCCATACCTAACCCACATCTGCGGATCCGGTATCGTTCTAAAGTGAGGGAGTAATGGGTTCTCCCATAGTCGCGTATCAGGCGAATATTGTCGAGGGTGAAGAAACCTCCTCCTTGCCACCACCCATACCTTCAGGGTCGTTTTAGTAGGGGGGGGGGCGCACAGTTGAGCCCCTATACACAATGTTCCTCAATTTCTGAAAGGAGCCCACTATAGCCGCCTCTAGACAGGTGGCTGCATTGGACCTGGACTGGGCAAACCACCACCGCATCGTGACCAACACCTCCGCCCAAAAGTATACCTGCAGGTTGGGCAACGCGAGACCTCCGCAGTGGGTTGGCAGCTGCAGTGTTGATCTGGCCAGTCGAGGGGAGGCACCCTTCCACAGGAACGTCCCAATATGCGTCTCCAGGTCCTTAAAAAAGGAAACCGGGATCCACATCGGGGAGTTGCGGAACATATAGTTGAACCGAGGTAAATAAAGCATTTTCAGCACGTTGATACGGCCCAGCAAGTTAAGTGGTAGATCTTTCCATTTAGAGCAGTGCTCTTTAAGCCTCGCAACAATTGGCCTGAAGGTCTCTGGTAACCACAATGCCCAGGTATTTAAACTCCTCGACCCAGAGCAGAGGGGATCTGGACTGTGATTCTCGTGGGCGAGGATCCAGTGGAAAAAGTATGGATTTGGTCCAATTGATCCTAACCCCCGAGAACCTGCCAAAGACATCGAAGACCCTCAGGGCCTCCTGGAGGGAGGTATCTGCGTCTTGTAAATACAGCAGCGCATCGTCCGCATATAACAAAATTTTCTCCTCCAGAGGGCCAATTTTCAGCCCCCGAATCCCTCTAGCCTCACGGATAAGAATGGCCAGAGGCTCAAGAGCCAAGGCAAAGAGGCTGGGCGATAACGAGCATCCCTGCCTCGTGCCCCTCTGGAGCCTCCTGATGTTGATATCGGTGCCCTTCCCGGAACCCCGTTTGATCCTGATGAATCAGGTCCTCTATGACAGTTGCCAACCGCAGGGCCAGAATCTTGGCGAGCAGCTTGGCATCTGCATTGATTAACGAGATGGTCCTGTAGGAGGCACAGTTTTCTGGGTCCTTACCGGGTTTGGGCACCAGTACCACCACCGCTTCTGACATAGATTCGGGTAGGGATTCCAGGGACGAGAATTGTTTAAGTAGTGAGACCATCTTTGGAGCCAGAAGATCCTGATGTACAGAGTAGAACTCTATTGGGAGGCCATCAGGTCCCGGGGACTTACCCGCCTGCATACAACTCAGGGCCTTCTGTACCTCCTCTAGTGTAATCTCCTCCTCCAGAGCCTCACATTTGCCCGGGTCTAAAGTAGGAAACGACACAAGGTCTAAGTAGTTAGACAATTCATCAGCAGAGTACTCCATCTTGGAGGAGTACAGCTCCTGGAAGAAATTCAGAAATTTACCACCAATTGCTTCTGGAGTGGTCAGGAGGGATCCATCTGGTTCCCGCAACCGACCAATGTGTGTGGTTGAGAATTGCCCCTTGGCCAGCCAGGCAAGAAGTCTCCCATTCTTGTCCCCATACTCAAACACCCTCTGGGCACTAGCTAGCATTGATTTCTTGGTGAGATCCACTCTAAGCAAAGAGAGCTTGCTCAAAGCAAACTGCCATGAGGCGTAATTATTCGGGCTCGGGTCATTAACATAGGCGCGTTCACCCTCTTGGGCTTGCAATTCTAGCTGCTGGAGAGACTGCACAGGACTTCTCTTTTTATCACGTATACGTTTAATATATTCCCCCCGCACCCAGGCCTTGAAGGCATCCCATGTGACCAAAGGGCTAGTAGAATCAGCGTTGTGCACCCAAAAATTGTACAACCCCTCGGGAATGTTCTCCTGTATGTCCGGCTCCATAATCCAGAATTTGAATAATCTCCACAGCCTCTGGCCCCCAGCCGCCGCCGCACACACCGTAACCAATATAGGAGCATGGTCTGAGATGCCACGAGGGAGGATCTCCGTAGAGACCGTCTCCCGTAGCAACCCAGCCATGTCCAGACGTGACAGCGATCGGTAGGTAGTGGATAAGCATGTGAACTGGGCGTCAGAGGGGTGAAAGTGACGCCAGAGATCAGTCAGACAGAAGGAAGTTGCCCACTGCGACAGCCCAGTACAGTGCGTAGCCGCAGCGTTCAACCTGTCCTTATCATTAGCCATTACTAAATTAACATCCCCCTCAAGCAAAACCCTATCCGCATTATACTGTACAGTTATAGACATGAGCATGTGCAGGAGTGCAAGATCTGCCGGGGGGGGGGGGTAAGTACAGCCCAATTATAACATAGGGAAAACCCGCTATCAAAACATGCATGAGGACATACCTCCCGTCCGGGTCAATCTTAAGTGCTAGTATATTGAAATCAAGGGACTTGTGCACCAACACACTCACCCCCCTAGCATAAGTCGAGTAGGTGGCGTGATAGTGCGCACTGACCCAGGCCCTCTTTAATGCCAGAATCCTGGATCCAAGCAGGTGAGTTTCCTGTAGAATGCATATTTTATAGTGATACCGTTGCAGGAATTTAAATACAAGAGAACGTTTTACAGGCGAATTAAGGCCCCTGACATTCCATGATATGACCGTAAAATTAGCCATAATCTCATATCAGCTATAAATTTCGGGCGCCGACTCTCTCGGGTGCCCCCTGGAGCCTCCAATCCACCCCCAATCCCTGCCAGTTTGGTGATACCCTTAGCACACAACAATGGGGGGGGGTGGCACTTCTCTATCCAGCCACCTGTTGTATATAAGTGCAGTAGACATAAAAAAAACAACCAGAAAATAAAAAGGAACAAAACATAAAAACCTGAGGACAGCAACGGCCATCCCTCCCCACCCCCACCCCGTGCCACTCCCAACTGTGGAGAGCACATGAGAACCCAGTTCAATCCAGAAATCGGGAGGCGTGTGCCCGATCCAAACTTCGTTAGGAAGAAAAACGGTCCACATTACGGTAGAGATACTGGAATCAGTAGTGTAAAATGTAAAAATGGCTAAATCAGGAGTAAAAGTAAAAAAAAAGGAAAATCAAAAAGGCAAATACCCCAAGAGAAATACTAGGGCAGATACACAGGGTGCCGATTTCAGCAGCATCCTTCAGGCAAGTGGTGAGGTAGGTACGGGGCCTAATCAAATGCAGGCTACCACTATCAAACAGGGCCTAGTGAGGCCTAACAGGAAAACAGTACGCGGATCAAAGCCCGGAGCGTAGGCCCAAGCCCCAGCAACAGTCATACCCCGTACCTCCAATAGCATAGAGCACCATAAGCCCCTCTTGGTCCGCAGCTCACCCGGTCATCCAGGAAAGTAAAATGCATCTTACGGCGGTAGGGTCTCCATCCGGGCCTTGGCATCTTTGGGGCTGGTAAACATCCGGACCGTCTCGCCGTCCACCACGCGGAGCTTAGCGGGGAAGAGGATACTATAGCGGATACCTTTTAGGCGGAGGGCTGCCTTCACCGCGTCGAACGACCGCCGTTGCTTCTGGGTCTCCAAGGTGTAATCTGAAAACAGCATGAGCCTGGTGTTGGGGATATCTCCAGCAGCAGGCGACGCTCGCAGCAGCTCATCTCTGTCCCTGAAGTTAAGTAGCCTCAGGATCAAAGTGCGTGGTGGAGCTCCCTCCGGGCCTGGTCTTGGCGGGACGCGGTGAGCTCTCTCCACCGTGAAATACGCCGATAGCTGTGCCGCGGGGAGGATCGTTCTCAGTAGATTCTCAGCGAACAACGAGGGATTCCTCCCCTCGACCCCTTCTGGCAGTCCTACGATTCGGAGGTTATTCCTCCGTCTCCTATTCTCTGCGTCCTCCGCGCGGTATTCCAGCGCCTTCACTTTTATTTGCAGGGTCCGGATAGCTGCCTCGTGGTCTGCAACAGCGTCCTCTGTACCACTGACCCTCTGCTCCACCGATGAAATCCGGGTGCGGATCTTGTCGAGATCTTGCCTCAGCAGTCCCACATCGAGCTGGACAGCCTCTATTTTATTGGTGAGGGTCGATTGGCAGAGGGTGATGGCAGCCATCACTTCAGGGATACCAGGTGGAGCGGTCTCTTCCTGATCCGTTTGAGACGCCATGCTGCTGAGGCGCGGGAGCGAGGGCCCCGGAGACAAGGCCGGAGCGGCTACTGCTTCCACACGCGGGGGAAATTTGAGCTTTTTGCCCTTCTGTGGGCCACCGGAGCATCTAGACGGCATACAAGGATAGGTATGAAGCAAGTTGGGGTATAATAGTCCAAGTTTCGGATGTTTTAGCGGGTTCTCGTCCAGCAGAGCTCTAAAGCACGTCCGCTCAGCTCAGCATCCCGGCCACGCCCCCGAAAATTATATAAATTTAATTTGTGTACAGTGTCGCATAACCATGTAATCGCCAGTCAAAGTAGTGCAATGCCGAACAAAAAAATGGCCTGGTCATGAAGGGAGTTGTCAGAGAACTCACGTTTCCCATGCCCGTCTTCGTTCAGCAGGAGTGAATCCTCACTCTGCGGGTGCCAGTACCCATGCGCAGTCTCCCCAACGGAACAGAACGAGCTCTGGAACGTGCGGGCGTACCCGCGTACCAACGCGAACGTGTTGCGCTTCCTCGCCTTCCAATACGAACGGGTGCACGCACTCGCAATCGCGCACGGACGCTCACCTCCACCAATCCCAGCACAAGGGCGCCCTATATAAACAGGGCCTTCACATGGTGTCAGTGCTGGATCGTCTTCAGTCTATGTCCTGAATACCTGCCTGAATTACCTGCTACCTTGTTCCTGATTTACCCGGCTTACCTGATTACCTTCCTGGATCAACCCTGCTTATTGACTGCCTCTACTGAATTGACCTCGGCTTGGATTCCTTGACTACGGCTCTGCTCTTCGATTTTGTACCTCATCACCTGCCCGTTGCCAACCTTTGCCTACTTTGACCACGAACTTGCCTTCCGCTTTTGTACCTCGTTTGCCAGCCAGTTGCCGACCCTTTCCTATCTTGACGTCGCAGTGCCTACACCCACCTGTTCGGCCTTCACTGGATACAGCCTTGGTTACCAACCTATACACCTGCCTTCCAGAAGAACCGGTACCTCCAAGCACCAGTCTCCCAGCCGCAGGCACTTGCACCCTTTCGTGCCCCAGCACTCCCTGTTCCCACCACCAGGGGTGTTGGGACCGGAACCGTGCATGAGGCCACCCCCAGCATCCAGATTCCACTGTAAGGTACGTGATAGGAGTAAAATCTCCTTGATAATTTGGTTACTTTTGCATAGAGTGAAAAAAGCGAAGAACCTGTCAGGGGTTCTTAGTGTTGTCGGAGCCCTTTCTGGGGAGATTTCTACTCCCTTCCTGTCTGGGTGACAACAAGCGTTGGCTGTAGATGCACTTAAAAGCCCAAGTCTGGGCTTGTGATTTTAGTTGGAGCAAAGCGGTTAAGTTGTGTAAATGAATTTGTTTTTATTGTCCAATATCTCCATATAAAGTGTACTATTCTGTGTAGCCATTTCCAGTTTTCAAGTGGAATGAAAGTTGGTTGAAAATAGTTTGGAAGTAGATTTTTATGGTGAAAGACATTTTGGCATCTATTTATAAGAAAAAGTCCCAGACGTCACAAATTCTGCCGTAATGTTGCTTAACCTCTTAAGGACTGTCCCACGTACATATACTGCCGCAGGACAGCCCTTTAGCGCAAAATCACATACAGTGAAGGGAAAAGGTATTTGATCCCCTGATTTTGTACATTTGCCCACTGACAAAGAAATGATCAGTCTATAATTTTGATGTTAGGCTTATTTTAACAGTGAGAGACAGAATAACGACAAAAATATCCAGAAGAATGCAGTCCAAAAAAGTTATAAATTGATTTTGCATTTTAATGAGTGAAATAAATATTTGAACCCTTCGCAAAACATTACTTAGTACTTGGTGGCAAAATCCTTGTTAATCACAGAGGTCAGATGTTTCTTGTAGTTGGCCACCGGGTTTGCACACGTCTCAGGAGGGATTTTGTACCACTCTTTGCAGATCCTCTCCAATTTATTAAGGTTTCGAGGCTGACGTTTGGTAACTCAAACCTTCAGCTCCCTTCACATATTTTCTATGGGATTAAGGTATGGAAACTGGCTAGGCCACTCTAGGACCTTAATGTGCTTCTTCTTGAGAAAATCCTTTGTGGCCTTGACCATGTGTTTTGGGTCATTATCATGCTGGAATACCCATCCATGACCCATTTTAAATGTCCTGGCTGAGGGAAGGAGGTTCTCACCCAAGATTTGATGGTACATGGCCCTGTCCATCGTCCCTTTGATGTGGTGAAGTTGTCCTATCCCCTTAGCAGAAAAAACGCCTCCAAAGCATTATGTTTCTACCTCCATGTTTGATGGTGGGGAGGGTGTTCTTGGGGTCATAGGCAGAATTCCTCCTCCTCCAAACACGGCGAGTTAAGTTGATGCCAAAGAGCTTGATTTTGGTCTCATCTGACCACAACACTTTCACCCAGTTCTCCTCTGAATCATTCAGATGTTCGTTAGCAAACTTCATATGGGTCTGTACATGTGCTGAGCAGGTGTCTGCCCTAGGCCGAGAGCGGTTCACCCTTGCGACTGAGCGCAGTCCGCCCCCTCAAGATTTTTTCCACTTCGAATTACGTTTCTCCATTAAGAAGCACTGGTGGAGGAGGTGGCTCCGATCTGTCCGGGAAGGGACTCCGTACTTTGGGCCCCAACTTTGATTTTAAAAGGTCCGATGAACTTTGGCCCCAACTTCCGTGAGGGGATGGCCAGCCTAAGGTTAACAGCTGACAGCCACACCTCTTCGCCCATCTTGAGAACTGGGTTCTCCTTCCTTCCCTGGTTGTAATATTTCTCATATCCCTCCTGGGCCTTTTGCATGGCCCCTTGTATCCTCAGGAAGTTCTGCTGCAAGGAGACTACCCGGTCTTGGACCGCAGGAACAGATACTTCAGGAAGGGATCCAGGCAGAAAAGAGGGGCGAAACCCGAAGTTGGCCCAGAAGGGCGTCTGGTTGGTGGCAGTGTGAACAGAATTGTTATAAGCGAATTCAGCATAAGGCAGAAGGGTGGACCACTCATCCTGGGAGTCTGAACAAAAACAGCTGAGGTACTGCTCAAGAGACTGGTTTGTCCTCTCCGTCTGGCCGTTGCTCTGCGGGTGATAAGCCGAGGAGAGACAAATTTTAATTTCCAGGGATTTGCATAATTCTCGCCAAAACTTGGAAGTGAACTGAGGACCCCTATCCGAGGTGATACTTAAAGGTAAGCCATGAAGCCTGATAATTTCCTTGAAAAACACGTCAGCCGTAGCTGCAGCAGAGGGAGTCCCAATCATAGGTAAGAAGTGTGCCATTTTTGACAGCCGGTCGATAACGACAAGGATGGTGGTGAACCCCCCCCCGAGGGAGGCAGGTCCACAATAAAGTCCATGGATATTTCCGCCCATGGGCGTTCGGGAATGGACAGGGGTTTTAGCAGGCCCCAAGCTTTGGCATTTGCTCCTTTGTTTCGTTGACACGTTGACACGTGACACAGGAGGAGACATAGTTCCTGCAGTCCCGTCTCCACCCCGGCCACCAAAAGGAACGGGAGACTAGTTCAGCCGTTTTGAAGAACCCAAAATGGCCAGCCAATTTATGGTCGTGGAATGTCCTGAGGGTCAAGGGTCTTGCTTCCAAAGGGATAAAAAATGTTCCTCGTACCCAGAGTAAGCCATCATGTTCTTCTATAGAGGGAATTTCCAGGTCAGAAGCCTGACTGGATGCCGCCTTAATGGCGGAGATCAGGTCAGATTGAGAGATGAGAAACATTTTTTGCGGGGAAAGCATAGTACTGGGTTCGGACTCCTGAGCCTGGGTTTCATGGAACATCCGGGAGAGGTATCTGTAGCTTGGTGGCCAGTGCAGCATCGAGGAAGCAGCTGCAGGCTCCGGAATCAACTATGGCTGATAGTCGGGTTTCCCTTTCCGACAGCTGTAGGGAGACAAAGAGGGCGACATAAGTCTGAGAGAACCCAGGAGATTGATAGTTCATAATATACGGAGGATAGGACTTACTCGGTCTCACAGGACAGGTGCGGAGGAAGTGGCCTGAGGCCCCGCAGTAAAGGCACAGGTTGGCCTGTCGCCAGTGGCGGAACTACCGCCATAGCGGCACATGCAGCCGCTATGGGGCCCGCAGCCCAGTGGGGCCCTTGAGGACAGGCGCCGCGGGCGGCACCGCAGGGCCCGCGGGTGGCTCCGGCGGGTCCGCGGGTGGCACCGCGGGTGAGATCGGGCAGGTCCGTGGACGTGAGCGGGCAGGTCCGTGGACGTGAGCGGTCTGGCCAATCAGGGATCTGGGGCGGGGGAGCAGAGAGATGACATCATCTCTCACTGCCTGGTGCCCGCCCTGCATCCCTGCAGTGAAGTTCCCCCTTCACTGTGCAGTCAGCCGGAAGCAGAGAGATGACATTCTCTCTCTGCTGCCTGACTGCTAACCTGCTGCAAGTGACAATCCGTAACGGTGTGGCAGGTGACAACCCATAATGTGTGGCAGGCGACGTGGCAAGTGACAACCCGTAATGTGTGGCAGGCGACGTGGCAAGTGACAACCCCTAATGTGTGGCAGGCGACGTGGCAAGTGACAACCCGTAATGTGTGGCAGGCGAAGTGGCAAGTGACAACCCGTAATGTGTGGCAGGCAACGTGGCAAGTGACAACCCGTAATGTGTGGCAGGTGACGTTGCAAGTGACAACCCGTACTGTGTGGCAGGCGACGTGGCAAGTGACAACCCGTAATGTGTGGCAGGCGACGTGGCAATTGACAATCCGTGACATGACAATCTGTAATGTGGCAGGTGACGGGGCAAGTGACAACCCGGGACATGGCAAGTGACAATCCATAATGTGTGGCAGGTGACGTGGCAAGTGACAATCCGTGATGTGGTAAGTGGACAATCCGCAACATGTGGCAGGTGACATTCCACAACATGTGACAAGTGACAATCTGCATCTGGTGGCAGGCAACGTGGCAAGTGGACAATCCACAACGTGTGGCAGGTGATGTGGCAAGTGACAATCCGTAATGTGTGGCAGGTGACGTGGCAAGTGACAACCCAGGACATGGCAAGTGACAATCCGTAATGTGTGGCAGGTGACGTGGCAAGTGAAAATCCGTGACATGGCAAGTGACAATTTGTAATGTGTGGCAAGTGACGTGGCAAGTGACAACCCGGGACGTGGCAAGTGACCATCAGTAATGTGTGGCAAGTGACAATCCATTATGTGTGGCAGGTGACATTCTGCAATGTGTGACAATTGACAATCTGCATCTGGTGGCCGGCGATGGTGGCAAGTGGCACACGCTCTGGGCTCCCACTGATTCTGCATTATGGTGAGTTGAACTATTTCATTTTATATAACAGAACAGAAATTGGTTAGAAGGCATGGAGGTCAGCAATGTGTGTCCTTCAGAGGCTGCATACAGTATACTGCATACTTTGTTGTTCAAAATTAATATAAGCTGTTGCCTGGGTACTGTGCCACATGAGTGTGGAAATCTGTTGTTCGGTGGCATTAGTTCATTTTTTTCGTGGGGGGCTATTTGCAGGGGGCGGGGGCCCATACAACATTTTGCTATGGGGCCCTATGATTTCTAGTTACGCCCCTGCCTGTCGCCTACGCAGTCGTTCTTCTGAAGTGAGAGGGGCACGGACCAAGCCCAACTGCATGGGCTCTGCTTCAGGAGTGGCGGAGGCTGAAGGAGCTGGGAAGGATGATGGGATAGGAGTTGGCTTTGGGAATGTCCAACTAGGACGGGGAGCCTGGAGGCGCTCAGAACGTCTCTCCCGCATGCGCCGGTCCAGCTTAGTAGTGGCTTGGATCAAGTCCTCCAGGGTGTCAGGAGTTTCGGTCCTGGCCAACTCATCTTTCAAGGCCTCAGATAACCCTTGCCGGAACTGGTATTTGAGGGCCGGTTCGTTCCAGCTGGTATCAGCCGACCACTTCCTGAACTCCACAGTGTAGTCCTCAACGGGTCTACGCCCTTGTAGTAGGTTGTGTAACGTGGCTTCTGCTGTAGCCACACGTTGAGGGTCATCGTACAGTTGTGCCATACTGTCAAAGAAGGTTTCCACTGATTTCAGTACAGGTGCATACTTACCGAGGCCGAGATGCCGAGAGCGGTTCACCCTTGCGACTGAGCGCAGTCCGCCCCCTGGAGGTGAGACAGGGAGTGGATGGCACAAAGAGGCACAGGCTACCCAGTTGGTGGGAGGAGCCTTGCGTGTAGGCTAGGTGACAGGTCAGGATGTCACTAGGAAAGTCCAGGTCACAGGCAGAGGTACAGGGGCTGGAGACAACAGGCAAATCTGGGTCACGGGCAGAGGTTCAAGGACTGGAGACAAGAGGCAAATCCGGGTCACAAGGCAGAGGTTCAAGGGCAGGAGAAGGCAGCGAGGTCAAAGGCAAATCCGGGTCACAACAGGTATTCCAATCACAGTGAGCAGGGTCAAAGCTTAGGCAGGAAGCTGAAGACAAGCCAGCAATGACCTGTACACAGGCCCGTCCTTAAATAGGCAGTCCTAAGGGTCACGTTGCGCCGCCATGCGCTGGTGCGCCCAGACGTGCACTAGTGCGCATGTGCCTGCGCCGGAGTGCCGTTCCGCCATGCATGCGCACAGGCGCACAGCGCTGAGCTGAGAATTCTCCTGACAGTGTGGTACCAATTGTTTTCTTCGTGACTATGGTCCCAGCTGCCTTTAGATCATTGACAAGATTCTCCTGTTTAGTTCTGGGCTGATTCCTCACCGTTCTCATGATCATTGAAACTCCACGCGGTGAGATCTTGCATTGAGCCCCAGACCGAGGGAGATTGACAGTTATTTTGCATTTCTTCCATTTGCGAATAATCGCACCAACTGTTGTCACCGTCTCACTAAGCTGCTTGGCAATGGTCTGGTAGCCCATTCCAGCCTTGTGTAGGTCGTGGGATCACTCCCCCAAAATCCATACCAGACCCCTATCCGAACACGCAGCCCGGCAGGTCAGGAAAGGAGGTGGGTACGGGGGGGCTTAGCGGAAGCAGCTCTGGCGTCCCTTCCGTTTTTTTCCCCTTTCCAACTCTTCTCCCTTTTCTGCTGATGTCTTCTCCCCTCTCTGGCTCTTATCCCTCCTCCGCTGATGTCTTTTCAGTTCTTCTCCCTCTGCCGGGTCCCCTCTCTCCGCTGTCTTCTCCCTCTGTTCTAACTCTGATGTTCTCTCAACTCTCTCTCCTGCTGTAATGCTAGGTCCACCGTGTGCCATGAATTATAAAGTCATGGGGCGTGGCTACCCAGTGACGTAATTTGGAGGCCCCGCCCCAATGTGACATCACGGCCCAATAACAATATCCCATAGTTTGTAGACGCTATAACTTTTGCGCAAACCAATCAATATACGGTTTTTGGGATTTTTTTACCAAAAATATGTAGCAGAATACATATTGGCCTAAATTAATAAAGAAATTATTTTTTTTTTTTTTATTGGGTATGTTTTATAGCAGACAGTTTCAAAATGATCTGTCTTTTTTTGTTTATAGCGCCATAAAATATATTTGGGTACAGCGTCTCACGACTGCACAATTGTCAATTAAAGTAACGCAGTGCCTTATCGCAAGAAATGGCCTGGTCATAAAGGTGGTAAAACCTTCCGGGGCGGAAGTGTTTAAATGTCACTAAACCCACATCATAAAAAAACTATCAATAAATGGTGTATTAAATACTGTTCATACTTAGTCACTTTGGGATTCATTGTCTGTATTCTGAAAAAATCCCTGCTCTTCTCTATTTCCCCCTTCTGTCCAAGTCCCCAATGCAGTTGGGGATTTTGCAGAGCAGTGTCGGCAGCTCTTCACATGCTCAGTTTTCAGTGAGTTTCTATGGTGAGCATTTTCCTTCCTATCACATCTGAGCAACCAATGTGACTATAGAGTCACACATGTGGGCGTATACATAGTGGTAAATAACAATCATGGGTGTAGCATAAGGGGTTGCAGGGGTCAGAATCGCAACCCCGCTCCTAGCTCCAGGGGGGCCCCTGCAGTCTCCCTGTCATATTATCATATCCTCCAGCTCCGATCTGCCCTAGGGCCCCACAGCCACGCTCCAGTACTGGGCTTCTACTTTGCCTTCCACAGTCCACACCCCTCTGTTCCAGTTGGCTGAGGAGAAGCTGTGAGACATTTCCTGAATGGAGAGGAGCACGAGGTGAGAACAGCCCAGGTTGTGGAAGTGTCTGTGCTGCAAGCTCAGCGAGGCAAGAGGAGGAGAGTGCCGTCCTGTAGCCACAATGGGACCAATATCACTGGTGAGGTATGACACTGCTCAGTGTCTCCTAGTCACCAGCTGGGATTCTCTGTACCCCCCCCCCCCCCCCCCCCCGGGATGTCTACGTACCCCACTTCCCTGACAACTGGGGAAAAGACACACACCTCCGGGAGGTGACCTTCCCCCAACACCTGCCCACACTGATGAAACCTTAAGAAATTGCTAAAACAAATCCCTTAACACCTCCTTGGGGGGCCCCTGAAGGGCTGCAGGCTCCAGATTTTGTGTCACATGGCTTTGCCCTCCCAGATCTATGTTGATCCCAGTGCTGGGATCGTAAAGGAGCTCTGCCAAATGACCTGCCAGGGGTCCCTGTCCTCTGACTCTCCAGCGGTGATCCCTGTCCCCAGATTCTCCAGCAGTAATCCCTGTCCTCTGATGTAAAGAGTAACTCTGGGGAACTCAAAACTCTTAAGCCACTTTGAGTATCTTGGCGTGCGGTGGATGTATCTGCACAGACGTTGGAATTAGTGGGGGGCTCAGGTCAACTTTTGCATCAGGGCCCACAAGCATCAAGCTATGCCTCTGATAACAACCCACTCCTTCCCCTCTCCTTCATGCCCACAGCTGCAGTTGGGTTGTCCAGCTGTAACCCCTAAACAAGCAAAAGGGCTTGCTGGATCATTAAAGCTCATTAACGCTTCCAGATCTTCAGCCTGTCAGGTGTAAATAATAGGTGTGCACAGAGCTGTTACAGGTTTGCGAGGGAAGATGGTCAGAGCCAGAAGAAAGGTGGTCAAAATATATCATTGCCCACCTGTGAGAATTTTCACCATGGCACCAAGGAAGGACCCCAGTAAGAGGCTCAAAGATTGCTGAACCAGAAGTGAGACAAGCATCTCAACACCACCAGGAACGGGCAACAACCAGGTCACTGGATTGCCGAAAGAAAGAGGAGCAGGAAGCCTAAGCATCCCTACTCCTCTTTAGAGGCCCACAGCACCAGAAACTCAAAAGAGGGTAGCTGAGTGGCTGAGAATCATAGGAAATTGTATTAAGCAAAATATGTTCAGAATTTGTCATGGCTGGGCAAATGCCAGTGACATTTCATCCAATAAATATATATTTTTTAACCCCTTGGTGCCAAGTGTACGGAAATGTGTGGCCTCGATAGACTGGGATTTTTTTTCCCATGGGGCTACATATTTGCATATCTGTCTTTGTGCTGGAAGCACACTGCCCGGTGCACTCCCAGCACAGAGAATGGGGTCTCAGCAAGAGCACCAGGCCCCCTTACTAACGATCGGGACCGGGAACTTCTGATTCTGGGTCACTTGATCACTGTGAAAGCCTCTGATTGGCTCTCATAGTGATCGGTCACTGTAAAGTCCACCCCCGTTTTTTCTCTCTCTGAATGGCAGAGAGAGTTGCATCATATCTCTTTTTCACCTTGCAGAAAGAGGAAAAAAACCTGTATGTAAAAAAAAATTTAATAATAATAGTTATAAAAAATACCTAGATCAAGGTTTGATCACGGACAGGTGACTGGTAGATCACGATCTGGGCTTGCTGACCTGCCCATCTCAGAGCATCAAACAGAGTGCAATGCAGAGGAACTACTTGGTTGGAGCTGTAGTAGGGAGCAAGAGCCGCATAAGCCGATGCCTCCTCTGTAGTGCTGACTCCTGTCCCATGTGGAGTGATACCAACTGCACTTCATATCTTATCCCGGCTATCGGTCTCCAGAGTGGTGCCAGCAGCAGGAAAGAAGAGATCTTCAGGTCAGTGTAAGCAATACACTTGCATAATAGTATAAGGCTGCGTTCACACTGATGAGCTGTGGTTTGCTGCACCGTTGGGTGCAGTGCAGTCAGGGCTGTTGCAAGGATTTTTGACACCCTAGGCGAAACCTAATTTTGCCGCCCCCCTTCACTCCACCCCTGACCCCACCCCCTTTTCCCTGCCCATGTAAACCCCACCTTTTTAACGAAGCGCCCATAAAATGCAGCCCACCATCGCCCATCAATGCAACCTACCAGCACCCATCAAATGCAGCCTCACCAGCACACATCAATGCAGCCTCACCAGCACACATCAATGCAGCCTCACCAGCACACATCAATGCAGCCTCACCAGCACACATCAATGCAGCCTCACCAGCACACATTAATGAATGTTTGCTTGCTTCCATTCATTCAGGAGTCGGGACACAGACACAGTCCTTCACCGCCGCTGCGCCTCTGACACTATCTGTGAATGGAAGGACGGCTGCCTGCTGATGCTGAGATTTAGTTGCTTGCTGCAGAGAGTAGGACCACCAGTGGCCGGGCGCCCCCTAGGCATCATGGCGCCCTAGGCGGCTGCCTAGTTTGCCTAGTGGTAGCACCGGCCCTGAGTGCAGTGTACCTGCAGCTTTCCTACAGGTTTGCTGTGCTTAGTCATAGACTTCTATTACATCCTGTGGCTTGGTGCAATTTCTGAAAGTGCACCACACCTGCAGGATATCATAGAAGTCTGTTGCAAAGCGCAACTAACCCAGGAAGGTCGCAGATGCACTGTGCTGCAGTTTTACCACCTCCCAAATATACGTGTGAATGAGTACCATGGGTGTTGCCAGCGAATGCAACTAAGGGTTCATTTACATGTGCTGCAGACACTGCTGCTCCCCTGAAAAGCAATCCAAGTGTGTTTGACATCACCTGATTTAAACCCATGATTGCTGTGCTATGCACATGATTGCAACACAGTATTATGGCAATTAGTGTTGTAAATCAGATGTGAGGGGGCGACACTGTGCCTGGTGATCCTTGAATTCTCCCATGTTGTTCAGGTAGATCTCCACCCCTTTAACGCTTGCCGCCCGCCGGCCGTCATATGATTCTGGGCGGGCGTCATATGACGTCCGTCCATTTAAACAGGGAATGCACACGCGCATCCCTGTTCCTTCGAGGCGGCGTGTCACGGAAACACTGCTCGCCTGAGAGGGGGGTGAACAGCCATTGGGCATGGCTGTTTACCATGTAATAGGCCAATCACAGATGGTACCGCCCCACTTTGCACGGCGCATGCGTGCACGTCGGTGGCGGCGTGTTCCCGGGAACACTGCTCGTCACTGATGCTGGTAAACAGCCATTGGCCGGCGGCTGTTTACCACGTGATCGGCTGTGATCCCCCTCAATAAAGAGGACCTGTCACTACCCATCAAAGTACCTGTCACAGTTCATCTGAGTACCTGTCACAGTTCATCAGAGTACCTGTCACCTGAGTACCTGTCACAGTCCATATGAGTACCCAAGTACCTGTCACAGTCCATATGAGTACCCGAGTATCTGTCACAGTCCATATGAGTACCGAGTACCTGTCACAGTCTCAGCCACACAAAAAGGAGAAATTTAAAAATGGGAATGTATAAAATTCCTGTTCAAATCTGTACAAATATATATGAATAATATTCTTAGATATTTAAATCTACAGAAAACGATTCACCAGTACAGAAAAAGACTGCCAATTTACAGACAAAAGTCTGAATACTAACAATAATTATTAATTATAGATAAAAACATATAAAATAAAAACAAATATAAAATAAAAAGAAATATGGGAAAAAAACATATATATATATATATATATAAAACCATTAAATACTTCCTAAGACGCCATGGTAAGGAGGGGCTTACCCATAGATTACCATGGTATATAAAAATAACAAATAACAAATAACTGTCAATACAATGCATTAGTAATATATGATGACATTAATATTACATAATGGCATTTAATAAAAAAAAAAGGGTCTATATAGATAAAGGAGATGACAGATGAACTATACCAATTTAATGCAAAAAGATGTATGAGATGATCTAGATTTAATAAATATATTTAATGTTGCACCCAGAAAAAATAAATTCAAAATATATAGAGTGGTTCATCAACCCTGATTGATGAAGGTATTGATGTCCCACTCGATATTTAAACCAAAAGGAGAATAAGTTTGTAATTGGTATATCCAATATGTTTCCAGCCATGACACCCCTCTAGTACGGGCTCCTCCTCGCCAAGGGGGGGTATATTTGTCAATAATGACAAACTGTGAGCCCATAGGAAACAGTTCAAATTTCAGACCGTAATAGCTTTATTTCCATGGATAGCTGTCATCATAGCTCGTGGTTACAATCTGTCCCCCGCAGCCAATTCTTGTGACTGCGTAGGAATTGCACCGATCTTGACACATGCCTCATGCAAGCATCGACCCTCAAACTCAAATTCCTTGAAAAGGGATATAATGAAATGGCACTCGACACTGAATTGCAAAAGGTGTCACTGATGGATAGAAAATAACTTCTTATTCCGAAACCATCTGTTCAATCACAAGATACATTTAAATGTGCCATGCTTACCACTTACTCTAGTCAACATAGAGATGTCAAAAATATAATCAACCCTCATTGGGGCATTCTTAAAAATGATCATGTGCTTGATACTATTCTTCCCAGAAAGACCGAAAGTTATTTTCAGAGGAGTACCATCCCTTCAAGGAAAGATTGCGCCCAACACTATTAACCCATCCACACGTCCCTCCTTTTTTCCATGATATGGTGGGATACTTTCCTCGTAAAAGGTGCGACGTGTGCAAACACTTGTGGGCGGCGTAAGAGTGTTGAGTTTACATCCAATGTTACCAGCAAAGTATATCCGAACAAGATTTTCTGTACATGCGCCACCACACATGTGGTATACATGATCACCTGCCCTTGCGGGAAACAATATGTGGGACGTACCATTCGCCCATTTTCCGTAAGGGTAGGTGAACATATCACTAGGATTAAGGGTGAAAATATTAAGCATAATGTACCAAGGCATTACAGAAAACACCATAACATATTTAGATTTAAATATCTAAGAATAATTATTCATATATATTTGTACAGATTTGAACAGGAATTTTATACATTCCCGTTTTTAAATTTCTCCTTTTTGTGTAGCTGAGATTGCTGTCATGCTTGTATTTTGACTGCACGTTCCGCTGCTTAAAACGAGGCTTGGGTCGCACTGATATGCGCTGTTGCATATTGACTCTCCAAACCGAGGCTAGAGACACATGCTGTTTCCTTCCGGTTTCGAGATTGAGTCTTGAGACGCACGCGGCAGCGCCATCTTGCCCGAAACCGGAAGTTGATGGCGATTGCGCTCCAGATGTGTGTCACAGCTGTTCATGGTAAGGGGGGCCTCATATATCTATAAATATGCGGTTTTGAGGGCAGGTCAGCACCCCAGATGATGCTTAATCAAGCAAAACGCGTCTGAACTATATGCTGACCTGCTCAACACAGCTGTCTTGTCCTAATAAGCGCTTGTTATTTGGAAGCATGTAAGTGCATTTCCTACTACATTGTTTTAATAAACACCTTTTATACTGAATTGTGCTATTTTCCTCCTTCTCTTTTCTTATCTGGCTTCTTTGGTGAGTTTGATCCCGTCATATTCTGATCCCATTATCTGAGAACGATCCCTGGAAAGGTCTGATTTGCATCCATTAATCTGGGACCCCTGTAATTACTTTATTAAGCCTTTTTGACCCACCAAGTATATGCTTGTGTGTGTCATTGTGTTCTGGTAAGCATTTTGTGCTGTTGGTGGTGGATTACGTTTGTCACTTGCTGGGTTGGACATTCACGGAACCGTTATTTGTTCAATAGTCACTCATCATTTTTGGACTGCACATATACTTTCTGGACACTTTATATCTTTGGATTTTTTGTTATCACATATTAAGTTTAAAAAGTTTTTAACTTTTTTCTTATTTCAGATTCACTTTGCATTATATAATTTATGTCACTATATGTTATTTTTTGTGCATTGTTTGAATGATTTATTCTTCATTTATATTTTGGTAGCGCTGCACTTTGCCTTTTATATATGCACAGACAGGATAGACGGGGATAGTCTCGCCATAAAGGTGTTGGCGTGGTGGAAAGAAATTTCTGAAAGTAATAGTAAGGTAGACACTATTGCTGCTGTGACAAATGGAGAGGCCGCAAAGCCAGTAGACACTGGTGTATTGGCTATTGCAGAACTTAAAGTGGTTGTAAACCCTTACAAACCACTTTGACCTACAGGTAAGTCTAGATTAAGGCTTACCTGTAGGTCCAATAAATATCTCCTAAACCTACATGGTTTAGGAGATATTTAGAAAAGAAAAGGCATCGCTGTCTATGGCACATGCGCCGTAGACAGCAGCGCGCAGGCGCACTGCGCATGCCGGGTTCACGGCGATATGCCACTTTCCTGTGCATGCGTGGGAGTGACGTCATCGCCGCTCCAGCGAATGACAGCGCTGGAGCGGCGAGACCCGGAAGTCACTCAGGCGCTGGATGGCGGCGCAGAAGATCGTGGATGAGGACCGCTTCGGGGGCTTCGTTTTCAGGTAAGTCATTCATAATGAGCTAGTATGCTATGCATACTAGCTCATTATGCCTTTGCCTTGCAGGGTGTCTTTTTTTTTTTTTTTTAAGAGGCTTTACTTCCTCTTTAACCCCCTCCAGGCGCAAGGATCGGAAAAGGGCACATGCATAGCAAAATAGTAAGAGTAATGTTGAGTGTCAGGATGGTGGTATAATGGATAGGGACTTGGAAGGGCTCAGTGTTGCTGAAAATGAGAGGATGAGTGTGACACATGCGTTTTGCAGTGCTCACGGAGAGCCGCAAGTTTTGTCAGTTGCCTCTGAGGTGCAGGTCTCTTTGAGTGTCTCAGCCTCTCAAGCCTTAGCAAATGAGCCCCTCCACGTCGTTGGTAAAGGAAAAGTCCCTAGAGTTCTGCGTTTAGATGTGGCATGTCTAGAAATAACAGATGTTGTTGGAATTGGCGACAATCTTTCCGCTGTACACCTGCATGTATCCACCGCAGATGGGCGACCTGGTACTGCGTAGTACCAATCAGTGGAGACACGTGGTACAAGCGATGTTAATCAATGTTGATAAAAATTGGTTACTACAATCTTGGTTACTTTTGTGGAAAGTGGTCTCACAGTTCTCTGCGAGAGTGCTTCCAGCGACAGTTATGTGTGGAAGACGTTGAGGGGAACTGCTAGAGGAATTGGAAATAATAGACATATTGGAAGTCTCTCCGTATGCTGGTGTGATGGGGCGCATTCCTGCTGGTGTGGTTCGAGGTGCGGCTGATCAGTGGTTGGTACATGGTGCGTGTACTGTCTCACCCGCTAGCCCTCATGTAAAGGAAGGGCCCGGAACAGACGTGGCAGTAGTGGAAATTCGGTCCATCATTCGCAGGGAGGTGCAGTTTGAGGTACCTGGAGACACTCTAACAGGAAATAAGTGTTGGTAACTGTAATGGAAAAGTGTATGAGAAGCACTGTAGAGCACTGTCGGACAGCTCAGAGGTATTGGTTGAGGTACCAATGGACACAAAATGGAGATTGGTGTGGAAAAATGTGGCAAAAAATGTGCGTTGGTAGGACAGTCACTATTGGAGTGTTGGACAATAGGGGGCGATGTGAAACTGCGGGAATGTCCCATAGGGAGTAACTGCTTGCCTGTAGATGGTCCCTCCCTAGACACTGTCCTAGCAAACAGGGTGACAAGAGGTCCTGATGATAATGAGTTGAATAACCCCTTGTGGAACATTGCTATTGAGGTTAAACAGAAGCATGTGGTGTTGATCTCAGATGATTTGGTTGCCAAGGGTAACCACACAGGGGTTAGTGAACCTGAGAAACGGATGTTGTTGGTTAGTGTTGCGTCAGGTAGTGAGAGGGGTCAGTCCCTGACAGGTTTGATAGAAGTGGTTCCCCAACAGTCCCGGGAGAGTAGGTCTATGGGAGGAAAGAAGAAAGGGAGGATCCAGTGGCCAGAAGGTAGAAGGGATAGAGAGGTTAGTGGGAGCCCACGGTTTAGGTAGAAGTTCTGGTGGAAGCACACCCGGAAGAAGATGTGGGTGGAGTGCCCCTTTAGAAAAAAGGTTGGGTAGATTAGGACTCCTGATGCTGATAGTTGGCACAGAGGTGCCAAGGTGAAGTGCTGGTTGACGGGTTTATGTGTTCCTCCCTCCGGTTCGAAACAAGGGGGGAGGATATGTGGCGGTAGGACCCTGTGCTACCTGGAGGATTGCTGGTTTCTGACAGATTTTGTAGAGAAAGGCACGCTGATTGCACAGCTGTGTGCTGGGCTATTTAGTTTTGACCTGGCTATGGCTCAGGGTTCCACCCAACAGACAGGAAGTCTGTGCATGGGAGTCAGGTGGACTACCATTCCTCTGATAGGAGTTAGAGTATGCATGTCTGCAGGAGGCAGACGTATTTGGTGACAGAGCAGCAAGGCGCTGATCAGGAGTGAGCTAGGAGAGCGCTTAACTCTTGGAAATTATTTGGGTCTGAGGAGCAGACCTAAGGCCTAGCCTAACAAACCTACTTTGTCTCTCTTATTAATACCTTGTCATCTAGTCCCCGTCGGCTCTTCTCAACCCAGTGGCGGCCCGTCCATAGGGGGCGCCCGGGCCCCCCCCCCCCCCCCCCCCCTCCTTGCAGTTAAAAAAAATAAAAAAAAAATAAAAAAAAAAAGTTCAAAAAAATAAAAAAAATTATTTAAACATGTCCCTTTAAAAAAGGGCGCCGGGCACAGTGCAGTATGCACCGCTCTATCACCAATAGATAGATTCATGCATTGCATGAATCTATCTATTGTCACCGCTGCTGCCCCCTATTCAGGTGTCCGGCCCCTGATCGGGCGCCGGGCATCTGAATTACAGTGGGGGGGGGGGGGGGTGTTGCTGGAAGCGCCCCTATTAGAGCTGTAAGCTCTAATAGGGGACCCTATTAGAGCGGTGTGCTCTAATAGGCTTCCCTAAGTGTAAACAGCGGGCGCACGGCTGTGCGTTCGCTGATTACACAGTATTGTGTTAGAGAAGCGAATACATCGCTTCCCTAACACAGACCCGCCTCTCAGCCAATCAGGTTGCCAGGTCTGTTACCTGTAACCTGATTGGCTGAAGTCACAGGCGCTGTGATTGGACGCTAGGCGTCCAATCATAGCAAAAGACAGGCGCGGGAGAAGAAGACCTCGGACGGACGATAGCAGAAGACAGGAGGAGCGCGGGAGAAGAAGACATCGGACGATGAGACACCGCTCGCCGCCTGACGCCGTCACCAGCTGCACATCGAGACAAGGTAAGTGCAGAGGGCAGGCAGGGGGCACAGTGGCAGCACTTGGAGGGGCACTTAAAGGGGCACTCTGGCAGCACTTAAAGGGGCACTCTGGCAGCACTTAAAGGGGCACTCTGGCAGCACTTGAGGGGCACTCTGGCAGCACTTGGAGGGGCACTCTGGCAGCACTTAAAGAGGCACTCTGGCAGCACTTGAGGGGCACTCTGGCAGCACTTAAAGGGGCACTCTGGCAGCACTTGGAGGGGCACTCTGGCAGCACTTGGAGGGGCACTCTGGCAGCACTTAAAGGGGCACTCTGGCAGCACTTGGAGGGGCACTCTGGCAGCACTTAAAGGGGCACTCTGGCAGCACTTGGAGGGGCACTCTGGCAGCACTTGAAGGGGCACTCTGGCAGCACTTGAAGGGGCACTCTGGCAGCACTTGAAGGGGCACTCTGGCAGCACTTGAAGGGCACTCTGGCAGCGTTTGAGGGGCACAGTGGCAGCGTTTTGATGGGCACAGTGGCAGCGTTTGATGGGCACAGTGGCAGCATTTAATGGGCACAGTGGCAGCGTTTGATGGCACAGTGAGGCTGTTTGTTTGCGCCCCCCCCAAAAATTTTGAGCACCAGCCGCCACTGTCTCAACCTTTAACTCTCTGCTTCGTCCCCCACCCCCTCTACCCACTAACTCACTCACTGCCCAAGAGATTGCCAATCACTTCAAAGACAAGATTGATGCAATTCGTGAGGATACCTCCACTGTGCGCACACCTTCCCCACCCAACATACCTTGCCTAAAGACACTTTCAACACTCTCCTCCTTTGACTTGGCTACTATTGAAGAGGTTACAAAACTTTTCTCAGATGCCCACCTAACCAATTGTCCCTTGGATCCTGTTCCCTCTCAACTACTACGGTCACCCTCTTCTTCTATCCTATGCTCCCTCACTCACATCTTCAATCTCTCCCTCTCTAGTGGCACCTTCCCCTCCCCTCTAAAACATGCGCAGATCACTCCCATACTTAAAAAGCCCTCCCTGGACCCCACCAACCTGAATAACTTAAGGCCCATCTCATTGCTTCCATTCTCCTCTAAACTTCTAGAGCGCTTAGTCTACAACCGTCTTAGCTCCTACCTCAGTGAAAATAACCTTCTTGACCCTTTACAGTCTGGCTTTCGCTCGCAACACTCCACGGAAACTGCCTTACTAAAACTCACTAACGATTTACTAACTGCTAAATCCGACAGCCAGTACTCCATACTGCTACTACTTGACCTCTCTGCAGCCTTTGATACTGTTGACCACCCGCTCCTTCTCAATAAACTCCATTCCCTTGGTCTCAAAGATTCTGCTCTATCCTGGTTCTCTGCCTATCTATCACAGCGCTCCTTCAGTGTTACCTACAACTCTGTCTCCTCCTCTCCATTGCCCCTTTCTGTGGGGGTCCCCCAAGGCTCTGTTCTTGGACCCCTTCTCTTCTCCATCTACACTTCCTCCCTTGGTCACTTGATAACCGCCCACGGCTTCCAATACCACTTATACGCCGATGACACCCAAATCTATCTGTCTACTCCTCACCTCACTCCTTCTGTCTCCTCTCGCATTACTAACTTACTAACTGACATCTCAGCATGGATGTCGCACCACTTTCTTAAATTAAATCTCTCTAAAACTGAGCTATTAATATTCCCCCCCGCCCGTGCCCCCCCTCCATGACTTTTCCATCAAAATCAACAATGCAACCATCAGTCCCTCCCCTCACGCCAGGGTACTCGGTGTAATCCTAGACTCGGACTTGTCATTTCAGCCTCAAGTCCAATCGCTGTCAAAAGTTTGTAGACTTCACCTCCGTAACATCTCTAAAATTCGCCCCTTTTTAACAAATGACACCACCAAGCTCCTCATTCACTCCCTTGTTATCTCTCGCCTTGACTATTGCAACTCCCTTCTCATTGGCCTGCCTCTCCATAGGCTCTACCCTCTTCAGTCTATCATGAATGCTGCTGCAAGACTTATCCACCTTACCAACCGTTCAGTGTCTGCCAACCCTCTCCTCCAATCCCTACACTGGCTCCCAATCGCCCAGCGAATTAAATTCAAAATACTAACCACAACTTACAAAGCCATCCACAGCTCTGCCCCGAGCTACATCACCAATCTTGTCTCCAAACATATCCCAAACCGTCCTCTCCGCTCTTCTCAAGATCTCCTCCTGTCAAGCTCTCTTGTTTCCTCCTCCCATGCTCGTCTCCAGGATTTCTCCAGAGCCTCTCCCATCCTCTGGAACTCGCTACCTCAACCTGTCCGGCTATCCCCTACTCTAGCTACCTTCAGGCGATCCCTGAAAACTCATCTCTTCAGGGAAACCTATCATGTCTCCAACTAATCTTTTACCACTTCCATCAGCTCATTCCCCACAGTTACAACCTTTTGTATCACCTCCCCCACCCTATTAGATTGTAAGCTCTTCTGAGCAGGGCCCCCTTAATCCTCTTGTATTTTATTGTATTATAACTGTATTGTCTCCCTTTTAATATTGTAAAGCGCTGCGTAAACTGTTGGCGCTATATAAATCCTGTAATAAATAAATAATAAATAAATAAATAAAGGCCTGAATCAGCCGTATGGGAAGAATGTAAGCCAGGAGGCTAAAGTATTGAGTGTGCAAGATACAGTAATGGTGGAACCTCCTGCATGGGGAATGATGTCTTTGTGAACTTGTCGGTGCTTTTAAATAAAAGTGGGCTACCAGGCCCTTAAAATACAGTTTTGTACTGGCGTACTCACTGGAAAACGCACCTACCGTTTGAGTCTGATAACCCCAATCTTACAATATATATAATATACGTCCTCCCGGTAGCAGGCCTTTATCTATAGGGCCACATATATGCTTACCTCTCTTTGCGCTGGGAGTGCGCTGCGCAGCATGCTCTCAGCACAGAGACTGGGACCTTCCCAAGAGCCCTGAGTAGTGTACTAACGATCGGGGACCCAGGACTCCCAGTTCCAGGTCACCTGATCGCTGTGATAGCCTTTGATTGGCTATCTCAGTGATCAGTCACTGTGCAACCCTACATAAACATGGAATACTTACCTGCTTTGTGCAGTCTCTTGCCTCCTCCTCTGAGTGTTCCCCCATAGTAAGCTGTGTGCTATGGGGGCACATGTGCGGGCGTGCTCCTGAGCCAGGCTGCGTGCACCAATAGACGCACACAATGCGGCTCAGCCCCACTCTCTCCTTACTGGATTTGACTGACAGTAGCGGGATGCCACATTTTGAAGCAAGTGTAAATGAGGCCTTAGACCACTTTCACACTGGGGCGGCGGGTCCATTAGCGGTAAAGTGCCACTAGTTTTAGCTGTGCTTTACTGCTGTTTAAGCAGGGATTTTCAGCCACTAGCGGGGCGCTTTTAACCCTCAAGAATTGGTTACAAAGGGGTTAAAAGCGCACGTGTTGCACCACTTCTGAATCGCTTTTCAGGCACTGCCCATTCATTTCAATGGGCAGGGGTGGTATACACCGCTCCTTTACCGCCCCAAAGATGCTGCTTGTAGGACTTTTTTTTCCTGTCCTGCAAGCGCACCGCCCCAGTGTGAAAGCACTCAGGCTTTCACACTGGGGAGGCATGAGAGGCAGTTTTCAAGCGCTTTACAGGTGCTATTTTTAGTGCTAAAACGCCTGAAAACTGCCTCAGTGTGAAAGGGGCCTTAAAGCGATATATGTCAGGGCTGCGCCCAGCCCTTCCTTCTCAGAGCTGGTCGCTTAGCTGTCGGCTAATTGCCAGCTCCTATCTTTCCACAGTTACTCAGCTGTTGATAATATCCTGCTCGTCAGTCCTGCCTACTTAAGCCATCCAGCCCAGAGGATCTCTGCCTTCGCCTTGATCAACATCACAGAGACTATCTCCTGCATTCCTGTTTAAAGACTTGCTTGGCTGACATCCCTTCTGGCTCCAGATCCTGCTTGCTGTTCCACTACATTGATCCCTGACTTTTGGCTTGGCTGACTATCCGTTCAAGTTACTAAACTTTGGATATGTTTTGACTACGTTTGTTTTTTACTTTTATTATTAAACAAGTGTAATTTAAATGTACTTCTGTCTCGGTCTGATTTCATGGTTTCTGACAATATAATAGTCTTGTCGTTTTTTAATTTTTTTTAATAGCAAACATAGTCATACTTACCTGCTCTGTGTAGTGGATTTGCACAGAGCAGCCCTGATCCTCCTCTTCTCGGGTCCCACTTCAGCGCTACTGGCGCCTCCCTCCTGCCAGGTGCCCCCACAGCAAACAGCTTGCTTTGGGGGCACCCAAGCAGGCGTACCTCTGTAAGTCCATTAAAACACGGAGCTGATGCTCCGCCCTGCTCCCGCTGCTGCCAAAAGCCAATCAGGAGTGCGAGTCCCCAGAGAGTGATGTCCCAAAAGTCTTGTGGACATCACTGGATCGAGAGGGGGCTCAGGCAAGTATAAGGGAATACAAAATAAGGTTATAATTGCGCTACCAAGAAAAAAAAAATAAAAATTGTGCAAAAATTTGAATAGCAGCCAGCATCAACAATGATATAATTGTGTAGAAACAAATAAACAAAAAATGCAGCGCTAAGTGAAACAACTCATTCGGTAAAATGAGAATAGTGAAAATGTGATGGAAATGGCCCAATAACACAGAGCCAAATATGTAGTGACAAAAGTGAAACGATCAAAAAACAAAATCCATGGAAGTAAGTGAAAAGTCCAAAGTTCTAACAAATGGATCCACCTGAATAGATTAAAACCTGTGTGCAGGCACAACCATATAAAGGAAAAAAGCATCCCTTCATCAATGAATAACCAATCCTAGATGATAGATGGGCAAAATTCCTGGAAGGAGTACGGGACTGTAAATGCATAGAATGAAATTGCAGAAATCTTCAAAACAACACCCAATAAGCCTTCATGTAGAAATATATAAACAAAACACTGACTGTATGGAAAGAAAGTAATGGGTACTCTCACCCGAAGGTGTTGACCCACACACCTTGGTGGTGAGTCGATCAAGCGTGAATTTATATTGGCTGCGATCGATCCTCCAACGGGGGTGATAGAATGCCAGACGCACCAGACAGACACACGATGTTGAATGTGACTATGCAGCAATCAATCCTCCACCGAAGATACTGGAACGCAGCATACACCCAATAACACACGATGAACCATGCGATCAGGATGTAGGATCTCACCGACTTTGACTCCGAAGATGGCAATGGGCACCCACATACAGATACAGAATAATTTTATATGACTTTTTATTTTGAAAAAAATAATTTTTTACCGGAGTGACCTGCTCCATGTGGAGGCTTTTTTTCTTTTCTTTTTTTCTTTTTTCTTCTCATACACTCATCTGTATGTGGGTGCCCATTGCCATCTTCGGAGTCAAAGTCGGTGAGATCCTACATCCTGATCGCATGGTTCATCGTGTGTTATTGAGTGTATGCTGCGTTCCAGTATCTTTGGGAACGTAACAAATTAATATAATTTTTTTTTTATTATTATTTATTATTAATTTGTTTTGCTCCATTTGTTTAGATGCAGCATTCGTTATTTTGGATAATTCGTAACTTTGAATAAATTCGTATTCCAATACCTATAATTTTATAGTTAGTTGTTATTACATAGTTATTCTTTCAAATTTGGGGATTTTCTTTCTTATTTTCAGATTTTCGAATTTACGTATTTTTGAATTTACAAATTGCGATCATAACGAATGACCCGAAAAAAAAAAATTAAAAAAAAAAGGAATGAAACGAAAACAAATGAATTTTTCGGCAGTGCACATGTCTAAAGTACAGTATATTACCCTATTCATCATGCCAATGCTACAGTGCAATGGATGACCCGCCACTAGGGTAGCGTTTTCTAACCAGCTTTCAAGCTCCTTCATTTGTCACATGTTCTGATACATCTCTGCAAATCTGATTCAATAAATGACACACAAAATGTGCTTGAGGTTCAGGAAAATGCATGTTACAACGCATGCGATTTCAGGATTTTATTCAAATGAGCAAATGTGTATTTTCTGCCCGGAACGCAGGTTCTTGCTGGTAGAGCTAGAGAAAGATCCTGCGTAATTTATGCATCTAAAGCAGGGCTATGCAATTAGCGGACATCCGGCTGTTGTACAACTACAACTCCCATCATGCCTCTGTCTCTAGGTGTCATGCTTGTGCCGTCAGAGTCTTGCTATGCCTCATGGGACTTGTAGTTCTGCAACAGCTGGAGGTCCGCTAATTGCATATCCCTGATCTAAAGTGTTTAGATGCGTACAGGGTTTAGGCACGTACCTTTCTTCTAATTGCTTATGCATGTACATGCTTCAAATCTGCAGGTTTTGTGCGACACTGAACCCAGCTGTGTCCTCCTTCTTTTTGTTTTTTTGTGTGTGGCTGAGGCTGGGTTCACAACGCATTGCTGTGCACATCACATTCAATGTCTGTGCGATGCGCATTCAACCATGCAAACTGTATGGCTAAAATCGCATTGCATTTGCACCAAAATGGTGCAGGACCCTTTTTTTGGTCCGCACTGGAATCGGATCACATGGGTGATTCCTGTACCATTTCACAGTTCGCACTCTGATCTGCGAACCAATTTGTGGGGTGGGTAATAAACTTTGCATTGACACCCGCAGTGGTTTGCAGATGTCAATGTGAACCGCCTGTAAATTAGGTGAGATGCGGGAATCCGCATAGGAATCGCACGGTTTCCTGCATCGCAGCAGCATGATCCCAGTCTGAATGTGATGCACATTTTCACATATAGATGCAGCTCATTGATTACAATAGTGCTGCATTTCGATGTGCACAAAACTATACGCTCTGCATTTCAAAAGAGTTATTTCTTCTCCCTATCTGAAAAAGCTTTGCGGAACCGTTCAAATCTCGCGATTTGGGATCACAGGCAGAATCGCTGTGATTCTGCCCTAATCTCAACACGTAGCAAAATGTGTGACGCTCATTATTCCTTAATTACTTGCTGCCCGTGCACTGAAAAATGTGTGACGCTCATTATTCCTTAATTACTTGCTGCCATGCCAATCACTTGGTGCCTGCCAATAATTGTCCGCCGCCACCCAGTGATCGGCTCCACTCTTTCCCGAACACAGCTGTGAGTGTAAGCAGCACAGAGTTGTGTTCAGTGACAAGGGATCTAGTTGCTTTTTCAATCCCAACTAAGCAGGGAATGAAAATAACTAGATTCCCAGTAAAAACAACACACAGTACACACATAAGCACATATTTAACCCCCTTGCTCGCCCTAGATGTTAACTCCTTTCTGCCCAGTGTCATTAGGACAGCGACAGTGCATATTATTAGCACTGATCACTGTAATAATGGCACTGGTGATGTCAGTGGCAGTTAGGTCCCCCCAGTCAGCCATTAGTGCAGCTTTTCAGTGCTGCCTCATCAGTGCAGTCTATCTATGCTGTCTCATCATTGCCCATCAGTGCAGATTATCAATGCTGTCTCATCATTGCCCATCAGTGCAGATATCAGTGCTGCCTCATCATTGCCCATCAGTGCAGATTATCAGTGCTGCCTCATCATTGCCCATCAGTGCAGATTATCAGTGCTGCCTCATTTCCCATCAGTGCAGATTATTAGTGCTGCCTCATCATTGCACATCAGTGCAGATTATCAATGCTGCCTCATCAGTGCCCATTAGTGCAGCATATCAGTGCAGCCTCATCAGTGCCCATCATTGCCGCTTCATCAGTGCAGCCTCATCAGTGCCCATTAGTGCAGCCTCGTCAGTGCCCACCATTGCCACCTCATCAGTGCAGCCTTGTCATTGCCCATCAGTGCTCACCATTGTCGCCTCATTAGTGCTCACCATTGTCGCCTCATCAGTGCCCATCAGTGCAGTCTTGTCATTACCCATCAGTGCAGCCTCATCAGTGCTTATCAAAGCAGCCCCATCAGTGCCCATCAATGCAGCAGGGATCACAGGGAGGAGAGCCGGTCAGATCACACAGAACGGGGAATCTCCCACTCTGACACAGCTTGGATATGATACGCTGGCCGCTGTCAAATAATAGTAATAACAGAAAAAAAAGCTGCGCTGTGTACTAAAAATATTCAAATAACAAAAACAAAAAAATAAATATTCAAACAATAAAGTTCAATAAAGTCCATATAAAGAAATCCAATGGTGAATAGGTGACTTGTATACAACAGTAACGTGAACACCAACACTGTGATCCACCACCACACGGATATTGCGCTTACCAGAAGGCAAGCTATAGGGAGCCTGTAGGATTATGATATCCTGATGTTAGATCAGCAACAAGAACTCCGCACACCAACTCAGGAGTGGCCAATATCGGACTGTGCTCTTGGGACGGACCAGCCTGGATATACTCTTAGGATGGATCAACCTGGATATTCCATTTCCTCAGTCCACCTCAGAGAGTCTCAAGAAGTCCCAGGACCAGAAGCCACAAATCAAACCAAGCACTCCATCAGTCTTGTATTCGTGTATGACAGAATTACCAGGGAATATCCAGGTTGATCCATGCTAAGAGTATATCCAGGCTGGTCCGTCCCAAGAGCACAGTCCGATATTGGCCACTCCTGAGTTGGTGTGCGGAGTTCTTGTTGCTGATCTAACATCAGGATATCATAATCCTACAGGCTCCCTATAGCTTGCCTTCTGGTAAGCGCAATATCCGTGTGGTGGTGGATCACAGTGTTGGTGTTCACATTACTGTTGTATACAAGTCACCTATTCACCATTGGGTTTCTTTATATGGACTTTATTGAACTTTATTGTTTGAATATTATTTTTTTGTTATTTGAATATTTTTAGTACACAGCGCAGCTTTTTTCTGTTATTACTATTGTGTATGTGTATATCTCACATATTTTTAAGCTGCTGCTAGGTTTTTTCATTTAATATTACTTTTTTGATATTTGAGCGCGGTGTTTGCTCCACATTTTTTTCGCTGTCAAATAAAGTCCTGCCTCCTGGACCAGCATTGGACTAGTGTGGTGTCTATCATAGGAGCCGGTCCAGGAGGTGGGACAGCGGTCAGCGTTGCATATCCAAGCTGTGTCCAAGCCGCAGGTCCCGCTCTGTGTGATCCGGCCGGCTCTCCTCCTTCCTGGTCTTTATTCACAGGGCATAATTGCAAGGCAGGGAGACAATTGCTCCCTGGACTGCTCTGATGCAGTGGCGTACTAAGTGGGGGCGGGGGGGGGGGGCGGGCCGCACCGGGTGCCACACACTGGGGGGGGGGTGTCAGGCCGACGCCCCCCTCCGCGATGGAAGCGGGGACAGCACCCCGAGCGCGGATATAAGTTGCGAAACGGCGCTGTGAGTGACAGGCAGCGGCAGGTGAGGTGAGAGGAGGGGGGGGGTGTTCGCCGCTCTCCGCGGCTCTGATCTGTCTCGGCTGTGTCATACAGCCGAGAAGAGTGAAGCCGCCGGCTCCGCCTCCCCCTCCTCGTAGTCTACACGTGTGCTGCTGTGTGTCCCGCGCTGACACTCCCCAGGTACATTATGGGTCATAGGGGGGTCTGCATTGTAGTAGGGGGGGTCTGTACTGAAGGGGGGGTCACTCTGTACTGAAGGGGGGGTCTGCATTGTAGGGGGGGTCTCCACTGTAGGGGGGTCTGTACTGGGGGGGGGGGTCTGTAAGGGGGGTCTGTACTGTAGTAGGGGGGGGCTCTGCATTGTAGGGGGGTCTCCACTGTAGGGGGGGGGTCTGTACTGAAGGGGGGGGGTCTGCACTGTAGGGGGGTTGTGCAGGGGGGGTCTGTATTGTAGGCGGGTCTGTGTAACATGCAGGGGGTCCAGAGCTGTTAGGGGGGGTGTCTGTGTAACATACAGGTGTCCAGAGATGCAGGGTGCTGTGTAATGTAAAGGGGTCCAGAGGTGGAGGATGCTGTGTAATGTAAAGGGGGCTAGAGGTGCAGGGTGCTGTGTAATGTAAAGGGGTCTAGAGGTGCAGGGTGCTGTGTAATGTAAAAGGGGTCTAGAGGTGCAGGGTGCTGTGTAATGTAAAGGGGTCTAGAGGTGCCAGGGTGCTGTGTAATGTAAAGGGGTCCAGGGGTGCTGTGTAATGTAAAGGGGTCCAGAGGTGCAGGGTGCTGTGTAATGTAAAGGGGTCTAGAGGTGCAGGGTGCTGTGTAATGTAAAGGGGTCTAGAGGTGCAGGGTGCTGTGTAATGTAAAGGGGTCTAGAGGTGCAGGGTGCTGTGTAATGTAAAGGGGTCTAGAGGTGCAGGGTGCTGTGTAATGTAAAGGGGTCCAGAGGTGCAGGGTGCTGTGTAATGTAAAGGGGTCCAGAGGTGCAGGGTGCTGTGTAATGTAAAGGGGTGCAGGGTGCTGTGTAATGTAAAGGGGTCCAGAGGTGCAGGGTGCTGTGTAATGTGTAATGTAAAGGGGTCTAGAGGTGCAGGGTGCTGTGTAATGTATAGGGGTCTAGAGGTGCAGGGTGCTGTGTAATGTAAAGGGGTCTAGAGGTGCAGGGTGCTGTGTAATGTAAAGGGGTCCAGAGGTGCAAGGGCTGTGTAATGTAAAGGGGTCCAGATGTGCAAGGGCTGTGTAATGTAAAGGGGTCCAGAGGTGCAGGGTGTTGTGTAATGTAAAAGGGGTCCAGGGGTGCTGGGTGCTGTGTAATGTAAAGGGGTGCAGGGTGCTGTGTAATATAAAGGCGTCCAAGGTGCTGTGTAATGTAAAGGGGTCCAGAGGAGCAGGGTGCTGTGTAATGTAAAGGGGTCTAGAGGTGCAGGGTGCTGTGTAATGTAAAGGGGTCCAGAGGTGCAAGGGCTGTGTAATGTAAAGGGGTCCAGAGGTGCAGGGTGCTGTGTAATGTAAAGGGGTCTAGAGGTGCAGGGTGCTGTGTAATGTAAAGGGGTCTAGAGGTGCAGGGTGCTGTGTGATGTAAAGGGGTCCAGAGGTGCAAGGGCTGTGTAATGTAAAGGGGTCCAGAGGTGCAAGGGCTGTGTAATGTAAAGGGGTCCAGAGGTGCAGGGTGCTGTGTAATGTAAAGGGGTGCAGGGTGCTGTGTAATATAAAGGGGTCCAGGGTGCTGTGTAATGTAAAGGGGTCCAGAGGTGCAGGGTGCTGTGTAATGTAAAGGGGTCCAGAGGTGCAGGGGGTGTGTAATGTACACAGTAGTGACAAAGAGATATTTAAGGATGCAGAGGTATGCAGGGAGCACAGTGGGGTGTTTTTACGTTTTAAGGTGGGGGGGTGCCAGATATAGGATCCCCCCGGGTGCCAAATGCACTAGGTACGCCCCTGCTCTGATGCCCTGTAAAAAAGGGCGCACCACTTTTGCCAGAAGCGTTCGGCCAGGAAACTGTCAGCCCAGTCCGCCCCCCCCCTCTCCACACGCCAAATGTGAGCAGGCGAGTGTAAATTTTGAGGGCTGCTATCATTTTCACACAAACTAATCAATATACACTTATTGGGATTTTTTATTTTATTTTTTTACTAAAGACTAGGGATGGGCCTGGTGTTCGATTCGAACCCATGTTCGAATCGAACATCGGGCGTTCGCCCACTCGGCGAGCCCAGAACTATTTGGGCCGCTCGCATCAAATTCGTGTGATGCGAGCGGCCCGCAATGCACTGCGCCAGTTGCAGTGCATTGCTGGCTGATGATTGGCCAAGCATGCACTGTGACCCGCATGCTTGGCCAATCAAAGAGCCAGCGGCGAGGAGAGCAATAATTGGCCACAGGCAGGATGCCTGTGGCCAATCATAGCTCAGGGGGTTTAGTACACACCCCACAGTATAAAAGGCCGCCGCGACGGCGGCCTTGCATATTGTGTTGTGTTGTTAGCGTCAGTGTTATGTGCTGCTGACTGCTGACATTATGTGCTATGATTCTGGGGATTTGTGTGTGCGTGATGTTAGTACAGCATTGCAGTATCACATCTGGGGGGTGTCTATAGTATGCCTGTGAAGGGGGGCATGTTTCCTGTGCTTAGAACTGTCCCTGCAAAAAGTGTAATTTTTGCAGGAAAAAAAGCTATTTAAAATCACTAGCGGCTAATGTGAATTGACGGCTCCCGTAACACAGAGAACAGTCATTCATTGAAAGCCGTTCATAAAAAAAAAAAAGTCATTGATAAAAAATAAAAAAATTTTTAAAGAAAAAGCGTGGGGGTCCCCCCAAATTCAATAACCAGGCCCATTAGGTCTGCTATGGATATTAAGGGGGACCCCAGCCAAAAAAAAAAATGGCGTGGGGCCCCCCTCAAATTCCATACCAGACCCTTATCCGAGCACGCAACCTGGCAGGCCACAGGAAAAGAGGGGGGGACGAGAGCGCCCCCCTCCCTCCTGAACCGTACCAGGCCACATGCCCTCAACATTGGGAGGATGCTTTTGGGGGTCTGAGACCCCCAAAGCACCTTGTCCCCATGTTGATGAGGACAAGGGCCTCTTTCCCACAACCCTGGCCATTGGTTGTGGGGGTCTGCGGGCGGGGGGCTTATCGGAATCTGGAAGCCCCCTTTAATAAGGGGACCCCCAGATCCCCCCCCCCCCCTGTGTGAAATGGTACCCCTACCATTTCACCAAAAAAGTGTCAAAAATTGTAAAAATGACAGGAGACGGTCTTTGACAATTCCTTTATTAAAATCTTCTTTCTTCTGGTCTTCCTTTCTTCATCCTTCGGTTTCTTCATCTTCTCCTTCCGGCATATTCTTCCATCATCTTCTTCCGTCATCTTCTTCCTCCAATCTGCTTCTTCTTGCGATGGTCTTCTCGTCCTTCTCTTGATTCCAACATCCGGCATCTTCTTCCATGGCGTTGGCGTCTCTTCTGGGCCGCTCCGTGCAATGGGAGGCTCCCGCTATGTGAGGCTTCGCTCCGTCTGACAGGTCTTTTATAACGGAGGGTACCTGGTTCCTATGGCTTTTCCCTGTCATTTTTACAATTTTTGACACTTTTTTGGTGCTTTGGGGGTCTCAGACCCCCAAGCATCCTCCCAATGTTGAGGGCATGTGGCCTGGTACGGTTCAGGAGGGAGGGGGGCCGCTCTCATCCCCCCCTCTTTTGCTGTGGCCTGCCAGGTTGCGTGCTGTTGGCGTGCGCTCCAAACGGAACAGGAAGCAGGCGTCACTGGCTTACTGGCCGGAAATTGCGTCTACGCGTTTCGCCCCTCCTCCAGGGCGTCATCAAGGACATCACTTCCGGCTAGTGTTGGAAGTAATTTATATGCTAAGCGGCTGGCGCCTCCCAGTTAACCAGCCAAACCGGAGATTGAACTGATTAAGACTTTTACTTCCGGATTACATCATATCCTCTAGTCAATTGCTCATTGAAAAACTTTAATAACAAATGGACAAATTGACAGAACATGATGGGAAGATATAAAAGTGTAAGACATTTCATGTATTATTACAAATGTTCTAAAAACAATTGAAAAGCAATTGACAATGATGGGATTTTGCGTATACACAATAAAAATAAATAAAAATAAAAATTAAATTAAATTTAATTAAAAAATAAAAATAAATTAAATAAAATAATAAATTAATAAATAAAAAAAAAATAATTATAAAAATAAAAAAATAAAATAAAAAAATAAAAAAATAAAAAATAAAATGAAAATTGGAGAATAAAAATAAAAAATAAGAAAAAAAAAATAAGAATAAAATTACCAGTTTGAAAGAAAACAGTTTAAATCTAGATCAATATTAAGGCCTTGTGGATGGAGAGTGCCTAATCTATGGATCCATTGGGTTTCATTTCTCGATATTGCCTGTTTTAGATTGGAACCTCGCCAGTGGGGTTCCACCCTGTCTATGCCACAAAATCTCAAACCTCGAGGGTCACGATTGTGATGAAGTCTGAAATGATTGGATAGACTATGATGTTTGAAACCCTTTTTAATTCTGTTAACATGTTCTCTTAGTCTGATGCCCAATTTTCGAGTGGTCCTGCCCACGTACTGAAGGCCGCAGGGACAGGCCAACAAATAGGTGACGTGGGTGGTCGCACAAGTGATAAATTTTTTTATTTCGTACATTTTATCTTGGGTCAAAGATGTAAATTGTGTTGTCTTTCGCACTCTATGTTTAGAAGTGCGACAAACAACACATCTACCACAGCTATAAAAGCCAGTTTGGTCCAAGAATGTTAATGACTTTTTGGGGGGATTAACAACATTGTGTGCCAACTGAAGTCGCAATGTAGGTGGTTTAGTATAAATGAATTGAGGCACTTGGGGAAGGATTTTATTAAGTTCTCGATCTTTAAGTAATAGTGGCCAATGATTTTTCAAAATTTTTTCAAACTGTTTATACTGTCTAGTAAAACCAGTCATGAATGCAGTCTTTTTTGGGGGTCTTAGTGCCATTCAAAAGGGACTCTCTTGTTAAGTTACGAATATTATCTCTGGTAATAAGCAGTTCATTGTGGTTGTAGCCTTTCTCTTCGAATCTCTTACAGATGATATCACTTTGGATTTCATAATCATTGATGTTTTTACAGTTTCTACGAATTCTTAAAAGTTGGCTTTTAGGTATCCCACTAAGCCATCTAGGGTGATGGCAACTACTTAGGGGTATATACCCATTACGGTCTACTTCTTTAAAGAAGGTCCGTGTGGAAAGCCTACCATGTTCCTTGTAGATCACGAGATCCAAAAAATTAACCGACTCTACACTAGAAACCTCAGTGAAAGAGATCCCATAAGAATTGGTACCTATCCTATTCAAAAAATGCAAAAAACTATCTTTTGATCCTGCCCAAATGACAAAAATGTCGTCGATATACCGCTTATAGAACCTTAAGTGGGGGATATCCTGGCCATATATGGCCTGTGATTCCCACCAACTCATAAAAAGATTGGCAACTGAGGGAGCGTATTTTGCACCCATTGCTACTCCTTTCCTTTGTCTATAATATTTTCCTTCGTGCCAAAAAAAGTTATGGCTCATAGCTAACTCCAGAGATTCCAAAATAAAGTCCTTCTGTTTAGATTTGACTGTGGTATCATCTAAGGCCCACTTGACTGCCTGTAATGCATCATTCTGCCGAATATTAGTGTAAAGCGAATTCACATCTATGCTGGCCAAAATGTGGTCATCAGCAATATCCAAAGGATCAATAAGGCCAATAAGGTCTCTACTATCCTTGAGTACCTCAAGGATAGTAGAGCAGGACATTTTTGTACTAGGGGCTGCAAGAAGTGGTCGAGGTATTCACCCAATCTGGCAAAAAGGGAGTCCACCCCACTAACTATGGGTCTCCCCGGTGGTTTAGTGGGATCCTTATGTATCTTCGGTAGTTGGTAAATGACCGGCACTCTGGGTGCATCAGGGATCAAATATCTATTCTCTTTTTTGTTGATTATTCCAGCTCGATGGGCAGCTCTAATTACTAATTTCAATTTGGCTTTGTACTTGTTAGTAGGGTTCCCCTTTAGCTTCAACATCTGAAACTAGACGCTTTAGTTCAGTAAGATAATCGTCTTTATTCAGAATGACAACCCCCCCCCCCCCCCCCCCCTTTATCTGTCTGTCTGATAACTATATTTTTATTGTGTTCTAATAATGATAGACCTTTTAAAATGTCTTTCTTTTGTCTACTAGGACGAATGTTGAGATGTTTCAGATCCTGCTCAACTAGGGACTTGAACACCTCAACGAAATGGTTATTGGACACCTTAGGGTTGAAAACAGAATTGTTTCTCAAATTGGTATGGATATATTCCTCATTCGAGTCTTTGGAAGATAAACTTTCTAACAAAAAATTTTTTAATATTAATCTTACGAATAAACTTCTGAAAATCAATAAAAACATTAAATTTGTTAAAATCTTTGTCAATTGCATATTTAAGTCCTAGTTGGAGGACTTTATTTTCATCATCTGAGAAAATGGCATCACTCAGATTAAAAATGCCAGCTGCTAGGTTTCTCGTTTTCTCTTTCCGTTTCCCCCCTCGGCATCCTCTGGTTCTCCGTTTCTTGGATCCTGAGGGAAGGGTAATTGGGCCATGGGATACCACAGTCTCCATTCTTCCTCCCTCTGATCCTGAGGATGGTTGCCCCTCCCACGGCTTCTGGGGTTGGAGCCTCCTCTGGCTCGCCAGGGGGGACCTCCATAACCCCTTTTGTGAAAATCCCCTCTTTGGTTGCTGGGGTATCCACCCCTACCTCTAGGGGGGTATTGGTTATAATAATATGGGGTCCAAGAAGGGCCTCCATAGCCTCCATAGCCACCGCGCAGCCTTATTTCACAGTATATCATATTTAAGGTTTTTTAACTTTTTCAGGTAGCAGCAGCAGTATTTGTTTATTAACTATTGCATGGTGTTATGCGTTTTTTATAGTACTCTTTGGCGCAAGTATTAAGTTTTGTTTACTATTTTTCTCACCTCTCGAGTGCACTTTGCAGCCATGCAAATTTTTTCATTTGTCAATAACAGACAGCTTGATGCTGACACATTTTTCTCACAAACCAACACCAACACAGACATTAACCAAGATTTTAAACACCTTAAGGGTGCTTTAGACAAACAGGTTAAGACTTGGTGGGATGTTTTCACCCTCAATAAATATCTTAAAGAAAACATCACCCCAAGAAGACTCAGGTGGGATATAGGTCCTAATGATGGCTTGACTGACAAAGATCTAGAAGATGAGTGGTTCTCCTTCTTTAACCATGCTGAAAAGAAATTGTTACAAATTATCATAGCAAGAAAGGAGAAAAAACTCAAACTATTGGAGGCTAATATTAATGCTGTCAAGTCAAAACTAGGACCTTCTATTAGTTCAGGCGACTATAAAGAAAAAATGAAACAACTGCAGGATTTTGTTACCAAATTAGACAAAGATTTACAAAAGAAAAAAATGAAAAAATATGTCAGAGATATCAATGATTACAAATCCAATAAGGTATACAGATGGCAGGAGTTGGCAGAGGACCCATCCAGCATCCCGGGTGATGATGTGTCGGACATGGATGCTGGGTTGGTACCTCTAAAAACTCCTGTCCGCCATGTCCAATATGAGGGCCAATGGAATAACTCCACTCAGAGAAGTAAAGGGTCAACCCAATCTCCAGCACCCCAATATGTAGTTCCCGTCTCAAATAGGTTTGAACCCTTGAGACAGGAATACTCTCAACAGCCCTCAGGTCCTTCCAATTATAGAGGACAGGACAACAGAGGTGGCTATGGAGGCCCTTCTTGGACCCCATATTATTATAACCAATACCCCCCTAGAGGTAGGGGTGGATACCCCAGCAACCAAAGAGGGGATTTTCACAAAAGGGGTTATGGAGGTCCCCCTGGCGAGCCAGAGGAGGCTCCAACCCCAGAAGCCGTGGGAGGGGCAACCATCCTCAGGATCAGAGGGAGGAAGAATGGAGACCGTGGTATCCCATGGCCCAATTACCCTTCCCTCAGGATCCAAGAAACGGAGAACCAGAGGATGCCGAGGGGGGAAACGGAAAGAGAAAACGAGAAACCTAGCAGCTGGCATTTTTAATCTGAGTGATGCCATTTTCTCAGATGATGAAAATAAAGTCCTCCAACTAGGACTTAAATATGCAATTGACAAAGATTTTAACAAATTTAATGTTTTTATTGATTTTCAGAAGTTTATTCGTAAGATTAATATTAAAATTTTTTTTGTTAGAAACAGTTTATCTTCCAAAGACTCGAATGAGGAACCATACCAATTTGAGAAACAATTCTGTTTTCAACCCTAAGGTGTCCAATAACCATTTCGTTGAGGTGTTCAAGTCCCTAGTTGAGCAGGATCTGAAACATCTCAACATTCGTCCTAGTAGACAAAAGAAAGACATTTTAAAAGGTCTATCATTATTAGAACACAATAAAAATATAGTTATCAGACAGGCAGATAAAGGGGGGGGGGGGGGGGTTGTCATTCTGAATAAAGACGATTATCTTACTGAACTAAATCGTCTAGTTTCAGATATTGAAACATATGAAGAGCTAAAGGGGAACCCTACTAACAAGTACAAAGCCAAATTGAAATTAGTAATTAGAGCTGCCCATCGAGCTGGAATAATCAACAAAAAAGAGAATAGATATTTGATCCCTGATGCACCCAGAGTGCCGGTCATTTACCAACTACCGAAGATACATAAGGATCCCACTAAACCACCGGGGAGACCCATAGTTAGTAGGGTGGACTCCCTTTTTGCCAGATTGGGTGAATACCTCGACCACTTCTTGCAGCCCCTAGTACAAAAATGTCCTGCGTACCTCAAGGATAGTAGAGACCTTATTGGCCTTATTGATCCTTTGGATATTGCTGATGACCACATTTTGGCCAGCATAGATGTGAATTCGCTTTACACTAATATTCGGCAGAATGATGCATTACAGGCAGTCAAGTGGGCCTTAGATGATACCACAGTCAAATCTAAACAGAAGGACTTTATTTTGGAATCTCTGGAGTTGGCTATGAGCCATAACTTTTTTTGGCACGAAGGAAAATATTATAGACAAAGGAAAGGAGTAGCAATGGGTGCAAAATACGCTCCCTCAGTTGCCAATCTTTTTATGAGTTGGTGGGAATCACAGGCCATATATGGCCAGGATATCCCCCACTTAAGGTTCTATAAGCGGTATATCGACGACATTTTTGTCATTTGGGCAGGATCAAAAGATAGTTTTTTGCATTTTTTGAATAGGATAGGTACCAATTCTTATGGGATCTCTTTCACTGAGGTTTCTAGTGTAGAGTCGGTTAATTTTTTGGATCTCGTGATCTACAAGGAACATGGTAGGCTTTCCACACGGACCTTCTTTAAAGAAGTAGACCGTAATGGGTATATACCCCTAAGTAGTTGCCATCACCCTAGATGGCTTAGTGGGATACCTAAAAGCCAACTTTTAAGAATTCGTAGAAACTGTAAAAACATCAATGATTATGAAATCCAAAGTGATATCATCTGTAAGAGATTCGAAGAGAAAGGCTACAACCACAATGAACTGCTTATTACCAGAGATAATATTCGTAACTTAACAAGAGAGTCCCTTTTGAATGGCACTAAGACCCCCAAAAAAGAATATAGTACTGCATTCATGACTGGTTTTACTAGACAGTATAAACAGTTCGAAAAAATTTTGAAAAATCATTGGCCACTATTACTTAAAGATCGAGAACTTAATAAAATCCTTCCCCAAGTGCCTCAATTCATTTATACTAAACCACCTACATTGCGACTTCAGTTGGCACACAATGTTGTTAATCCCCCCAAAAAGTCATTAACATTCTTGGACCAAACTGGCTTTTATAGCTGTGGTAGATGTGTTGTTTGTCGCACTTCTAAACATAGAGTGCGAAAGACAACACAATTTACATCTTTGACCCAAGATAAAACGTACGAAATAAAAAAGTTTATCACTTGTGCGACCACCCACGTCACCTATTTGTTGGCCTGTCCCTGCGGCCTTCAGTACGTGGGCAGGACCACTCGAAAATTGGGCATCAGACTAAGAGAACATGTTAACAGAATTAAAAAGGGTTTCAAACATCATAGTCTATCCAATCATTTCAGACTTCATCACAATCGTGACCCCCAAGGTTTGAGATTTTGTGGCATAGACAGGGTGGAACCCCACTGGCGAGGTTCCAATCTAAAACAGGCAATATCGAGAAATGAAACCCAATGGATCCATAGATTAGGCACTCTCCATCCACAAGGCCTTAATATTGATCTAGATTTAAACTGTTTTCTGTCAAACTGGTAATTTTATTCTTATTTTAATTCTCCAATTTTCATTTTATATTTATTTTTATTTTTTATAATTAAATTTTTTTTATTTTTATTTTTATTTATTTTTTTTTTATTTATTTTTTTTTTTTATTTTTAGTTTTTTTTATTTTTATTTTTTCTTTTATTTTTATTTTTTTTATTTTTTTATCATTTTTTTTTATATTTATTTTTTTCATTTTTCATTTTTATTTTACTTTTATTTTTATTTTTATTTTTATTTCTATTTTATTTTCATTTTTATTTTGATTCATTTTATTTTTATTTTATTTTTTTATTTTATTTTTTTTTTATTTTTATTTATATTCATTTATTTTTTTTTTTTTTTTATTCTATTTTATTTTCATTTTTTTTATTTTATTTTATTTATCTTTTTTTTTATATATTTTTTCATCCTTGCATTTATCTATTTATGTGTATACGCAAAATCCCATCATTGTCAATTGCTTTTCAATTTTTTTTAGAACATTTGTAATAATACATGAAATGTCTTACACTTTTATATCTTCCCATCATGTTCTGTCAATTTGTCCATTTGTTATTAAAGTTTTTCAATGAGCAATTGACTAGAGGATATGATGTAATCCGGAAGTAAAAGTCTCAATCAGTTCAATCTCCGGATTGGCTGGTTAACTGGGAGGCGCCAGCCGCTTAGCATATAAATTACTTCCAACACTAGCCGGAAATGATGTCCTTGATGACGCCCTGGAGGAGGGGCGAAACGCGTAGACGCAATTTCCGGCCAGTAAGCCAGTGACGCCTGCTTCCTGTTCCGTTTGGAGCGCACGCCAACAGCGCACCCGGAACTCGCTGATCCAAGTCTGCTCAGTAGTGAGTTACTATTGTTTAGCACTTAGAGGTTTAGCACGGCGATACCACACATGCTTGTTTTTTCTTTCCTCTTTACGGCACCCATATTCAACCGGAGTCTCCATTGGATTATTTGAAGTATTTTCTGGATTCCTGACATCACCCATCTCACCACTTCATTATAGCTTATTTAGACCCTAGGACTGCAAAGCCGTGGGTCACATTGTTCTGGTGAGTAGGGTTCTCTAGGGGATCATCCCTTCAGGATCACCTGCAATTTATCCCAACCTGCAATATTGACTTTTAATTTATTGTTGCTTATACTGTTTGTTTTGTAAAGCAAGGTTTTCTCACTTATACTCACAGTGGTATATTAGTAATCACAGTCGCAATATTTGCACCACCTCTAGTGGTGAGTCACGTGTATTAGCAATTTTGTCACTATAAGTTGCAATTTTTATTGTTATGTTTGCCTCATAGTGGTATTAGTATTCACAGTCGCAATATTTGCACCACCTCCAGTGGTGAGTCACGTGTATTAGCAATTTTGTCACTATAAGTTGCAATTTTCATTGTTTTGTTTGCCTCACTTACACCCCTAGTGGTGATTCACATCTGCTAGCGCAGCCTTATTTCACAGTATATCATTTTGGGACCATTGGCATTTATACAGCAAATGTCACTGGCAGGGAAGGGGTTAACACTAGGGGGTGATCAAAGGGTTAACTGTGTGTCCTAGGGAGTGATTCTAACTGTAGGGGACCGATCGGTGTTCCTCTGTACTAGGATCACATGATCGGTCTCCTCTCCTCTGACAGGCCGTGGATCTGTGTGTTTACACACACAGATCCACAGTCCAGCTCGGTTAACGGGCAATCGCGGGTGCCCTTCGGACATCGCGGCCACCGGGCACCCGCATCGGGTCCCGAGTGACGCGGTGGGGGTGCGTGCTACCCAGGCGGCTAGGAAGCCCAGGACGTCATATGACGCCCTCCCAGTATGGGAGATCCCATCTGCGGACTTCATATGACAATGGGCGGGTATTGAAGTGGCTATGGTAACGCAGTTACGTATCGCAAAAAAAAAATGCCTGGTCATGAGGGGGGGGGGGGGGATACCTTCCAGAGCTCAAGTGGTTATTGGCGCCATAAAGAAGATCTGGTTCTGCTGCGATCGTCGCAATTGCGACAAAACGCAAATTTTAAAGATGTGCAACGTCCGTCCCCCAAAAAGGAGCATGAGCTTCTTTTTTGGGGGAGACAAAATCACATGAAGTGAACGGGCTTCCCTATGTGCGACGCACCAAATCGCTCAACAAAATCGCTCAACACATATATATATATATTCATAATATATATATATATATATATATATATATATATATATATATATATATATATATATATATATATACTCCTGAAAGTTCCCAAGTACTACAAGCCAGGACAAGTGACAGTCCCCAGGCCCTCCTGTGCTCCCAGCTCATACAATCACTGCCCCCATTCATTCATTCATTCCTGCTGGGACCAGTCTGGCTGGCTCTCCCGCCGCGGTGCATTGTGGGCCGGCGAGCCCCTCTCTGCTCTGTCACTTTAACACAAAAAAAAGTCAGACTCCTGGGCTAACTCCAGACCTAGGTGACAGAGGCGTCAGCCAATGAGAGTGGACGGTCCGGCCGAGCCCCGCCCCGCCTTCCACTCGCAGTCCAGCCTGCGCCGCTGAGTGACAGCAGAGCTGCATCAATGAGCGCAGTGTCCAGGGAGAGCCCGCCTCCAGGGCGTTACCACGGCAACGGGACTGAAGGGAGCGGCGGAGCCGGGAAGAGGTAAGGGAGGCCCGGTGTGGGGGGGATCAGACTTTGGGGGGGATCCGGGTTACCTGCGGCGGGTGGTGGGGATGTCCCGGATTGTGGGGGGAGGGGCGGTACCGGATCATCGTTCTATGGATCTATATATAGTTCGCACGTCTGAGGACAATAACGGCGATCAGAGGAGGAGTGATCTCCGGGCACCGATCTACAGCCCCGGGATCTGCTGTGTGGATCCCCGAGATCTCATGTATTCAGGAGGGGTCCCTGTATGGAGGACTCGTACTGTGATCGGAGAGGGGAGAAAGCTGGCCATACACCATACGATCTGATCGTACAATCTCCTTTAGGTCATGGGAGAGGAGAGCAACTTAAGGGAGGGGGGCATTAAAGAGGCACACCAAATTTTTACTGCCCCCCCTTTAGCCAGCAGACGGGGCGATGCAAAAAACAATCGCTCCTGTCACCCCCATCCACGTACATGGGGGAGCGCCGCAGGGCCACGCAACCGCGTACAATGCATGGCATTGGTGGCACATTGGTGCAGTAATTACGGGGTAAGAGTTGGTGGTGAGGCGACACCTCCTTGCTGCCCCCTATAAATCGCTTTTCAGAGGTTCAGCAGATAAGACGGTAAAGCTGAACGTCTCACCCATTCAATCAGTGTCACGTCAGGTAGGTGGTGCCAAGGTGAGGGCAGATCTTAGGTCACACTTATGTGATGTGGGAAACGCAGCGAATCCTGTGTGTCTCCCGCATCCCATTGTGTCCATGTGATCTGCGACAGCGTCAATGTTAACCCCCCCCCCGAAAACCGATCGCACAACGCAGTGCGATTGCCAGAATCGGATCACCCAATGCGATGCGATTCAGGTGTAAGAGAAATAAAAAGGCTCCTGCACCATGTTGGTTGCAAATGCGATTTCAGCCATTCAAACGGCATGAAATCTCCCCGCACAGACATCGCATGTTATGTGATCGGGAAAGCAGTGCGATTCACATTCTGTATCTACATCACACCAGTGAGGCCCCTGCCTGAGGACTCACATCTGTGCGTTTTTAGGGCTTTGTACATTCTGCAGATTTGCACTTCAGTCCATTTAACTCCTTCAGATCCGCGGTATAGCTGAATGACGGCTACAGTGCCGGGAGGGTGTCAATAGGCGTCCTCCCGAGATCGAGCGGCCTGCGCGCCCCCTGTAGGGGGCGCACGGCTCGCTCTGTGATCAGCGAGTCTATGAAACTCGACTGATCACAGATCAGAGTAAAGGGTCGATCGCGACTCCTTACCACGTGATCAGCTGTCAGCCAATGACATCTGATCATGTGATGTAAACAGAGCCGGTAATCGGCAATTTTTTCTCCTCGCACTGACAGTGTGAGGAGAAAAAAAAGCAGACCAACAGCTGCTGTCAGAGGGACATCAGTCTTGATCAAGGAGAACTGCCGCCAGCTCATCTGTGCCGCCTGCCAGTGCACAACAGTGCCGCCTGCCAGTGCCCACCAGCGCCGCCTACCAGTGTCGCCCATCAGTGTCGCCTATCAGTGGTACCTATCAGTAACACCTATCTGTGCCCATCAGTGCCTATCAGTGGTACCTATCAGTAACGCCTATCTGTGCCCATCACTGCCACCTTATCTGTGCCTATCAGTGGTACCTATCAGTGCTGCCTTATCTGTGCCCATCAGTGCCACCTATCACTGTCACCTACCAGTGCCTATCAGTAACACCTATCAGCGCCCATCAATGCTATCTTATCAGTGGCCATCAGTGCCGCCTTATCGGTGCCCACCAGTGCGGCCTCAACAGCGAGTATCAATGAAGGGGAAAAATTGCCTGTTTGCAAAATGTTATAACAAACTGAAATGTGATTTTTTTTTTTTTTTTTTTTTTTTTTTTAATTTTCCATATTTTTTCTGTTTGTTTAGCAAAAAATAAAACCCCAGCTGTTATAAAATACCACCAAAAGAAAGCTCTATTTGTGTGAAAAAAAAATGATAAAAATTTCATTTGGGTACAGTGTTGTATGACCGCGCAATTGTCAATCAAAGTGTCAGCGCTGAAAGCTAAAAATTGGTCTGGGCAGGAGGGGGGTTTTAAGTGGCTAGTAAGCAAGAGGTTAACATTGTTTCCTATGGAACACGTTCTGTAGTGCAAATCTGCAAAAATGCAAACAAGAGCTAAAAATGCATAGGTGTGAATCGGGTCTAAAGGAGATTGTACAATTGGATTGTATAATGTGTGGCCAGACTTTTGGGGCCCATTCACACTGGAAAGCATTGCAGGAAAAGTGATCTTCCTGCACCACTTGGAAACGCACTGCCCTTGTTGGACGCATGCGGGTGACATTAATTGTTAAAGGCACATCAAACGCATCTAACAGAGTGTTTGCGGTAACATGTGGCTTGTTGCGGCGTGACGTTTAAAAGTAGCACCTGCCGCACTTTTCAGATGTCAGCCCATTGATGTGAATGGGCTGTCAAAAACAGAATGTACAAAAACGCACGCTCAGGCTACGTTTCCTCTAGTGCGACTTGTCATGCGATTTGGGAGGGCAAAGTCGCATGACAAGTCTTACCCCATAACTTCAATACCGTTCACATCTGTGCGACTTCAAAGTAGTCCCTGCTCTACTTTGGTCCGACTTTAATGCGACTTGAGGTCCATAGACCTCGAGAATACACAGGCATTGCTTCAAGTCACATCAAAATCGTTGCAAAATCGCACATCTTTCAGGTCGCAATAGTGGAAACCTAAGCTAAAACCGATGCTTTACATGGTGAACTGACCCTTAGCCCTCATTTCACACCAGTGCCGTTTTGAAATCGTGCGATTTCAAAGCCGTAAATCAGTGCAATTTGCACCTCAGATTTCATTGCGACTTCATTTAACAGAAGTCTGTGCAAGTCGACATTAAATCAGGGAAAAAAGTACTAGTTCAGGAACCTTTTTCTGTGTCGCAGCGATTTGACCGGTTCAGTTGCCGGGTGCGTCTTGGTGTGTGATTTGGAACGGTCAGATCGCATGACAAATCGCACCGTTGTGAATGAGGGCTGAGGCTCCATTCACACTTGGCGTTTTGGGATCTCGGGGAAAATCGCTGCAATTCTGCTCGCAATCCCAATATTGCACTGCAATTGCAAATTACATCTTTGGGTGCCATTCGTATTCTGTAGCACCTAAAACGCAGTGCGATTTATTCCCCCCCCCCTGATTATCGCTGCAAAACGAGAAGCTTGTCAATCATAGAAGCTCCTCCTTTATTGGCCACAGGCTATGCATGTTGCGATTTGCCATACAATTTATCGTGTGATGATCGCAGCCAAACCGCACTGCATTTTAGGTGCCATTGAAAAATGCGTTTTGCAGTTACAGGGAGATTTGAGATCGAGAGCAGAAGCGCTGCGATTCGTTTTGAGATCCGAAAACGTCTGTGATTGGAGGCTTTGTGATGCCGCTTTGTATTCCTGGATGAGGATGGAAATCCCCAAAGAAAAGTATCGCTTCTGTCTGCCACTGACAGTCGCAGTGACAGTTGGGGACAGGCAAGGATCTGATGACTGTGTCTCCAGTTATTATACCGGATTTCTTTATTATTACAGATAGCGAATTGGATGCCAAGAAACCCACATCCAATTCTCAATAGTGTGAACCCAGCCTTAGTGCTTGGTGGTAAAACCCTTGTTGGCAATCATAGAGGTCACATGTTTCTTGTAGTTGGCCACCAGGTTTGCACATCTCAGGAGGGATTTTGCCCCACTCCTCTTTGCAGATCCTCTCCAAGTCATTAAGGCCCCATACACACTATTAGATTTTCTGCAGATTTTTGTCTTCAGATTTACCAAAACCATATAATTTGAGGTCAAATCTTAAAGCGGTTCTGCACCGGGGTTTTTTTTTTTTGGGGAATATGCTAAGGGGTAATAGGAAAATTAGGGGACTCACCTGTTCCATCTTCATTCGTGATCGCTGCCGGTTTTCGTCCGATGAAGTTCTTTATCTTCTTCTTTTGTGCTGGGGGGCCATCTTGCCTGTGGGCATGTGAAACCCCACAGGCACTTTAGATGGCCAGCATGCACCGCCGTTACTCGCGCGTGCGCAGTAACGGCAAAGTGCAGCTCACGTTCTCCGAAATCTCACGAGATGTCGGCACATCTGCCGACATCTCACGAGATTTCGGAAGATGTGTCCGAAATCTCGCGAGATTTCGGAAGATGCCCGCACAGGCTCCTGGGATCAATGACACCAGATCCCAGGAGACAGTGCGGCGTGACGAGGATCCCCGCACAGACCCCGCCCACCCCCGAAGAGACAGAAGACAGGAAGTCATCGATTACAAGGTAAGTGGAAAAAAAAAAAAAACACATTTCATTTAGTACTCTTTGCCTGATTTGGAAGGCAAAGAGATTTACTAAATAAAATGTGTGCAGAACCGCTTTAAGGGCCGGTTCAGACTGCTGCGATGCGGGAACGCTGCGAATCTCCTGCGGGTTCCCGCATCGCATGTCTCCCGGCGGCAGTTCACACTGCCCTATGCGAGCTGCTGGGAGTGTCAGTTAAATGTTAATGACACCCCCAAATCAGTTTGCATATCGCAGTGCGATCTGCAAACTCGGACAGGAATCGGATCGCATGGTGAGAACACCCATGCGATCCGATTCTGCTGCGGACCAAAAAAAGGGTCCTGTACGAGTTTGGTCCGAATGCGATGCGAATTCAGCCATACTAACTGTATGGCTGAAATCGCATCTCACAGAGATCGCATGTGATTTGCAGTGCGCTGCGAATCATATCCGATCTCGGACATCGCAGCAGTCTGAACCGGCCCTAAGAGTTTCAATTTGTATGCGATCAGGCAGGCCCTTGCACTACCTGGTTTTGGTAAATCTGAAGACAAAAATCTGCAGAAAATCTAATAGTGTGTCTAAAGCCTCATACACACGATCGGACCGTGGACCAACTTTCCTGTGGATTTTTGTCCAAAGGGCGTTGGCCCCAAGTTGGTATTGCATACACACGGCAGGACTTTTTCAGCCAACTTTCACCAAATCACTTGGTTTTTCTGCTCTTTACCGCCACCTTTGGTCAACTTCTGTATTGTTGTCTGATCTTTTGCATTGGTTTTTACAAAAGTCCGTTGGTTTTGTGTACACACGTTCGGACTTTGGTCCATTGGACTTTGGTTGGCAGAAAGTTGGTCTGTTCGCACAGCCAACAAAAGTCTGATGAAACCTGGAAAAAGTTGGTCCGATGGAGCGTACACACGGTCAGGATGTTGGTCCAAAACAGCTAATTTGCATGTTGGTTGTCAAAAAGTCAGATCGTGTGTACGGGCCTTAATAGTCCTTATTAGTACACACCATTGGAAATTCCCCCAGCAAAAGTCCGATGTGAGCTTTTGGTCAGAAATTCCGTCCGTGTATGCTCCATCGGACTTTTACTGGCTGAATTACCGCCATCAGAAGATTGAGAGCATGTTCTCTATTTTTCGGTCGGAAAAAGTTCCGATCAGAAGTTCCGCTCGTCTGTAGCAATTCTGACGTGCAAAATTTCTACGCATGCTCGGAAACCATCCGACGCATGCTCGGAAGCATTGAACTTCATTTTCTCGGCTCGTCGTAGTGTTGTACGTCACCGCATTCTTGGCGGTCGAAAGTTCTGAGAACTTTTGTGTGACCGTGTGTATGCAAGCCAAGATTGAGCGGAATTCTGTCGGAAAAAACATCCAAGTTTTTTCGTACGGAAATTCCACTCGTGTGTACGCGGCATAATAGTGTTTCCGCCGGGCGGTAAGCCCGTGTGAAGGGTCTTAGTATTCACAGCCTTTGCCATGACACTCAGAATTGAGGTCAGGTGCATCCTGTTTCTATTGATCTTCCTGGAGATGTTTCTACAACTTGATTGAAGTCCACCTGTGGTAAATTCAGTTGATTGGACATGATTTGGAAAGGCACACACCTCTCTATAAAAGGTCCCACAGTTAGCAGTGCATGTCAGAGCACAAACCAGGTCATGAAGTCCAAGGAATTGTCTGTAGACCTCCAAGACAGGATTTTTTGAGGCACAGATCTGGGAAAGGGTACAGAAAAAATTCTGCAGCATTGAAGGTCCCAATGAGCCCAGTGGCCTCCGTCATCCATAAATGGAAGAAGTTTTGGAACCACCAGGACTCTTCCCGGTCCATCTGGCCAAGCTGAGCGATCGGGGGAGAAGGGCCTTAGTCAGGGAGGTGACCAAGAACCCGATGGTCACTCTGACAGAGCTCCAGAGTTTCTCTGTGGAGAGAGGAGAACCTTCCAGAAGAACAACCATCTCTGCAGCACTCCACCAATAATGCCTGTATGGTAGAGTGGCCAGATGGAAGCCACTCCTCAGTAAAAGGCCCATGACAGCCCACCTGGAGTCCCCTGAAGGACTCTTAGACCATGAGAAACAAATTTCTCTGGTCTGATGAAACAAAGATTGAACTTTGGCCTCATGTCTGGAGGAAACCAGGCACCGTTCATCACCTGCCCAATACCATCCCTACAGTGAAGCATGGTGGTGGCAACATCATGCTGTGGGGATGTTTTTTAGCAGCAGGAACAGTGAGACTAGTCAGGATTGAGGGAAAGATGAATGCAGCAATGTATAGAGACATCCTTGATGAAAACCTGCTCCAGAGTGCTGTGGACTTCAGGCTGCGGCAAAGGTTAATCTTCCAACAGGACAAAGACCCTAAGCACACAGCCAAGATAACAAAGAAGTGCCTACTGGGACAACTCTGTGAATGTCATTGAGTTGCCCAGACTTGAACCCGATTGAATATCTCTGGAGGGATCTGAAAATGGCTGTGCACCAACGCTCCCCATCCAACCTGATGGCACTTGAGAGGTCCTGCAAAGAATGGGAGAAACTGACCAAAAATAGGTGTGCCAAGCTTGTAGAATCGTACTCAAAAAGACTTGAGGCTGTAATTGGTGCCACAGGTGCTTCAACAAAGTATTGAGCAAAGGCTGGGACTACTTATGTGCATGTGATTTTTTTTATTTTTATTTTGTTTTTTTCTGTTATACTGGGTGCTGCCGTGCCCGCATACAGCCATGTCCTGTCTTTGATTTGTACAGGAGCTGTGCATGACGCCTGTGTCTTCTAGGCACCAAAATGCAGCCACCATACACCCCAATAAGGGGATTTCCCTCACATCGGAAGGAGATCCTCTTACTTCCTGTTGAGTGTACAGGACAGGAAATGAGAGCAAATCTCTATAATTGGCCACAGATGGCAAAAAAAAAAACCTGATGGGTTTTTAACCCTTATTAAAAGCTTTAGCTTTAGTTTGATGCCCGCTGATAGACATGCTAACTTGGCTGAGACAAACCTCCATGTTTATATCCCAATCCTCCTATAGATCAGGAGTCAAGTATTCCCATTGATCATCTCATGGCGGATGACCGTTAACCTTTTCATTGCCTGAGGCAAAACAGATGTCCCGACTCCAGATGTCCCGACTCCAGAGCATCCAACGGTTCCATGTATAAATTATAGATAACAGTTACCACATTACTAGCCTAGGGCTGGTTGGTGTTCTCAGTAGATCAGTGCAATACTCCGGGTCCCCCCCTCCCCAATATCTATCTGTAGTGACAATGAAGGGTATTGGTAGGAAGCAGTTTTCTACTGGAGCTGCAATAATTGTAAAATTGTATCTAAACTCAAAAATCTAAAAATGTAACATATCGCAGCTTACCAGTCCATAGGCCTCATGCACACAGGACGTTTAACCGCTTCAGCCCCGAAAGATTTTACCCCCTTCCTGGCCAGAGCACTTTTTGCGATTCGGCACTGCGTCGTTTTAACTGACAATTGCGCGTTCGTGCGACGTTGCACCCAAACAAAATTGACATCCTTTTTTTTTCCCACACAAATAGAGCTTTCTTTTGGTGGTATTTGATCACCTCTGCGGTTTTAATTTTTTGCGCTATAAACAAAAAAAAGAGCGACGATTTTGAAAAGAGAGCGCAATATTTTTTGCTATAATAATCCCCCAAAAATATATAAAAAAAAAAAAAATTTTTGTTTAGGCCGATATGTATATTTCTGGTAAAAAAAAAAAAAAATCGCAAAGTGTATATTGATTGGTTTGCGCAAAAAAATATAGCGTCTACAAAATAGGGGATAGTTTAATGGCATTTTTATTATAATTTTTTTTTTTTTTACTAGTAATGGAGGCGATCTGTGTTTTTTTTTTTTTTTTTTTTTTAATCGGGACTGCGTCATTATCGGACAATTTTGACAAATTTTTGGGACCATTGGCATTTATACAGCGATCAGTGCAATAAAAATGCATTGATTACTGTAAAAATGTGACGGGCAAGGAAGGGGTTAACACTAGGGGGCGATGAAGGGGTGAAATGTGTTCCCTGGGAGGTGATTCTAACTAAATGGGGGAGGGGACTGTGTAGGGGAGATGACAGATCGCTGTTCATACTTTGTATGAACAGACGATCTGTCTGTTCTCCCCTCAGAGAACGGGAAACTGTGTGTTTACACACAGAATCCTGGTTCTCCGTGTGTCAGCCGCGATCGCGGGAGCCCGGCGGTGATCGTGACCTCTGGGCACTCGCATCGGCTCCAGCGTGCCTCTAGTGGCCACAGGGCGAAGCGACGTAACATAACGTCGATTCGCCCAGCTGTGCCATTCTTCCGCAGTACAACTGCGGCGGCTGGTCGGCAAGTGGTTAAAAAACGCCAGCGCTGCTGCCAGGAAAAAGTAGCGTTAAAAACGCGCTGTTAGTCGCGTGTTTGAATAGCATTCATAGGCGTTTTTTCGCGTTGGTGTTTTTTTTTTTTTTTCAGTAAAAGCACTCCTTATAATGTAAAAACGCCAAACGCGGCTAACAGCGTTTTTCGTTTTTACAGCTCATCGGTCTCTGCTCCTGGACGCACTGGCTGTCGTTTTTTTTTTTTTCTACTGCTTCTAAACGCTTATGCCTCCAAACGCCTCCGACAGCTTGTGTGCATGGACCCATAGGCTAACATCGAGGGGCATTTAGAGGCAGTTAAATAAAAAGTCAGACGCCCCTAAAAGCAGCTGTAAAAATGTCCCGTGTGCATGAGCCCTTAGATGTGGTGAGTGCATTCCTTTTCCATTTCGTGTGTTTTTATTTTATTTATTTTTTTTTTTTCTTTCTTTATTTTCAGCCAAGGTGGATAAAAATCAATAATTTAAAAAAATAAAATTAAACAAAATCTTATTTTTTTTAAATTTATTTAACCACTTGCTTACTGGGCACAAACCCCCCTCCTATCCAGACCAATTTTGAGCTTTTAGCTCTGTCGCACTTTGACAATTGCGCGGTCATACAACACTGTACCCAAACTACATTTTTAACATTTTTTTCCCCCCAAATAGAGCTTCTTTTGGTGGTATTTGATCACCTCTGCGAATTTTATTTTTTTTTTGTTAAAAATTTTAAAAAGGAATTAAAAAAAAAAAAAAAATGTAAAATTTTTTATAAAAATTTTAAAAGGGTAATTTTTGTCCATCATTGAGGTACGCTGATGAGGCGGCAGTGATGGGCACTGATGGGTGGCAGTGATGGGCACTGATGGGTTACACTGATAGGCAGCACTTTTAGGTGGCACTGATTGGCGGCACTTGTGGTCATTGACAGGTGGCACTTGTGGTCATTGACAGGTGGCACTTGTGGACATTTATAGGTGGCATACATGAGGCATAATTGCCTCTGACTTTTTGGGACTGATGTCCCTTTAAGATGAGCCAGTGATCGGCTCCGCTGTCAGAGTGAGGAGAAAAAAAAAACAATCACCGAGCTTTTGTTTTCATCATGTGATCAGCTGTCAGGCTGACAGCTGATCACATGGTAAGGGGCCGGGACCCGCCCCTTACTCGGATCGCTGATCACCCGAGTCTCAGTGACTCGGTGATCACAGCGCGCGCAGGGAGCGTGCACAGGGGAGGACGTCATATGACGGCCTCCCGGGAATTGAGATCCGCGCTGTGACCGTCATTCGGCCATAGCGCAGATGTCAAGTGGTTAAATCTGATTTATTTATTTTTTTTATCAAAATTTATTTAAATAAAATGCTTTTGGAGTAAAACTATCTAAAGATAGTTTTCTATTTAAGATACATTAATAATTTAGTTTATTCAGCATGAAATGGAGCTTAGTTATGTAGCATGAGGCTGTATATTCTGCAATATTTACTATTTTGGTAAACTCATTCAATGAATCCAAGCTCTGCAAGCTGAGATAACATGCACTGCATTGATGCAGTCATGCAATTTCAATTTACATTTTGCACTTATAACAGATATAACAAAAGGGAACAAATAAGAAAAGTTAATTGTTAGAATTTATGTGCCTAACAGGTATTTTAGGAGATTTAAATTGTGTGATTGATCACAGAATCTTCCAGCAGGACAGACAATAGTTTACTAAGCCTGTCCAGAAAATTGATATGTTAGTGCAAATAATAAAAAAAAAAGTATCACAGTACTCCATTGTTTCTGAGACAATAGTTTACATACACTATATTACCAAAAGTATTGGGACGCCTACCTTGAACCCACATGAACTTTAATGGCATTCTAGTCTTAGGCTAGCCATACATGATACAATTTTCCTTTAGATTTACCAAAACCATATAATATATGAGGTCAAACCTAAACACTTTCATATTGTATGCAGTCAGGTAGGCTCTTACACTACGTGGTTGAAGGTAAATCTAAAGGAAATTGAATAAGAAAACTGTATAGTGTGTGGCCAGTCTTAGTCCGTAGGGTTCAATATTGAGTTGGCCCACCCTTTGCGGTTATAACAGCTTCAATTCTTCTGGGAAGGCTGTCCACAAGGATTAGGAGTGTGTCTATGGGAATGTTTGACCATTATTCCAGAAGCGCATTTGTGAGGTCAGGCACTGATGTTGGATGAGAAGGCCTGGCTTGCAGTCTCCGCAATAATTCATCCCAAAGGTGTTTTATCGGGTTGAGGTCAGGACTCTGCGCAGGCCAGTCAAGTTACTCCACCCCAAACTCATCCATGTCTTTATGGACCTTGCTTTGTTCACTGGTCCAAATCATTTGGTGGAGGGAGGATTATGGTGTGGGGTTGTTTTCCAGGGGTTGGGCTCCAGTGAAGGGAACTCTTAAGGCGTCAGCATACCAAGACATTTGGGATAATTTCATGCTCCCAATTTTGTGGGAACAGTTTGGGGATGGCCCCTTCCTGTTCCAACATGACTGCGCACCAGTGCACAAAGCAAAGTTCATAAAGACATGGATGAGCGAGTTTGGGGTGGAGGAACATGACTGTCCTGCACAGACTCCTGACCTCAACCCGATAGAACATGGATGACTTGGAGCGGAAACTGCGAGAAGAGTTGAAGCTGTTATAGCTGAAAAGGGAGGGGCAACTTAATATTGAACCCTACGGACTAATGCCTCGTACACACGATCCCAAAATCGGAAGTAAAATTTCGTCCGACCTACCGATTTTTGGATCGTTAGTATGGTGCTTTCGACAGCCGATTCTGAGTTTTCGTCCGACAAAAGCTGGATGTGCAGACTATAAAATTTTCGTCGGATGTGAACTCGACGTCCGATTTTAGTTTTAATTATTACTTTTTCGTCCAAAAAAAATCGTAAGAGTAAGACTGCGCATGCTCAGAAACAAACGAATACATACAAAACTATTCAACACATGTCACTTCAGAAGTTATATTCTGTTGTATGCGAATTTTCGTATGGTTAGTAACCTCTTCACTTTCAACATGAGCCTAGCATGCAACAAAAAACGGACGAACGTTCGTCTGAAAATCTGATTGTGTGTACGAGGCTTAAGGCCGAAATGTCATTAACCAGCTCCCGTCCGCACCATAGCAGAAAAGGCGGCTACAGCGCGGACCTACTTTGACGGGAGGGTATCCATAGACGTCCTCCAGTGCTCGAGCGGCCTGCGCGCCCCCTACAGGGCGTGCGCGGCCCGCTCTGTGATCAGCGAGTCTATGCGTCTCGGATGATCACAGATCGGAGTAAGGGGTCGATCCCGACCCCTTACCATGTGATCAACTGTCAGCCAATGACGGCTGATCATGTGATGTAAACAGCTGGTAATCGGCTATTATTTCTCCTCGCACTGGTTGCTTGAGGAGAAAAAAAAAAAAGCTGATCACCGGTGGCTGTGAGAGGGACATCAGTCCCGATCGTGGAGAGCCTCTGCAGAGGCTTCTGTGCCCATCTGTGCCACCTACCAGTGATCAGCGAGTCTATGCGTCTCGGATGATCACAGTCACCTATCAGTGCCCACAGTGTCACCTATCAGTGCTCACAGTGTCACCTATTAATGTCACCAATCAGTGCCTCATCACCAGTGCCACCTACACAGTGCCCATCAGTGCTGCCTTATCATTAGTGCTGTCTTATCAGTGTCGCCTTATCTGTGCCTATCAGTGCAGCCTCATCAGCGAATATAAATGAAGGAGAAAAATTACCCGGTTGCAAAAAATTTTAATGTACTATTTCAAAAATTTCTGTCTTTTTTTTGTTTGTTTTTGTTTGTTTTAGCAAAAAATTAAAACCCAAGTGGTGATTAAATACCACCAAAAGAAAGCTCCATTTGCGTGGAAAAAAAAAATTATAAAAATTGAATTTGAGTACAGTGTAGCATGAGCGCCCAATTGTCATTCAAAGAGTGACAGCGCTGTAAGCTACAAATTGGTCTGGGCAGGAGGGGGTTTAAGTGCCCAGTAAGCAAGAGGTTAAAGTTCATATGTGTGTAAAGACAGGCGTCCCAATACTTTTATTGTACATCCTGTGTACATTAAGCCTTAGGCCCTGGTTCACATTGATGGGGGATTGAAAGCCGAACTCGCCCGATTTCATTCCTGCATGTCAGTATAGAGATTTCAGAGACATCTGTGCGGTTTCCTACACAGATGTCTATTGAAATCGCCAAAAGTATTACAGAAACTACTTTTGGGAATCGGCGCGGCGCTGCAAAGTTGGCGTTGCACCAATTCGGACGGTTCCATTGCGGGCAATAGCCACCGATTTGGCATGCGATTTGACCTGTCAAATCGCATCAATGTGAACCAGGGCTAAATCTCACTAGTTGTAGGTAGATTGTGTATTTGTGATTTGCTTTTATTATATAAAGATGATGAAATGATTATGTCTTTTAGTTCTGGCGCTGATGACAGTTTTGACAGCCTGGTGAATGGGGGATGGGATAATATTGGGCAATTCATTGGGGGCTCAATGCATTGAAAAAGTTAATGAACCAGCTGGACTAGAACCTGCGGTATATAAATGATCTGGATACAGAAATGACCATAGACCATAGACATCATCAGAGTATTGATTGGCCTCTGGCTGTGAGATGCGCTGCGGTTCTGTGCGGTTGTTTGCATCGAATGAATTCCATAGGCACATGGGTAGAAGATATTCCTGTAAGGAACCCAAAGCAGGTTTGACATTTTTATTTTCTAAAGATTTTGGCAGCTGGAATCTGATTGGTCAGATACTTACCTGTCGTTGGCATCCAGCGACAGCTTCCACAGCTGATTCTTTTCTCCGCTGTGCGTCCCCAGCGCCTCCATCTTGGATTTTGGAGCTGACTGTGACTTCCTGATGAAAGATGGCCGGCTCCCCACTGCACATGTGCGAGACTGTGTGGTGCAGGGAGACCTGCTGCCTCTAGGGAAGTGTAGGAGACGCGGGTAGGGAAGGGGTAGAATGAACGCCGTCGTCCTAATCAAAGTAAGGATTGCAGAAATAGGAGCAGATACAAAAAAAAAATGTATTCACCCCCCCCCCCCCAAAAAAAACAAACACTGGTTGGTGGGAGGGAAAGAATCAGCGATGGGCCCCTTTCACAGGGGCTTTCCGATCAGGTCCACCAATCAGTTTTTCAGGCAGACCTGATTGGACCCTCCGTTCACAGCTATGGGGCAGCGGATGACGTGTCCGCTGACACCCTCTGCTATCAGATCCGATCCTGTCCGCCAAATTCCATCCGTCTGGCGGGTGTGATCAGATGAAAACGGACAGGCGGTCAGTTTTCGTCCGATCTTCCCATAGAGGAGAGCTCTGACAGTGTGCGGAGATGGACCTGTCATCCGCCAGCTCAGCGGATCGATTCCCTTGCTGAGCAAAGCAGAGTCCGTCGGGCGGACCGCCCGTGTGAAAGGACCATAATGCCCCCGTACACGCGATCGTATTTTCCGACAACAAAACCGTGGATTTTTTTTCCGAAGGATGTTGGCTCAAACTTGTCTTGCATACACACGGTCACACAAATGTTGGCCCAAAATTCTAAACGCGAAGAACGCGGTGACGTACAAGACGCACGACGAGCCGAGAAAAATTAAGTTCAATAGCCAGTGCGGCTCCTTCTGCTTGATTCCGAGCATGCGTGAACTTTTGTGCGACGGACTTGTGTACACGCAATCGGAAATTCCGACAACAGGTTTTGTTGGCGGAAAATTTGAGAACCTGCTCTCAAACATTTGTGGGCGGAAATTCCAACAGTACATGTTCGATGGAGCCTACGCACGGTCGGACTTTCCGACAACAAGCTCACATCCAACATTTGTTGTCGGAAAATCCTAAAGTGTGTACGGGGCATAAGTCAGGAAGGATGTGCTGGAACTGGAGAGAGTCCAGAGAAGGGCAACAAAGCTAATAAAGGGTCTGGAGGATATTAGTTATGAGGAAAGGTTGTGAGCACTGAACTTATTCTCTCTGGAGAAGAGACGATTGAGAGGGGATATGATTTCAATGTACAAATATCGTACTGGTGACCCCACAACAGGGATACAACTTTTCCGCGAAAGGGAATTTAATAAGACACGTGGCCAATCACTAAAATTAGAAGAAAATAGGTTTAACCTTAAACTATGTAGAGGGTTCTTTACTGTAAGAGCGGCAAGGATGTGGCATTCCCTTCCACAGGCGGTGGTCTTAGCGGGGGGCATCGATAATTAAAAAAAACTCTTAAGCTTCATACACAAGATTGGACTTTGTACAAACTTTCCCGTGGATTTTTGTACAAAGGGCATTGGCCGTGAACTTGTTCTGCATACACACAGCAGGACTTTTTCAGCCAACTTTCACCAAATCACATGGTTTTTCTGCTCTTTACCGCCACCTTTGGTCAACTTTTGTATAGTTGTCTGATCTTTTGCATTGGTTCTGAGCATGCGTGTTTGTACTTTGTACAAAAGTCCTATTGTTTTCTGTACACACGATCGGACTTTGCTCCATCAGACTTTTGTTGGCAGAAAGTTGGTCCGTTCGCACAGCCAACAAAAGTCCGATGGAGCGTACACACGGTCGGATGTTGGTCCAAAACAGCTAATTTGCATGTTTGTTGTCAAAAAGTCTGATCGTGTGTACGGGCCTTTAGGCTCGATTCACATCTATGTATTTTGCTTTTGAGCGTTTTTGCAGTGCTTTTTGCGGTGCTTGCCGCGTTTTTGGACACGCGTTTTTTGCCGCGTTTTGCGTTTATTTTTATTTTTTTTTACACTGTGGTTGCTTAGCAACCAGCTATATACAGTGTAAAAATCTAAATTGCGCTAAAAACGCGGCATTTGCGTTTTGGATGCGGGTCCATTGACTTCTATTACATGCAAAACGCTGCATTTTGCATGAAAAAAAGTCCCTGACCCTTTCCAAAAACGCATAGGCACAAAAATGCATTGATGTGAACATGTTCCATAGGAACCCATGTTAAAAAATGTACATGCATTTCTGCAAAATGCATCAAAAAACGCGCTAGTGTGAATGGAGCCTTAGATAAGCACCTGAACGACCGCAACATACAGGGATATACAATGTAATACTGACATATGATCACACACATAGGTTGGACTTGATAGTCTTTTTTCAACCTCACCTACTATGTAACTATAAGTAATCAGTACTTACTAGAGGGGGCCTGAAACAGCATTTTTTCCAGCAAAATTCTTTCTTAAATATGTTTTGTTTTTTGGTTATTATTTTAGTAGTCCACTTTAACCACTTTACAACCGGCCCATAGCCGAATGACGGCTACAGGCCGGTTGCTTAACTCTGGGAGGGCGTCATATGACGTCCTCCCGGAATTCCCCTCTTGCGCACCCCCTGGGGCGCGCACTCGAGTACATCCGTGATCGCCGGGTCCAGAGGACCCGGCGGATCACGGATCACGGTAAACGGCCGCTCATCGCGGCCGTTTACCACGTGATCGCGCCGTCAAATGACGGAGCGATCACATGTAAGCAAACCGGCGTCATTTGATGACGCCGGTTCCTATCCCCTCCTCTCTCTGTACCGATCGGTACAGTGTGAGAGGAGAGGGGGAGGGATCGGTGGCAGCAGTGCTGTGGGCGGGATCTGTAGTGCCCACAGCCTGCTCTGCATGCCACCGATCCATCCATCCATCCATCCATGCTCAGCCATCCCTCCATACCCTGCAATACACAGCAATAGCCTGCAGTGTATTGCTGGGTATTGCAGGGTATGGAGGGATGGCTGAGCATGGATGGATGGATACCAAATCTGCCATACCCTCCAATACTGTGCCTTACCCTGCTATATTCTGCCATTCCCTGCGATACTCTGCCATACCCTACGATACTCTGCCATACCCTGCGATACTCTGCCATACCCTGCGATACTCTGCCATACCCTGCGATACTCTGCCATACCCTGCGATACTCTGCCATACCCTGCGATACTCTGCCATACCCTGCGATACTCTGCCATACCCTGCGATACTCTGCCATACCCTGCGATACTCTGCCATACCCTGCGATACTCTGCCATACCCTGCGATACTCTGCCATACCCTGCGATACTCTGCCATACCCTGCGATACTCTGCCATTACCTGCCATACCCTGCCATACCCTGCCATACCCTGCCATACCCTGCCATACTCTGCCATACTCTGCCATGCCATACCCAGCCATATCCTGTGATATTCTGCGATACCCTGCAATGCTCGCTACGATCAAAGCCAGGATCGTTTTTTATTTTATTTCAGGCTTTCCAGCCTAGAGGTGAGATGTGGGGTCTTATTGACCCCATATCTCACTGTAAAGAGGACCTGTCATGCCATATTCCTATTACAAGGGATGTTTACATTCCTTGTAATAGGAACAAAAGTGATCAAAAAAAATTTTTGGGGGAAAAAAGTGTCAAACTAAAATAAATAAAGTAAAATGAACAATAAAAAAAATGTAAAACGCCCCTGTCCCCGTGCGCTCGCATGCAGAAGCGAACGCATACGTAAGTCCCCCGCCCACATATGAAAACGGTGTTCAAACCACACATGTGAGGTATCGCTGCGAACGTTGGAGCGAGAACAATAATTTTGGCCCTAACCTCCTCTGTAACTCAAAACATGTAACCAGTAAAAAGTTTTAAAGCGCCGCCTATGGGGATTTTTAAGTAGCGAAGTTTGGTGCCATTCCACGAGCACGTGCAATTTTGAAGGGTGACATGTTGGGTATCTATTTACTCGGCGTAACTTCATCTTTCACATTATGCAAAAACATTGGGCTAAATTTACAGTTTTGTTTTTTGTAAAGCACAAAACTTTTTTCTCCCAAAAAAACGCGTTCGAAAAATTGCTGCGCAAGTACCGTGCTAGATAAAAAGTTGCAACGACCGCCATTGTATTCTCTAGGGTCTTTTCTAAAAAAAACATATATAATGTTTTGGGGTTCTATGTAATTTTCTATCAAATAAATGATGATTTTTACATGTAGGAGAGAAATGTCAGAATTGTCCTGGGTGCTCCAGAACACCTGATGGCGCTCCCTGCATGTTGGGCCTCTGTATGTGGCCACGCTGTGTAAAAAGTCTCACACATGTGGTATCACCGTACTCAGGAGTAATAGCAGAATGTGTTTTGGGGTGTAATTTGTGGTATGCATATGCTGTGTGTGAGAAATAACCTGCTAATATGACAATTTTGTGAAAAAAATAAAATAAGAAAAAAAAATCTTGATTTTGCAAAGAATTTGTGGGAAAAAATTACAACTTCAAAAAACTCACCATGCCTCTTTCCAAATACCTTGGAATGTCTTCTTTCCAAAAAGGGGTCATTTGGGGGGTATTTGTACTTTTCTGGCATGTTATGGACTCAAGAAATGAGATAGGCCGTCAGTACTTCAGGTGTGATCAATTTTCAGATATTGGCACCATAGCTTGTGGACTCTAAAACTTTCACAACGACCAAATAATATATCCCAATTTGTACTTCTTTTTACCAAGGATATGTAGCAGTATAAATTTTGGCCAAAATTTATCAAGAAAAATGACAAAATTTGCTAAATTTTATAACAGAAACGAAGAAAAATTCATTTTTTTACCGAATTTTCAGTCTTTTTTCTTTTATAGCGCAAAAAAATAAAAAACTCAACGGTGATTAAATACCACCAAAAGAAAGCTCTATTTGTGTGAAAAAAAAGGATAAAAATTTCATTTGGGTACAGTGTTGTATGACTGAGTAATTGTCATTCAAAATGTGAGAGCACCGAAAGCTGAAAATTGGTCCAGTGGTCAAGTGGTTAAACTGCACTAATGTGGAAAAACATTTTATATTTTATAAATGTTTTTTATTGTTTGCAGCAGATGACTTTAAAGTGGTTCTGCACCCATTTCATTTAGTAAATCTCTTTGCCTTCCAAATCAGGCAAAGAGTACTAAATGAAGTGTGTTTTTTTTTTTACTTACCTTGTAATTGATGACTTCCGGTCTTCTGTCTCTTCGGCGGTGGGCGGGGTCTCTGCGTCGATCGTCGTTAGGCCGCACTGTCTCCTGGGATCTGGTGTCATTGTTCCCAGGAGTCAGTGCGGGCATCTTCCGAAATCTCGCGAGATTTCGGCCACATCTTCCGAAATCTCGCGAGATTTCAGACAGATCTGCCGAAATCTCGTGAGATGTCGGCAGATGTGCCGTTACTGCGCACACGCGAGTAACGGCGGTGCATGCTGGGCCATCTAAAGTGCCTGTGGGGGTTTCACATGCCCACAGGCAAGATGGCCCCCAGCACAAAAGAAGAAGATGAAGAACTTCATCGGACGAAAACCGGCGGCGATCGAGATGGAAGATGGAACAGGTGAGTCCCCCAATAAAGGTAAGCATCCTTTGTATACCCCCCCAAAAAAAAAATATATATATACAGAGTGCAGAACCGCTTTAAAGTGATACTAAACACACACTGTTTCATTTACATTGTCTCTTCTATCTCTGTATGTGGATGATGGCACTGTAATTATTTTAATTAAAAAAAAAAAAAAAATACCTTTTTTCTAATGGATATACAGCGGTCACATGACCCAGCTCTTTCCCAGCCTGTCTGCAGGGAAACATAAGCAGGAGGAGCTTCTAGTTCTCTGCTGCTGGTCACATGTTAAGAAAAAAAAAAAAAACAGCCTTTGGAATACAGAGTAAAAATAAATATTTAATATCAATAAACTGTTTTTTTTTTTTAACCACTTCAATACAGGGCTTTTAAACACCCTTCCTTACCAGAGCACTTTTTGCGATTCGGTACTGCGTCGCTTTAACTAACAATTGCGCGGTCGTGCGACGTTACACCCAAACAAAATTGACGTCCTTTTTTTTCCCACAAATAGAGCTTTCTTTTGGTGGTATTTGATCGCCCCTGCGGTTTTTATTTTTTGCGCTATAAACAAAAGAAGAGTGACGATTTTGAAAAAAAACACAATATTTTTTACTTTTTGCTATAATAAATATCCCATTTTTTTAAAAAAAAACAATTTTTTTCCTCAGTTTAGGCCGATACGTATTCTTCTACATATTTTTTTTTGGTAAAAAAAATTGCAATAAGCGTATATTGATCGGTTTGCGCAAAAGTTATAGCGTCTAAAAAATAGGGGTTAGATTTATTTAATTTTTTTTTTTTTTTTTACTAGTAATGGCGGGGATCTGCGATTTTTTTTTTTTTTCGTGACTGCGACATTGCGGCGGACACTTCGGACACTTTTGACACATTTTTGGAACCATTCACATTTACACAGCGATCGTTGCTATAAAATTGCAATGATTACTGTGTAAATGTGACTGTCAGGGAAGGGGTTAACACTAGAGGGCGCTGGAGGGGTTAATGTGTGTTCCTAATAGGAGTGATTCTAACTGTAGGGGGAGGGGACTTAAGGGGAGGAGACCGATCATGTGATCCTCTGTACTGGGATCACATGATCGGTCTCCTCCCCGCAGACAGGACGTGGAGCTGTGTGTTTACACACACAGCTCCACGGTCCCGCCCGGTCCCGTTGTTTTAACGGGCAATCGCGGGTGCCCGGCGGACATCGCGGCCGCCGGGCACTCGCACCGGGTCCCGAGCGATGCCGCGCGCGCGCCCCCCAGGCGGCCGGGAATCCGAGGACGTCATATGACGCCCACCCAGGATGGTAGATCCACCTTGTGGGCGTCATATGACTATGGCCGGGTATTGAAGCGGTTAAATTGTCATACAAATATATATTTGAAATCAAATCTTAATTATTTTTTGGCAATAACATTGTGTGGGCAGATTCCTGCCAGTCACAGGCTGTGTCACGCCCTTCCAGCCTGTGTCTTACAGTAAGAGGGAGGTGAAGCCTCCATCAATCTACATGCAATATCCCACCCCTATTGTGTTTAGCTGGTTATTGGGCATTAACCACTTAAACCCCGGACCATTTTTCTGGCCAAAAACCCGAGGACTTTTTGCAATTCGGCACTGCGTCGCTTTAACTGACAATTGCGCGGTCGTGCGACGTGGCTCCCAAACAAAATTGACGTATTTTTTTCGGGTCACGGAGCTCATGGTAGGCGCCGCGCGCACGGTGGGAAATTCAAAGTAACGTACGGGTATGTTACTTTGCCCAGCCGTGCCATTCTACTGACGTATATCTGCTGACAGCGGTCGGTAAGTGGTTAAGCTTTAAGCCCTGGTTCACATTGATGTGGGATTGAAAGCTGAACTCGCACAATTTCATTCCCGTATGTCAGTCCAGCGATTTCAGAGACATCTGTGCGGTTTCCTACAGATTCTATTGAAATTGCCAAAAGTATCACAAATTATTTTTTGCTTTTTGCTATGATAAATATCCCCAAAAAATATAAAAAAAACGTTCTTTTCCTCAGTTTAGGCCGATACGTATTCTTCTACATATTTTTGGTAAAAATCGCAATAAGCGTTTATTGATTGGTTTGCGCAAAAGTTAAAGCGTCTACAAAATAGGGGATAGTTTTATGGCATTTTTATTAATATATTTTTTTTTTAGTAGTAATGGTGGCGATCTGCGATTTTTATCGTGACTGCGTCATTATGGCAGACATGTCAGACAATTTTGGAGCGATTTTGGGACCATTCACATTTTATACAGCGATCAGTGCGATTAAAATTGCACTGCTTACTGTGTAAATGTGACTGGCAGTGAAGGGGTTAACACTAGGTGTTGCTGTAGAGGTTAAGTGTGTCCTGGGGAGTGTTTCTAACTGTAAGGGGGATGAGCTAGCTGTGACACATCACTAATCATAGCTCCCGATCACAGGGAGCTATGATCAGTGACAGTGTCACTAGGCAGAACGGGGAGATGCTTGTTTACATCAGCATCTCCCCGTTCTTCCTCTCCGTGAGATGATCTCAGGTATCCCCGTAGAAATCGAGACCACGGGACCCGCGACCTGACTCACGGAGGCCGCCGGTGGCAAATTCAAAGGGACGTACAGGTACGCCCATTTGTGCAGCCGTGCCATTCTGCCGACGTACATCGTCGTGCGCCGGTTGGGAACCGGTTAAGGAGGAGGGAGTGGGCTGTCATTTACCACTGTGTATACGTCATATGGGCTGCTCAGATGTGATAGGGAGGAAATGCTTAGCATATAAAATCACTGAAAACTGAGCATGTGCAGCGTTGTCACCACAGCTGCAAAATCCCTAGCTGCATTGGGGACGTGGACAGAAGGGGGAGATAGAGAGCAGCAGGATCAACCAGTTTTCTTTGCACAATACAGAAAACAAATCTCATAGTGACTGAGTGAGTATGAACAGCATGTAATACCATTTATTGATTTTTTTTTTTTAATGATGTGGGTTTAGTGACACTTTATTGCAACGCATGGTAATGTTGACCCACATGCATTTATGCACCACACAAATGTGACTGGGTCCTGAAAGTAATACTGCTGTGATGCATGAAAAGGATACTAGATCGGCTAAAATCATTTTTCCTGGAGTAAATGCTGCTCTCTCTTTAGTGCTGTTCACATAAAAACCGAGGCACTTGGTCACATGATCTCTAAGGAGGATCAGCCGTTTTGGATCTGATTTAATCCTTCTGCAGAGATCACATGACCAAATGCTTTTGCCTAAGTGAACAGTACTGGAGGGAGCCTGAAACTGCATTTCTTCCAGCAAAAGTCTTTCCTATTTATTTTTTGTTTCCCTTTTAGCAGGGCTTGACAAATTTGCTTAGAATCCTAGGAGCCAGCTGAAAAAGTTAGGAGCCAGTTATTTTACATCCTCTGCTCAGCGCCCAGAACTGCATGTCTGGGGCTTCGGGCAATAAAAATTGCTCATGCCTGATGCCAAGCAAAAAAAGAACAAATATTTAAAAAAATAAAAAATCAACTTTTTTGTTTTAAATAAGATTTTGCAAATAAGTAATTATTTTTTTTCTCTCCTACACTGATGTGCTCTGATAGGCTGCACTGATGAGGTGGCACTGATGGGGCGGCATTGAGATTGGCACTGACGGGCGGCACTGTATTGCACTGGCAGATGGCATTGTATTGCACTTATTGGCACTGGCAGATGGCATCGGCAGGTGGCACTAATTGGCACTGGATGGCACTAACTGGCATTGGCACTGGATTGCACTGGCAGGTTTCACAGCCGATAGTGCAAATTTGAAACTGCATGCTCTCTGCAGTGTGTGAATGTACTGGGTACTTCTGACTCAAGACAGTCAGTGACAAAAACCCAGGCACCAGGGCACAATTTCTAGTCGCAATGGCGACCTGGCGCCTGGGATTTGTCGAGCCCTGCCTTTTAGGTTATTTCTTTTAGAAGTCCACTTTAAACTGAACCCATGTGGGAAACCATTTTATAAATTGGCTTTTATTGTTTGCAGTAGATACTGTAGCTGCTGACTTTTAATATTAGGGCACGTACCTGTCCAGTTTCAGTCAGCTCTCCGGTGCTCCCGCCGCCATTCCTTGTAAGGGAAACTGTCAGTGAAGCCTTGCGGCTTCACAGCTGCTTCCATACTGCGCTTGCAGGAAGTGCGCTGTGCTTTGTGAATGGCCCGGTGATGGTGGAGGGAGGGCTGAATTTCGGGGGGACCTCGCTGCGGCGAGGTTTCCTGGAAGTGGGACGGGTACCTGTCAAAACCTGAAGCAAACAAGAGGAGCTTCCCCTTTTGGGTGGAGCTACACTTTAGGCGGGGTTCACACTTATGCGAATGGGATGTGGATTTTCCCCCGCATCCAACTCGCATGGCAGAATATTGTGACCGGCTCCCTCTCCCTGATTGCGTTTCAGGACCGAATTCAGACAAAAATTCGGGATGAAATCGGACCTGAAACGGTGAATGGAGACACACCGGACTCCTGCTGTGAGCCGCTGCGTGCTGTAGTGTGAACCCAGCCTAAAACTCTCTTCTCCCATGTGGAGAGTTCTAATGTAGAACTATAGGCAAACGTTTTTTATTTTTTCATTTTGGATAGAGGGTTATAAACCCTGTCAGATTTTTTTTATTTTTTTTTGCCATTAGTGTCCCGTTTTTCCCTTCTCTTCCTATCTCATAACCAAACAGGAAGTGAGAGGAAATCCCTTCAAATTAAGGGGCCACCAGAACTAGTGTCCCCATTGGAAGATTTCCCCTTTATTACATTTCTGGGGACAACCCAAAATATGTGATTTTCTTTTACTTTCACATTCAATGATAATGGTAAACAGGACAACTAGAGAGGGGGAATCTCCCTAATGGGAACACAGACGGCAATAAAACCTGACAGGACTTCGAATCCAAATCAAAAAGTTTTGCCTTTTAGTTATACGTTTAAGACCCCAAAATCCCGGGATCTTGATAATGTGGGTAAGGTGGAAGGCAATGGGGATAGCAATGGGGATATCATCCAGGAACATTTGAACCCTCAAGATTTGCCCTTTTACACTGAGGCGAGCGGGCGTTGATGGTAAAACTGGGCGCTTTTAACCTCCGCTAGCGGCCGAATAAAGGGTTAAATGCGCCTGTGCAGCGACGCTGCCGTTGCGATTTGCAGGCGCTTCGGCAGCGGTGCCCATTCATTTCAATGGGCAGGAGCAGTGGCGGAGCGGTGTATATGCTGCCCCAAAGATGCTGCTTGCAGGACTGCCAGCACATCGCCCCAGTGTGAAAGCACTCAGGCTTTTTTTCAGGAGGTTTTTTTCAGGCGCATTACGGGCGCTATTTTTAGTCGGAAAACGCCCCAGTGTGAAAGGGGTCTATGATGGGGATCTGTGCTGTGAGTCATGGGTAAGATGTTGCTGGCCGACCTTCTGAAAATGAGTTGCCTGGCTGGCTTTGGGTTTAATATTTTCTGAGTGACTGAACAGGAACAAGCAAGCAGATCAGAGAAGAAGTCAGAACGTCTGATGCGTGTACTTGTTTCAGGATGGTGTCTCAAAGCACTGAAAGCAGAACTCAGACCTTCAGTTAAATAAAATAAATGAGTAGCCTAGTCAAAGTGGCTTTTGCTGCAATTCTCACCCTAATTCCAGAGCTGTTCCCTTCAATACTTCTTTTTTGCCACAAGATCACGCATCACCCCGGTATCGTTTTTTTTTTTTTTACAGCGGACGGTTGGCTTTTTTGTAATAACAACCGATGCGGATACCCACTCAGCTGTTATTACAAGGAGCGGGAGGGGACATAACCCCCCCCCTCCGGCTGCCTTCTGCGGCTCGCCCGGGCTCTCCTGCCCCATTGGGAGGCCCGAGCGACCAGCCAGCACATCCGTCGGCTGGCCGGAGACCCGAACTAGGTCGGAAACGGCCATGTTTTGCCACGTTTGGCCTCTTGCACACTGTTGACTGAAAACCTTTTTCAGGCATATAGGTGTTTTAATTTATTTTGTTTCTTTCACTGATATATAAATGCAGCCCATTGTTTCAATCTATCTGTAGAGGTATGTAAGCACGCACTTCATATTAGTTATATAAAAAAAAATAATACAGAAATCTGAGTTACCAGTCAATATTTTTGTGTGTGTATATGTGCAAATACGTACAAATATGCGCAAATGCTACACTTCCTGCTTGTGTGTATTCTTGCAAATACGCGCAAGTAGTGTACAGCTCATATTTGCATTTTTTGTGCCAGGAATGTCTGATGCTCATCAGTAAAATGTGCAAAAGACCTTTTTGTTTTTTCATTAAAATCCCTTCAAATAGAACTATTTAAAGCCTCCTCCCTGGCTTCCATTTGTGAACTAGAGCTTTTGGGGAGGGGGGGGAGCGGGTACCCGATTTTGACAGGTACCCACTCCCACTTCCGCTCCGATCACTAGGCGATTAGCGAATCAAGCAGAAGTTCCCCCCCCTCTTTCCTCCCAAAGTCTTCTGGTTAGATCCCAGAAGACTGCAGGACCAGTCGCAGAGAGCAGCTCGTGCATGCTCAGTAACAATGCCAGCGAGGGAGGACAGCGGCTGGGGTGAGCACACCGCTGCATCGTGGGACAGGTGAGTGGCTGTTTATTAACCGCTTAAGGACAGCCCCACGTACATATACTGCGGCAGGGCAGCCCTTAAGTGCAAAATCATTTACCTGTACAGGATTCCTGTGATCAGCTCTGGGGGGCACGCGCGTGCGCCACCAGATCCCGCTCCTGCTGTGATTGGACACATCAGGAGCCAATCAGCGGGGTCCGGCGGCCGTGATGGCTGCCGGCCATCAGCAATCATTCACAGGAGAGGCAGAATGGCGGTCTGCCTTGTTTACATAGGTAGGAAAATGGAGATCTAGCAGAAACGTGGATCTCTGTTTTCCTCCAGTCACAGCATCCCCCCCACAGTTAGAAATCACTCCTAGGAGAACATTTAACCCTTTGATTGCCTCTGAAGTTAACCCCTTCCATAACAGTGTCATTTATAGTGACAGTGCATTTTTTTTTTAGCACTGATTACTTTTATTGGTGTCACCAGTCCCCAAAAAGGGTCACTTAGCCCTGGTTCACATTGCAGCGAGTTGACATGTCAAATGGCATGGCAAATCGGCGGCAATTGCTGGCAATGGCACCGTCCGAATTGGTGCATTGACGCATTTGCGGCGCCACACCGATTCCCAAAATGATTGTACAACTTTTGGCGACTTCAGGGTGCAATTTTCATTGACATCTCTGCAGCTTAGTCCATTGGCATGTAGCAGTCAAGCTAAATATAGCTGAATGCCGCCATTAATAGTGAAAAAAATTAAAAATAAATAAAAAGTCCATAAATCTATTCCATAGTTTGTAGGCGCTATACCTTTTGCGCAAACCATTTAAACGCTTATTGGGATTTTTTTTACCATGTAGCAAAATACATATTGGTCTAAACTGATTAAGAAATTAGATTTATATATAATATATATATATTATATAATTATTATTTATTTCATTTTTTTAACTTTCTGCTATAAAACATATCCACTAAAAAATCTAATTTCTTCATCAGTTTAGACCAATATGTATTCTGCTGCATGTTTTTGGTAAAAAAAAAAATCCCAATAAATATACATTATATATATATATATATGTATGTATGTATATGTATGTATATGTTTTTGTAGCTGCTGACTTTTAATTTTCACTTGAGACTGGAGCTTCACTTTAAAAAATAAAAATAAAACACACAACCAGTGTTGCCAACCCCCCGAAGTGAAATTTATTGTCAGAGTGCCGAAATTTACAAACGGCACAGATTTTTTTTTTATTTTTATTTTTTTTACTGGCAGCATGTTTTTTTACTGACACTGCAAAAAAGGTACCTAAAATGACAGTTTTCTGTGCTAAACAGTGCAAATATCTATATGTGAACTATAACCACTTCAATACCGCTGTATTGTCATATGACGCCCACAAGGTGGATCTACCATCCTGGGTGGGCGTCATATGACGTCCTCGGATTCCCGGCCGCCTGGGGGGCGCGCGCGCGCCGCCGGCGGCATCGCTCGGGACCCGGTGCGAGTGCCCGGCGGCCGCGATGTCCGCCGGGCACCCACGATTGCCCGTTAAAACAACGGGACCGGGCGGGACCGTGGAGCTGTGTGTGTAAACACACAGCTCCACGTCCTGTCAGCGGGGAGGAGACCGATCATGTGATCACAGTACGGAGGAACACATGATCGGTCTCCTCCCCTTGAGTCCCCTCCCCCTACAGTTAGAATCACTTCTATTAGGGAATACATTAACCCCTCCAGCGCCCTCTAGTGTTAACCCCTTCCCTGCCAGTCACATTTACACAGTAATCATTGCAATTTTATAGCAACGATCGCTGTGTAAATGTGAATGGTTCCAAAAATGTGTCAAAAGTGTCCGAAGTGTCCGCCGCAATGTCGCAGTCACGAAAAAAAAATCGCAGATCGCCGCCATTACTAGTAAAAAAAAAAAAAATTCAATAAATCTATCCCCTATTTTGTAGACGCTATAACTTTTGCGCAAACCGATCAATATACGCTTATTGCGATTTTTTTTTTTTACCAAAAATATGTAGAAGAATACGTATCGGCCTAAACTGAGGAAAAAAAATTGTTTTTTTTTTAAAAATGGGATATTTATTATAGCAAAAAGTAAAAAATATTGTGTTTTTTTTCAAAATTGTCGCTCTTCTTTTGTTTATAGCGCAAAAAATAAAAACCGCAGGGGCGATCAAATACCACCAAAAGAAAGCTCTATTTGTGGGAAAAAAAGGACGTCAATTTTGTTTGGGTGTAACGTCGCACGACCGCGCAATTGTTAGTTAAAGCGACTCAGTGCCGAATCGCAAAAAGTGCTCTGGTAAGGAAGGGTGTTTAAAAGCCCTGTATTGAAGTGGATAAACACATAGCTAGTGATATTAGCAATGTGTTTAAGTGACATGAAGGTCAGGTTAGGTTACTATAACCCGGCCAGCACAGAGCGCTTGCATCAGAGTCTCCAGGATTTCCCCTTCAGTGAAAGGGAACTCTTGTGTAAAGGGGAACGCTGCAGATCATGATGTAAGGGGCAACTCTGAAAATGGGAGGGTTTGCTCTGGTGACTAGAGACCCCCTTCTGCAGAGTGAATACACTAAGGGGGGTGGATTACTAATATAGGGGGGGACCTTTTATATCAGTGCCCCCTTACATTATTGTATTTACTCCCCTCTTACATAAGCAACCACCTTCAGACCGGCCTGGCGGTGCTGTCACTGACCTCCTCTCAGGTGCAACGTGAAGGGCTCAGTCAGATGGCTTCAGCAGCTTGGCGGCTCTGGATTTATTGTATAGTCTCCTCTCCACAGTCCACACATGTCTGTCTCCTTCCGTGACCCCCATCCCGGCAGCGCTCCTACTCTTGACATACTGCAGGAGGAGGACAGAGGCGGCGGACATACTGCAGGAGGGGGACAGAGGCGGCGGACATACTGCAGGAGGGGGACAGAGGCGGCGGACATACTGCAGGAGGGGGACAGAGGCGGCGGACATACTGCAGGAGGGGGACAGAGGCGGCGGACATACTGCAGGAGGGGGACAGAGGCGGCGGACATACTGCAGGAGGGGGACAGAGGCGGCGGACATACTGCAGGAGGGGGACAGAGGCGGCGGACATACTGCAGGAGGGGGACAGAGGCGGCGGACATACTGCAGGAGGGGGACAGAGGCTGCGGACATACTGCAGGAGGGGGACAGAGGCTGCAGACATACTGCAGGAGGGGAACAGAGGCTGCGGACATACTGCAGGAGGGGGACAGAGGCGGCGGACATACTGCAGGAGGGGGACAGAGGCGGCGGACATACTGCAGGAGGGGGACAGAGGCTACGGACATACTGCAGGAGGGGGACAGAGGCTGCGGACATACTGCAGGAGGGGGACAGAGGCTGCGGACATACTGCAGGAGGGGGGACAGAGGCTGCGGACATACTGCAGGGGGGGGACAGAGGCTGCGGACATACTGCAGGGGGGGGACAGAGGCTGTGGACATACTGCAGGAGGGGGACAGAGGCTGCGCACATACTGCAGGAGGGGGACAGAGGCTGCGGACATACTGCAGGAGGGGGACAGAGGCTGCGGACATACTGCAGGAGGGGGACAGAGGCTGCGGACATACTGCAGGAGGGGGGACAGAGGCTGCGGACATACTGCAGGAGGGGGACAGAGGCTACGGACATACTGCAGGAGGGGGACAGAGGCTACGGACATACTGCAGGAGGGGGACAGAGGCTACGGACATACTGCAGGAGGGGGACAGAGGCTGCGGACATACTGCAGGGGAGGGACAGAGGCTGCGGACATACTGCAGGAGGGGGGACAGAGGCTGCGGACATACTGCAGGGGGGGGCAGAGGCTGCGGACATACTGCAGGAGGGGGACAGAGGCTGCGGACATACTGCAGGGGGGGGACAGAGGCTACGGACATACTGCAGGAGGGGGACAGAGGCTGCGGACATACTGCAGGGGGGGGGGGGACAGAGGCTGCGGACATGATAGTGTCCTCCTCACCCCCTCACAGTAGCCTGACAGTAGCCTCCTCCTCTGTCCACCATAATATTACAGTCTCAAATCCAGTGTGTGCTGCTCCCCTTTCACCTCTCCACAGTCCACAGGGCAGCACATCAGTGTCCTTCACTGTCCCCCTGCATGCCATGGCTTCACCCCCCCTTCCCCAGTAATGCCATGTCATCTTCTGTTGTCTGTCCCCATACCCAGTAGTGTCAGCTGCTGTCCCCAGAAATTTCATCCTCTGCCCCAGTGTCACACTCTCCTCTTCACTTGCCCCCCCTCGATTCCTCCGCCTACGGCGAGTGCACAAAATGAGGCTGCCGTGTCCTAGCCAGGAACAAGTGTACTCTGAAATCTATTAAAAAATGGCGCCAGGCGGCGCCATTAAGTTACTGCGCATGCACCGCCCGGCCAAGCGAGTACGAGCTTTCCCAAGCCCGGCCAGCTTTGGAACTGTGCATGCGCAGTTACATGGTCGGCTCGCGGCCATCTTTTGTATGGGCACCACTGCCCGTAACGGACATTTACGGGCGCCCTGAAAATGGGAGTAAATTTACGGGCTGCCCGTAAATCTACGGGCGGTTGGCAACACTGCACACAACATATATGAAACTCATTTAATTTTAATACATAATATTGCATGTGTCCTTTGTATGATGGAGCGCTGAGTTCTGAACACTGACTGCTCGGTTTCCTGATTGAATTCATTCTTCTCATTGTGGTTACAAATTCTCTGAAACGTCCAATACGATCCTTCGCTGGAAAGATCCACCAGTTCTTGAAGAGTTAAAAAGCTTAGACATGATTGCGGTTAGGAGACAAGTAGCAGATCAGACTGTACACTGAACAGATTGTCAGGCTGTGCACCCCCGTCTGAAACATTTAGCTAATTAGGCAGCTCTGATTTTGTGTATCTCTTCAGGGCACAGCTGAGCAATCAAACGTGATAGATTTTGACAGTGAGAAGAAAAAAAAATAAATCTGGACCATCTCCAAATGTGATGTGTGGCACATAAAAGGAAAAATGAGTGCCGTAATAGATCAGCGAGGCCAGGATAGGTCAGCATTCTGTTTGAAGACAGAGCCCATGGCTGACCCGGATTGAACGACCAATTCTATTTGTGAAGGTGCACATAGACAGAAGACAGCACTATTGCTCATGGCATAAACCGTTCTCATCGCATCGATTATGCCCAGTGTACACACCCTTGCCACCACCAGTCCTGTCTGGGGTGGCCAGGAAAATCAATTCCAGGAAATCATTAATGTTCATGTTACCGTATGTTTGTGAATACTTTTAGGTGAACCTATGACTTGCCCATGCAGAATGAAAATCAGGTTTACTTTACTGCCAGCCCAGCAGCAGTTTATATTCACCTTATTTTAAAGTGATACTAAAATTTTTTTTTTTGTTTAACCACTTGCCGGCCGTTACCGGGGTGGTTCGGCTCTCGTTCTGGGTGGATGTCATATGACGGCGCCCAGAACGGCCGCTCCCGTGGGGGCGCGCATCGCGGCGACCGGTGGTGCGGTTTGTCAGTCTGACACACTGCTGCGCCGATCTCGGTAAAGAGCCTCTGATGGAGGCTCTTTACCACGTGATCAGTCGTGTCCAATCACAGCTGATCACGATGTAAACAGGAACAGGCGTTGATCGGCTTTTCCTCACTGACAGGGGGGTCTGTGCTGATTGTTTATCAGCGCAGCCCTCCCTCGGATGCCTGCCCAGGACCACCAGGGATTGCCACCACACTGGACCACAAGGTATACCACCCTAGACCACCAGGCAACTGCCAATCAGTGCCCAGGCAACTGCCAATCAGTGCCCATCCCAAATGCCTGCCAGTGCCATCATTGGCACTTCCTATCAATGTCATCTATAAGTGCCGCATATAAGTGGCCATCAGTGCCACGTATCAGTGCCCATTAGTGCCGCCTATCAGTGCCACCCATGAGCGCCCATCAGTGCTGCCTATCAATGCCCATCAGTGCTGCATCTCAGTGCCACCTACCAGTACCTATCAGTGCCACCTCATCGGTGCTGCCTTATCAGTGCCCATCAGTAACGGAGAAAACGTACTTATTTACTACATTTTATAACAGAAACAAAAGAAAAACTTTTATTTTATAACAAAGTATGAAACTTTTATTTATTTATTTTTTTCAAAAATTTTCGTAATTTTTTTTTTGTTTGTTTAGCAAAAAATAAAAAACGAAGTGGTGATTAAATACCACTAAAAGAAAGCTCCATTTGTGTGAAAAAAAAAGATAAAAAATGTATTTGAGTACAGTGTAGCATGACCGCGCAATTGTCATTCAAAGTGTGACATCACTGAAAGCAAAAAATTGGTCTGGTTTTAAGTGGCCAGTAAGCAAGAGGTTAAACTGCCCTCATTTACAGACCGAAGTTCATTCCTTTGATCTAAAACAACGAAAAATGCCTAAGCAATGTTGTGATAAACTTGGCAGGCTGTCTGTTTGGTTTTTTTGACAGCTGTCAGCAGTGAACAGGGAATGGCTCTGCACTGAAATGCTGTTTTACGATCGTGCAAGGAGGGGGGGTTGAATCGCCATCTCGATTCTTTAACGATTAATCATGCCGCTCTAGTAGCCTGAGACAGTAGTCCCCGAGACCTTAAAATAATTTCAAGGGTTCCTCTGGGGTAAAAAGTCTGTTGTAGATCCTTCACTATTCTGTAGTGGTTTGTGAAGTGTTAAACAGAGGGACGCTGAGGTTTCACACTGAGTAATGACCGTTTCCTTCCATTTATTCAAACCCTGTGGTACGTATTACATGTGGCTGACCTCACGCTCTGCGATCCATCTATTTCCTCTCACTGACAAGAGTTATGTTTTTATTACTTGCACTGGATATTCATCCATCACACTGGACTTCAAAACCACAACAGAGCTGTACGATCGGGGAGGGGGACAATTCTTCTGCTCCATCCTTCTTGTTCCCGACACGTTCCTCCACTCAACATTTTCACTTCCCACTTGTCTGAGAAGACAGAAGTTGCGTTCTCATACTATTGGGTGGGGACAGTTGTTAGAAATAGAGATGTAGGAGAGTACAGACACAATATAAAGGGTTTTGGCATCGCCGATTATTCTATCACTGGCCATTTGTGAGTTGATCTATCATCTGAAGCAACAAATGTCTATGAAAGCTGGCGAGTCTATTACAGACATTCACTGACTATCTTCTGGTGAGATTCACACGAGGTATAATACTGAATCTATAGAGGTCACATCTGCAGACTGCGTTTGGCAGCAGGTTATCAAGAGAAAGTGTGATGGACCTTCCAGTGAAATCAATGGGAGATCGTTAAAATCAATGATTCACCATCACGAAATGACTAGTGCGTATGGGCTTGTGAGGTCAGTTAAAGCTGAACTTCAGGCAGACATGAAATACCGTATATACTCGAGTATTAGCCGAGTTTTTTAGCACAAAAAAATGCCCCCCTCGGCTTATACTCGAGTCAAGCATTTTTTCTGCTGCAGAAAATGACATTTTTCGAACCGACTTTGGGGCCCCGTATCTCGGGGGGCACTTGGTGCTAGGAACCCCAAATTTGGAACTAGCACTACAACATATCCAAAGCTGGGGTTCCTAGCACCAAGTGGCCCCGAGATGCGGGGCCCCAAAGTCGGTTCGGAAAATGTCATTCTCTGCTGCAGAAAAGTGCTTGACATTTTCCAAACTGACTTTGGGGCCCCGTATCTCGGGGCCACTTAGTGCTGGAAACCCCAGCTGGATATGTTGTAATGCTAGTTCCACTGGGTTTGCACACCAAATTTGGGGTTCCTAGCACTAAGGGGCCCCAAAGTCGGTCAACGGTGTCCATCTGCAGAAATGTCATTTCGGGACCCTTTGGCTGCAGTTAGGGGGCATCTAGGAACCCTTAACTACCAAGGGGGTTCGGGGGACCTATGGCTGCAAATGGGCACAGTGAGGCATGCAAATGGGCACAGTGAGGCTGCAAATGGGCATTGTTGACTGTCTTTTCCACTTACAGTAGCTGCGCATTTCTCACCCTAGGCTTATGCGGCAATGAGCGGCGGTTGTCGTGGGAACATCGGATTGAGAACGATGCTTGGCTATAACACGATTGCGCATGCGTGAGATTGCGGCGAAGGGAAACATGAAAGGGCGGAAATCGTAATCAGATAACAGTTCTGAAAATGGCGCTGCCTTATCCATGAAGGAAATTTAAAACTTAAAAAAAAAAAGTAATGGGCAATTGTGGTTGGATTAGGTTATGTGATGCTTGCGAATAAGTGATTAGAACAAAATAGGTGAAAAGCACCATAGGGATTGGAGAGTTTACTTCCTCTTTAATAAGGACACTTACCTGTCCAGGGAGCCTGCGATGACGCCCCCCCCCCCCCCCCCGAGTCCATCGGATCGGGTACAGGCGCCGTCATTCCAACTAAGGGAAACCGGCAGTGGAGCCTTGAGGCTTTGTGAATGCCAACTTGTCTTCTGGGACACACAGGTTCCAGAAGACAACGGAGGGGCTCACCGCAGAAGAGGATGTGTTGTCCTCGGCCGCGGCCCAGCTGGATCGGAAATACTCTTAGTACTTCCAAAAAAGGTACGAGAGAAAGTAAAAAAAAAAAAAAAATATCCAAAAATTAGGGGTGGAGAGGTGGTCTTTGGTTTAAGACCACCTCTCAAAATTGGGTGGAACTCCGCTTTAAGTGGTTGTAAATGTAAAAGATTTTTTTTTATCTTTATCTTTTTAAGGCTGGCTTCACACTATTGCAAATTGATGGCGGGATCTCCGCATCCAATTCGCCATAGCAGGAGATTTTCAACAGCTCTCTATGGAGCCGGTTCACATATCTCCACTGCGGCTCCAATGCAAATTTGCAAAGGAGCCCTGTGTGTCTTTTGGTCCGATTCAGGTCCAAATTCAGCCAAAAATTTGGGCTGAAATCGGATCTGAAATGGTGAACGGGGACGCACCGGACCCCTGCTTTGAGCCGCATGCGAAGATAGTGTGAACCCAGCCTCAAGTGTTACTACACCCAGGACCCTACATTCACTATATCTAGTCTCCCACAGTATGCAGTATATACAGTATAGCAGTCTTGTGACTTCTATCAGTATCTGTTTAAAGCTTGTAGGAGGAGTTTTCATTCTCCTCTGACTGTTCTATGAGGCTGCATAACTCCTGACCCTCTGTCTGGACAGTGCTGATTGGCTCTGTGCTCATGACATGCACCCTCACAAAAACAAAACAAAAAACCTTTTAGCAATACACACCAAACTGAGCACGTGCAGAGTGCCTTCTAGGACTTTACTATCAGGAGATTGATTGGAGAATGTGAAAAAGGGGAGGATTAGAGGAGACCGGATCAAATAGTCTTTTTACACAATGCGCAGGATTAGCCCCTTAGATTTCACAGTTGGTAACAAGCACACTTTACTACTTAGACTGATTTTACTGTTATGGGTTTAGTAACACTTTAAGGTAAAAAAAACCTTTTACGTGATTTGCAAAGGTTTTTTTTTTAAATAACAAACCTGTCTATAGTTACCTGCTCTGTGGACGCGATCCTCCTCTTTTCGGGTCCCCAGCCAATGCTCCTGACCCCTCCCCTCTGTCCAGTGCCCCCATAGGAAGCTGCTTCCCATGGGGCACTGCTGCGTCCATTGAACACAGACTGTGGGACTCGGCCCCGCTCCCTCATCACTGGCTTTGATTGACAGCGCTGGGAGCCAATGGCTTCCAGTGCCCCAGCAAAGCCAGCGAGACCCGGAAGTGAAGGGAGAGAAGAGCTGCAGACGTGTAATGGCACTAGATCGAAAGAGGGCTCAGGTAAGTAAAAGGGGGGGGGGGTGAGAGGCAATGCTGACACCTAAACTTTTTTTTACCTAATGCAAGGAATGCATTAAGGTAAAAAAAGTTTAGGCGTTAGAACCATTTTAAGTGCAGCTCCCCCAGCATCCCCCCTGAATACTCGATTCAGCGCTGTGCATCACTGCAACAGTCTTCTCCCCTCTCCCGGCTCTTACAGGCTTGGCTGAGAGCAGCAGGAACCATTGGCTCCTGGTTCTGTTAGTCAAAACCTGTGAGAGGCAGGGGGCTGAGCCAGGCTGTGTGTCTGATAAGATGCAAACAGCCCCGCATGGGAGCAAGCCTGCATGAGTGCTTCCATAGGAAGCAGCTTCCTCAGGGGGCAGGAATACTGGCGGGGGACCCAAGAAGAGGAGGACCGAGGCTGCTCTATGCAAAGCCATTACTTACGTTTGCTATTCATTGTAAAAATGTCTCCTCTGCTCTTGCTCAGCTAACTGCCCTAACAGCAGGTATGTGGGTTCCCAAAGGGGTGGATCCAGAGTCTAGTCTAGGGAGGGGCACTGCCAGAAAATAAGGTGTTGCTTACAGAACTGTATTTAACATATCATACAGTCCTAACCTTGTTTAAAACAGTGACACGTTTATTATTACATTACCTTCTCCTTCATTACTGTCCCCCACTTGTGTCCCCTTCTTCATTACTGTCCCCTGCTTGTGTCACCTTCTCCTTCATTAGTATCCCCTGCTTGTGTCACCTTCTCCTTCATTACACGTGGAGCAACCATTTTCACGAAATGAAATGGATTCATTCAGTGTGTATTGTGATTGGCTACAGCTAATTACATGGTATAGATGGGCTGTGATTGGCCCTGTCTGTACCATGTGATCACTTTGACCAGTCACAGCTAGCAACACAATTGTACACAATGAATGGCATGAAGAGAAGTCATCTATTGTTTACAATTGTTGTGATCTGCTGTGATTGGTCACAGCGATTACATGGTACCGGTAGCGGCCCAGTACAGTGATTTTGTCATCGGCTGTGTTCGGTGGATGCAGCCGGTGACGGATCATGCTACAGCTCGGCCCGATCCGGGAGGTCGTCATATGAGGTCCACCTGGAACGACGACAGTCTCATCCAGCCGTCATTTGATAATAGGCTGGGCAGGAGGTGGATAAAAAACTGATACTCACCTAGGTGAATATAGCATTGGTTTGATGCTGTATCTTTTCCCCGCTACCTCTAAGACTGAAAACTGAGCGGTCAAAGAATGCTGACTGAGTCACTGGCTCTCTGCTCTGCCCCTCCAGTGCTCATTAGAGTGCTGGGCTGCCCAGGGGGGGTGGGAGCGGCTGGCTCAGGCTCTCAGCGGCTGGATGAGAGGCTGAACCAGCTGAAGGTCGGTCCAGAAATCTGGGTCCGCAGTCTGGACCAGCTGAGGTAGGTATGTGTTTGTTTTCCCTCTAAGGTTGCTGTCCTAGAAGAAGATCGGGGAAGTTCCCTATTATGCCCCGTACACACGAGCGGAATTTCTGTCTGAAAAATCTTGGATGTTTTTTCAGACGGAATTCCTGCTCAAGCTTGGCTTGCATACACATGGTTAGACAAAAGTTCTCTAAACTTTCGACCGTCAAGAACACGGTGACGTACAACACTATGATGAGCCGAGAACATGAAGTTCAATGCTTCAGAGCATGCGTCGAATTGTTTCCGAGCATGCGTAGGAATTTTGTGCGTCGGAATTGCTACAGAGGAACGCATTTTCGGATAGGAACTTTTTCCGACCGAAAAATAGAGAACATGCTTTCAATCTTTTGCTGGCGGGAATTCCGCCAGCAAAAGTCAGATGGAGCATACACACGGTCACATTTTCCGACCAAATGCTCTTATCAGTCTTTTGCTAGCCAAATTTCCGATCGTGTGTATGCGGCATTATGCCGCGTACACACGGTCGGAATTTCCGATGGGAGCTTTTCAACGGATTTTCCGACCGTGTGTATGCCCATCTGTCTTTTTCTGTCGGAATTTCCGACGGACTTTGGATTGAGAACCTGTTCTTAATTTTTCCAACGGAAAACCTTTCTATCGGATTTTCCGATCGTGTGTATGCAATTCCGACACGCAAAATTCTGACGCATGGAAACATCGTAAACAATTTGCCGCATGCTCAGAAGCATTAAACTTCCCTTTTATAGTGCAGTCGAACGTGTTGTATGCCGTGGTGTTATTGACCGTCGGAATTTGGTGTGACTGTGTGTTAGCAAGACGGTTTGAGTGAAATACCATCAGCGCTTTTTCCGACGAAAATTCCGACCGTGTGTACGCGGCATTAGACTTACCAGTAATGGTATTTCTAGAAGTCTTCAAGCACAGCAAGCCTACTTCCCTCCTTGATTATTAGGTGATTTTATTCTATTTCATCTCAACTAAGATACAAGGCGGTCGGAGGGGATTTCCCCTCTTCTATTTTGTTTCCTGTAGAGCGAGTAACCAACCATTTCTCAGGTTGCAGTCATGGAAGACTCCTAGAAAAAACAATTACTGGCAAGTCCAACAGGGAATACCTGTATGTTTAGCTGACTGCCTGGAATTCAATTTCAAGGTCATTTAGTCATTTTAACTGTTTTTTCTTTTTATACAAGTAAATGTACATACCTGCTAAATGCATCTCAGATGCACATGTGTATTATCCATAAAAAAGATTAGAGATTGTGGCTGTACCACCCATTTTATTTGTTACCGAGAGCTGAATTTCCCACCAACGGCAGGAGCGCTTTTTTTTTTTTTTAATTATTATTATTATTATTATTATTTTATTCCATACCTGGTCCCTGGGATTTGTCTGGCCCAGTTGTAGAGACTTTTCAGTTGTTAGTACATGGTAATATTAAGCTAACAGCATAACTATCTTGCAATTCATGCTGCAGTATTTATTGGATTAGTGCCAGCATCTATAGTCCCTCTTGTGTCCTCTGTCCATTCAGGGTGAAAACACTGGAAAATGTGTGTCCAGGATCCATGCCCTGCACTCCATTACCCTCCTAGATGACTCTGAAAGTAACACACAGCAGTGGGAAGGACTCTCCAACCACATGACTTTATCATACAATGGTGGGTTGTCTGTGATATAATAATGAAAAAGGTCTAAAAAGACTAGAAATGGCAATATTTTGGCAAAAAATAAGTTGCTACTCAACCCTCCTGTAGCTCTAGTGGACCCATGCCAGCTACCAGATGACACCTGAGAAAATGATGGACGAAATGGTGGAATCTTGTAGTCGCTTTTATGATAGCCTGAAGTCCAACAGACGTCAGGCTCCGCATGAATCCATTTTAGTTTTGATCCACCCATCACGGCCTTGCATGTGCTGTAAAGGTGTCTGTAGATAGTGGGAAAAATAGTGCCCCATCATTGGTGTCAATGGAAGGAATAGTGCCCCATGATTGGTGTCAATGGGAGGAATAGTGCTCCATCATTGGTGTCAATGGAAGGAATAGTGTCCCACCATTGGTATCAATTGGAGGAATAGTGTCCCACCATTGGTGTCGGTTAGAGGAATAGTGCCCCATCATTTCTGTCAGTAGGTGGAATAGTGCCTTGTCAATAGGAGGAATAGTGCCTCATCATTGGTGTCAATGGGAGGAATAGTGCCCCATCATTGGTGTCAATGGGAGGAATAATGCCCTGTTTGGTGTCAGTGGGAGTAACAGTGTCCCATTGTTGGTGTCAGTGGGAGTAACAGTGTCCCATTGTTGGTGTCAGTGGGAGTAACAGTGTCCCATTGTTGGTGTCAGTGGGAGTAACAGTGTCCCATTGTTGGTGTCGGTGAGAGGAATAGTGGACCCATCACTGGTTTTAGTGGAAGGAATAGTGCCCCATCTTTGTTGTCCAGTGAGAGGAATAGTGCCCCATAATTTTTGTCAGTAGGTGGAATAGTGAGTGCCCTGTCATTGGTGTCAATGGGAGGAATAGTGCCCCATCATTGGTTTCAGTAGTAGGAATAGTGCCGCATCATTGGTGTCAATGGGAGGAATAGTGCCCCATCATTGGTGTCAATAGGATGGATAGTGCCTTATCGTTGTTGTCAGTAGGCGGATAGTGCCCCATCATTGGTGTTGGTTAGAGGACTAGTGCCCCAACAATGGTATTAATGGGAGGAATAGTGGACCCATCACTGGTGTTAGTGGAAGGAATAGTGCCCCATCAATGCTGTCAGTAGGAAGAATAGTGCCCCATTATTGGTGTCAGTGGGAGGAATAGTGCCCCATTATTGGTGTCAGTGGGAGGAATAGTGCCCCATTATTGGTGTCAGTAGGAAGAATAGCGCCCCATTATTGGTGTCAGTGGGAGGAATTGTGCCCCATTATTGGTGTCAGTGGGAGTAACAGTGCCCCATTATTGGTGTCAGTGGGAGGAATAGTGCCCCATTATTGGTGTCAGTGGGAGGAATAGTGCCCCATTATTGGTGTCAGTAGGAAGAATAGCGCCCCATTATTGGTGTCAGTGGAAGTAACAGTGCCCCATTATTGGTGTCAGTGGGAGTAACAGTGCCCCATTATTGGTGTCAGTGGGAGTAACAGTGCCCCATTATTGGTGTCAGTGGGAGTAACAGTGCCCCATTATTGGTGTCAGTGGGAGTAACAGTGCCCCATTATTGGTGTCAGTGGGAGTAACAGTGCCCCATTATTGGTGTCAGTGGGAGTAACAGTGCCCCATTATTGGTGTCAGTGGGAGTAACAGTGCCCCATTATTGGTGTCAGTGGGAGGAATAGTGCCCCATTATTGGTGTTAGTCAGACAAGTTGTGCCGCATCGCTTATCTTACCTGATCTTTCATGTTATGATTTTTCTGCAGTTCTGTATGTGATCAGGCCTGGCACAAGGCCTGGTTATCGCCTCCATCTATTTCTAGTATGAGTTGGCAGACGTTCTGTCATCAGCACTTTTTGTATTTATTGGAAGCTTATAAATGTCACAATAAATCAGTTGGTAAGGAAATGTATTCATGTATTTGTCATTATTTCCTTTTCGAGAAAGGGCAGTCATGGGCAGTCAGGAAGTGTTGGCATCTGGAAAGACACACACAATGCATGCAGCCAGAGGGCATATGGAAATGCTCCAATACTGCCAGGCAAGGAACAGATTCTGATTGCCACCACAAGATATAAATGCACCCCATAGGGCTGCTTGTGGGCTCCAAGCCACAACTCCTCACCTGTACTGTCTGTACTGTGTCACTGCCAATCATAGTGACACATAAAAATTGACACTTCAAATTCGAAACATGGCATTTGTCTGCATTACCACATCATACTTTTAAGGTCTGTCTGAGGGGCTCTGGGGTTGTGCAGATGGCATCAGTTTGACATTCGTTTTGAGATCATTCAGAATTCAGTTGAACTTCTTCTGACTTGCATTTGATTTGCTTCAAGCAGGTTTTTCATTTCCATAAAAACAAAAGAAACGATTCACAAGAAGTTCACAACCTCGCACAGGTAGAACACGTTAACCACTTCAATACCGCCAACTTTCGCACCTTCACAATTTTCAGCGCTGTCACTTTTTAAATGACAATTGTGCGGTCATGCTACACTGTACCCAAACTACATTTTTATTATTTTGTAGAATAGAGCTTTCTTTTGGTGATATTTGATAACCTCTGTGGTTTTTATTTTTTGCTAAACGAATAAAAAAAGACCGAAAATTTAGAAAAAAAATAAAAGTTTTTCTTTGTTTTTGTTATAAAATTTTGTAAATAAGTAAGTTTTCTCCTTCACTGATAAGGCGGCACCGATGAGGTGGTACCAATGAGATGGCACTGATGAGGTGGCACTGATACACAGCACTGATGGGTGGCACTGATGGGCATTGATAGGTGGCACTGATGGGCACTCATAGGCAGGACTGGTGGACACTCAAAGGTGACACTGATGGGCACTGAAAGGCTGCACTGATGGGTACTTATTGGTGGCACTGATAGACGGCACTGATGGGCACTGATAGGCGGCATTGATGGCTGGCACTGGCATTGGATTTCACTGATAGGCATCACTGGCAGGCATTTTTCAATGGCACTGATTGGCAGCTGCCTGTGCACTGATTGGCATTTATCTGATGGTCCAGTGTGATGGCCATTCCTAGTGGCCCTGGTGGCATCCTGGTGGTCCTGGGCAGGCATTCGAAGGGGGGGCTGCGCTGATAAACAATCGGCACAGACCCCCCTGTCAGGAGAGCAGCCGATCGGCTCTCCACTACTCGCGTCTGTCGATCAGCGGCTCTTCCTGTTTGCACTGTTATCAGCCGTGATTGGACACGGCTGATCACGTGGTAAAGAGTCTCCGTTCGGCCCCTTTCACACTGGGGCGGGGAGCCGCGGTGACAGTAAAGCAGCACTATATTTAGCGCTGCTTTACCGTAGTTTTAACCACGGTTTTCGGCCGCTCGCGGTGCGGTTTTACCCCCCCCCCCCCGAGCGGCAGAAAAAGGGTTAAACACCCCCCGCAGAGCGCCGTCGTAGCGGCGCTTTGCGGCGGTATTGCCGCGGTTTCACCGTGGTGTCCCATTCTAATCAATGGGAAGGAGCGGTATAGGAGCGGTGAACACACCGCTCCTATACCGCTCCAAAGATGCTGCTAGCAGGACTTTTTTTTTTTGCCGTCCTGCTAGCGCCGCTCCAGTGTGAAAGCCCGCCGGCTTTCACACTGGAGTTAAAGGGGCCGGATTTTTTCATGCGGTGAACAGGCGCTATTTTTAGCGCTGTACCGCATGAAAAACGCCCCGGTGTGAAAAGGGGCCTTAGAGACTCTTTGCCTAGATCGGAGTTGCGGTGTGTCAGACTGACACACCGCAACAACGATCGCTGCGATGCGGAGCGGCTTGATATCCTGGCAACGTCATATGACGTCCGGTCAGGATATCGCAACCACTTTGCCGACGTCATATTGCTATATGGCAGGCGGCTAGTGGTTAATTAATCAAAGAATGAAAATCAACAGTATGTAAATGTTTGGGAGAACTTGTATTGACTGGTGGTGGTCTTGGTTTATAAGGCATCCAGTGTGGATAGTGTTACTTATTCATTTGTTTCTTGAATTGCATGAGAATATATAAGAAGGTGAAATCCATGTTAACCACTAATTCTGGGCATTTTCACCCCCTTCCTGCCCAGGCCAATTTTCAGCTTTTAGAGCTGTAACATTTTGAATGAAAATTGCGCGGTCATGCAACACTGTACACAAATGAAATTTTTATCACCCCCCCCCCACAAATAGAGCTTTCTTTTGGTGTTATTTGATCCCCTCTGCGTTTTTTTTATTTTTTGCGCTATAAACAAAAAAAAAGAGCGACAAGTTTGAAAAAAATACAATATTTTTTGACTTTTTGCTATAATAAACATTACCAAATTAAAATCAAACAAAATAAATGTTTCCTCAGTTTAGACCAATATGTATTCTTGGGTTGTTGAAATTAATCGTGGCATCGATGCATCGCGATTCGACCACCCACGATGCGGCATCGATGCTACGACCTGGCACAATCGATTTTCTGATGATGTCACCTCATATGACACCAGCTCAGGATGGGAGATCCCATCTGCTGATGTCATATGACAATGGGCGGGATGGGAAGTGGTTAAAGAAGAACTGCAGTCTGCTCACATAATTTGTAATAAAAACATCTTTGCCATTCTGAAGGCTTCCCTCCAACCACTTTGCATATTATTTTATATATATTGTGAGTCTGTACTTGCCAAATATGCTGCAGAAATCTCCCTCCACTGAGTCTGGCTGCAGCCATTTTAACTGTGGGCAGCTGAAGCTGCTGCCTGTTCACTTCCTGGATTTACACAGACACACACACAGAGGCACACCTCCAGCCCTGCAGCCCTGCAGCTTTCATTGGCTCTCTTTTTCCAGAAAAGAAACGGGAAGTGGGCTGCATAAGGCTGTACTGGTGCACACAGAATGTGGTGCAACTGTGCACAGTAACCAATCGGCTTCTTCAAAGTGGGCTGTATAAGGCATTTACTGGCAGAAAAAAAAATGTTTTACTATCCAAAGTTAAAACAACAAGGGCAGAAGATTTCATAGATGGAAAGATGAACAAAATGACTGAAGGTCCGCTTTAAGGGAGCAAAATCTAATTGAAACAGGTACTTTGGGAGAAAAAGTACTTCTTGTTCGACCTAAATAAAAAAAATTTATTTCATGTGACCTAAAGCCTTGGAAATTTCGATCACATTGGCCCTGGGTACGACGAGTATTTTAGGTGTTTTTATATAATTAGAGATATCAAGGAATCTTGTTTTTAGTCTAACATATCCTGTCTGATAGTCTTGTGGTGAGATCAGAGGAGGAGCAGGTTAAAATCGCTGTGATGCGCTGTGATGCGTTTACTAGATAGGAAGAGAAGTCTATATCAAGCTAATATAACTATACATAGATATAAGGTTTTTATTACATTAACCACTTGCTGTCCATCACGTATGTATGAAAATATATATACACTATGTTGTCAAAAGTAATAGGACGCCTGCCTTTAACCACTTTAAGACCGGGCCTCTTTTTTAGATGTGGTGTTTACAAGTTAAAAATTATTTTTTTTTGCTAGAAAATTACTTGGAACCCCCAAACATTATAATTTTTTTTCCCTAACATCCTAGAGAATAAAATGGCGGTCGTTGCAATACTTTCTGTCCCACTGTATTTGCGCAGCGGTCTAACAAGCGCACTTTTTTTAATTAAAAAATAAGACAACAATAAAGTTAGCCCAATTTTTTTTTTTTTATAGTGTGAAAGATAATGTTACGCCAAGTAAATTTATACCCAACATGTCACGCTTCAAAATTGCGCCTGCTAGTGGAATGGCGACAAACTTTTACCCTTAATAATCTCCATATTTAAAAAATTCTACCGGTTGCATGTTTTTCGTAACAGAGAAGGTCTAGGGCTAGAATTATTGCTCTTGTTTTACCGATAGCGGCGATACCTCACATGTGTGGTTTGAACACCGTTTTCATATGCGGGCACTACTCACGTATGCGTTCGCTTCTGCACGCAAGCTCGGTGGGACGGGGTGCGTTTAAAATTTTTTATATTTTTTTTCTTATTTATTTTACCTTTTACTTTTTATTTTTACACTGTTTTAAAAAAAATATAAATTGTGTCACTTTTATTCCTATTACAAGGAATGTAAACATCCCTTGTAATAGAAAAAAAAGCATGACAGGACCTCCTAAATATGAGATCTGGGGGTCAAAAAGACCTCAGATCTTATATTTACACTAAAATGCAAAAAAAAAAAATTGTCATATAAAAAAATAAAATGGCCTATGAGCTATGGGCGGAAGTGATGTTTTGACGTCGCTTCCGCCCTGCAATGTCATGGACCCCAGTGGGGGCCATCTTCCCCCTCACTCGTCTCCATGTCAGCCCAGTGGACAGATGCGATCGCCTTCACTGCTGCCGACGGCTCAGGTAAGTGGCGGAGGGCACCGGATTGCGGCGGGAGGGGGGGACCCTCTCCCGCCGCCGAAAAAGGTGATGTTGTGGCGAATCTGCCGCATAGATCACTTTTATCTTGTACCGGACCGCTGGCCGAACACGGGATACCGGGGTTATGGCAGCTAGCTGCTGCCAGAACAACGATATCCGTCCCCCAAGTAGGGACGTACATCGGCGCGCGGCGGTCCGGAAGTGTTTAAACACACATGAAATTTAATGGCATCCCAGTCTTATGGCCCGTACACACGATCCGAATATCGGACGAAAATGATTGTCCGAGGGAGGATCGTACGATTTTCGGATAGTGTGTACACTACTTCCGCCAGCCGATCTTGACCGTTCTTCCGATATTATTCGATCGGACATGCACGGAAATTTTCCTCGTACGATTCCAGATCGTACGATTTTCGTTTAGTCGGTATAGTTGTTGTCCGAAAATACAATACAAATACATTACAACACATGACATCACTTCCGATTTTTTTCCCTATCATACGAGAATTTTTGTGACTTTATTGGCTATTCAATTTCTACTTGCGATTGTTAACCGAAAAACGGTCGTACGATCGGTCGTCCGATATTCGGATCGTATGTACGGGGCATTAGTCCGTAGGGTTCAATATTGAGTTGGCCCACCCTTTGCAGCTAGAACAGCTTCAACTCTTTACTGATTTTTCCAGAAGTCTGCACTAAAATAAAATCTGATTTAGGCCCCTTTCACACTTGCGCGACTTCAAAGTGGCGTGACTTTACCGCGATTTTGCAGCGATTTTGCCACGATTTCGCCAAGATTTCAAGGAATGCCTGTGTAAGTGGCATCAAAATCGTACCAAAGTAGTGCAGGGACTACTTTGAAGTCAGAAAGACTTGAAGTCGTACTAATATGAATGGCTGTCATTGGAAATCATGGGGAACGACTTGTCATGCTACTTTGCAGTCCCAAATCGTGGGACAAGTCGTATAAGTGTGAAAGGGGCCTTACTCTCCTTTCACACTTATACGACTTGTCCCACGATTCCGATTTTGATGCCACTTACACAGGCATTCCTTCAAATCGCGGTTAAATCGTGCGACTTTGAAGTCGCACAAGTGTAAAGGGGCCTAAATAATACCTCTAATTCCCCAGTCACATCACGGAGGCTATAGAAATATTATTGGGAAACCCAACATATCCAAGACCTGAATTTTGAGGTTGTCTCTAAACTTACCAGCTACACAAAAATACCGTTATTTTTACGCAATCTGGCCGAAATGGCCTAGAAAACGTCACTTCCACCATTTGCATTGTGCCATTTAATTAGTGAAGGAAGGAAGGACAGATCAAGGTAGGACACGTCCTCCTGTCCCCAGTGGTAGATTTGTCTTGTGGCCATGGAAACAGCATTTCTATTGTTGCTTAGAGAATACATTATGTAGGTTTGTCTGTTGTGTTTTAATTCATTCTTTGTTAAAAAGGAGAACTAGTAAAGAATTACCTTTTTGTACATCTAAACTTAGATCTCCAACTTCTCCACATGCAGTTTCCTTATCCAGCAAAGATTACATAGAGACTCGTGTTCTCTTATGATTGCCATGGATCAAATCTCTATCGATCTGTGTATGGTTAGGTTGTTGCTCAGCTCCTTTAACCACTTGCTTACTGGGCACTTAAACCCCCCTCCTGCCCAGGCCAATCTTTCAGCTTTCAGCGCTGTCACTCTTTGAATGACAATTGCGCGGTCATTCTACAGTTTACCCAAATGACATTTTTACTATTTTTTTCACACAGATAGAGCTTTCTTTTGGTGGTATTTAATTTCTGCTGGGTTGTTTTAATATTTGCTAAATAAAACAAAAAAAGACCGAAAATGATGAGGCTGCACTGATGGGCAACTGATAGGCTGCACTGATGGGTAGAGCTGGGCGATTTTCTCCCAAAAAAAATTAGCGATTTAAAAAAAAAAAAAAAAAAAAAAAAAAAACAACTTGATTCACGATTCGAGTTTTTTTTTTTTTTGATGGACACCGGGCTGGTCCTGAGGAGCTGCGGGCAGGAATTTTTAGGCGAGGCCGCGGCTTCGGCCTAGTCCGCGGCGTCCGCCCTCGCGGACTAGGCCAAAGCCGCGGCCTAGCCTAAGAACTCCTGCCCTCAGCTCCTCAAGATCAGCGCGGTGTCAGCGCCGGTCCTGGTGGAAAAAAAATAGATTTTCTGAAATTTTAAATCGATTTTGACCTCTCAAATCGATTCAGGATTTAAATAGATTTTTTTTCCCAGCCCTACTGATGGGCACTGATAGGCTGCGCTGATGCGCACTGATAAGGTGCCACTGATAAGCACTTATAGGTGTCACTGATAGGCAGCACTGATTATGAGACACTAATGGGCATTAATTGTCAGCACTGGTGGGCATTGATGGGTGGCACTGGTAGGTGGCACTGATAGGTAGTGATAGGTGGCACATTGGGCACTGGTGGCTGACACTGGTGGGCACAGAAAATGCAGGTGATGTCCCTCTGACAGAAGCCGCTGATCTGCCTTTTTTTAACCTCACGCTAACAGCGGGAGGGAAAAAAAATACTGATTACCGAGCTTCTGTTTACATCACGGGATCATCTGTCATTGGCTGACAGCTGATCACATGGTAAGGGGCCGGGATCGCCCCCCTTACCTGGATCTGTGATCACAGAGCGTGCGCTGTGCGCGACCCCGCAGGGATGCGCAAACAGCATTTGCTCGGACCCCCTCCTGGCAATTAGGCCCCACGCTGTAGTCGTCTTTTGGATATAGTGCGGGCGGCAAGTAGTTAAATGTCCTCTGAAGATTGCCATTCATGTATACACTATATTACCAAAAGTATTGGGACACCTGCCTTTACACGCACATGAACTTTAATGGCATCCCAGTCTTAGTCCGTAGGGTTCAATATTGAGTTGGCCCACCCTTTGCAGCTATAACAGCTTCAACTCTTCTGGGAAGGCTGTCCATAAGGTTTAGGAGAGTGTCTATGGGAATGTTTGACCATTCTTCAAGAAGAGCATTTGTAAGGTCAGGCACTGATGTTGGACAAGAAGGCCTGGCTCACAGTCTCCACTCTAATTCATCCCAAAGGTGTTCTATCAGGTTGAGGTCAGGACTCTGTGCAGGCCAGTCAATGCACAGTATGAAGAACTGGGGTATGTAAACTTTTGATCAGGGTAATTTGGGTAGTTTCTGTGTCCATTATGATTTAAAACGAGTAAACACAGTTGATTGATAATAAATGGCTTCAGCCAAACACTAACCATGAGTGAAAGAAAAGTTTTATTGTGTTATCATTCATATTCTCTGAAAAATGGCCAAGAAATCATAAATTCTGCCAGGGTATGTAAACTTATGAGCACAACTGTGTATGTGTGTGTATGTATGTGTATATATGTATGTGTGTATGTGTGTGTATATATATATATAATTACATACAGGTGGTATTGTGGTGGTTAATTTAAAGGTACTTGTATAGCACCAACTATGCAGCATTTTACATACTTACATACTATTGGTAGTTTTAAGGCCTCATTTACACTTGTGGTTGGAGGAAGGGGCAGTAAAAAAAAAGCATAGTTGAGCTGCGTTTTTACTGCCTCCCATCTGCTTCCCTTTAACCACTTCAGCTCCAGAAGGTTTTACCTACTTCCTGACCAGGCCATTTTTTTGCGATACGGCACTGCATTATTTTAACTGACAATTGCGCAGTTGTGCGACACTGTATCCAAATAAAATTGATGTCCTTCTCCCCCCCCCCCCCCCCCACAAATAGAGCTTTCTTTTGGTGGTATTTGATCACCTCCTGCGGTTTTTATTTTTTAAGCTAGAAACATTGCACCCCCCCCCCCCCCCCTTGCACCACATGCACAAGATCACGTACAGGTAGAGTGATCTACCATATATACTCGAGTATAAGCCTTATACTGGAGTCAAGCATTTTTCTGCAGCAGAGAATGACATTTTCCGAACTGACTTTGGGGCCCCGTATCTCGGGCCACTTGGTGCTAGGAACCCCATCTTTGGATATGTTGTAGTACTAGTTACACTGGGTTTGCACACCAAATTGGGGTTCCTAGCCCCAAGTGGCCCCGAGATAAGGGGGCCCCAAAGTCAGTCAACTGTGTCCATCTGCAGCAATGTCATTTCGGGACCCTTTGGGTTCAGAGACCCCAAATTTTGGCTGCAGCTAGCGGGCATCTAGGAACCCTTAACTACCAAGACCTATGGCTGCAAATGGGCACAGTGAGGCTGCAAATGGGCACAGTGAGGCTGCAAATGGGCATTGTTCACCCTCTTTTCCACTTACAGTAGCTGCGCATTTCTCACCCTAGGCTTATACTCGAGTCAATACGTTTTCTAATTTTTTTTGTGGTAAAATTAGGTGCCTCGGCTTATATTCGGGTCGGCTTATACTCGAGTATATACAGTAAATGTAAATTGCTCTTCAGAGGATAGCACTAGTTTAAACTAGGCTGTAAAAATGTTTTTCTTCTTTAAATACTTTAAACAGAATCAAGTTCCTTTTAGAAGCCTGATGATGTATATATGATAGGACATTACTGAGAGATTACACATAACAGGAAGTAATAAAGTCCTATCTTCATCTGATATGATCCACAGATTGTGGGAGGAAGTCCGGTGCTGTCTCATGGTTGAAGATAGACAGTTCTCAGAAATTCTTCACTCCCACTGACCATATTATCACGAGCAGGGCAGCCATCAGAAATTTTGGGGCCTCTTACACAGCTTAAGGACTGGGCCCCCCTGGGCCTGACCACCAACATTCCCCAGGGTCCACCCATTGGCCATCCCTCCGAATCCACTGTGAATGGAGAGGAATACAATTTACAGCCTACCAATACTTAGATGCGGTGGCTGCATTTGTTTTCTATTTATTTAATTTGTAAATGACTTTTTAATGCTTTGTACCATTGCTGAAAGCTGAAGTTAAAACAAAACAGTTGAGGTAGGTATCGGTAATTGGTATTGGCGAGTACTAAAAAAAAAAAAAAAAAAAGTATCGGTACTTGTACTCGTAAAAAAAAATGGTATCGGTGCATCCCTACTGTACTTAGTAGGTGTCTTAATATTTTTTTTTCCAGCAAAGGTGCTGATTGCATTGTCTGACATGCAGACATTTGCAGCTGCAAATGTCTGTATTACAGAGGAACTTCGGTCCCCACTTTAGTGGCAATCCCCCCCCCCCATCAATCCCATTATGGCACAGGCACAGATGTGCCAAAGCTCTCTGCTTGGCCGTCAGGTTCTGGCAGAGGAACTATACAAAAGTCATTATCGCCCAAGCGGCAGCCGCCGAACTCCTAGTCTTGAGTCGCGCATCCCTTTTTTTTTTTTAACTATTACTACTTGTCTTTTCGCTATGGCTCCAAACCAGTCACATGGTGCGCAGTACCCTCTTCCACTTCTGATCTTCTCACAGCAACAGACAATCCTTGATGATGCAAATATCCGCTCTGACATGATGCCTGCATCAGTTTCTGTATCAATATACACAGTGAGTGTAGGGTGCTGTAGTGACCCAATCCGATAGGGTTGGTCCAGGATACACTGTACTCACAGTATGTCCTCAGTCCTCCTTGCCTACTGGGCACTTATACCCCCTTCTCGACCAGGCCAATTTTCAGATTTCAGCGTTGTCACACTTGGAATGACAATGGCGCGGTCATGCAACACTGTACCCAAATGACATTTTTAGCATTTTTTTCACACAAATAGAGCTTTCTTTTTGTCATATTTAATCACATCTGGGTTTTTTTTTTTTGCTAAATAAATGAAAAAAGACTGAAAATTTAGAGAAAAAAAAAACGGTTTCATAGTTTGTTATAACATTTTGGAAACAGGTAATTTTTCATCTTCATTGATGTGCCCGAGGCTTCACTGATGGGCACTGATAGGCTGCACTGATGGGCACTGATAGGCTGCACTGATGGGCACTGAGAGGCTGCACTGATGGGCACTGAGAGGCTTCACTGATGGGCACTGAGAGGCTTCACTGATGGGCACTGAGAGGCTTCACTGATGGGCACTGAGAGGCTTCACTGATGGGCACTGAGAGGCTTCACTGATGGGCACTGATTGGCGGCACTGATGGGCACTGATTGGCGGCACTGATTGGCGGCACTGATTGGACTGCACTGATAATCAGTCCCCTGATTATCAGTGTACATGTTCCTTTTAGAGAAGCCAGTTATCTGCTCTCCTCTCCTTTCCTCATGCTGTCAGCATGAGGAAAGGAGTGGCGATAATAACCGGCTTCGTTTTACATCCGTGATCAGCTGTGATTGGACATAGGTGATCACGTGGCAAAGAGCCGCTGATTAGCTCTATATCTCAATTTGTGATCAGCAGTGTTCTCCAGACACTTTGATCACAGAGCACGCCGCCCGCACCCAGCATATATGATGGCCTCCCAGAACTAGCCGTCCACGCTGTAGTCGTCATTCAGCTATAGCGCGGATGGCAAGTGGTTCATTTTTTTAGATCTCAGGGAGACTGTTTGAAAAAAAGAAGTTGAGCTTTAAAGGCACAATTTTAATGCCGTTCTGTAATAGTAACTATATCATTAGATGTATTTTTATATGCAAGTAATGGAAGTACCTGAATTTGACCTGGTAACAGCCTCTAGCAGTTCTTGTACAGCAGAGCTGGAGTGTGAGAGGAGGACGCAGCACAGAAGAAAAAGAAGCACATCTGACAATAAGTATGAATGGACTCTGAATGGAGGATAAAGCAGAGTGACATAAACATGAACTTATCACTGTGCTGCTTCTCCTTTCACTGTCCAGTCACAGGCAGAGGCGGGACCAGGACTGTGCATAGAGGAACAGTGTTGAATGATGATGGCCCGAAGACTGATATCTAGTGGCAGAAAAAAGTACTGCAGGGGAAATCTCTGGTTTGAAAATGAATTTTGCAGCAAAGGCTCTTTTTTTATTTTTTTTACCATTTTATCTTTTAGTGGGGCTACATTTATATTTTATTTTTAGTTGATGTTCTGCTTTTAAAAAAAAAAAATAATAATAATATGGTCGCATTTAAAAACATTTTTTTCAGGAAAATAATACAGTAATGGCTGAAAAAGAATACTCAAAAACAGAGATTTTTTCCCTTTTAAGGGAGAACCGTCTTATCAGTCCAGGCCTTATACTAGACTTTGATCTTCTGCTTTCTGAAAATAGCATGTGTAGGTGTACAAGTAAATGTATTGTAATAACGGAAACCCGTTATCCCGCCTTCGTTGTGTCATTTGTGGATAATATATGCTTTCAAGCTTTATTAGTAAGAGCATAAGTATAGACAAGAAGCTACATGAATAATCTTGGAAACCATGGAAACCTGGAGACACTTCTGTGCGTTCTACAGCCATCGGATGACTTCATCCATAAGTTTGGATGGTTCACGCAATAAAGCGGTAGAAAACGCTATAGTTGAGATTTTTTTTTTTTTTTGAATGGCCATACCCCCCACCCCCCGCAGGTTTATGGCATGATGTGCTAGTATGCATTTCATACATTTAGGGCCAGTTCACACCATATGCAGTCCAGTGCGGTTTTAATCCACCAAAAATGCATGAACAGTAGGTAAAATGGATTCCAACAGCTTAGTTCACACCAGTGCGTTCCAGCGTAGTAGAAAAAGTATAACATGCTGCATTTTTTTTCTGCACGGAACATGGCAAAATGCAACAAAAAACGCACTGGAATGCATTAAAGTGGTTGTATACCCCTTTTTTACATTTTTACCTACAGGTAAGCCTATAATAAGGCATATCTGTAGGTAAAATGAATATCTCCTAAACCGTGTAGGTCCATTTGAATGCAGATAAAGTGGAACGTCGGTTTACGAGTAACGCGGTTAACAAGCATTTTGAAAGACGAGGCAACTTTTTAAAAAAAATTCTGACTCTGTTTGCAAGTGTTGTCTCGCAAGACGAGCAGAATTCAAGCTAATAGGGCCTGCAGTACCGCATTTGGCCTGAGGTGCGGGGGTGCCGAAGCTGAACGACGCCGATTTACATCCGTTCTGCGCTGTCCGGCAGTGCTTAGAAAGACACGGAAATACTCAGCTTCCGAGCCTTCACGAGGTTTGCCGAGGTCCGCCGAAGTGTCCTCGGGCCTTTCCGGACATTTCCAAGGCTCTCCGTTGCCCCCCTCCACCTCTGGCTGCATGCGGTATTGCATGCCATTGAAGTCAATGCGGAACAAATTATTTTCGTTTCCATTGACTTCAATGGGGAAACTCGCTTTGATATGCGAGTACTTTGGATTACAAGCATTCTCCTGGAACGGATTATGCTCGTAATCCGAGGTTCCACTGTATAGTGAATGCAGGCTCCTGGGTTTAGTAACACTTTAAAGTGGTTGTACACCCTGTACAACCACTTTTACCTACAGGTAAGCCTATATTGAGGCTTACCTGTAGGTGCTGGAAATAATTTCTAAACCTCCACGGTTTAGGAGATATTTACAATAAAGCCGCGTGCCGATGTCTACAGCGCATGCGCACTTTAGAAAGGGCAGATCGTGCCGTTTCTAAAGGGGGTCATGCCATATCGGCTCCCACGCCACTCTGGCCAGTCACAGAGCCAGAGTTCATGGCCCCCGGAAGGAAGAGGGGTGAAGATAATCCGCTTGCTGCTAGTGGGGACAACGGTGACATTGCAGGCTTCGTTTTCAGGTAAGTGACACATAATGGGCTACGATGCAATGCATAGTAGCCCATTATGCTTTACCTATGCAGGGAAATAAAGAGGAAGTAAAACCCATCAGGGTTTCCTCTTCAATGCTGGTAAGTTTCCAGTAAAACCCTCCCTTGTGTGACATTCAAAAATGCTGAGGGCGCTGCTGGCCACCGCCATACTGGTCAGGACACTACCTGCATAAAGCTTTCATGTGCTTGTGTGGGTTTCCTCCGAGTTCTTTGGTTTCCTCCCACACTCCAAAGACATGCTGTTAGCTTATATGGATCTTGTTTAAGTTGGCCCTAGTATAGAGATAGGGACCTTAGATTGTAAGCTACTTGTGGGCAGCAGGGTTTGCAACCTACCAGATTGAAATTTACTGACACGACAGCCCCAATTTACTGGCAGAGCCAACTTTTTACTGGCAAGTTACAAAATGACAGTTTGAAGTGCAAATTTCAGTATTCCACTTCCGGATCACCGAACGCCGATATACGTCCCTACTTTGAGGAAACAACGAATATCATTGTTATGGCAGCAGCTAGCTGCCATAACCCCCGGTATCCTTGTGTTCGGCTGGCGGTCCGCTACAAGATAAAAGTGGTCTCTGCGGCGGACTCGCCGCAAGATCACTTTTATCGGTGGCAGGAGAGGGCCCCCTCCTCCCGCCACGCTCCGGTGCCCTCCGACGCTTACCGGAGCCGTTGGCATCGGCGGAGGCGATCCGGTCCTCTCTGTGGCTGGGCATGGAGACAAGTGAGGGGAAGATGGCCCCCACCCGTCTCCATGACATTGTCAAAACGTCACTTCTGGCCATAGCTCTTAAAGGGACATTTTTTTTTTTAAATCATTTTTTGAAAATGACTTTTTTTTTTATTGCATTTTAGTGTAAATATGAGATCTGAGGTCTTTTTGACCCCAGATCTCACATTTAGGAGGCCCTGTCGTGCTTTTTTTCTAGTAATAAAAGTAATAGTAATAAAAGTGAACTGTGTAAAAATAAAAGGTAAAATAAAAAAGAACAAAAAAAAATATTTTTTTAAACGCGTCTCGTCCCACTGAGCTCACGTGCAGATGCGAACGCATATGTGAGTAGCGCCCGCATATGAAAACCGTGTTCAAACATACATGTGAGGTATCTCCGCGATCGGTAGAGTGAGAGAAATAATTCTAGCCCTAGACCTCCTCTGTTACTCAGAATATGCAACCTGTAGAATTTTTTAACGTCACCTATGGAGATTTTTAAGGGTAAAAGTTTGTCGCCATTCCACAAGCGGGCGCAATTTTGAAGCGTGACATGTTTGGTAAAAAAAAAAAAAAACTAGCAATACACACCAAACTAAGCATCTGCAGAATAACTCCGAAGGCTCTGTATTATCAGCAAATGGATTGGGGGACAGTAAAAGAAGGGGAGGATCAGAGAAGACAGAATCAAGCAGCCATTTTACACAATGCAGAGGATTAACCCCTTAGGCTCACACTGGCATTAATGCTTCATTAAAGCTTTTAAAACGCCTGTCTAATGCCCATACTAAAGCTCATTGATGCCCATACTTAAGCCATATAAAAGCTATAGGAGCGTTTGTTGAGCTTTAGAAATTTAGTAAAGTGTGAACAAGCCCATAGAAAAAAAGGTTGCATTTTTTAAGTGTTTTTTTGCATACCGTCCTTTTTTCACGGTACAGAGCGCACCAAAAACACTATAAATGCATCAAAAACACATGCGTTTTTATGGCCTTTTTGTAACCTAAAAGGTAACAGCGAATGTTTATTTTTTTGAGTTCAGGTCCACTTTAGGGAAGTGTTGATGAAGGAAAGCTCAGATTCAGCTCGCTGAGCTGTGGCTAAAGCTGGAGATTTGTATCACGGATTTAAATGGTTCAGTATTGCTGTATTGTGAGAGCTTTTCCTTCAAGGACTCTTGACTTTTCACTTTTTAAATGGCGCATCTGTGAGTATGAAAACACACTTCTCCCATCCTTCCCCATACAAAAGAGCTCATACTAGAGTGCTTTCTATGCTTTTAATACACTTATTGAAGCTGCCGCTTTTTATAGGAGCGACGCGCATCAAGTGTTGCTTTGAAGTGCATCAGTCTCTATTATGTGGGCTAATAGGATCCATCTGCAGCCTTCCTCTTGGCTGGGTCTCTAAAAGCACACTGGAGAATTTTGGGGCAATGTCAAATGGATGCATTTGAGTTCTGCAATTGTATGTATCCTATTAAAATTCCATGAAAAAACGTATTCTAAAAAGCATTTGCTGGAAAATGACTAGCTCAGCAGAGTGTTGGCCAGTTACATAGCGATCGTTGTTTGAAGAAGAAGCATTTTGAGATTCTGGTCAAATCTAGCAAACACGGTCTAGCCACTTGATCTCCGAAAGGTCCCCCCCCCCTCATGACCAGTCCATTTTTTGCTTTACAGCTGTCAGAAACCATGAAAGACCTAGACAAAAGTACAGTTAAATCATACTTGTTTAATAATAAAAGTAAATGGAGCAAACGTAGTCAAAACATAGCCAGTGTTCAGGAACCGGAATGGATAGTCAGACAAGCCCAAGGTCAGGGAGCCAGAGATAAGCGTAGTAAAACAGCAAGCAGGATCTGGAGCCAGAAGGAATGTCAGCCAAACAAGTCTTTTAACAGGCGAGCGTCTCTGTGATGTTGACTAAGGCAAAGGCAGAGATCCTCTGGGCTGGAAGGCTTAAAGCGGAAGTAAACCCATCGATTTAACAGTCTAAAAAAAAAAAGGCATGCCGTGAATGCTAACTGCACATTGGCTGTGCTCTAAACCAAACAGTCAAACCATCCAATGGCTGGTGTCATAACGGATCACATGTGCAGCACTGTGGCAGTTGAAGATTAAACAGAGGCAAAGATGGCAGCTTCCTTGGCTGAAAACTATAGGGGGGTTTACTTCCACTTTAAGTAGGCAGGACTGACGAGCAGGATCATCAACAGGTGAATACCTGTGGAGAGATGGGAGCTGGCAATTAGCCGACAGCTGAGCGGCCAGCTCAGAGGAGGAAGGGCTGACCACCATCCCTTGTTTTTTGCGCAACACCTCTGCTGTTTTTTTTTTTTTTTTGCGCTATAAAACGAAAAAATAGCGACAATTTTTTGAAAAAAAAAATATATATATTTTACTTTCTACTATGAAACAAATCCAATTAAAAAAAAATTTAAGTTTCTACATCAATTTAGGCCACATATTTTTAGTAAAAAAAAAAAATCCCAATATGTAAATAACCTCAAAAGGTTGGATTTTATGGGCAATAAAAAATATACATAGGAAATTTATATGTATAAAAATTGTAATGTATTATGGAAAAATATATTAAATATATACAACACTTTATTAAAATATTGTCAACATTGCACACTGGATGAATAAAAATTGCAAACATTGCACATAGGCTATCTTGAACCATTTTACAAATAAATTACAATTTTTATACGTATAAATTTCCTATGTATATTTTTTATTGCCCATAAAATCCAACCTTTTGAGGTTATTTACATATTGGGATTTTTTTTTTTTACTAAAAATATGTGGCCTAAATTGATGTAGAAACTTAAATTTTTTTTAATTGGATTTGTTTCATAGTAGAAAGTAAAAAAATATTTTTTTATTTTTCAAAAAATTGTCGCTATTTTTTCGTTTTATAGCGCAAAAAATAAAAAACAGCAGAGGTGTTGCGCAAAAAACAAGGGATGGTGGTCTACATGTGTGGCCTTATGAATCACCAAATTATCCCCAAAAAAATCCCAATAGACGTATATAGATTGGTTTGCACAAAAGTTATAGTGTCCAAAAACTATGAGATATATTTATGGAATTTTTTTAATTTTTTTCTAGTAATTGCAGTGATCAGCGACTTTTGACACTTTTTTGGGGAACCTGTGACACTAATACAGTGATCACTGCGGGCAAAAATATGCACTGTCACTGTACTAATGACACTGGCAGAGAAGGGGGTTAACATCTAGGGCTAAATGTGTGGCCAACATGTTTTACTGTGTATGCTGTGTAGACCCCCCCAGCAACAATAGATCCTTTCCAACAACAATAGACCCTGTCCTCAGGAACAGAATGCCCCCCAGCAACAATAGATCTGCCCCAGCAACAATAGACCCCTGCTGGCAGCAATAGATCCCCCAGCAGTCATCATCAATAGACATCCCCCTCAACAGTAGATCCCGCAACAACATAAGAGCCCCAGAACAACAATAGATCCTCCCAGCACTACACCCCAGCAACAATAGATCCATAGAATCAGCATCAATAATCCATCCAGCACAATTATGTGAGAAATATATTGCGCTGACACCCGAATAGACAGCAGCCAGCACAGCAATAGAGAAAATGCAAAACTAGTGATTATAACAATTGGGCAGGACTAGTGAAAAAAATTATTCAAGGCTACAGAATTCAAAAACAATATAAATAACTGTTAGTGCTCATATTCTATAAATCTATGAACAGAAATAATGATCATTATATATCATAATAATGTCTGTGAAAAGAGTCCATATAGTGCAAAAAATGAAAGGTGCTCGTTAGACGAAACGCGTCGGAACGAGCTCTGCTGATGTCATTGCGTTGCTTTTATTCATGAATACAAGCGCTTGTTTTACTCTTCCCAAATATGAGTGTTCAAAAATGTTTTACATTAAACTTGGTATATCTACGGGTTTACACTATATGGCGTTTTTTGTTTCCTTCTCGGTTATACTGCATGTTGCATGGTTAAAGACACATCCCACGAGACTTGTTGACACCGGTCTTTCTAAGCGGAGCCCGGTCTGAGCCCTTTTCAGTATATGGAAGCATCTCCCATCTTGGCATAAAGCATATGTGCTGATGATCCATCCTCTGGTGTTTACACCACAAGCCTTGGCGACTCATTGCCCATTTGGGTCCATTTGTTCCTGTAAGCCTTTCTGCAATCGGTGCTGTCTTTCACATCGTTGTGTCTTAATCACTTGCCGACCGCCGCACACCGATATACATCGGCACAATGTCAGCGGTGGGAAAATGGGCGTACCTGTACTTCCCCATTTAATTTGCGGGGGTAGTGGGCGCGCGCCCGCCACCGGTTGGGCCCGCCGCTTACTGGGTGACCGTGCCCGCGGGTCTCGCGGACTCCATGTCCGCCGGTGTCTTGCGATCGTGTCACGTGTCGAGTGGCAGAACAGGGAGATGTCTATGTAAACAAGGCATTTCCCTGTTCTGCCTAGCAACATGACAGAGATCTACTGCTCCCTGTCATTGGGAGCAGTGATCTCTGTCAAGATGTAGTGAGACCACCCCCCCCCCCCACAGTTAGAATCACTCCCTAGGACACACTTAACCCCTTGATCGCCCCCCTAGTGTTTAACCCCTTCCCTGCCAGTGTCATTTACACAGTAATCAGTGCATTTTTATAGCACTGATCGCTGTATAAATGACAATGGTCCCAAAATAGTGTCAAAAGTGTCCGATGTGTCCACCACAATATCGCAGTCACAGTAAAAATCGCAGATCGCAGCCATTACTAATATAAAAAATGTATTATAAAAATGCCATAAATCTATCCCCTATTTTGTAGACACTATAACTTTTGCTTAAACTAATCAATATACGCTTATTGCGATTTTTTTTTTTTTTTTTTTTTTTTTACCAAAAATATGTAGAAGAATACATATCGACCTAAACTGAGGAAAAAAAAAAAATTTTTTTTTAATATATATTTTTTGGGGATATTTATTATATTTTATTATATATTTTTTTTTTTTCAAAATTGTCGCTCTTTTTTTGTTTATAGTGCAAAAAATAAAAACCACAGAGGTGATCAAATACCACCAAAAGAAATCTCTATTCGTGGGTAAAAAAGGACATCAGTTTTGTTTTGGTGTAACGTCACACGACCGCGCAGTTGTCAATTAAAGCGACGCAGTGCCGAATCACAAAAAGTTCTCTGGTCAGGAAGGGGGTAATCCTTCCAGGGCTGAAGTGGTTAAAGGACTACTATTTTCCTATCAGATCCAGTCTTATCATATATGATCACAACTTTTCAGTTTTTGCACTATATGGACTTGTTTCACAGACATTATTACTGTATATATGATTATTATTTCTGTTCATAGATTTATAGAATATGAGCATTAACCGTTATTTATATAGTTTTTGAATTCTGTAGCCTTGCAGATGTTTTTCAACTAGCGCTGCACAATTGTTATAAACCATCCAGCACACCCCAGCCCCTTTGCCATTACATGCGTTCTGTGCTGGAGGTGCTGGAACTGCGTTCCGCCACGTTCCTGCTTAAAAAAAACCCTGCTTTTGAATTACATATTTTTATAGGTTTCCTTTGAATATTGACATAATTTTTTTTTTATGGTAAACCTGCAGGGAAGTGTTCTTATTTTTGTTGATCTATTAATCTTAGATTTATGACATGTTATATTTCAGTGCGGCATTTCTTGTAAAGCAATTAATCAGTAAAGCTCAAAGGGAGCTGTGTGTGCTTGCCAATATTTTTGGATGAGATCCCGAGACACAACTGGCCAGAAATGCTTGCATATGCCTTAAAGGGAATGCGTAGACTTTTTCCATATGTTTTTAAATATGTATTAAAGAAATCCGATTGAAATAAATAATATCAATTTCTGATAGTGTTTAACCGCTTCAGCCCCAGTAGATTTTACCCCCTTCCTGACCAGAGCACTTTTTGCGATTCGGCACTGCGTCGCTTTAATTGACAATTGCGCTGTCGTGCAACGTTACACCAAAACAAAATTGACATCCTGTTTCCCCCACAAATAGAGCTTTCTTTTGGTGGTATTTGATCATCTCTGCGGTTTTTATTTTTTGCACTATAAACAAAAAAAGAGCGACAATTTTGAAAAAAAAAGCAATATTTTTTTACTTTTTGCTATAATAAATATCCCCCAAAAATATATAAAAAAAAACAAATTTGTTCCTCAGTTTAGGCCGATATGTATTCTTCTACATATTTTTGGTAATAAAAATAAGCGCAATAAGCGTATATTGATTGGTTTGCGCAAAAGCTATAGCGTCTACAAAATACGGGATAGTTTTATGGCATTTTTATTGTTACATTTTTTTTTTTATTAGTAGTGGTCGGCGATCAGCGATTTTTATCGTGACTGCGACATTATGGCGGACACATCAGACACTTTTGACACTATTTTGGGACCATTGTCATTTATACAGTGATCAGTGCTATAAAAATGCACTGATTAATGTGTAAATGACACTGGCAGGGAAGGGGTCACTAGGGGGCAAATAAGGGGTTAAGTGTGTCCTAGGGAGTGATTCTAACTGTGGGGGGATGGGCTACCACTGACATGACAGCGATCACTGCTCCCGATGACGGGGAGTAGTAGATCTCTGTCATGTCACTAGGCAGAAAGGGGAAGTGCCTTGTTTACATAGGCATCTCCCTGTTCTGCGGCTCCGTGACATGATCGCGGGACACCGGCAGAAATCGAGTCCGCGGGACCCACGGTCATGCTGTATGTGGCGGGCGCGCGCCCACTAGCCCCGCCAATTAAAGGGGACGTACAGGTACGCCCATTCTCCCACCGCTGCCATTGTGCCAACGTATAGCGGCGTGCAGCGGTCAGCAAGTGGTTATAAAAAATATATAATTTGTACTAAGAGTCTCTTGCAGACAGTCCAGGAAAGGTAAGGGAGAAAGGTGGAAAAGTGACCTGGGGTGTGCCGTGGTCACGAAGTCAGTATGCCTAAAAGGGGGCATACCCAAGAAGTAATTAATAAATAAAGAAAGTAAAACAAAAGGGGAATGGGTGGGTAGGATAACTTGAAAAGAAACATTGATGGGACGAGTGAATTGAGGGCAGGTATAGGGCAAGACTCCTCCTTCAAATTAATGTGCACTATCTGTGCTTTCTAAAAATTATTCCGCAAAATACCTTTTTTTACAGCGCCGCTGGGCGCTCACGTGATCTCTGCCACTCTCCTGCTCTTCACCCGGCTGACGTCAGTGGAGAATCTCTGCTCCTCCCTCTGTAGTGCTCAGATCGGGGAAGGAGAGTGCCGGTAGGTCACAAGAGTGCCCAGCGGTGCTGTAAAATAGGTACTGCACATTATATTTTCCTGTAAGAGAGGGGATTGCAGGATTTCTCAGTAGTGACTTTACAACCGCTTTAGGCCCCTTTCACACGGGCTGTCCGATTAGGTCAGTTTTTCAGGTGGATTTTCAGGTGGATCTGATCGGACCCTCCATTCAACCCTATGGAGCGGCGGATGTCATGGGACACATGTCCGCTGACATTCGCCGTTATTCGATCCGATCCTGTCTGCAAAATCCAGAAGGATAGAGGTCTTATTTTACATCTGCCTGGTGGATCAGATCAGATATGATTACCGGTAAGGATGAGCTCCGGCGTGTTCGCACAGTCCACATGCAGAGCCCGCCAGGAAGTCGGCATTGCGCTGCGCAAATCACAGGCAGTGAGACATTGCCCTGATGTGTAGCTGCAGAGATCGGGAAATGTCTCACTGCCTGTGATTAGCGCAGTGCTGACTTCCTGATGGGCTCGGCACGTGGGCTATGCGAACACGCCGGGAGCTCATATTTAATTACCCGAACTTTAATGATTACATGTGACCGGCTGTGATTGGACACAGCCGATCACATGGTTAAAGAGGCAAGATCGGGGTCGCGCCGTGTCCCAGGGACACAGCGTGCCCACGATTGCCGGGCTTCCCATTCGCGGTAAGACTGGGCAACGTCATATGACGTCAGCCCAGAAATGAGAGGGGTTCCCGCCTACCTTCATTTGTCTATACGGCAGGTGGGATGCGGTTAAAATAAAGACGTATCTGCTCTGTGCAATGGTTTCTGGCGTCCCCCACCAGAACTGCCCCCTCCTCACAGAGGAGAGCGGTACTGAGTCCGTCTCTGTTCTGCTCAGTAAGCGGAGACCGACCTGTCATCTGCCTGCTTAGCGGGGATCAGCAGAGCGATCTCCCCGCTGAGCTAGTGGATCCCCTCCAACGGAGGCGCCCCTGTGAAAGGTGCCTTAAGTTAAATATCCCTTCCAATACTGGTTCCCCCCCCCCCAACACTTAGGTGCTCCATCTTCCTTTTTTTACTGGAGACTCTGGAGACATTGGTCCTGCTGTCAGTCAAATCCTGTGAGGAGGGAGCAGGGGGTATGGGCAAGCCATGCTGTGTGCCCCATCAGCACACGGCTTGCTATGGGAGCACTTGAAGAACACGAAGAGGGGACAGCTCCAGTGGGGGGGCCCAGAAGAGGAGGAGCGGGACTGCTCTGTTCAAAACCATTACACAGAGCAGATAATTCTTTATTTTAACTACACCCTGCCCACCGTATAGACAAATGACGGCGGGCGGGATCCTCTCTCATTCTGGGATGATGTCGCCCAGTCTCACCACGATCAGATCTCACCTCTTTACCTGTGTGAGTGTCCAATCACAGCCGATCACATGTAAACACTAAGGCCCCTTTCACACTGGGGTGGTTTGCAAGCGCTATTGCGCTAAGAATAGCGCCTGCAAACCGACCCGAAACAGCTGTTGTGTGTCTTCAGTGTGAAAGCCCGAGGCTTTCACACTGAAGCGGTGCGCTTGCAGGACGCTGGAAAATGTCCTGCAAGCCGCATCTTTGGCTCGCTATAGGAGCGGTATATTTACCGCTCCTATAGCGCCCGTTCCCATTGGAAAAAATGGGGCAGCGCTCCGAACCTGCCCGCAAAACGCCGCTGCAGCGGCAGTTTGCGGGCGGTATTGACCCTTTTTCGGCCACTCGCGGGGGTAAAACCACCCCGCTAGCGGCCGAAATGCGCGGTAAAGCGGCGCTAAATATAGCAGTTGGATGTTTTTTTCAGCTGCCCCTGAACTCCCCTCTGTTATCTTATCAGGGCATGTACACAGGGTCGTTTATAGTCGATTCTGGGCAGTTGAGTTTAGAAGCAATTTTTGGAACGCAAAAAAATGCTTTCAGGACGGATGTTCAGAGGCATGCCAAATGCCTTTAACGGCTTGTAAATGCAGTAACTGGAAATTAGCCGCGTTTCATTAACAGGTGTTTTTAGCAGAACGCGGCATGTAAACGTGGCAAAACAGACGTTTTAAACGTGGGTTACTCTCTGTCAAGTTAAATCGTTCAGGAGCGGTTGTAAAAACATCTCGTGTACATGAAGCCTAAAGCCTCGTACACACGATCGGATTTTCGGCAGGGAATTGTGTGATGACAGACTGTTTGCCTAAAATCCGACCGCTAGTACGCAATTTCAGACAATTGTTGGCCAACTTTCCGCCAATGGCAGGCTAGTAAATTTTCGGCAGAGGGCGGTCTGTTGTCAGATTGTCCTATCGTGTGTAGAAAAGTCCAAAGTACAAACACGCATGCTCGGAATCAATGCTCACCAAACACGACATTAGCAGAAGGTGCACAGAGGATGGCGCTCAAGAGCTGAAATTCCACGTAGTACGTCACTACGTTCGTGTTTGTTGGCCGACAATTGTGTACCGTTTGTCTGCAAGACAAGTTCACGGCACATGCCCTTCGGATAAAAGTCTGGCACTTTGTCTGCGGAAAATCCGATCGTGCGTATGAGGCTTTAGTGTCCTTATTAAAAGTCAGCAGCTACAGTATTTGTAGCTGCTGACTTTTAAGCACTTCAGTGACAGGCACTTACACCCCCTTCCTGCCCAGGCCAATTTTCAGCTTTCAATGCTGTCACTTTGACAATTGCGCGGTCATGCTACACTGTACCCAAACTAAATTTTTAGCATTTTGTTCCCACAAATAGAGCTTTCTTCTGGTGGTATTTGATCATCTCTGCGGTTTTTATTTTTTGCTAAACGAATAAAAAAAAGACAGAAAATTTTTAAATTTTTTTTCTTTGTTTCTGTTATAAAATGTTGTTAATAAGTATGTTTCCTCCTTCACTGATGGGCACTGATAAGGTGGCACCAATGAGATGGCACTTATGAGGTGGCACTGATGGGTACTGATAGGCGGCACTGGTAGGTGACACTGATATGCAGCACTGATGGGCATTGATAGGCGGCACTGCTAGGCACTCATAGGTGGCACTGCTGGGCATTGATGTGCACTGATAGGCGACACTGATGGGCACTGAAAGGCTGCACTGATGGGTACTTATGGGTGGCACTGATAGATGGCACTGATGGGCACTGATAGGCGGCACTGAAAGGTGGCACTGATGGGCACTGATAGACTGCACTGATATACATCACTGGTGGCACTGGCAGGCATTTTTCATTGCTACTGATTGGCAGCTGCCTGGGCACTGATTAACATATCCCTGGTGGTCTAAGGTGGCATACCTGGTGGTCCAGTGTGGTGGCCATCCCTGGTGGTCCTGGGTGGGCATCCGAGGGGTGGCTGCGCTGATAAACAATCAGCACAGACCCCCCCCCTGTCAGGAGAGCAGCTGATCGGCTCTCCTCTACTCGCGTCTGTCAGACGTGAATGAGGAAAAGCCGATCAATGGCTCTTCTTGTTTACATCGGGATCAGCCTTGATTGGACATGGCTGATCACGTGGTAAAGAGCCTCGGGCAGAGGCTCTTTACCGTGATCGGTGTAGCGGAACGATGCAACTGTGAGCTGCGTTGGCTGGTTGGCTCAGCATTTCATGGACAAGTCTGACAATAATGGTGGTGGTCTTTAAAGTGAAACTTCACTTTCTCAATCAACATTGATTATTTTTAATCCTTATGCTGCAAGCATTGGTAAATAGATAGGAAAGTATAAAATATCTACTTGTTTTAAACACTTTTTTTTACATTTCTTTAGTTACTTCCTGGTTTCGTGCCTTGGCAAATTAGGTCATATATCCCAGGAGTCTTCAGGAGGGGAGGAGGGGTTTTCTCAGCTAAGCACACCCTCCAGCCTGTATGCCTGAGCTAAGCGCATATGGATTCCAGGAAGTAATTGCTACATGAACCATCTGCCCTTACTCAAGATGGCCGCAGCCAGAAATGCTAGGCAGTGTTTTTTTCCAAAGGGATTTCTCAACAAAATAAAGCCTGGATACATAGATGGATGAATGGGGGAGTTTTCTTTGAATATTAAAAATGAATTAAATCGCATTTTTTGGTATGTGGTGCTCAGATGCAGTGTAGTTCTGCTTTAAATGTAAATGTTATGAAGTTTTTTTTTTTCTAATGAATAATCAAATGTTTTTCTTTGTTTTTAAAGGCAGAGCTCTGTGAGTGATCCAGCGGGCAGGCTGGACAGAAGAGCCACCGGAGGAAATGCCTCCACCGCTGGACATTGTGAAGGTAGCCATTGAGTGGCCTGGTGCTAATGCCCAACTTATTGAAATTGACCAGGTAAGAGCCATAATAATAATAATAACTACCCCTGGAGGAGGGCAAAAGGGGGTGACCACCAGTGGATGATTGTGAAGGGGGCCACCACCACTGGATGGGGCAGGGAGGTTGACCACAACTGGCCAGGGGCGGGGAGGGTGAACACCACTGGCTGGGGGATGTATCCACCACTGGATAGGGGCAGGGGGGTGACTACCGCTGCATGGAGATGGGTGAACACTACTTGCTAGGGGCAGGTAGGTTGGGGAGCACTGGTTGGGGTGGGGCATGGGGAGGGGGTTGAGTGGTGACCACCACTGGATGGGGCAAGGAAGGTGACCATCACTGGATGGGGCAGGGGGTTTGCATGACCACTATGGGATGGGGGTGGGTTACCACCACTGGCTGGAGGGGGGTAGCGTGACAGATACTAGTTGGGACGGGGAGAGTGATTACCACTTAGTGTGAGGAGAGTAACCACCTATACAGCGGGTAAAGTATTAAAAACGTTACCATTTTTAGATAGATATATTTCTATCGGTGCTATTGACATGAAATAGATACAAAGAAACCAAAGAAAATTAAGTTATGTATAATAAAATAGAATGACACAGGGAAAAAGTAGATGAAGAAAGGGAGGTGCAAAAAGGCTTGGAAAGCTGAAATCTATCAATAATTAGAAAGCAATCCTGCCCAGTCAGTGCAAATTAATATTCGCTGATTCAGTCTCAACTGATGGCCTATAAAAAAGGTGTCTCATTACCAAGCTGTCACACAAGAAACATCTCATGATGGGTAAAAGCAAGGAGCTCTCTCTCGAGACCTTTGCAACCTTATTGTTTCAAAACATACTGATGCCATTGGTTACAGAAGAATTTCTAAACTTCTGAATGTTCCAGTGAGCACTGTTGGGGCCATAATCCAGAAGTGAAAAGAACATAATTTCACCATAAACCGGCCACGACCAAGTGCTCCTCACAAACTTTCTGACAGAGGAGTGAAAAGAATTATCAGAAGAGTTGTCCAAGAGCCAAGGAACACTTGTGGAGAGCTTCAGGAAGACCTGGAATTAGCAGGTACAATTATTTCAAAGAAAATCATAAGTAATACACTCAACCGCCATGGCCTGTATGCACGCTCAGCACACAAGACTCCAATGCTGAAGAAAAAGCATGTTGAAGCTAGTTTAAATTTTGCTGCACAACATTTAGACAAGCCTTTAAAATACTGGGAGAATATAATCTGGTCAGATGAGACCAAAATGTAACTCTTTGGATGACATAATACACACCATGTTTGAAGGCCAAATGGCACTGCACATCACCCCAAAAACACCCCAATACCAACAGTGAGGTTTGGAGGTGGAAACATCATGATGTGGGGCTTTTTTTCAGCATACGGTACTGGCAAACTTCATGTCATTGAAGGGAGGATCAATGGAAAAATGTACCAGGACATTCTTGATAAATATCTGCTGCCATCTATCAGGATGATGAAGATGAAACAAGGGTGGACATTTCAGCAAGACAATGATTCCAAATGCAAAGCCAAGGAAACTCGATTGGTTTCAAAGAAAAAAAATAAAGCTGCTAGAACAGCCCAGCCAATCACCTGACTTGAATCCAATAGAAAATCTATGGAAAGAACTAAGGATCAGAGTTCATAGAAGAGGCCCACGGAACCTTCAAGATTTGAAGACTGTGTGGAATAATGGGCCAAAATCACACCTGAGCAATGCATGCAACTAGTTTCTCCATACAGGAGGCGTCTTGAGGCCATCATTACCAACAAAGGATTTTGTACGAAGTATTAAATACCGTATTTTCCGGCATATAAGACGACCTTTTACATGTAAAAAATCTGGCCAAAAAGCAGGGGTCGTCTTATACGCCGGGTCAGCCCCTCAGATGCCTGCTGGATGATCGGTAATACTGTATGTAGCTTTGGCTACATACAGTATATACCGCTGAGCCAATCCCGGTGAGCGATGTATTGAAATGAATACAGAGCCTGCTCGGATTGGAGTAACGACCTCTGCCAATCCGAGCAGGCTACTCTGTAGCCTGCTCGGATTGGCTTTGAGAGTCAGAGAGGCGCGGGCTGATGATGTTACAGCCTCTGCTAATCCAAGCAGGCTTTGTATTCATTAATAGAATACATCGCTCACTGTGATTGGCTCCAGCAAAAGCAGGAAGAAGGAATAAATATGAAGCCTCGGAAGCCGGGTCGTCTTATACGGTAAGTACAGTTTTAAAAGCGTTTTTGTCCCGTAAGATTAGGGGGTCGTCTTATATGCCGGGTCGCCTTTATACAGTGGCAAATACGGTAAATTTCAGTTAGCGTGTTCAATACTTTTCCCTTGTATTATTCCATTTTATTACACAGAAATTAATTTCTGAACCTCTTTGTATAAGTGTATATATTGTTTGCAAATTTCACTTGATTCTCCCATCAACGCAGATAATGTTGACAGGGGAAACTCTCCCGTGGAGCCATTGTATTCTCCCAGCGCGGGCGAACTGGCCGATATTCAAACTGTCTGTGGCCGGCCTTAGAGAATGACTAAGATTCAAGCCAAGAAGCACCCATTAGCACCCCTTTGACCACCACGATATTGCCTCTAGAACAAGTGGCTGACAATTTTCCATATATTCTAGGCCACAGCCAAGCTTGCAATCTTTTTTTCTACATTTTGGGCAAGTGATTAGTTGGCTTTGCACACCCTCAGCTCCCAGTCTTTCAGAGGACTGTAATGCCGCGTACATACGTCGGAATTCTCGTCGGAAAAAGCTCTGATGGTTTTCCCGTCGGAATTCCGACAGAATTTCGCTCAAACTGTCTTGCCTACACACGGTCACACCAAATTCCGACGGTCTGTAACACAACGGCATAAAACATGTTCGACAGCACTATAGAAGGGAAGTTTAATGCTTCCGAGCATGCGTCGAATTGTTTCCGAGCATGCGTCGGAATTTTACGTGTCGGAATTGCATACACACGATCGGAAAATCCGATAGAAAGGTTTTCTGTCGGAAAAATTGAGAATAGGTTCTCAATCCAAAGTCCGTCGGAAATTCCGACAGAAAAAGACCGATGGGCATACACACGGTCGGAAAATCCGTTGAAAAGCTCCCATCGGACTGTTTCCATCGGAAATTCCGACCGTGTGTATGCGGCATTAGGCTTACATTTACATTCACAATTTTCAAAATTCACAATACTTGTAATGCAGTGCATTTAACAGACATTGCCATTCATCGCTATAGAAATTGCATTTTGCTTGAAACTGCCCAGATCACAAAAAAATTTCTAACGGACATAATTACAGTGAGGGAAAAAAGTATTTGATCCCCTGTTAATTTTGTTCCTTTGCTCACTTACAAAGAAATTATCAGTCTATAATTTTAATGGTAGGTTTATTTTAACAGTGAGAAACAGAATAACAACAAAAATATCCAGAAAAACCCATTTCAAAAAAGTTATAAATTGATTTGCATTTTAATGAGTGAAATAAGTATTTTACCCCTTCGCAAAATATGACTTAGATCTTGGTGGCAAAACCCTTGTTGACAATCACAGAGGTCAGACATTTCTTGCAGTTGGCCCCCAGGTTTGCACACATCTCAGAAGGGATTTTGTTCCACTCCTCTTTGCATATCCTCTCCAAGTCATTAAGGTTTCGAGGTTGACTTTGGTATCTCGAACCTTCAGCTCCCTCCACATATTTTCTATTGGATTAAGGTCTGGAGACTGGCTAGGCCCCTCCAGGACCTTAAAGTGGTTGTATAGTCAAAAAATTGACTTTTACCTACAGGTAAGCCTTATTACAGGCTTACCTGTAGGTAAAAAAAAAATTTTGACTATAAACCTGTACGGTTTAGGAGATATTCCCAGTGCAATGAGCCGCTGACTGTATCGGCGCATGCGCACGAGGGATTCTCTGCTTAAAGGCCAGCAGAATCATAACCTTGCCGGGAAGAAGTCTCCCGCGCGCATGTGCGGGAGTAACGACATCGCGGCTCCAGCCACTCACAGCGCTGAAGTCGCGATACACGGAAGACACGCTGAGGGAACATGTCAGCTACCTCGGCGTGGACCAGGTGAGTTACCGACGCCTCGTTCTAAGGTAAGCATTTCATAATGAGCTAGTATGCGGTGCATACTTGCTCATTATGCTTTTACCCTTACAGGTGTATAACAAAAAAAAGTTTCAGCGGGTTTACCACCGCTTTAATGTGCTTCTTCTTAAACTACTCATTTGTTGCCTTGGCCGTGTGTTTTGGGTCATTGTCATGCTGGAATACCCATCCACGACCCATTTTCAATGCCCTGGCTGAGGGAAGGACGTTTTCACACAAGATTTGATGTTACATGGCCCCATCCATCGTCCCTGTGATGCAGTGAAGTTGTCCTATCCCCTTAGCCGATAAAACACCCCCAAAGCATAATGTTTCCACCTCCGTGTTTGAGAGTGAGAATGGTGTTCTTGGGGTCATAGGCAGCATTACTCCTCCTCCAAACACGGCAAGTTGAGTTGATGCCAAAAAGCTTGATTTTGGTCTCATCTGACCACAACACTTTCACCCAGCTCTCCTCTGAATCATTCAGATGTTCATTAGCAAACGTCAGACCGGTCTGTACATGTGCTTTCTTGAGCAGGGGGACCTTGCTGGCGCTGCAGGATTTCCACCCTTCATGGGCGTAGTGTGTTACCAGTTTGTTTTCTTGGTGACTATGTTCCCAGCTGCCCATGATTCCTCACCATTCTCATGATCATTGAAACTCCACAAGGTGATATCTTGCATTGGGCCCCAGACCGAGGGAGGTTGACAGTTATTTTGTATTTCTTCCATTAGCAAATAATTGTACCAACTGTTGTCACCCTCTCACCAAGCTGCTTGGCAATGGTCTTGCAGCCCATTCCAGCCTTGTGTAGGTCTACAATCTTGTCCCTAACATCCTTGGACAGCTCTTTGGTCTTGACCATGGTGGAGAGATTGGAATCTGATTGCTTGCTTCTGTGGAGAGGTGTCTTTTATACAGGTAACAAGCTGAGACTAGGAGCACTCCGAGTGCGTCTAATCTTAGCTCGTTACCTGTATAGAAGACATCTGGGAGCCAGAAATCTTGCTGATTGATAGAGGATCAAATACGTATTTCACTCATTAAAATGAATCAATTTCTACATTTTTTTTTTTTTTTTTTTTTAATGCGTTTTTCTGGATATTATTTGTTGTTATTCGGTCTCTTTCACTGTTAAAATAAACCTACCATTAAAATTATAGACTTATCATTTCTTTGTCAGTGGGAAAACGTACAAAATCAGCAGGAGATCAAATACTTTTTTCCCCTCACTGTATATTGCAGAGGTACAAATGCAGCCTGTGTCTCAGTTGCATAATTCTTATGTAGCGCTAGCTGGTGATTACAGAATCGCTGACTTTTCATTCTTCCCGAAGACAGCATGATAGACAGCAAATAAATGAATATAAATTATTCAAAACCGCATACAATTGTATACCACACAGGAAAAACGAGCCTGAAATAATTGTCAGGTCTCTTGAAGTCTTGTCTTCTGTATTACTGTGTTTTAATCTTATCTCACATTCAAACTTTTTTTTACAGAAACGGCCACTGGCGTCGATCATCAAGGAGGTGTGCGATGGGTAAGTCTACCAATGGGATCATCTAAGAATTTTAAGCTGTTTCTTTAGACATCTCAGTATTTGCTTTATATTTAAAGGTAAAATGCACACTTCTAAATGAAAGCGGAACTGGAGTTTAGTAATTAAAGTGATAGTAAGGGTTCTTTTTTTTTTTTTTTTAAATAACAAACATATCATACTTACCTCCACTGTGCAGCTCGTTTTGCACAGAGTGGCCCCGAACCTCGTCTTCTGGGGTCCCCAGATGGCTCCTCCCCACATCGGATAACCCCCTAGGAGAATAGATCTCCCGAGGGGGTTACCTTGCGGGCGCGCTCCCAAGTCCATCTTATTTGTTTGTTTTTTTTTCAAAATCGTCGGGCTTCTTTTATTTATAGTGCAAAAAATAAACGCAGTGGTGATCAAATGCCGCCAAAAGAAAGCTCTATTTGTGGGAAAAAGGGACATACATTTTATTTCAGTACAGCGCTGCACAACCGCACAATTGTCAGTTAAAGTAACACAGTGTCGTATCGTGAATAATGGCAGGTCATGAAGGGGGGTAAATATTCCAGAGTGGTTAATTCCTGTGTCCCCTCAGTGGGCTTTAAGAACGTTTTTTTTTTTTTTTTTTTGAGGAGTACAAAAATCCTATTTTTATTAAAGTGGAGTTCCACCTAATTTTGAGAGGTGGTCTTAAATGAAAGAGCACCTCCCACCCCCTAGTTTTTGGATATTTAAAAAAAAAAGTTTTCTTTCTCTAGTACCTTTTTTAGAAGTACTAGGAGCACTTCCAATCCAGCCAGGCCGTGGCCCAGGAGGTCACATCCTCTTCTGCGGCGAGCCCTTACCCCCACCGGTTGTCTTCTGGGACCTGTGTGTGTCCCAGAATACAAGCTGGCCATTCACAAAGCGCTGCACGACTCGCGCATGCGCAGTTGGAAACCGGCAGTGAAGCCGCAAGGCTCCCTTAGTTGGAATGGTGGCGCCTGCACCCGATCCGATGGACGGATCGGCCTCGGGGGGCCGACATTGCAGGCTCCCTGGACAGGCAATCGTCCTTTTAAAAGTCAGCAGCTACAGTGTTTGTAGCTGCTGACTTTTAAAAAATGTTTTTTTCTTTCAGCTGGAACACCGCTTTAAGTCATTGGTATTATGCCCCGTACACACAGTCGGACATTCCGATGGAAAAAGTCCGATCGGATTATGTTGTCGGAAAATCTGATCGTGTGTGGGCTCTAGCAGACTTTTTCCGTCGGAATTTTGGAAGGAAAAAGTTTGAGAGCAGGATCTAAAATTTTTCGACAACAAAATCCGATCGGACTTTTTCCCGATCATGTGTATAGAATTCCGCCGCACAAAGTGCCACGTATGCTCAGAATTAATTTGGGGACGAAAGCTATTGGCTACTGGTCTCTTCGTAGTCCCGTCGTACATGTTTTACGTCACCGCGTTCTGAACGATCGGATTTTCCGGCAACTTTGTGCGACCGTGCGTATGCAAGACAAGTTTTGGCCAAAATCCGTCTGAAAAAAATCAGACGGATTTTGTGGTCGGAATGTCTGACCGTGTGTATGGGGCATTACACATTCTCAATTTATAAGAAGAGGTAAAGAAAAAAATACTTCACATAGGCCAGGGATATGCAATTAGCGGACCTCCAGCTGTTGCAAAACTACAAGTCCCATCCAGTGGCGGCTGGTGCTCAAAATTTTTGGGGGGGCGCAAACAAACAGCCTCACTGTGCCATCAAACGCTGCCACTGTGCCCATTAAACGCTGCCACTGTGCCCATCAAACGCTGCCACTGTGCCCATCAAACGCTGCCACTGTGCCCCAAGTTCTGCCACTGTGCCCCAAGTTCTGCCACTGTGCCCCTTAAGTGCTGCCATTGTGCCCCAAGTTCTGCCATTGTGCCCCTTAAGTGCTGCCATTGTGCCCCTTAAGTGCTGCCACTGTGCCCCTTAAGTGCTGCCACTGTGCCCCTTAAGTGCTGCCACTGTGCCCCAAGTTCTGCCATTGTGCCCCTTAAGTGCTGCCATTGTGCCCCTTAAGTGCTGCCATTGTGCCCCTTAAGTGCTGCCATTGTGCCCCAAGTTCTGCCACAAGTTCTGCCATTGTGCCCCAAGTTCTGCCATTGTGCCCCTTAAGTGCTGCCATTGTGCCCCTTAAGTGCTGCCATTGTGCCCCTTAAGTTCTGCCACTGTGCCCCTTAAGTGCTGCTATTGTGCCCCTTAAGTGCTGCCATTGTGCCCCTTAAGTGCTTCCATTGTGCCCCAAGTTCTGCCACTGTGCCCCTTAAGTGCTGCCACTGTGCCCCCTGCCTGCCCTCTGCACTTACCTTGTCCCGGTGTGCAGCTGGTGACGGCGTCAGGCGACGAGCGGTGTCTCCGTCGGATGTCTTCTCCCGCGCTCCTCCTGTCTTCTTCTGCTGTGATTGGACGCTAGGTGATTGGACGCCTAGCGTCCAATCACAGCGCCTGTGACTTCAGCCAATCAGGTGACAGGTAACAGACCTGGCAACCTGATTGGCTGAGAGGCGGGTCTGTGTTAGGGAAGCGATGTATTCGCTTCTCTAACACAATACTGTGTAATCAGCGAACGCACGGCCGTGCGCCCGCTGTTTACACTTAGGGAAGCCTATTAGAGCACACCGCTCTAATAGGGTCCCCTATTAGAGCTTACAGCTCTAATAGGGGCGCTTCCAGCAACACCCCCCCCACTGTAATTCAGATGCCCGGCGCCCGATCAGGGGCCGGACACCTGAATAGGGGGCGGCAGAGGTGACCAATAGATAGATTCATGCAATGCATGAATCTATCTATTGGTGATAGAGCGGTGCATACTGCACTGTGCGCCCTTAAAGGGACATGGCGCCCTTAAAGGGACATGTTTAAATACATTTTTTTTTTTTTTTTTGAACTTTTTTTTTTTATTTTTATTTTTTTTAATTTTTAACTGCAAGGAGGGGGGGGGGGCGGCGCCCGGGCGCCCCCTATGGACGGGCCGCCACTGGTCCCATCATGCCTCTGGCTCTGGGTGTCATGCTTGTGGCTGTCAGAGTCTTGCTATGCCTCATGGGACTTGTAGTTCTGCAACAGTTGGAGGTCCGCTAATTGCAAATCCCTGACATAGGCTCTGTCTTCCATTAATGGTGTCGGGCTGCTCACTGTGACATCATACAGAAGAGAGAAATGGGACTTTTTTTTTTCTTCTTTGTTTTAGGTGGTCCTTACCTAACTCTGAGTATTATGCGTTCCGTTATGCAGACGGCCCCCAACTGTACATAACTGAGCAGGTAAGCAAGCCAACCACTGTGCAGCCATTTTTAAATAAATAGCCGTTATGAGTTTATGCGTGTTTTTTTTTTTTTTTCTTTTGCAGACACGCTGTGACATAAAGAATGGTACCATATTACGTTTGGCTGTGGCCCCTGTAAGTAACACATTATCTTTGTGCTTCTTACCGACACTTTCTCAGCATTGTGGATTTATGAATAATGTTATATGATTGCTATAGAATTACAAGAAAGACGATATTTCCGTAGTAACCAATCGGCTGTTTTGATTCATTGTCAGTGGTGTGCGCTATAGAAAATTAACCCATAGCTGGAATCTGCTCGCCATAGTCACATAGACACAGTTCTTCTCCTATTACATCTGTAGAAAAGGAAGAGTGCCCATTTCATTTGCAGTAACTGATTAGATTTCACCTTCATTTTTTTTAATTTACATTAGAAAAGCTTTGATCTGAACTCTTGATATTGGGTAACACAAACCCCTTTAAATTGGCCTATTGTTGATAGAGCACCTTTTCTCTTGCTGGGAGGTAATATTCTTCTGTAAGCTTGTCTTTACTTTGACTTTGCGGTTAAAGTGGTTCTACAGCCTATGGCTGGGTTCACACTGTGCGGGAAACCCTGCGATTCCTGTGCGGGTTCCCGCATTGCACCTGAATCTTAGGCAGTCCACACTGACATCTGCGAACTGCTGCGGGTGTAAACTTAAAGCGGCCCTCCAGTCATTTTTTCATCTTTCCATCTATTCAATCTTCTGCCCTTGTTGTTTTAACTTTGTATAGTAAAACTTTTTTTTTTTTATCTGCTGGTAAATACCTTATACAGCCCACTTCCTGTTTCTTGTCTGGTCATTAATCCAGGCCAGTGATGGTGAACCTTTTTGTGCCCGAGTGCCCAAACCGCAACACAAAACCAACTTATTTCTTTCAAAGTTCCAACACAGAATTAAACCTGCCAGCGGCTCTGTACAGAGGATGGGACTGATCAGCCCTCTGAATGAGCCCTAATAGACCAAAAATTTACGATTCTGCCAGATTCGTTCAGAATGCAGGGATCAGGAGTGCGTTGTGCTCCGAATACACTGTGCAACATACACTGATCATTACACTCACCTACCTGATCATTACACTCACCTACCTGACCATTACACTCACCTACCTGACCATTACACTCACCTACCTGACCATTACACTCACCTACCTGACCATTACACTCACCTACCTGACCATTACACTCACCTACCTGACACTCACTCACCTACCTGACACATGCACTCACCTACCTGACCACTACACTCACCTACATGACCATTACAGTCACCTACCTGACACATACTTCCTGCACTACTCATATCACCACCCCTCCCCCCCCCACACAGTATAATGTAGAGTCCCCTACCTGACCCATGTACTCACCTACCTGACCATTAATCTCACCTACTTGACACATGCACTCACCTACCTTGCAATTACACTCACCTACCTGACACATGCACTCATTTTCCTGATCATTACACTCACCTACCTGACACATGCACTCACCTACCTGACCATTCCAGTCACCTACCTGACCCATGCACTCACCTACCTGACCATTACTCGCCTACCTGACACATGCACTCACCTACCTGACCATTACTCACCTACCTGACACATGCACTCACCTACGTGACGCATGCACTCACCTACCTGACACATACTTCCTGCACTACTCATATCCCCCCCCCCCCCCCCCCCCACACACACACACACACACACAGTATAATGTAGATCGGAGGATCCATCCTCCTCCTTACCTCTCCATGGCCTCATTGTTCAGCTGTCCCCGGGAAGTATTGTAGGAGTCCCCACCATCCAGCCGCTCCTCGATATCCCCGCCACTGGCAGGTCAGCTAGCAGCCACTGCACCTCTCCCATAGCCATGGATTATCTGCCCTGATCACTGACCCCCCCCCCCCCCCCCCGCTGTTCCACAGGCTACACCAGAGGGACAGACTTAACCAAAGTCATCCTAGAGCAGGGGGAGCTGGATAGGGTGCCTGCAGAGAAGAATGCCTTACCGGAGGTGTAGGGGTCCGGGGGAGGCAATAAGCTGCAGCACAGACACTCGGGATAGTGGAGGAAGAACTTTACACCCCCCCTAAACATCGCACATGGGACAAGATGACTGGCTGCCCACTCCCCCCACCGACATCACTGGCACTGATGCAAGGAAGGGAGCTGGTTCCTCTGTGCAAGCGACTGCCTGGCTGGGGGATTCCCCTCGCGTGCCCACAGAGGGCTTGGTGTTCCAGCTGCGGCAGGCGTGCCATAGGTTTACCATCACTGGCCTAGGCTTACGACTTCATGCACAGCTCTCTCTATCACTCTCATGAGAGTTTGCCAGGAAGGGAGGAGGGGTGAGTCATAAGAGGGCCAATGAGATCTGCAGAGCTGGAGGTGTGCCTATGTGTGTCTGTGTAAATCCAGGAAGTGAACAGGCAGCAGCTTCAGCTGCCCACAGTTAAAATGGATGCATCCAGACTCAGTGGAGGGAGATTTCTGTAGCATATTTGGCAAGTACAGAATCACAGTATATGTAAAATAATATGCAAAGTGGTTGGAGGGAAGCTTCAGAATGGCAAAGATGTTTTTATTACAAATTATGTGAGCAGACTGCAGTTCCTCTCTAATGACAACCCAAATCGAGTCGCAGTGCGAACTGTGACATGGTACAGGAAATTGATCGCATGGTTGTGAACATCCATGTGACCCGATTCCAGTGCGGACCAAAAAAAGGGTCCTCCACCATCTTGGTGCGAATGCAATGAGATTTCAGCCATATAGTTTGTATGGCTGAATTCGCATTCCACGGACATTGCATGTGATGTGCACAGCAATGCGATGTGAATCGCATGAAATGTCTGTGATTGCATCAGTGTGAACCCAGCCTAAGGCCCCTTTCACACTTGTGCGACTTCAAAGATTTTGCCACGATTCGCGGCCACGATTTTTGCCACGATTTTAAGGAATGCCTATGTAAGTGGCATCAAAATCGGACCAAAGTAGTGCAGGGACTACTTTGAAGTCGGATCAACTTGAAGTCGTACTAATATGAATGGCTGTCATTGGAAATCATGGAGAACGACTTGTCATGCTAATTTGCAGTCCCAAATCGTGGGACAAGTCGTATAAGTGTGAAAGGGGCCTAAAGGTTTTTTTTACCTTTTCCATGCATTAAGGTAGAAAAACTTTCTGTGTAAGAGAACCCCCCCTCCCCCCCCCCCTCTTGTACTGGAGCCCATTCACAATCCAGTGCTGTGCATGAGGCTCTCCCAGCTCTGTCCCTCCTCTATGGGCAGATCGTTTCCTCTGCTGTCAATCAAATGCTGTGACGAAGAGTGGGCGGGCCGAGCTGCCTGGTTTGTGTCAATGAATGCAGACAAGGCAGCTTGGAAGCGAGCCCGCATGAGTGCCCCCATAGAAAGCCGCTTCCTTTAAGGGCACTCGACAAAGAGTAGGAGCCAGGAGCGCCAATAGGGGACCCCAGAAGAAGAAGATCAGGGCTGCTTTGGGCAAAACCATTGCACTGAGCAGGTAAGTATGACATGTTTATTATTTTATATATAAAGACAAGCAACCTTTAATATCACTTTTAAATATGGTTTAACTTTCTTGACAGTCCCGCGCAGCACGACAGCTACTGGAGCGGATTCAGTGCTCCAGTATGGACTCCAGGCTGGAGGCAATGAAGGAACTGGCTAAGCTGTCTGCAGACACTACTTTTGCAACCGAATTCATCAATATGGATGGAGTCACTATCCTTACCCGATTGGTTGAAGGTGGCACAAAGCTTCTATCACAGTCAGTACCACATTTTCCCAAACCTTTTTAGGACTTTTGTGTCTTAAAGTATGTGTTAGGGCGGAAAAAAAAAAAAAAAATATGCTGTACAACTTTAAAATATATACAATTTTGAGTATTTATGTTGTAAATTGGGGGAATTAGTGGTAAGTTGACTAAAGCGCATAAACCCAAAGTGAGTATTGTAACAAGTCCTACCCTGTTTCCCCTAAAATAAGACCTAGCGTGATTGTCGGTGATGGCTGCAATATAAGCCCTACCCTGTTTCCCCTAAAATAAGCCCTACCCTGAAAACAAGACCTACAAGGACTTTGACTAGGCCTTATTTGGGGGGTAGGGCTTATATTGCAGCCAACACGGACAATCACGCTAGGTCTTATTTTCGGGGAAACAGGGTAGTTGCAATCTCGGAACATCCAATAAGAGGATAGTATGCGACCGGTCTAAATTATGTGGCATGTTCACCAATGCCAGGAGCCTGGCGGACAAGATGGGTGAACTAGAGATACTGTTGTACGAGGAGGATTTGGATTTTGTGGTAATTTCAGAGACCTGGTTCAACAGCTCTCATGATTGGCTGACAACCATTCAAGGGTTTGCCCTTTAACGCAGGGATAGAGAGGGTGAAAAGTGCCTATATATCAAGAATAATGTACAAGTGAATGTGAGAGATGACATCACTATAAGGGGCTAGGTAGGAGGTGGAATCTTTATGGGTAGAGCTCCAAAGGGAAAATAATACTGGGAGTATGCTATAGGCCCCCTAACCTGAGGGAGGAGGGGGAGACGGATCTCCTATCACAATTTGGAATAGCAGCAAGGATGGGAAGTGTTATAATGGGGGGTTTTAATTATCCAGACATAGACTGGGCGGAGGGAACCGCGCATTCCTCTAAGGCTCTCCAGTTCCTAAATGTCTTGCAGGACAATTTCATGGTTCAGATGGTAGACGCACCAACTAGAAATAAAGCGTTACTGGATCTACTAATTACAAACAATACAGACCTGATCACGTATGTGGAAATATGGGGCAATTTAGGAAACAGCGATCACAGGTCAATTGGCTTAATAAATCACACAAATAGGAAATATAGGGAGAATACAAAGACATTGAATTTCAAAAGAGCCAACTTCCCTCAATTACGAACCTTGCTAGAAGGCATAAACTGGGATATAATCATAGGAACAAACAACACAGAGGAGAAGACAGAGGGTTTGCTTTAAGAGCATATTAAATAAGGGCTCTAGCCAATGCATCCCATTGGGTAATAAATTTAAAAGAGCGAACAAAAGTCCTGGATGGCTTAACTCTAATGTAAAAATGCATATAAAAGCAAAGGAGAGGGCCTTCAAAAAAGGTTGAGGGATCATCTTCAGCATTCAGACTTTATAAAGGATGCAACAAGACATGTAATGCCGCTTACACATGAGCGGATTTTCCGTCGGAAAAATCTTGGATGTTTTTTCCGATGGAATTCCACTCAAGCTTGGCTTGCATACACACGGTCGCACAAAAGTTTGCTGAACTTTCGACCGTCAACACTACAACGAGCCGAGAAAATGAAGTTCAATGCTTCTGAGCATGCGTCAAATTGTTTCCGAGCATGCGTAAGAATTTTTGCGCGTCGGAATTGCTACAGATGATCGGAATTTCCGATCAAAACTTTTTCCGTCGGAAAAATTGAGAACATGCTCTCAAACTTTTGCTGGTGGAAATTTGCCTGCAAAAGTCAGATGGAGCGTACACTTTTCAAACGAAAAGCTCTCATCTGTCTTTTGCTGGCCAAAATTCTGTTCGTGTGTACGCGGCATTAGGGTGCAATTAGGGCGGCTAAGATAGAACACGAAAGACACATAGCGGAGGAAAGCAAAAAAAATCCCAAGAAATTATTTTAGAATGTAAACAGTAAAAAAGGGAGGACAGACCATATTGGCCCCATAAAGAATGAGGAAGGGCATCTGGTTACAAAGGATGGGGAGATGGCGAAGGTATTGAATTTATTCTTCTCCTCTTCACGAGGGAATCAAGGTACTTCAGTAACCAAAACTGCAGCGTTTATCCTCATGACACATTACAGGAAGCACCTCCATGGTTAACAGAGAACAGAATTAAAATTAGACTTGGGAAACTTAACATTAATAAATCACCAGGACCGGATGGCTTGCACCCGAGGGTACTTGGGGAACTCAGTCAAGTAATTGCCAGACCATTGTTCCTAATTTTTACTGACAGTCTACTGACTGGAATGGTACCAGCTGATTGGAGAAAAACCAATGTAGCACCAATATATTAATAAAATAAATTTTTTTGAGGGTTTGTGCTTCCATTTTTTTAATCATGAATTAAAGCTGAACTCCAGACAGATCTAAAAATGCAATTAGATCCAGTAATATATTTGTGAAAAAAAACACATATTTTTATATAGAACTAGTGTACGTAATGGAGTATGTCCTTGTATCATGCTCCTGTAAATTTCTGCAAAACACAGTAGGAGAGGGTGATAGTATTGAATGTCTTTTGTATTTGTTTTACTGATATGCTAACGAACAGTGATTAGAGGGTTTTCTCCTTTCCTTGCAGTTACAGTGAGATGCTGGCTTTCACACTGACAGCCTTCCTGGAGTTAATGGACCATGGTATTGTCTCCTGGGACATGGTGTCACTCACCTTCATAAAACAGGTCAGTGGTGCACAATCTCTATTGAATATGGTGGGCAATGTGTATTGCGACCTTAGTTTATGGGCTTTTGTTCGGTGCATTTTGCATTCCCATATGGGAATGCAAAACACAATTGAAACAGATTAAATACAACCCAGAAAGTGGTCAGCAGCAGGTCAAATGTACCTGTCGATGAATTCTGAATGATCTCGAAAGGATCTCAGACAGATTTCAAACTGTTGCCATCAACACAAGCCCAAAGCCTTTGACCACAGGCCCCTAAAAGTGTCGGAAGCATGATTGTGTTGTGTTGCCTGTTGCATAACAATCAGATTCTTCCTTTCACATTACTAGTACTTGAACAAGAGAATTTGCTTATTATGGACTCGACAATCCATCTCTCTGACAATTTAAGGCTGCACTTTTACCGCCCCCCAACTACTCCCCTTTAAACCCTAAAAACCTGCAAGGCAGAAGACAAGGGTGTACATATGGTGGGGCATTGATGCTTTTACATTGCAGCGTGGTAAAATTTACCCCCCAGTGAACCGAATGTGGCCATGCTGCACTCGTGTGCGGTGCAGGTTTTTAGGGTTTAAAATAGGTGGTGTGGAAGTGAGATAATGCCTTTTCACTGCCTGTCAAATGCCCTCTGAAGAGTGATTCGTAATAGAAACAGCCTTGTTTTCTAATCAAGGAAATGAGGGGGGATTTGGGAGTTCAAATGAAGCACAATAAAGTGCCTCTATCCCTGGTTTGGGTTGAGAATAAAGGGAAATTGGGATTTTAGATGAAGCAATTGGATAGTGGAGGTAAAAATCAATATAAAGTTGTTTTATTGATAACATGAATATCATAGGCGTGCGCACAGGGTGTGCCGGATGTGGCCAGGCACACCCTAATCCCCCCCATGCGCATTAGTGTTATCTCTCTGTGTAGCAACAGCAACATGGGAAAGATCTCTCTCTTCCCGGCTCTGCCATAAGATAAGTGTTTATCCTTTTCTCTTTCACTGTGCCAGCAGGGAGATCAATGTGCCGGGGTCATATATATGGAGATGCATACACATGCATGTGTGTTTGAGCTTAAGGGTGCACACCCTAATGCATTAGGCTGCACACACCTATGATAGATCTAAAAACAATAAAAAAATTATTTCATTTATATACATACATAAAGAGTGCACAAGGTATGGACATGATGGATAAATGAGTACATACCAAACACATGATCATAATGTAAATATATACAGTAGCATGGCATACAAATGCAGACGGCAACATGCCCGATACTGACATCTGTACACACATGGTATGTGTACATCTACTGAATGGTGTATTAGCAGCATCATCAAGCATGATGGGTAGTAGGTAAGTATCATTCCGTATGAGGTGTGGCTGTGGCAACAAAACAAATCTCGACGCGTTTCATGGATATGTCCACTCATCAGGAGCAGATGCGACAGAAATTCCTATGGAATTTATAAATATAATGAACCATGCTCTAAATAGAGGAGGGAAATATCAAGGAAGATGGATATTTATTGTATATAAGTGGTTAACCAACCACACTTACCAACAATTACCAATGTTTTCTTATGAAAGTGCCTATTATATCAAAGCTTTTTACTTACTGTCCAGTCGTTCATAAAAATATATAAATACAGAACATGTATTTTTTTTTTTTTTTTTTTTTTACTTGTTCCAAAAAGCACAAGACTGTACACTGAACTAGTATAATGACATAGATATGACATCCCAATAAAGGCAGTCCCCGAATTACAAACATCCGACTTGCATGCAACTCATACTTGAGAACGGAGTTAGTGTGATGTCACGCTGGTCCCGGAAACCACCCGCTGGCCATCTTGCTGCTCACCCCATGCTGCCACCTACTGTCTGGCGGACCTGTCAACAATCCTAATTTGGCTGGAGTTACACTTAAAAGATTTACCTGTTCCAACTTACATACAAATTCAACTTGAAGTGTTACTAAACCCAGGAACCTGCATTCACGATATCTGGTCTCCCACAGTACACATAGAAATGCAAATATTTTAGTAAATATAAACTGCTAAATATCTTTTCTTATCAGCAGTATATATAGCAGTCTTGTGACTTCTGTCAGTGCCTGGTTAAATCTTGTAGGAGGAGTTTTCATACTGCACTAAGCTGTTCTATCAGGATACAGGACCTTTGACCCTCTGTCTGGACAGTGCTGGTTGGCCCTGTGCTGATCACATACACCCTCCCAAGAAAATAAAAGCTCTAGCAATACACACCAAACTGAGCATGTGCAGAGTGACTCCACTAACTCTGTCTTATCCGGACATGTTATGGGGGCAATGCAAGAAGAGGAGGATCTGTGCATACAGGATCAAGCAGCCTTTTTACACAATGCAGAGGATTAACCCCTTAGGTTCCACAGTGAGTATAATAAACATGCTTTACTGCATAGACAGATTGATTTTACTGTTGTGGGTTTAGCAACACTTTAAGAACAAACCTACAGAGCCTGTCTTGTTTGTAACCCGAAGACTGCCTGTAACAGGACCTCCATAAAATTGTCAGAGACCTCGTAAGCTAGAAATTAACAGACCTAATTTATCTGACTATATAGAATTCCAAGTGTATCCACTAACTATTCTGACCATTTTGTTTTCCTTAGATTGCTGGATACGTGTCTCAGCCATCAGTGGATGTCTCCATTCTCCAGAGGTCGTTGGCAATCCTAGAAAGTATGGTGCTAAACAGCCAGGCTCTCTACCATAAAATAGCTGAGGAAATCACAGTGGGTCAGCTCATTTGTCACCTGCAAGTGTAAGTCCCCACTCTTCACCTGTTTGAAGGGAATCCATTTTTTTTTTTTAATTACGATCAGAGCTAAAAAATAAATTTTTAACAAACTACTTTAGCCAAATAGATATAAAATATTGCATATAACTATTTGTATTCAATATAGTGCCGATAATCCTGGCATGCAAAAATTTAGACTGCTAAAACAAATCCTGCTGTAATAGACAAAATCTTTGGTGCCAAAGGATAATTGTTGGTGCAGGTGACAGATTCATGTACCTGTTGTAGACACCTACATGAATGAAGATGCACTGAGACCCTCGGTGCAACTGTGCTTCCTCCCTGCTGCTGGACGTGTCGGATAGCGAATCAGCATAGAGATTTGTACCCAAGGGAGGTTTACAGACTCTAGTTCCCCATCAGGTCTACTACCCTTGTGATTGACAGCAGGCAGTGGGTGGGTTCTTAGCCAATAGACAGCCTGCTGTTGGGTATAGCATTCACCCACTGTCAATCACAAGAGAGAGTGGACCTGATGGGGAACTATTATCTCAGCTTCCCCATAAGACTTTGCCCGCTGCAGTGTCACTGGTAGCTAGGAGGCTGTCAGCTGTGAAGCCAACGGAATCCTAGCTATTTAGCCGCTTGATTGCTTTTACTGGTCCCCAGCCATCTCTAATGCCGCGTACACACGAGCGGATTTTCCTGTACGAAAAATCTTGGATGGTTTTTCCAACGGAATTCCGCTCAAGCTTGTCTTGCATACACACGGTCACACAAAAGTTCTCTTAACTTTTGACCGCCAAGAACGCGGTGACATGCGCCAAATTGTTTCCGAGAATGCGTGATTTTTTGCGCGTCTGAATTGCATACAGATGATCACATTTTCGGATAGGAACTTTTCCCCACCGAAAAATAGAGAACATGCTCTCAATCTTTTGCTGGCTGGAATTCCGCCAGCAAAAGACAGATGGAGCATACACACGTCACATTTTCTGACAAAAAGCCCTCATCTGAGTTTTGCTGGCGGCATTTCCGATCGCGTGTAAGGCTACTTTCACACTGGGGTGGGGGTGCATTAGCAGTAAAGCGCTGCTAGTTTTAGCGGTGCTTTACTGACGTTTTAGCGGCACTGACGTTTTTAGTTTTTTTTGCTGGGAAGCATAAGATCATTTTTTTATTTATTTATTTTACTCATAGACCCCATATCTCTCTGTAAAGAGGATCTGTCATGCCCTATTCCTATTACAAGGGATGTCTACATTCTTTGTAACAGGAATAAATGTGGTCAAAAAAAAAAATGTAAGGAAAAGTGTAAAAAATATAATAAACAATAAAAAAAAAAAAGTTTAAAGCGCCCCCGTCCCCTTTTGCTGGAACACAGAAGCGAATGCATGCATAGGCTGCGCCCGCATATGTATACAGCATTCACACCACGCATGTGAGGTATCGCTGTGATTGTTAGCGCAAGGGAAATATTTCTAGCAAATTTTCAAAGCGTAGCCTATGCCGAGTGCCGAATTTTGGCGCCAATTTTGCTAATTCATGAAAGTGATTTTTTACCCAAAAAAATCGCGTTATGTCACAAATACCTTGTGACATAAACAATTGAAATTGCTGCCATTTTATTCTCTATGGTCTCTAAGGTCTAAAAAAATATATATAATTTTTGGGGGTTCTGAGTAATTTTCTAGCAAAAAAAAACAATGATTTTTATATGTAGGAGAGAAGTGTCAGAATTGTCCTTGGTGGCAAGTGGTTAAAAACCAGTGACAGGGAGAGGGTTACAGCAGCAAATATGCCGTTCTGCTACACTGTGTACAGGGACAGGCATTCTGCCCATCTCTGTACACCAAGTTAAAGTAGGTCTTAATAACCTCCAGTTTGATTATCTACAAACTGGAAGTAATTATGTGTGTGGGCTCTTGATGTACAATGCTGATTCTGTATTGTACACAACGTGGTCATTGAGGGAGTTACTTTTAAAGGCAGACCTAAGTTTAGCTTTAGGTATACGTGTACTGACAAACTATAGGTATTTAGCTCTCAAAACGCCAAATGAGCGCCTAAATTGGAAAGAAATGTCCCCATTGTGTTGCAGACAAAAATTGGAATTGGAATAGAAAAATATATACATTTTTATATAAAGTATTAACATACAATTGCATAAAAAAATGTTAAAACATGAGCTATATGAGTGAGGCCATTGTGCATACATCATGGTAATACAACCGTACAGGTACATGAACAACATGGCATGATATAGGTATATAGAGTCATACTGGTAAACTCAGACGCGTTTCGACCATTAACAATAGAGGTCTTCTTCTGGGGGAAAGGAGTACAAGAACTCTACAAGCGCATATGTCCACTCTGTTTAGATGCCCCACGTTTTCAGTTTCTACTCAGATGGTAACGGAAAGTGATCGTCATAGCAACCAATAGAATTTCAGCTTTCTTTTGCAGCTTGGAAATTTAAATATCTCCTCATGCTTTTCCTAACTAAACATTCTGCAAACTCCTCCTTTGTCTTCCAGTTGTAATCAGGAAATCCAGACTTACGCCATTGCTCTCATCAATGCACTGTTTTTGAAAGCTCCCGAGGACAAGCGCCAGGTGTGTACCTCACATCCAACTCACTTTACATTAGGCCGCGGTGTGTAACGTTGTGTCCTTGCGTATTTGTTCTTGTTTGACTAACCCCTTGAGTCCTGCTGGTTTCTGTCTGCTATTAACTCCCATCTTTGCTTCTGTTTGTGTGCATTGTGCACTCAGGAGAAGCCTCAGAATATCTTGGATCTTCCCGTTAGTGTGAGTACCATGGGAGGGCCTAGTTTGGGAGTTTCTGTTGTCCTCCTCCTGTTTCTCACACTTGGACTGCTCCTCCTTATGTAGTGATTCTCTTCCTCAGTTATTCCTAGCTTTCCTCCTCTTCTTGCGTTATCCTTTTTTAGCTGCATTATGCGACTGGCACATAATTGTACTCTCTTTTTCATACAGGAGATGGCAAACATATTTGTACAGAAGCACCTCCGATCTATCATTCTCAATGTAAGTAAAAGACGAGTAACGACTGAGCATTACTTATGTTTGACTGGACAATTTCTGCAGTGTCAGCAAATTTCCTTGGGTATGCTCTGTGTCAGTAAATGAGGCTGCTGTTCTCATTGTTGAAGGGTAAAGATGTCTACAGACACCAGATGGTGGCTGCCTGTAAATGCATTAAAAATTGTCAAAAAGTCATTATTACAAACTATTGTTTGTGCCTTTAGATAGGGGAGGGGCAGAACTTAGGATGTTGGTCTGTTTCTGGGGAAAATTGTGATTGACCATTGAAATTCATCCAGGCCAATTGCTTCTTCCTTTGAGAATCTTCAGACATTAAGGAAGGTTCTTCGTTCTCAATTCAACTGTAAATGGTCAGATTAACATTCTGCAAAGCCTGTAGTTTCCTTTAAAATTAACCTGTGGTTTATTAAAAGAAAAGTTCAGGATTTAAAAAAATAATAATTTATACTCACCTAAGAGGTTGCAGCATGAATGCGATGCTACATGTGTCCCCACAATGAATCTGCAGTGAGAACTGAGCGATCAAACACCATTGATCGCTCAGTCCTTCCCGTCCTCTATGAGCAGGGAACCGTCTCTCAGTCAGCGGTGCTCTGCTCTTCCCTCCAGCGCTGGGCTGTGGAGGGGGCGGGAGAGGCTGAGCCAGGTGCCGGGCCAGGCATCTGGGTGGATCCCAACCATATGGTTGGGATCTTTCTCGAGCCTAAACCGGCTGAGTGGCATCAGCTGAAAGCGTCTGACAAACGAACTGCACTTCTGTGATCCATAGAAGAAGTATGTAAAAAAAAAAAAAAAAGCTGTAGCCATTCGTCTCCTTTAACTACTTCCAGACCGCCCGCCGTCGGTACTTTGAGGTTAACCCTTTCCCGCTGAGCGTACGCAGATATGCGTACTCGGCTTTCGGGGGTTATACCGGGATGATGCCCGTAGCTGCAGATCGAACATCCGCCGCTTACGGCGGCTAGTGACAGACTGGAACGAAGCCGGAAACGGCTTGGCTCCAGTCTCCTTGATGTAAACACGGAAGCGACGTCACAACGTCACTTCCTGTTTACTCGGCTGCCAATGGCGCCAGATTTAAAAAAATACACAGTATTCAGATACACCGTTTTCGGTGATCTGAATTCTATTTTTCTATTATGGTTACATTCCTTGTAGTATAGGAATAAAAGTGATCCATTTTTTTTTTTTTAAAGGGGTAGTGTAAAAATAAAAAGTAAAATAAATAAGAAAAAAATAAATAAAATTGAAACGCCCCATCCCGACGTGCTTGCGCACAGACGCGAACGCATACGTAAGTCGCGCCCGCATATGTAAACAGTGTTCAAACCACACATGTGAGGTATCGCAGCAATCGTTAGAGCAAGAGCAAGGACCTCCTCTGTAAATCAAAACTGGTAACCTGTAGAAATTTTTAAACAGTGGAGATTTTTAAGTGTCAAAGTTTGTCGCCATTCTGAGAGCGGGTGCAATTTTGAAGCATGACATGTTGGGTATCAATTTATTTGGCGTAACATTATCTTTCACAATATTAAAAAAAAAAAATGGGCTAGCTCAACTGTTTTCTTATTTTTAATTCAAAAAAGTGTATTTTTTCCCAAACAAATGCATTTGTAAGACCGCTGCGCAAATACGATGTGACAAAGTATTGTAACCACCGCCATTTTTTTCTCTAGGGTGTCTGAAAAAAATATATAATGTTTGGGGGGTTCGAAGACATTTTCTAGCAAAAAAAACTGATTTTAACTTGTAAACAACAAGGGCCTGGTCTTTAAGTGGTTAATGTACAGCTAAGTAAAAGCTTTATCCTGATGCCCAGCCTCTCCCCAGTATCGCACACTTGCCTTTCCCTCTTCCCCCCTTCTCTGCTCAGGAATCATGAGAACAATATAATGTGGTGCTACTGCAAGAGGTTGTGGGATGCTGATGCTGTAACTGGTGCTTTCACTGATAAAGATTTTAACCTATTTTGGAACTGTCAGGTATAAGATTTATTATAGCCAGCTGCAGCTTTTCACATGTTCTATGAAAACAGTAATGGGTTACATTGAGGGAGAGTTGCAAGCATTGCTGTTATTCCAGGTTTTCATTTGTACAGTTTACAGTCCAGCATCACATGACATCACTATAAGTCATACGTAAGTGTACATTAAAGCTGCACGATTAATCGTTAAGAATCGAAATCGCGACCTTTTTATCTTCCTGATCTTCAAACAGCATGTCACGATTCTTTCTAACAAGTGCAGAGAGTTCTCACAGCTGGGAAAAATAAAATAAAAAATCCAGGCAGCCTGCCAAGTTTTTTTTTTTTTTTTTTAATTCTTAACCACTTGACCACTGGGCACTTAAACACCCTTAATAACCAGACCAATTTTCAGCTTTCGGTGCTCTCACACTTTGAATGACAATTACTCATTCATACAACACTGTACCCATATGAAATTTTTGTCCTTTTTTTCACACAAATAGAGCTTTCTTTTGGTGGTATTTAATCACCTCTGGTTTTTTTATTTTTTGCGCTATAAAAGAAAAACGACTGAAAATTCAGTAAAAAAATGAATTTTTCTTCGTTTTTGTTATAAAATTTAGCAAATTTGTAATTTTTCTTGATAAATTTTGGCCAAAATTTATACTGCTACATATCCTTGGTAAAAATAAGTACAAATTGGGGTATATTATTTGGTCTTTGTGAAAGTTTTAGAGTCCACAAGCTATGGTGCCAATATCTGAAAATTGATCACACCTGAAGTACTGACGGCCGATCTCATTTCTTGAGACCCTAACATGCCATAAAAGTACAAATACCCCCCAAATGACCCCTTTTTGGAAAGAAGACATTCCAAGGTATTTAGTAAGAGGCATGGTGAGTTTTTTGCAGTTGTAATTTTTTCCCACAATTCTTTGCAATAGCAAGATTTTTTTTCTTTTGTTTCTTTTCACAAAATTGTCATATTAGCAGGTTATTTCCCACACGCAGCATATGCATACCACAAATAACACCCCAAAACTCATTCTGCTATTACTCCCGAGTACGGCGATACCACATGTGTGAGACTTTTACACAGCGTGGCCACATACAGAGGCCCAACATGCAGGGAGCGCCATCAGGCGTTCTGGAGCACCCGGGCCAATTCTGACATTTCTCTCCTACATGTAAAAATCATCATTTATTTGCTAGAAAATTACATAGAACCCAAAAACATTATATATGTTTTTTTAGCAAAGACCCTAGAGAATACAATGGCGGTCGTTGCAACTTTTTATCTAGCACGGTACTTGCGCAGCAATTTTTCGAACGTGTTTTTTTTTGGAAAAAAAATGTTTTGTGCTTTACAAAAAACAAAACTGTAAATTTAGCCCAATGTTTTTGCATAATGTGAAAGATGAAGTTACGCCGAGTAAATAGATACCCAACATGTCACCCTTCAAAATTGCACACACTCGTGAAATGGCGCCAAACTTCGCTACTTAAAAATCCCCATAGGCTTTCATTTTTTTTACTGGTTACATGTTTTGAGTTACAGAGGAAGTCTAGGGCCAAAATTATTGTTCTCGCTCTAACGTTCGCAGCGATACCTCACATGTGTGGTTTGAACACCGTTTTCATATGTGGGCGGGACTTACGTATGCGTTCGCTTTTGCATGCGAGCACACGGGGACAGGGGCGCTTTAAAAAAATATATATATATATTTTATTGTTCATTTTACTTTATTTTAGTTTGACCCTTTTTTTCCCCCCAAAAATTTTTTTGATCACTTTTATTCCTATTACAAGGAATGTAAACATCCCTTGTAATAGGAATATGGCATGACAGGTCCTCTTTACAGTGAGATATGGGGTCAATAAGACCCCACATCTCACCTCTAGGCTGGAAAGCCTGAAATAAAAGAACAAAACGATCCTGGCTTCGATCGTAGCGAGTATCGCAGGGTATTGTTGGGTATTGCAGGGTATGGCAGAGTATCGCCGGGTATCGCCGGGTATTGCAGAGTATCGCCGGGTATTGCAGAGTATCGCCGGGTATTGCAGAGTATCGCCGGGTATTGCAGAGTATCGCCGGGTATTGCAGAGTATCGCCGGGTATTGCAGAGTATCGCCGGGTATTGCAGAGTATCGCCGGGTATTGCAGAGTATCGCAGAGTATCGCCGGGTATTGCAGAGTATCGCAGGGTATGGTAGAGTATCGCAGAGTATTGCCGGGTATTGCAGAGTATCGCAGGGTATGGTAGAGTATCACAGAGTATCGCAGGGTATCACAGGGTATGGCAGAGCATCGCAGAGTATCGCAGGGTATTGCAGGGTATCGCAGGGTATGGCAGAGTATCGCAGGGTATGGCAGGGCATCGCAGGGTATGGCAGAGTATCGCAGGGTATGGCAGAGTATCGCAGGGTATGGCAGAGTATCGCGGGGTATGGCAGAGTATTGGGGGGTATGGCAGAGTATTGGGGGGTATGGCAGAGTATTGGGGGGTATGGCAGAGTATTGGGGGGTATGGCAGAGTATTGCGGGGTATGGCAGAGTATTGCGGGGTATGGCAGAGTATTGCGGGGTATGGCAGAGTATTGCGGGGTATGGCAGAGTATTGGGGGGTATGGCAGAGTATTGGGGGGTATGGCACAGTATAGGGGGGTATGGCACAGTATTGGGGGGGATGGCAGAGAATCCATCCATGCTCAGCCATCCCTCCATACCCAGCAATACACTGCAGGCTATTGCTGTGCATTGCAGGGTATGGAGGGATGGTTGAGCATGGATGGATGGATCGGTGGTGGCAGAGCAGGCTGTGGGCACTACAGATCCCGCCCACAGCACTGCTGCCACCGATCCCTCCCCCTCTCCTCTCACACTGTACCGATCGGTACAGAGAGAGGAGGAGAGAGGAACCGGCGTCATCAAATGACGCCGGTTTGCTTACATGTGATCACTCCGTCATTTGACGGAGCGATCACGTGGTAAACGGCCGCGATGAGCGGCCGTTTACCGTGATCCATGATCCGCCGGGTCCTCTGGACCCGGCGATCATGGATGCTCTCGAGTGCGCGCACCAGGGGGCGCGCAAGAGCAGAATTCTGTGAGGCCGTTAATTAACGGCCTCCCAGAGTTAAGCAACCGCCCTGTAGCCGTTTTTCGGCTATGGGCCGGTTGTTAACTGGTTAAGGAAAGAACTCCGGAGTGTAAATGAAGGAAGTTTAACCATTTAAAGACCAAACCTTTTCTGACATTTGTTACTTACAAATAAAAATCATTATTTTCTGCTAGAAAATTTATTGGAACACCCAAACATGATATATTTTTTTTTTTTTTGCAGAGACCCTATAGAATAAAATGGTGGTTGTTGCAATATTTTATGTCACACCGTATTTGCGCAGCAGTCTTTCAAACACAATCTTTTTAAAAAAAATACACTTTAATGAATTAAAAAAATAAAAAAACAGTAAAGTTCGCCCAATTTTTTTGTATAATGTGAAAGAAGATGTTACACCGCAAGAATTGTGAGAGAATTGTGATCTTTGCTCTAGGCAAAAAACGTGTGATTCTCATTTTAGCCAAAATCGTGCAGCTCTACTGTACATAACACCTATGCCCATTGTAAGCCCTGCTCTGGGCATGGAAGCAAAGTACATCTATCACTTCTAAAAACAAGCTAAATGAAGAGTCTTGAAACATCTGGGCACCCCAATAATAAAATTCCAACACTTCCATCAATACCTGTAATAGGTAGCCTTGGTGACTAGCAGGAAGGTGCGAGAGGGGTTTGCAGATTCATAACATCACTATCATCATGATGATGATGCATAAGTATATCTATGGAGACCCCTAGGGTCTGCATTTTGGTCATAAAGCTGACTTGGCTCTTTTTTATATTTTTTTAAGTTACAGGTGCACTGGTTGGCATGGCTGAATTAGTACAGAGATTGAAGCCTAATTTCAACCCTTGTAAATTCAGTGACACCTCCAAAAGTGCTCTAGTCTATGTATCTGCAGCATATAAGGTGCACTGTAATGGGTCTTTAATTGAAATGACAGGTCCACTTTAAAATATAGGCTGTGTCAGTGTCTCACTTATCTACTAAGTTAATGTTTCTCCCTATGATATTGTAATGCCTCTGTCCTGTTTCCACAGCATATTATACGAGGAAATCGGCCCATTAAAACAGAGATGGCACATCAGCTCTATGTTCTCCAAGTACTAACCTTTAACCTCTTAGAGGAGCGGATGATGACCAAAATGGACCCCAATGACCAGGTGACAAACAAATCCATTTATTCATCTCTAAACTCATGTGACTGAGAACAGGATGTAGATTTGGAAATGTCTGATTAAGGCCCCTTTCAGACATAGCGGAATCCCTCAAAGCGTATCCTCCTGCTCAGTGGGGGGATCTCTCTGCTGATACCCTCTGAGCAGGCGGATGACAGGTCTGTGTCCACTCCGCTATGCAGAGCGGACACGGACACAGCCTGCTGTTCTCTATGGGGCTGTCAGATGGAAACGGACTTGTCACCCGATCCACTGGACAGATCGGGAACGGGTTCTCATACGTCTGTTTTTAGCGGACCGGATGGGATGCCGGCTGTTGTCAGCGGACACATCCGCTGACATCCGCCGCCCCATAGAGAACAATTGGTGGTCCGATCGGGTCCACCTGAAAAATGGACAGACGGACCCAATCGGTCCACTGGTGTGAAAGGGGCTTAAAACAGATTCTAGCTCTCATTTTCACCTACAGGCTAGAAAAGGAAAGATCTGATTAGTTTCTCTGGATAACAAGAAGTCCTTATTATCAGATTCTTTTTTATAGTTGAGACCAGGATTCAGAGAAACCTGTCCCTTGTAAAAATGCAAACTAACAGCTTAAAGTGGTAGTAAATTTTCACCCAAGAAAAAAAAAATCCTCCTGCAGGGTAATATTATCATCCCCTCCAAGAGTTTACATACTATTGATGTTAGGCTAACTGGTCTGTAATTCCCAGGGATGCATTTTTGGCCCTTTTTTAAATATTGGTGCTACATTGGCTTTTCTCCAATCCGCTGGTACCATTCTAGTCAGACTGTCAGTGAAAATTAGGAACAATGGTCTGGCAATATCTTGGCTGAGTTCCCCAAGTATCCTCGGGTGCAAGTCATCTGGTCCCGGTGATTTATTAATGTTAAGTTTCCCAAGTCTAATTTTAAATCTGTCCTCTGTTAACCATGAAGGTGCTTCCTGTGATGTGTCATGAGGATAAACACTGCAGTTTTGGGTACTGAACCCCCCCGATTCCCTCGTGAAGACTGGTTCGGTAGAGGTGAACTAACCCTTTAACAAAAAACACTTACAGGTCTTGACCCTTTCCTCCTCTGTTACTGCAGGGTAGAATTTGTGTCTTTTATATCTTTCTGGAGTTCAGCTTTAAAGTACAGTGCCTTGAAAAAGTATTCATACCCCTTGAAATTTTCCACATTTTGTCATGTTACAACCAAAAACGTAAATTTATTTTATTGGGATTTTATGTGATAGACCAACACAAAGTGGCACATAATTGTGAAGTGGAAGGAAAATGATAAATGTTTTTCCAATTTTTTTTTACAAATAAATATGTGAAAAGTGTGGCGTGTATTTGTATTCAGCCCCCTTTACTCTGATACCCCTAACTAAAATCTAGTGGAACCAATTGCCTTCAGAAGTCACCTAATTAGTAAATAGATCCCACCTGCGTGTGATTTAATCGCAGTATAAATACAGCTGTTCTGTGAAGCCCTCAGAGGTTTGTTAGAGAACCTTAATGAACAAACAGCATCATGAAGGCCAAGGAACACACCAGACAGGCCAGGGATAAAGTTGCGGAGAAGTTTAAAGCAGAGTTAGGTAAAAAAAAAATATCCCAAGCTTTGAACATCTCATGGAGCACTGTTCAATTCATCAAAATGGAAAGAGTATGGCACAACTGCAAACCTACCAAGACATGCCCGTCCACTTAAACTGACTGGCCGGGCAAGGAAAGCATTAATTAGAGAAGCAGCCAAGAGGCCCATTGTAACTCTGGAGGAGCTGCAGAGATCCACAACTCAGGTGGGAGAATCTGTCCACAGGACAACTATTAGTCGTGCACTCCACAAATCTGGCTTTTATGGAAGAGTGGCAAGAAGAAAGCCATTGTTGAAAGAAAGCCATAAGAATTCCTGTTTGCAGTTTGTGAGAAGCCATGTGGGGGGACACAGCAAACATGTGGAAGAAGGTGCTCTGGTCAGAAATTTTACTTTTTGACCTAAAAGCAAAACACTATATGTGGCGGAAAACGAATACTGCACATCACCCTAAACACACCATCCCCACTGTGAAACATGGTGGTGGCAGCATTATGTCGTGTGTTTGCTTTTCATCAGCAGGGACAGGGAAGCTGGTCAGAGTTGATTGGAAGATGGATGGAGCTAAATACAGGGCAATCATAGAAGAAAACCTGTCTGCAAAAGACGTGAGACTGCAGTGGGGGTTCACCTTCAGTGACAGTGACCCTAAACATACAGCCAGAGCTACAATGGAATGGTTTAGATCAAAGCATATTCATGTGTTAGAATGGCCCAGTCAAAGTCCAGACCTAAATCCAATTGAGAATCTTGAAAATTGCTGTTCACAGACGCTCTCCATGCAATCTGACAGAGCTTGTGCTATTTTCCAAAGAAGAATGGGAAAAAATGTCACTCTCTAGATGTGCAAAGCTGGTAGAGACATCCCTAAATAGACTTGCAGCTGTAATTGCAGTGAAAGGTGGTTCTACAAAGTATTGACTCCGGGGGGCTGAATACAAATATACACCACACTTTTCATATATTTATTTGTAGAATATTTTGAAAACCATTTATCATTCTTACCACTTTACAATTATGTGCCACTTTGCGTTGGTCTATCACATAAAATCCCTATAAAATGCATTTACGTTTTTGGTTGCAACATGACAAAATGTGAAAAATGTCAAGGGGTGTGAATACTTTTTCAAGGCACTGTAAACCTGTGGTTTGGCCATTCAGGGCAAAGAAACAGGTGTACTTAACCACTACCCTCCTCTGCAGCACATTGCCTAGGGCAGTGATGGTGAACCTTGGCACCTCAGATGTTTTAGAAATACCGTATTTATCGCCGTATAACACGCACTTTTTCCCCCTTAAAATCAGGGGGAAATCGTGGGTGCGTGTTATACGCGATCCCCGCTGATTGTTCTGCAACGAGCGAGCGGAGCCGAGATACAGAAAGCCAAGAGTACTTCCGCTATTCTCGGCTCCTCATGCAGTCCCGCCCACCTCCACTGATTGTCAGCGGCGCTGACATACAGAAAGCCTAGAGTACTTCGGCTATTCTCGGCTCCTCTGGCAGTCTCGCCCACCTCCACTGATTGCGAGAGGAGCAAGCGCCGCTGACATACAGAAAGCCGAGAGTACTTCGGCTATTCTCGGCTTTCTGTATGTCAGCGGCACTCGCTCCTCTCGCAATCAGTGGAGGTGGGCGGGACTGCGAGAGGAACCGAGAATAGCCGAAGTACTCTCGGCTTTCTGTATGCGAGCGCCGCTGACAATCAGTGGAGGTGGGCGGGACTGCGAGAGGAGCCGAGAATAGCCAAAGTACTCTCGGCTTTCTGTATGCGAGCGCCGCTGACAATCAGTGGAGGTGGGCGGGACTGCGAGAGGAGCCGAGAATAGCCGAAGTACTCTCGGTTTCTGTATCTCGGCTCCGCTCGCTCCACTCCGCTCACAAATCGGCGCCAAATTTAAAATAGGGAAAAGCTGAAGAGACTGGCAAGGCTGCAAAGGTACTGGGCAAGGCTGCAGATGGACAATGGGCAAGGCTACAATGATGGACAAGGCTCCAGATCGACACTGGGCTAGACTGCAATGATGGACACTGATAAGGCTGCATTGATGGGCATTTAAATTTAATTTTTTTCCTTAAAATTCCCTCCTAAACTTGGGGTGCGTGTTATACGCCGATAAATACGGTACATTTCCCATGATGCTCAACTACACTACAGAGTGCAGGAGCATCATGGGAAATGTAGTTCCAAAACATCTGGGGTTGCCAAGGTTCGCCATCACTGGCTTAGGGTAAAGAGAGAAGAAACCAAATGGAAGTTACAGGACCCAAATTACATAACACTTACACAAGGCGGAGGACTGCTCCCTGTCCCATCGGACAGTGCTGGGTGCCTGATGAACATTCCTCTGTCATGTGGTAAGTAGACGGGTGAGTCACATGCTTCCCATACCCAGAAGTATTGTGTATTTCTGTTTGCTGCTGGTGTCCAACTGAAGCAGCTGTGAGGCAATAAGAAGGTAGGTATGTTCAGTGGTGGAGGGTGAAGAACTTGTTCACTTCTATATTATGGGTTACTGCCAGAAAGTGTCTCTTATATAACCATTGCTTTTTCTTCATTTTCAGGCCCAGAGAGACATCATATTTGAATTAAGAAGAATTGCATTTGATGCAGAGACTGATGGGAGCGGAGTGTCAGGCACTGGGACAGAAAAACGCAAGGCCATGTACAGCAAGGACTACAAGATGCTGGGCTTCACTGTGAGTTTGCTGCCTACGTTTGCACAAAGCTTTCGGTGTACAAACCTTTCCTCACATTCTTTATTTATAGTCGGCTAGATGTAGACAGGTAAAATTGTAGCCCTGTGTATATATTAAGATTTGGGTAATAGTGTCCACGTTTTCTTGTCATTCAGACCCCTTTCACACCGAGCTGCCTAGGGCGTCTCTTTAGCACCGCTTTACCGTCATTTTAGCTGCGCTATTCGGCTACCAGCCGAAAAGGAGTTAAATCCACCAGTGGTATCGCAGCGCTGCCCCATTGATTTCAATAGGGAGCAGCGGTGGAGGAGCGGTGAGTTCACCGCTCCAAAGAAGCTGCTGGCAGGACTTTTTGTGACGCCCTGCCAGCACACCGCTCCAGTGTGAAAGCCCTCGGGCTTTCACACTGGAGTGAATGGAGCCGTTTTTTTCAATAGGACACACAGAGTGGGCCTCATCCCTACCCTTGCTCCCTCATCACTCTCTATTTGATTGACAGCAGTTGTTGCTGCTGTATTTGAGCCAATGAGGAGCGAGAGAGCCTTGACTCTCGTGCACATCGATGGATTGAGATCGGTCTCGGGTATGTATTTGGGGGGGGTTGTGGGGGGAAATGCTGCACACAGAAGGTTTTTTACTGTTTGAATTCAGTAAGGTAAAAAAAACCTTCTGCCTCAACATCTATTTTAGAGAGCAGTACAGGGTAGAGGGGGCACTGCATGGGTATTTTTTTTTTTTTTTTTTAATCCCAGAGTTTATCTTTAAGCGGAGGGAAATTTTATAGGTCGTATGACTTCAGGCAGCGCTCCTTGTGAAATATATGCAAATTACCCTCTCCAATAAGTGAAAGTGCTTATGGGTAATGACTCGTTAATATGGCAGCCCAGTAAGTGAATGCCCTATAAGAGTGATGGGGCATACGTTACTGGTGCTGTTATTAATCACAATTTTTATTGCTTTGCACTAGGAACCTTTCCTTAGCTTCCTATTTATGTGCTATTATTCATGTTCTTTTGACAGGTTTATAAAACAATTCTTTAATTATTACAAAGTATGTGCATTTAGTGTTGAGTTGTACATCATTGCATTTTACCTTTCTTGTCTTGTTCCTGCGGTCATATGTTAACATTTAACATTTTATCATTCTTAGACTATCGCCATGGTAACAGTATAAATAATAGTATGCAGAAATAGTAGCTGCTTGCCCATTCATTTCTAGGTTCAATGTAGGAAATACATTTGACTTCACACAATAGGCACATTATAAAGTATAATTCAGTTTTATCCCGTGGATAGGCATGAATTTAATTCAGTTCTGAGCTGCACGATTGTTCCATATATTATTTTATTTGATTTATTTTGTGCTGACATGTTGTCCAGTATTCCATGAAGAATACCATGGCTGATGTCACACAAGTGGTCTTAACCCTGGCAGGCAGGCTTTTAGCATCAGTATCGATAAAAGACTGCTTGCCAGTCTCTTTAGAATTGCTCTCTCGCCAGTAATATGTTTTTCCCTCTCTATCCTGTTGCAATTGAGGTAGAATCGGCAGTTGCTCTTGTGACATCAGCAGTGGCGGCCCGTCCATAGGGGGGTGCACGTGCGCTGCCCCCCCCCCCCACCCACAAAAAAGGCCCCTTAAAAAAAAAAATAGAAAAAAAATTTTCTTTAAGTGCACTGTGTTCGGGCGCCAGACACAGTGCACTATGGGAAGCGCTGTCAATGCAATCACGAGATTGCAGGCGAGGCGCTTCATTTGCAGGCTTTTGACCTGCTTTGCGGCGCATTCCAGCGCACCGAACAGCTTCTGCCTATAGTATTGCTACGGGCGGTAGCTTGGTTGCTCAAGTTAAGAGGTTACTTCCGGAAGTGACGTCGGCAGCTCCGTGGAAAGCACGGCCCGAGCAGAGCTGCCTGTAAGGTAAGTAAGTGAGGCTGCATTTGATGGGGGCACAGTGAGGCTGCATATGATGGGGAACAGTGAGGCTGCATTTGATGGGGCACAGTGAGGCTTCATTTGATGGGGCACAGTGAGGCTTCATTTGATGGGGCACAGTGAGGCTGCATTTGATGGGGCACAGTGAGGCTGCATTTGATGGGGCACAGTGATGGAAAGCACGGCCTGAGCAGAGCTGCCTGTAAGGTAAGTAAGTGAGGCTGCATTTGATGGGGGCACAGTGAGGCTGCATATGATGGGGCACAGTGAGGCTGCATATGATGGGGCACAGTGAGGCTGCATATGATGGGGCACAGTGAGGCTGCATTTGATGGGGCACAGTGAGGCTGCATTTGATGGGGCACAGTGAGGCTGCATTTGATGGGGCACAGTGAGGCTGCATTTGATGGGGCACAGTGAGGCTGCATTTGATGGGGCACAGTGAGGCTGCATATGATGGGGCACAGTGAGGCTGCATATGATGGGGCACAGTGAGGCTGCATATGATGGGGCACAGTGAGGCTGCATTTGATGGGGCACAGTGAGGCTGCATTTGATGGGACACAGTGAGGCTGCATTTGATGGGGCACAGTGAGGCTGCATTTGATGGGGCACAGTGAGGCTGCATTCAATGCTGCACAGTGGCTGTATTTGATGGGGCACAGTGGCTGTATTTGATGTTTTTTTTTTGTGTTGTTTTTTGTTTTTTTTAAGAATTTTTCAGTTTCACATAAAAACGTGCCTGCAGTCAGTTGTGCTTTGGTGCATTTTTATGCATAGCTTTTTTTAACCTCTACCAGCCCCCACCTCTCATCCCTTTAAGTAGATCTAAATGCTGGGTGGCAGTGGCGGCCATTCAGATCATATGACCACTATGATTGGCTGTCACAGCAGTCACCTGATCAGAAGCGTCTGATCACAAGTATGCTTCGGAAGCTTTCCGGTTTCACTTTAGTTACTGTGCTCCTGGGTCCTATTGCCATACAGCTGGATGGCCTATTCCAACATTGGTTGGACATGTACATTTTTATGTTGGCTCCAGATGGACTAGACCAGGGGTGTCCAAACTTTTTTCAAAGAGGGCCAGATTTCATGAAGTGAACATGCGTGAGGGCCGACCATTTTGCCTGACATTTTTTGAACCATTAAAATTAAATGCAAATTAAATATTTTATGCAAAGGCATACTATTCATTTCATAACATTGATGACAATATATGATGATATATAATATATATATATTTCGCTCTCTCTCTATTTCTCTCGCTCTCTATCGCTCTCTATATATTTCTCTCTCTCTCTCTCTCTCTCTCTCTCTCTCTCTCTCTCTCTCTCTCTCTCTCTCTCTCTCTCTCTCTCTATATATATATATATATATATATATATATATATATATATATATATATATATATATATATATATATATATATATATATATATATACATATATATATATATTTCGCTCTCCCTCTATTTCTCTCTCTCTCTCTATCGCTCTCTCTATATTTCTCTCTCTCTCTCTCTCTCTCTCTCTCTCTCTCTCTCTCTCTCTCTCTATATATATATATATATATATATATATATATATATATATATATATATATATATATATATATATATATTTTTTGCTCTCTCTCTATTTCTCTCTATCGCTCTCTCTATATTTCTCTCTCTCTCTCTCTCTCTCTCTCTCTCTCTCTCTCTCTCTCTCTCTCTCTCTCTCTCTCTCTCTCTCTCTCTCTCTCTCTCTCTATATATATATATATATATATATATATATATATATATATATATATATATATATATATATATATATATATATATATATATTTCGCTCTCTCTCTATTTCTCTCTCTCTCTCTCAAAAGGAAAGGAATTGCACTCCAGTTTGATGTGGCCCCCCCAAGTATATCCATCCTTGGCCCCCAAAGCTTGAGTGTGTTATGTTTTTTATGTTGTTAATATATCTATCTTCTTTAGCCTGACAAATCCTGAGCGCCGTGCTCATTCTTAGTATGAGCTGGGGCATGTGGTTGGGCGTTTTCACAAGTCTATGTGCCCGAGCCCGCAAGGAAGCTTACAGCACGCAGCACCACCGCCAATCACAGGCACTGTGACATTTCCCCAACCGGGAATAGTCACAGTGCCTGTGATTGGCTCTTCGCGCTGTTAGCTTCATAGCGGTTCCGGCACATAGACTTGTGAACACGTCCAGCCACACGCCCCGCAACGCCCTGCCACGGCGCTCAGGATTTGTCAGGCTAAAGAAGATAGATATATTAACAGCATAACAAACATAACACGCTTAAGCTTTGGGGCCACAGATGTATATATATGGAAATTCCAAGTGGGGGCCACATCAAACCAGAATGCGGGCCGCAAATGGCCCGCGGGCCGGACTTTGGACATGCCTGGACTAGACCTTTGAATTAATTTGTCATCTGTACTGCGTACCTACCCTGTCTGGAAGATCCAGCCATGCATTCACAAGGGTTTTACATTGTTGGTTGCATACACCACACTGTCATCTACATGTGTTCTACATATTGCAATGTATATACATACATATTGTTTTTCATATTGAATTTGGGAATTCATTTTTATACTTTGTACATATTAAAATTGTTATATTATTATAAATATTGTCAATTTGGTGAGCCCTCAGTGTTGCATGCAAAACAAATTTATATTATTAATTTTGTATTCATATGTAATGACAACATGTAAGGTATTTAACCACTACAATACTGGGCACTTTCGCCCCCTTCCTTCCCAGACCAATTTTCAGCTTTCAGCGCTCTCGCACTTTCAATGACAATTGCGCGGTCATGCAATGCTGTACCCAAATGAAATTTTTATCATTTTGTTCGCACAGATAGAGATTTAGTTTGGTATTTATTCACGACTCCGTTTTTTATATTTTGCGATTATAAGCGAAAAAATAGCGGAGATTTTGAAAAAAAACTATATTTTCTCCTTTCTTTTTTAAACGAAATCCAATAAAATCAAATTTTGTTGTAAATTTAAGCCAAAATTTATTCTGCTACACGTTTTTAGTAAAAAAAAAATTCTGTTAAGTGTATAATAATTGGTTTGCGTGATCACGGACATATGTACGCAAATGATTGTGTGCAGGTGATCACGGACATATGTGTGCAGATAATCATTGGCACATGTTATTTTACTGGGACATATGTGGGGGACATGTGTTTTTATTTGTGGACATGTGTGTTTTGGGGACATGTATGTTTTGAGGACATGTGTGGGGGACATGTGTGTTTACTGGTGTTTACTTTTGATCAGTGAGTAAAAAAACAGCTAATACTCACTGATCACCAGCCGGCTGCAGCGATCCGCTCTCCTCTCCTCAGCGACGACTTCCGTGTGAGGAGAGGAGAGCCGATTGCCTAACAACCGGCTGTTTGCTTACATCACATGACAGCTGTGATTGGACACGGCTGTCATGTGATCAGGAGGGCCAATCACAGAGCCCTCCTGCCGATCCGAGATGCGCCGTGTCCGGGCGACACGAGCGCATCGGGATCGCGCCGCTGCGATCCCCCTACTTCTGATGGACGTTCGGGAACGTCCGTTTAGAAGTAGGCGGCTCCCACCCGGCCGTATATATACAGTGGCCGGGTGGGAAGTAGTTAAAGAGGAACTGCAGTCTGCTCACATAAATTGTAATAAAAACATCTTTGCCATTCTGAAGCTTCCCTCCAACCACTTTGCATATTATTTTATATATACTGTGATTCTGTACTTGCCAAATATGCTGCAGAAATCTCCCTCCACTGAGTGGCTGAAGCCATTTTAACTGTGGGCAGCTGAAGCTGCTGTCTGTTCACTTCCTGGATTTACACAGACACACGACGCCAGCTCTGCAGCTCTCATTGGCCCTTTTATGACTCATCCCCCCCTCTGTGCATGATGTCATAAGCCTAGGCTTTTTACCAGACAAGAAACAGGAAGTGGGCTGTATAAGGTATTTACTGGCAGAAAAAAATATTTTACCATCCAAAGTTAAAACAACAAGGGCAGAAGATTTAATAGATGGAAAGATGAAAAAATGACTGAAGTTCCCACTTTAACCGCTTGCGACCAGCCCGTGTGATTTTACTGCGGTAGGTCAGCACGATCCCGCGAACTGTCGTAGCTATACGTCGGCTCGCGGGATCAGGATAGCAGGCGCGCGCCCGCAGGGGGTGCCAATGCTCATGGCCGATGGTCGCGATGACCGGCGGTCAAGAGTGATCGCAAGCACGAGGGACAGAACACGCAAGTGTGTGTGTAAAACAAATCCCTGTTCTGAGCGGAATGACAGATTGTGTGTTCCTATTAGCTAAGAACCACGACCTGTCACTTTCTCTAGTCAGTCCCCTCCTCCTTCAGTTAGAATCACCTCCCAGGGAACACAGTTAACCCCTTGATCGCCCCCCTAGTGTTAACCCCTTCACCGCCAGTGACATTTTTACAGTAATCAATGCATTTTTATAGCGCTGATCGCTGTATAAATGACAATGGTCCCAAAAATGTGTCAGAATTGTCCGATGTGTCCACCAAAATGTCGCAGTCCTGATAAAAATTGCAGATAACCGCCATTACTAGTAAAAAATAATAATAAAAATGCTATATATCCCCTGTTTTGTAGACGATATAACTTTTGCGCAAACCAATCAATATACGCTTATTGCGATTTTTTTAATTTACCAAAAATATGTAGAAGAATACAAATCGGCCTAAACTGAGTCAGTTTAGGCAGATATGTACTCTTCTACATATTTTTGGTAAAAAAAAAATCGCAATAAGCGTATATTGATTTAAAAAAAAATGGGGATTTATTATAGCAAAAAGTACAAAATATTGTGTTTTTTTTTTTTTTTTTCAAAATTGTCACTATTTTTTTTGTTTTATAGCACAAAAAATAAAAACCACAGATGCGATCAAATACCACCAAAAGAAAGCTCTATTTGTGGGGAAATAAAGAACGTCAATTTTGTTTGGGTGCAGCATTGCACGACCGCGCAATTGTCAGTTAAAGCGACGCAGTGCTGAATCGCAAAAAATGGCCTGGTCATTCAGCAGCCAAATCTTCCGGGGCTGAAGTGGTTAAGCAAGCATAGTCTGTCTCCCATAGCTTGTATGTATCAGTACCCATGTCCCCACAATCCATCATTATGTGGATACTTTTATTTAGGCTTTACTGATGCCAGTCATTGACGATAAACTCCATAAGTGAATGTGCAAGCGACTGGTAAGGGTTTAAGTTAACCCCTTTTCTGTTCTTAGTAGGTAGATGGTTCTTCCTGCAAAGTAAATGAGCGGTAAACACCTGATATACACAGGCGATATACACAGGTGATATACACAGGTGATACAACACCTGATACACACAGGTCATCCCTGATTTGGTTCAAATGAAATGATTTGGTCACCGATCTGCAGTGTTGATAGAACTAGATTATGGAGCTATAACATAAAATGTTTCTCTTTCAGAATCATGTGAACCCAGCTCTGGATTTCATTCAGACACCCCCGGGTATGCTGGCTCTTGACAATATGCTGTACCTGGCAAAATTCCACCAGGACACCTACGTACGGGTGAGTCTTGTTACAGCCCTGCCAGTTCTGTCTTCACAGTAGAGGAACTTTTCTCCCTTTTTTTCGGGAGGTTGTTTTCAAAATGAACCTGCAGATCCTAAATGTGTCGGTAAACTTTTACTATATTTGCCACTTGCAGCCAGAAGGTGGTGAACTCGGTCTGCTTTTCCATTCTGCCTATTACCATTATGCTGATAACCGAAGTAGCCTGGTGTCATTTCATTGTCAGATATTTTCAGCTATTCAAGTCATTCATAACCCATGCACTTCCCAACATGTTTCGGGATCTTTACTCAGGGGCCGACAGGCTGGTGCTGGTACCTGCCCTAATATGGCTGAATGTGGGACAGAACCTACATTTATTCCTCCACTCCACATAAAAATGGAGCCCGCATCTGAAATCTTTACAGATACATGGCCAGTATATTTCTTCCTGTCCCCCCATTGATGCGCCATAGAAACATGGGAACAGCCTCTACACTGCACTGAGCATGCTGCAACCAATAAGAGTGAGCGTCTCCTCTTTAGCTTCTCTGCCTGCTTTCTCTGTAGTATAGGTCTGATGCAGTGCAAGGCTGTCTTTTTTTTTTTTTTTCAAGATTGCAATGCTCTCCATCTCCTAACACCACTCAGTTTCGGTAGATTTTGCTTCCTCAAGCGCCAACACAATGCAATTTAAAGTACCTTATTTATCAGCATATAACACGCACTTTAACTTTAAGAAGGAAATTTCAGCCCCCTGCATAACACACAGCCCCCTTCATAATACACAGCCCCCCCCGCATAGTACACAGCCCCCCCGTATAGTACACAGCCCCCCCCGTATAGTACACAGCCCCCCTGCATAGTACACAGCCCCCCCCCCCCCGCATAGTACACAGCCCCCCCCCCTGCATAGTACACAGCCCCCCCCTGCATAGTACACAGCCCCCCGCATAGTACACAACCCCCCCCTGCATAGTACACAGCCCCCCCCGCATAGTACACAGCCCCCCCCCCCCCGCATAGTACATAGCCCGCCCGCATAGTACACAGCCCCCCCTGCATAGTACACAGCCCCCTGCATAGTACATAGTACACAGCCCTCCCGCATAGTACACAGCCCCCCGCAAGAGCCACCCCATCATCAGAAGTTGAGTCCCCTACTCTCCCTAACATCACAGTGCACCCCCTTTCCTTATGCTGCTGCTGGGAAGAAGCTGGATGCATTGCTTAAAAAGTAGGGGTCTGGAGGAGGACCAGAGGAGGGCTGGGGGGCTGGAGCTCTCTTGCAGCTGCAGGAGAGGTGTGAGGGCCACATGAAATGGCCTGGAGGGCCGGATTCGGCCCGCGGGCCTTGTGTTTGACACCTGTGCTCTAAAGTATAGAAAACATCACTGCCAGCCCTTCTCATTAACCGCTCCTCCTGTGTCACTCATTGTAAATCAAAGCTTCTAAATTAATGCCGTGGACCTGGTCATGTGACTGCTCTCCTCTCTTTCATTGATGGTCACATGACCGCTCTCCTCCTCCAATCAAAAGCTACACTCAAGGAGGAGGTGGAGCGGGAGGAGGAGAGTGGCCAGAATGAGCAGCGGTAATAAAGGGATTTAGAGGCTTAGATTTACATTGATAGTGACACAGAAAGAACGGTATATGAGAAAGGGCTGGCAGTAATTGTTTTCTGAAGTTTAAAGTATGCTGGCAGCGCTGTCCCAGGGCCAGGAGAGGTGGGGCGGCCGGCCTGATACCCTCCCAATGGGTGAAACCTGGGGCATACCGCCCGATCTCTGCCCCCCGTTGGTAAAAAAAAAACAGATATCACCGTATAACACGCAGGCACAATTTACCTTCTGTTTTCAGGGTAAAAATGTGTGTTATACGCCGATAAATACGCTATATCAAATCCAAGAACAAAAATTTAATATTTTGCAGTTTACCAATTCCTAGATGTGGTGGATGCATTATTTTTTCTATTTCAGACTAAGAACATTTTCTGCAAGTACAGAAATAGCTGGTAATCCTAATAGAAATGCAAAAATACTGTCCTTCCGTAGATGCTGTATAGTGGGTTAGTGTTGTCCCGGACAGGACGTGTTACTGCCAGGTGACAATAAAGGACAATAAAGGAAAAAAGCCTGTAAAAGGAAATGTAATGCTGCCACCACATCTAAGGATTGTAAGCTGCAGTATTTTCATTTTTTGTTTATGGGTTTAGTTTTGCTTTAAACCCTTGTCTCTATATCTCATGAGATACCACATTGTGATGAGCTCTGCAAATTCCCATGTCGTATAATATTCCTATGCCATCTGTCTTACCAACAATGTACAATACTATCTTTGGCCACATTCCCCAAAGTCTGCTGCATATTTCACAACCAGCAAGTTCAATATACCGCTAAGCCTCCCCTTGTCTTTCCATCCATCTGTCAGAAACGACTGGATTGTAGACCTCCTCACCACCACCCAGTCAATGCACCATCTCCTATGGGGCCTACACCTCCCAAATATGGGGCATATCAAGTCGATGATACATATGGGATATTATACAATATTCATAATTCTGATGCATTCTATTTTTCCAACAATTTTTGTTTGCTGCTCACTTGTATTCTACATTTTTAATTTGAGTGAATTTCTCTTGTCTGTTTCTGTTCACTGTGTGAGCCATAAAATGTTCTTTTTGTTGCACTTTGGTGTTCTGCAGATTGTGTTGGAGAATAGCAGTAGGGAAGATAAGCATGAATGTCCATTTGGACGCAGCGCCATTGAACTGACTAAGATGTTATGTGAGATACTTCAGGTTGGAGAATTGCGTAAGTATAATGACATTCGCTAGTAACATTCCCCATTTATTACCATGCTAAGTATAATGACATTCGCTGGTTACATTCCCCATTTATTACCCTGCTAAGTATAATGACATTCGCTAGTAACATTCTCCATTTATTACCATGCTAAGTATAATGACATTCGCTAGTAACATTCCCCATTTATTACCATACTAAGTATATTGACATTCGCTAGTAACATTCCCCATTTATTACCATGCTAAGTATAATGACATTCGCTGGTTACATTCCCCATTTATTACCATGCTAAGTATAATGACATTCGCTGGTTACATTCCCCATTTATTACCATGCTAAGTATAATGACATTCGCTGGTTACATTCCCCATTTATTACCATGCTAAGTATAATGACATTCGCTGGTTACATTCCCCATTTATTACCCTGCTAAGTATAATGACATTCGCTAGTAACATTCTCCATTTATTACCATGCTAAGTATAATGACATTCGCTGGTTACATTCCCCATTTATTACCCTGCTAAGTATAATGACATTCGCTGGTAACATTTCTAATTTATTACCATGCTAAGTATAATGACATTCGCTAGTAACATTCTCCATTTATTACCATGCTAAGTATAATGACATTCGCTAGTAACATTCCCCATTTATTACCATGCTAAGTATAATGACATTCGCTGGTTACATTCCCCATTTATTACCATGCTAAGTATAATGACATTCACTGGTAACATTTCTAATTTATTACCATGCTAAGTATAATGACATTCGCTAGTAACATTCTCCATTTATTACCATGCTAAGTATAATGACATTCGCTAGTAACATTCCCCATTTATTACCATGCTAAGTATAATGACATTCGCTGGTTACATTCCCCATTTATTACCCTGCTAAGTATAATGACATTCGCTGGTTACATTTCACATTTATTACCATGCTAAGTATAATGACATTCGCTAGTAACATTCTCCATTTATTACCATGCTAAGTATAATGACATTCGCTAGTAACATTCCCCATTTATTACCATGCTAAGTATAATGACATTCGCTAGTAACATTCCCAATTTATTACCCTGCTAAGTATAATGACATTCGCTAGTAACATTACCCATTTATTACCATGCTTAGTATAATGACATTCGCTAGTAACATTTCCCATTTATTACCCTGCTAAGTATAATGACATTCGCTAGTAACATTTCTCATTTATTACCATGCTAAGTATAATGACATTCCCTAGTAACATTCCCCATTTATTACCCTTCTAAGTATAATGACATTCGCTAGTAACATTTCCCATTTATTACCATGCTTAGTATAATGACATTCGCTAGTAACATTTCTCATTTATTACCATGCTAAGTATAATGACATTCCCTAGTAACATTCCCCATTTATTACCCTTCTAAGTATAATGACATTCGCTAGTAACATTTCCCATTTATTACCATGCTAAGTATAATGACATTCGCTAGTAACATTTCCCATTTATTACCATGCTTAGTATAATGACATTCGCTAGTAACATTTCTCATTTATTACCATGCTAAGTATAATGACATTCCCTAGTAACATTCCCCATTTATTACCCTTCTAAGTATAATGACATTCGCTAGTAACATTTCCCATTTATTACCATGCTTAGTATAATGACATTCGCTAGTAACATTTCTCATTTATTACCATGCTAAGTATAATGACATTCCCTAGTAACATTCCCCATTTATTACCCTTCTAAGTATAATGACATTCGCTAGTAACATTTCCCATTTATTACCATGCTTAGTATAATGACATTCGCTAGTAACATTACCCATTTATTACCATGCTTAGTATAATGACATTCGCTAGTAACATTTCTCATTTATTACCATGCTAAGTATAATGACATTCCCTAGTAACATTCCCCATTTATTACCCTTCTAAGTATAATGACATTCGCTAGTAACATTTCACATTTATTACCATGCTAAGTATAATGACATTCGCTAGTAACATTCCCAATTTATTACCCTGCTAAGTATAATGACATTCGCTAGTAACATTACCCATTTATTACCATGCTTAGTATAATGACATTCGCTAGTAACATTTCACATTTATTACCATGCTAAGTATAATGACATTCGCTAGTAACATTCCCAATTTATTACCATGCTAAGTATAACGACATTCGCTGGTTACATTCCCCATTTATTACCATGCTAAGTATAATGACATTCGCTAGTAACATTACCCATTTATTACCATGCTTAGTATAATGACATTCGCTAGTAACATTTCCCATTTATTACCATGCTAAGTACAGTGCCTTGCAAAAGTATTCACCCCCCTTGGCATTTTTTTTGTGTTTTGTTGCCTCACAACCTGGAATTAACATGGATTGTTTGAGGATTTGCATAATTTAATTTACAGAACATGTCCACAACTTTGAAGATTTATTTTTTTTTATTGTGAAGAAAACAACAAATAGGACAAAATAACAGAAAAAGTCAATGTGCATAACTATTCACCCCCTAAAGTCAATACTTTGTAGAGCCACCTTTTCCAAGTTGTTTTGGATAAGTCTCTATGAGCTTGCCACATCTTACCACTGGGATTTGTGCCCATTCCTCCCTGCAAAACTGCTCCAGCTCCTTCAAGTTGGATGGTTTGCGCTTGTGAACAGCAATCTTTAAGTCTCACCACAGATTTCTATTGGATTGAGGTCTGGGCTTTGATTAGGCCATTCCAACACATTTACATGTTTGCTCTTAAACCACTTAAGTGTTGCTTTAGCAGTGTGTTTGGGGTAATTGTCCTGCTGGAAGGTGAACCTCCGTCCTAGCCTCAAATCACACACAGAGTGGTACAGGTTTTGCTCAAGAATATCCCTGGATTTAGCACCATCCATCTTTCCCTCAACTCTGACCTGTCTCCCAGTCCTGACTGCTGAAAAACATCTCAGAGCATGTTGCTACCACCATGTTTCACCATGGTGTTCTTTGGGTGATGTGACGTGTTGGGTTTGCTCCAGACATAGTGTTTTCTTTGATGGCCAAAAAGTTCAATTTTAGTCTCATCAGACCAGAGAACCTTCCTCCATACATTTTGGGAGTTTTCTACATGCCTTTGCAAACTCAAAACGTGCCATTTTGTTTTTTGCTGAAAGTAATGGCTTTCTTCTGGCCACTCTGCCATAAAGCCCAACTCTATGGAGCGTACGGCTTATTGTCGTCCTATGTACAGATACTCCAGTCTCTGCTGTGGAACTCCTCCAAGGTTACCTTAGGTCTCTGTGCTGCCTCTCGGATTAATGCCCTCCTTGCCCGGTCTGTGAGTTTTGGTGTGCAGCCGTCTCTTGGCAGGTTTGCTGTTGTGCCATGTTCTTTACATTTCTTTATGATAGATTTGATGGTGCTCCTAGGGATTTTTTATAACCTAACCCTGACTTGTACTTCTCAACAACATTGTCCCTTACTTGTTTGGAGAGTTCTGGTCTTCATGGCAGTGTTTGGTTAGTGGTGCCTCTTGCTTAGGTGTTGCAGCCTCTGGGGCCTTTCAAGGTGTGTATATGTAATGACAGATCATGTGACACATAGATTGCACACACGTGAACATCATTTCACTAATTATGTGACTTCTGAAGGTAATTGGTTGTACCAGAGCTTTTTATGGGCTTCATAACAAAGGGGGTGAATACATACGCACATGCCAATTATCAGTTTTTCATTGCTGAAAAATAGTTTTGTGTATATATTTTTCCAATTTTACTTCACCAACTTAGACTATTGTTCATCACATATAATTCAGATTAAAAAAACATTAAACTAAAGGCTGTAATGTAACAAAATAGGTAAAAAGCCAAGGGGGGGGGGGGGGGTGAATACTTTTGCAAGGCACTGTATAATGACATTTTCTAGTAACATTTCCCATTTATTACCATGCTGGATGCTTACTCCTCTGACTGTATTTAGAAACCTATCTTTCTGTTGTGTAGCTAATGAAGGCCGTAACGATTACCACCCCATGTTCTTTACTCATGAGAGGGCATTTGAAGAATTCTTTTGTATCTGCATTCAGTTGGTTAACAAAACCTGGAAGGAGATGAGAGCTACTGCTGAAGACTTTAACAAGGTACTGGGCTGTATGAAGGGAAAGAGCATTTTTATTAAAGTGTTTGTAAACCTTTTGTTTTACAAAAAATAAAAATAACAAACATGCCTATACTTACCTGTTCAGTGCAATCGTTTTGCACTGAGCAACCCATATCCTCTTTTTTTGGAGTCCCCCGCCGGAGCTCCAGCCTCCTCCCCTTCATCAGGAAAGCCGCTTTCCCTTGCTCACTCCCAAGTCCCGCTGCTGCGTTCATTGACACAGACAAGAGAGTTGTAGGCTTAGCAGGAAGCACACGTGTATAGAAAATAGAGGGAAATTTTTATATTATATGCCACATCCTATAGTCAAAAGAGCGGGAGAGGGGGTCCCCTATGGGTTGGACTTTTAAGGCATAAAACTGTTTAACCCCAAATTGAAGACTAGATCATATGCATTAGAAATACGTTTATTGCAAAAATTATATAAAAGGTTAACAATATGACAATATAAAAACTTTGAATGTTCAAACAGTACTTGATTTAACAAAGTACAGAGTATGAATGTGTGTTGAAAACGTTATCTCACAACTGACGCGTTTCGGAGATTAATGGTTTCCTCCTTCCTCAGAGGTAAGAGTATAACAACATTCCGTGTATCAGAACATTCCAGTGTAACTAAAAACAATGGCTGGGAGGAGGAGCTTCTTCGCCTGTGTTTGCTTAGATGGTATAATATCTTGTAGCAGGAAGTGGAATAGGTATCCCAGAGGGAAATAGAGGGTACCCAAAATTACTCAAAAGTGCTGGAATTTTTGCATCTATCCTAGCGGGACGGAAGATAGAGGGCGCCTGTGGGGCACACTGGGGTCGGGTATAAATGTGAAAGCCCTGTGTTGTGTGCCTGTTGGTATATCCTGAGAGTTGATAATTCGATCGATAGCTCTGTTCACTGCTGACACTCCGCTCGCCTCCTCCTCAGACTGGCTACTGCCTAGATCGAATTATCAACTCTACAGTGGAGGGGCACCTGAATTAGCGGTGCAACTAATCAGGATATACCAACAGGCACACAACACAGGGCTTTCACATTTATACCCGACCCCAGTGTGCCCCACAGGCGCCCTCTATCTTCCGTCCCGCTAGGATAGATGCAAAAATTCCAGCACTTTTGAGTAATTTTGGGTACCCTCTATTTCCCTCTGGGATACCTATTCCACTTCCTGCTACAAGATATTATACCATCTAAGCAAACACAGGCGAAGAAGCTCCTCCTCCCAGCCATTGTTTTTAGTTACACTGGAATGTTCTGATAAACGGAATGTTGTTATACTCTTACCTCTGAGGAAGGAGGAAACCATTAATCTCCGAAACGCGTCATACTCTGTACTTTGTTAAATCAAGTACTGTTTGAACATTCAAAGTTTTTATATTGTCATATTGTTAACCTTTTATATAATTTTTGCAATAAACGTATTTCTAATGCATATGATCTTCAATTTGGGGTTAAACAGTTTTTATGCCTTAAAAGTCCAACCCATAGGGGACCCCCTCTCCCGCTCTATTGACACAGACAAGCGGGACTCCCCCCCGCTCACGTGTCACAAGATTTGATTGACAGCAGCAGGAGCCAACCCTCCCCCCCTCCGGTGTCACATTTGGCACCTTTCAGGGGGGTGCAGATACCTGTCTAAGACAGGTATCTGCACCCACTTCCGGGCATAATCTCCCACGGGAGTTTACACCACTTCCTGTCCTGGCGCGCTGTCTGCCGGGACGCACACGTGTCCCGGCAGACAGCGCTGACGATTCTCATTGCGCTGCGCGACTCGCGCATGCGCAGTAGGGAACCAGGAAGTGAAGCCACTTCCTGATTCTCTCACTGAGAATGGCGCCGGCAGCAGCAGAGAGCCGATCGATTGATCGGCCTCTGCTGCCCACATTGCTGGAACCTGTGACAGGTAAGTGTCCATTTATTAAAAGTCAACAGCTGCAGTATTTGTAGCTGCTGGCTTTTAATTTCAGGTACCGTCCCGCTTTAAAGAACCAGTCCAACCAAAATTGATGTTTTGGGTAAATGCTGAGAGTCAAAAAAATCACTTTGAAAAACACCTCCTAGCATTTCTGGCCTTGGCCATCTTGAGTAAGGGCAGATGATTCATGCAGTATTTACTTCCTAGAATCCATCTGCCCTTAGCTCAGGTATGCAGGCAGGAGGGTTTGCTTATCTGAGGCCCTCCTGAAGACTCCTTGAATGTATAACATAATTTGCCTAGGCAAGAAACCAGGAAGTAATTGAAGAAACTTAAATTTTTTTTTTTAAACAAGTAGATATGATCTACTTTCTTATCTATTTACTAATGCTAGCAGCATACGGATTAAAAATATTAATTGGGGCTGAGAGAGTGAAGTTCTGCTTTAAAGGTCGAACTGGCGATACATAATCCAGTGTTAAACGTTAAATATTGGACATTAGGTGGGTGGCGGTTTTATACCTGGCATGATATGGAGGAAGGCCTCGGCTAATAAATTACAGGGTGACATTTAGGTAGAAAGTGGGGTCTCAGTTTGGGGGATCATTGTCTAGTAGTTTGGTTTTATACTACTGAGTGTATCGAAAGCATTGTGCTAATGATTGTTGTGTGTTAATAGGTGACATTTGCATAAAAGACTTTCAGATATCGAAGAGTTTGAGCCGTGCTTTTTTTTTTGTAAGGAGGCCTCCACCCATTCCATATAAAATACATAAAAAAATTAAAAATTAGCTTTAAGCAATTAGATAGCAGAGGGGGTCTGAATAAATCCATTTATTTTTTTTGCCTTGAGAGATATAATGGTGAGCAATTGTTTGCTACCTTCGGAGATCTTGACTCCAGGAAAATTTCCAAATTATCCTGAAAAGGTATATAATTTACAAGGTGTAAAATGGTGTAGTGTACTACTAAGATCCAAAAAAAATTTGATCTTGGCACATAGCCAGAAGGCTTAAAACAGATATGTGTCCGAGTGTCCACAGTTAAAACAACAGAAGTAGGAGCTTAGGCCCATCAGGTATGATCCGTGTAATAGTGGTGGAAACATCAGAGCATCATTGCGACTTTGATTTATTCCTCAGGACAGAAGTAAGGCTTTTAAAAGGGTATCAAGAACCTGCATCAATAAGTTGTCCTATCTAGTTAAAAGTAGTGCCACATCCCACAATTGGAATAATAAAGAGATAAAAAATTTGAATATTATGATTTTTAAGGCACCAAAACATGTTGAAGCTAAAATAGTATAAAACCTCAATGTTTATTACAACTCTTAAAAAAATTTCATATAATTATCATAAAAACATAATGTCAATAGGTCCATAGTCATGTATATAAACCACAAGGAAACACCTATACATATGCATTGTATGTAAAGACCCCAACGTGTTTCAATTCTTGACACAAATCTTCATCAGGGAAATATATCACAGTGGTTAAATCCTATGATATAAGCATATATGATATATATATATAATGTATATGTATATATATATATGTGTGTGTGTATGTGTTTTATATAGAACATATACATAGGGTCAGAAAAAAAGAAACAACTTGGATGGTGACCATAAACTTACAAGACCATCGATCACTAAAGTCTATGCGTTTCCAAAGAGGTTCAAACTGTTGAAACACACAGGTCCTCATAGAATTTACCACAAAGGCAAAAAAAAGAAATAAATAACCAATGGCTCATATTATACCACTGTCCATAAAACATAAACAGTAATAAGTATAAAAAAGGAATAACTTATTTCAAAAGATAAAGAAGCAAAATATGTGGAGCAAATAAAGGGCCATGTTTGCAATTAGAAGGAACATTTACCTAGTCTTTATAAATGTCTGAAAATGATGTTGGGCCTCAAGGGTCCGCTCAGTACAGACTGTTGAAATACCCCAGCCACAGCCACTCAGCCAAACAAAAAAAAGAAAGGAGAGCATAATTTTTAACTAACGTATCTTAACTATCCACCTGTAGTTGAGGGAATGTTTGGGTCCATTTTTAAGCCCAGTTGTAGCAGCGTATTCCAGGAGTTGATAGAAGTTGTATAAACTTGGAACTGCTTTTTCGTCTTGATTATGTGCAGCCGCAAGTTCGTACCTGGGGTGCGGTGCGTGTCTATTCACCGGTTCAGGTGCGATTCGTGTCTGAATTTTTGCCTGAATTTTCACCTAAACCGGACCCAAACACGCACACGACCCTTTTTCAATCTGAACAGCGGCCGCCCTGGACATGTGTAAACCGGCTCCATTGAGAGCTGGTCATACTTACATGTCATGTGAATTGAATGCGGGAAACCTGTATCCAATTTGCATATATGTGAACCTAGGCTTAAGCTTTATATCTACTGTAACTCAGTGGCAGGTCCGATTTTTTTTTTTTTTTTTTTTCAATTTTTTTTCCATATTTTTTCAACATATAGCCGTGCTGTACAAAATAGTAGGTTTGCCTTTGTGAGCTCATAACATGTTCCTCTTGCCGATAATTCTGTTACAACATGACATTGCTTGTACCTTCCTTCATTTAACATCAACTCTGTTTAATTCAGACTCCACTTTTGCTCTTTTATTTCAGGTGATGCAGGTGGTAAGGGAGCAGATTACCCGTGCTTTGCCCTCCAGACCAAACTCTCTGGAGCAGCTGAAGAACAAACTACGCGGTCTGAGCTACACGGAAATCTTGAGGCTTCGTCAGTCAGAGAGGATGAGCCAGGATGACTTTCAGTCTCCACCTATTGTGTATGTAGCTTAGAGGTATAATGATAAAGCAGTGTACAGGGATGAGCTCAGGGAAGTTCAGATACGAGTCTGAACCAGCCTGAGCTGTCTCACTGTGGATGGCCAATCATAAGCGGCAGAGGCATTCTTTACCCTGCAACCACACTTATACAAAGAGCATGTACACCTGCTGCTGCATGATGGGAAATGCCTCTGCCATTTATGATTGGCTGTTCACAGTTACAGCCTCCTGGCGGGATATCTAAGGTGGGTATGGACTAATGTCCAAACTCGCTTATGCTCATCCTTAGTTGTGAATCTGGCATTCACTAAACATCCACTGCAGGTGAATGTTCCTGGAGCATGTGTTTTAAATGATACAGATTCATTACTAGCAAATGTTTGGTAAAAGCCACATTCACTGCTTTATAAATATGCCCATTAAAGATTCCTTCTTTTTCCTCTAATGCCGCGTACAGACGATCAGACATTCTGACAACATAACCATTATTTTCCTGACGGATGTTGGCTCAAACTTGTCTTGCATACACACGGTCACACAAATGTTGTCGGAAATTCCGAATGTCAAGAACGCTGTGACGTACGACCAGCCGAGAAAAATGAAGTTCAATAGCCAGTGCGGCTCTTCTGCTTAATTCCGAGCGTGCGTGGAATTTTGTGCATCGGGATTGTGTACAACTTTTGTTGTTGGAAAATTTGAGAACAAGCTCACATTGAACATTTGTTGTCGGAAATTCAGACCGTGTGTACATAACAATTTTTCTCACACCAGTTCCTAAAACTGGAGGAAATCTTGCTAGAATGATCAACTGGGGATAGAAGTTTGGGAGCTGTCACTGCTGAATTTGTTTATAAGCATGCAGGCTTCACAACTAATGCCCTGATATCTAACTTCACTAGCTAGTAAGTCACTGGACAGGTTTAAGTTTAGACCTAACTGGGTGCATGCTTGTTTCAGGCCTTTGGGTTACTAGGTAGTAAAGTTAAAGTGGAAGTAAACCCTCCTATCGTTTTCAGCCAAGGAAGCTGCCATCTTGGCCTCTGTTTAATCTTCAACTGCCATGGTGCTGCACATGTGATCAGCTATGACACCAGCCATTGGCTGGTTTGACAGTTTGGTTGAGAGCACAACCAATGTGACAGTTAGCATTTTCGGCATGACGGGAATATAACTGTCTTTTTAAACTATTAAATCGATGGGTTTACTTCCGCTTTAAGCTGGCCATACACTGATCGAAATTTGGCCAGTCCAGCAGGGACCGTACCAGTTTCGTTCAGTGTGTGGGCTGCCCCCACTCGACTGTAGTTGGTTTGTTTAATCAATGTCTGTTGAAGGAACGTGTTTTTACAAATTAAAACATTAAATTTTACATGGATTAGCAGTTGAAGCCAACCAGCTGCAGCCACTAAGCAAAGTATTCTGACAGCAACAGGTGCCTCCGTCAGAATGCAATATCCCTAGGGGGACAATCCTCCATCCACCTGAATGAGGACAAACATAAATGGCCAGCTTTACTGTTAGCACTGGAGCCTGCAGTTTTAAAAAACAAAGCCTGGAAAGGCAGCTATCAGATTTCTTCTCCTAATGGTTAATTTCAATGACGAGTCAGATTCCAGCTGCAAAATTCAGATAAAACCTACTTCTATATTTGCTAACGGTTCCCTTTCACATAGCATAAAACATTTTTTTTAAATTGCTACTTACATTGTACTTGCTTTTTTCTGTTCAGCATTTGTTTTCTAACTCCCCAAGTACAGCATTAAGGTAGCCAAGATGGGTCAAAATTTGGCCGCTTCAACAGAGACCACTTGAATTTTAATCCTTGTGTCACTACTGCAGTTGAACAGAAGTTGATCTAACGATCTACATCTGTTCAAACACCCTGTCGGATAAACGTCGATCAACGACTGCAGCCAATGGTTGCAGCCCTGATTTGTGTATTCTGATGGTGGGGTAGTCTCCCCGCTGTCACTATACAATAGCACAGCAGCGAGGATTCCCCCATCCACTTTGATGGGGGAATCGGTTCAGCCCGGTGGCTGAACAAAAAAAGAAGCCATCTTGTGGTGTGTACTGCAGTATCTTCCAGCAGTCTCTGACTTAGCTTCATTTTTTAGGGTCTGTTGCCACCAAACAAGCCTGTGATACATCTGTTTAAAAGCAAGTGCTTATTGACCTTTTTATTGTTGTAAGAGGGAGTGTTTTCTACTGTAAGCACTATTTGCAACACAGATGAAGGATGGACGCTGCATGATACTGTAAAGCACTTTATTTTCACTTTTGCAAGAGCACTTTTATGCTATAAGGAGTAGACTTTTTATTTAGTAGACTTAAATTTATTTTTTGATTGACATTTACCTTGATGGTCACATTGTTATGAAAAATACATCTATTTGTGGTCATTGTTGGCTGGTCCATTTTCTTTACTTAAGCTCCATTGTGTTTTTGTTTGATAATCCTTTAATTCTTTTTTTAGTGAATTGCGTGAGAAAATTCAACCTGAGATATTGGAATTAATTAAACAGCAGCGGCTGAACCGCCTGTGTGAAGGAAGCAGCTTCCGTAAGATTGGCAATCGAAGAAGACAAGGTAATTTGGATTAGGAACATAGTGTATGACTTCAGATCTTATGAGAGTTATTGGACCCCAGTGTTACATCGTCTGAAACCATGGGTATGGCTTCATGTTTTGCAGAAAGGTTTTGGTTCTGCCGCCTGGCTCTTAACCACAAAGTTTTGCACTATGGAGACCTGGAGGAGAATGCACAAGGAGAAGTTCCATACGAGTCCCTGCAAGAGAAGAGTAAGAATTTTTGACACTTGACCTTATACTTTCTGTCCTTTTTTCTTGGATGATAGCGGGGTTAGTCAAAAGACAATCGCAGCAACGGATGTCAGCCATGCAGAATACATTTTTATTCACAGCAAGGTGTGTGTGTGTATGTGTGTGTGTGTGTGTGTGTGTGTGTGTGTGTGTGTGTGTGTGTGTGTGTGTGTGTGTGTGTGTGTGTATATATATATATATATATATATATATATATATATATATATATATATATATATATATATATATAAAAAAATCTCACAAAAGTGAGTACACCCCTCACATTTTTGTAAATATTTTATTATATCTTTTCATGTGACAACACTAAAGATATGACACTTTGCTACAATGTAAAGTGGCTGAGCAGAATTGCAAACCTTTTTTGCAGCTAAGCCTATTTACATACATGTACAGTCATAGGCGTGCGCAGCCTAATGCATTAGGGTGTGCACCTCAAACCAAAGCTCAAACACACGTGCGTCTGTATATGTATGTGTGTATATATATACAATATATATATACAAACACTATGTTTTTTTTGCTTTAAATAAACTTGTTTGATCCCCCAGCAACAATAGATCCCCCAGGAACAATAAATCCCTCATGGCAACTATAGGTTCACCAGCAACAATAGACCCCCCAGCAACAATAGATCTCTCCAGATTTGGTCTGTGTAAAAGTTATACAGTCTACAAACTATGGTATACTGTATATATATTGCAATTGATCAGGATGCTGGTATGGGGTATAGCAGTGATCAGGACACTGGTATGGGGAATGGCGGTGATCAGGATGCTCTGATTGGACACAGCAGTCACATGGTACAAGTCCAGCGGTCTAATGGGATTCACTGTGTCCAGGCCACACACTGATCACAGGGCTCCCAGGTACGCGCTCTGTGAGCCGCGCAGGAGCCTCCAATGTGGGCTGACGTATAGGTACGTTACCCCACATTGGCACTGCTTCCTGTCCTCCATATATTGGGGCTGTGGGCATACAGGAAGTAGTTAACCACTTACGGACTAGCCTCGTTTTGAGATTTTGGTGTTTACAAGTTTAAAATCGTTTTTTTTGCTAGAAAATTACTAAACATTATATTTTTTTTTTTCTAACACCCTAGAGAATAAAATGGCGGTCATTGCAATACTTTTTTTTCACACCGTATTTGCGCAGCGGTCTTACAAGCGCACTTTTTTTGGAAAAAATGTTTTTGAATAAAAAAATAAGACAACAGTAAAATTAGCCTAATACTCACTTATGCGTTCGCTTCTGCGAGCAAGCTCGTCGGGACGGATCGCTTTAAAAAAAAAAAAAATGTTTTTCTTATTTATTTTACTTAATTTTATTAATTTTTTCACTGTTTTAAAAAAAAAAATTTGGGTCACTTTTATTACTATTACAAGGAATGTAAACATCCCTTGTAATAGAAAAAAGCATCAAAAAGTCCTTAGATCTCATATTTGGACTAAAATGCAATAAAAAAAATAAAATACATTTTGACATTTGAAAAAATCATTTTGAAAAAATCATTTTGAAAAAATCATTTTGAAAAAATCATTTTGAAAAAATCATTTTGAAAAAATCATTTTGAAAAAATCATTTTGAAAAAATCAATTTGAAAAAATGTGCCTTTAGGAGCTATGGGTGGAAGTGATGTTTTGACATCGCTTCTGCCCTGCTATGGTATGGAGACGGGTGGGGGCCATCCTAGCCTCACTCGTCTCCATACCCAGGCCGATTGCCTCCGCCACTGCCGACGGCTCCGCTAAGCGGCGGAGGGCGTGGGAGAGCGGCGGGAGGGGGGGGCCCTCTCCCGCCGCCGATAACTGTGTTCTCGCAGCAAATCCGCTGCAGAGACCACCATTATCATAAACACAACCGGCTCCTGAAAAGATGGATATATCGGTTGTGGCAGCAGCTGCTGCCGTTACCGAAATATCCATCTTCAAAGTGCTCACGTATATCTACACGAGCTGGTCGGCAAGTGGTTAATATACACTTAGGAATTTTTTTTTTTATACCAAAGACATGTAGTAGAATACATTTTGGCCTAAATTTTTGAAGAAAATTGATTTTATTGGATAGGTTTTATAACAGTAGTAGTAGTAGTAGTAGTAGTAACAATAGTAAGTAGAAAATATGTTTTTTTTTTGTTTTTTTTAATTTGTCATTCTTTTTGTGTTTAGCAAAAAATAAAAAACCTAGTGGGGATCAAATACGACCAAAAGAAAGCTCTATTTGCATGAAAAAAAATATATAAATTAATTTGGGTAAAGTATTGCATGGCTGCGCAATTGTCAGTAGTACAGTTAAATAGCAAAAAATGGCCTGGTCATGAATGGGGAAAATCTTCCAAAGATCATGGTTTTAAATTGTTCCCACACGTTAAAATAACATTATCGAAGAGCCCTTTCACACTGTGAAACAGTGCTATTTTTAGCGCCTATTTACCGTCGTTTTAGCGGCGCTATTCGGCCGCTTGCGGGGCGGTTTTAACCCCTGCTAGTGTCTGAAAAGGGGTTAAATCCGTCCGCAAAATGCCGCCGCAGTGGCGTTTTGCCGGCGGTATAGCAGCGCTGCCCCATTGATTTCAATGGGGAGGAGCGATGAATTCACCGCTCCATAGAAACTGCTGCCCGGACTTTTTCTGACACCCTGCCAGCGCACCACTCCAGTGTGAAAGCCCTCGGGAGTGAATGGAGCAGCTGTTTTAGGGAGGTTTGCAGACGCTATTTTTAACGCTATAGTGCCTGCAAAACGCCCCCAGTGTGAAAGGGGTCTAACATGTGTGAGAACAAATAAAAAAAAAAATTACATTTAAAAATCAACTTAATGTATGTATGGGCAAAAAATAATATATATACATGCATACCTACACACACTTACTTTTTTGCTGACAAGCCAGGCAGGGTTCATATTGATTTGAATTGCATATATATATATATATATATATATATGCAATTCATATCAATATGAACACTGCCTGGCATGTCAGCAAAAAAGTAAGTGTGTATTTATATATATATATATATATATATATATATATATATATATATATATATATATAAATAAAACGCACACTTACTTTTTTGCTGACAAGTCAGGCAGGAAGGGTTTTAGTCCATCGTGATTCCTGTGTCTGACTACCAGTGCCTGTGTCCTGCCGGAAAAGGTCCCCAGGCGGATAATGCCACCCTGTACTGCGCAGGCGCAGCGCTTGTGCAGTACGAACCACAACGGAGACGCTGAAAATAGCCGAAGCTGTCAGTCAGCTGTACACGGCGCTCACTGCTCACGTGACCCGCCTGCCGCTATTCAGGCTGAGGCTCGGCCCTTCTTCCAAGGGAGATAGAGGAGGCCGGAGGGGGGGGGGGGGGGCGGAGTGCAGATGTATATCACTCTGCCACGGCTGGAACTATAGGAGTTGCCTCGGCAGCAAACAGATGTTTTTGCTTGCCCGGCCGGACCAATGAGAGCTCAGCACAGGCCAGTGGTTAGGGTGTGCCTCTGCACACCCGGCACACCCCGTGGGCACGCTTATGTGTACGGTGTTTTAGCTATGTATTTACTGGTTTGTTTGAAGCTCAGATTTTTAATAAATCCACATGTTCCCATAATGCAATTAATTCTTCTGTGTTTCTTCTAGTCCCTGTTGCTGATATCAAGGCCGTGCTTACAGGAAAAGACTGTCCTCATATGAAGGAGAAGAGTGCACTGAAGCAGAACAAGGTCACTGGAGACTCCTCAATCCCCCAAATCACCTTTTGTTTGCTCTCTGTTATCAAAATATATGAAAACTGTTTTCATTGCCTTATTAATAATAATTTATTCCACTTTTTCATAACTCTTTATCTTTGCCGTGTGCCTTCATTTCTGTCTCGCATTTTCAAATGTTGCTGTTATGGAACAAAAGTATAAAATAACACTAACTTAATTGTATCTTTCAGGCTCGGTTCACACTACTGCATTGTGACTTTGACACAATTTGCTGTGCAATTATGTAGTGAAACTTGGGTTGCGTTGTGGATGTGGTTTGCATATTCTGTTGTGCCAAGTCACACTGTAAATCGCACCCAAAGTAGCACAGCACCCTTTCCCAAATCGCATTGCAACTGCACTGCATTGATCTGAACAGGCACCATTCAAAGCAATGTTGTTGTCATGCAATTCAGTGCAACCCAAGTCCCATCTGAAATCGCATCAGTGTGAACCAGGTCTTAATGAAGAGAGAAGCAGTGCATTTTTTTTAAGTTAAGGCCTCATGCATACTGGACGTTTTTACAGCTGCTGTTAGGGGCGTCTGGCTTTTTTTTTTTATTCCCCCTGCCTCTAAACGCCCCTCCATATTAGCCTAGGTGTCCACACCTAGGCTATTAGCAGCGTTTAGTGGAAGGAGAGTTTAGAAACAGGAAAAAAAACACTGTCGGTGCGTCCAGGAGCAGCAGAGTTTGGGTTGAAAAAACGCTCGATGCTACTAAAAGCTGCTAAACGTACCTAAACGCTAGGCACGCTTGAGCATTAATTCATTTTGATGGCCAGAATAAATTAGGAAATTAACGAACGCCTAAGAGCATGATGTCTTTGAAAGCTCCTAAAAGCTTTAGACATTTTAAAGCTATATTAATTGTTTTTTGTTTTTTAGATAAAAAACATGTTATACTTACCTGCTTTGTGTAATGGTTTTGCACAGAGCAGCCCGGATTCTCCTCATCTTGGGTCCCACGCTGGCGCTCCTGGCTTCTCCCTCCTGCCAGGTGCCCACACAGCAAGCAGCTATCTCCTGTCTCCCTCCGTCCCCTGATTGGCTCACTGGCTGTGATTGGCAGCAGCGTGAGACAATGGCTCCCGCTGCTGCCAAGCCAATCAGGAGTGTGAGCCCCTGGAGAGGCAAGACTCTCCTTGACATCGCTGGATTGAGAGGGGGCTCAAGTAAGTATTGGGTGGGGGCTTTACAACCACTTTAAGGCTCCATGTACACCGGCTGCTCCCGGCAGGGCTTCTATTAGAAACCATGGGGCCCCATACAGACGACCTGACACAGAGCCCCATACAGCCAATGCTTCAGTTATGAATGACCACTGAGTGATCGGTACCAATCACTCATTGCTCGTTGTGTTTGATCGGGATAAGAAGGGGCTGATAAATATGACATATTTACTGGACCCTTCCCCACTCTCAATCTTGAAGGATTCTATTGCGTGCTGGTGGGTAGTAGAGGAGGGAAGCCGGCAACACTGGGGGGATGGAGCAGCAGGGGAAAACATACGGTGCACAGGGAGGGTAATTGGTGTGGCCAGGGGTGCAATTACTGGAACCAATCCTTTTATATTGCTGTATTGCTATTGCTAAAACCAACGGGAGGGAGAGGAGATGGAGCCAGCTTTCAGCTGCCGCAGAGAGATCCGTACAAAGGATTAGTTCCAGTAATCCCCCCCCCCCTTCACCGTACTGATTACCCTCTCTGCCCACATCCGATTCACCCTGCTGACTAGTGGTACCCCCCCCTATCTATGGCTCTGGCTCCCAGTATTTCCTAAACTTGAGTTTAGGAGCTTTTGGTGTTTTTTTAAAGAAAGCTCCTAAACTCAACTCCATAAATGCCTTTGTGTCAGTGTACACATAGGCTTTTTGCAGAGTTTAGGAGCTGCCGTGTTTAGGTGAGGTTAAACCTCCCTCTCCTGAAAGTGGGAGAATCGCACTCAGGATAGAAAAGTTTTGACTGCGGGCCGTGGCAAAATCGCAGTTTGCTTTTATGCCGCATTTTGTGTTTTACGGGCAGCCGTGGTCAGGAGCTGCCAGTGTACATGAAACCTTACAAGCGAACCCTCCCCCCCCTCCAGTGTCAAATTTGGCACCTTTCAGGGGGGATGGGGGTGCAGATACCTGTATAATACAGGTATTTGCACCCACTTTCGAGCATAGACTACGCCTCTCTCAACCCCCCCCCCCCCCCCTGCTGTTTACTGGGAAACACACGGGTCCCAGAGACATCAGGGACCATCCGGATTGCACAGCGTGACTCCCTCATGCGCAGTAGGGAACCGGGAAGTGAGGCCGCAAGGCTTCACTTCCTGATTCCCTTACCAAAGATGGCGGTGGCAGCACCCCGAGAGCTGAGCGACAGATCGGCTTCGGGTGTCGGCATCGCGGGCACCCTGGACAGGTAAGTGTCCATATTTTAAAAGTCAGCAGCTGCAGCATTTGTAGCTGCTGACTTTTAAAAAAAAAAAATTTGGCGGACTTCCGCTTTAAGGGTTAGTTCACCTTTACCAAAAAACTGCCTATGCAGGTAAGCCGTGCCTATAGAGAAAAACTAACTGCAGTTTTTTCTAAAATTGGAAAATGCCCTTGCTATAGGTGTAGGCCAGTGATGGCGGACCTTGGCACCCCAGATGTTTTGGAACTATATTCCCATGATGCTCAACTACACTGCAGCATACATGAGCATCATGTGAAATGTAGTTCCAAAACATCTGGGGTGCCAAGGTTCGCCATCACTGGTGTAGGCCATTTATGTACCTCCCAAACCCTGGCCAAAAAACTCCCACATGTAGCATCATCCTGCCTTGCCTTGTTGCTAAGACTGCTTACTCTTCCTTTTGCAAACTCTATTCTCTTTTCTGTTTTTAGGAAGTTTTGGAATTGGCCTTTTCTATACTGTACGACCCAGATGAGACTCTAAACTTTATTGCACCAAATAAATATGAGGTAATTTTGTCATTCTGCTGCATTTAATAAAATATGACGTCAAATGTCCTTTTCCTTTCCTGATAAAAAAATGGTGCTCCAGGCACTTTCCAGTGCTGATCACATACTGTAACTATAAGCCTAGGATCATTGCATGATGGATGAGGAAAACAGTTTGTTTGTGTACAGGGCATTCAGTGTCTTTTATGTGACCTATTGTACAGGAGATTTTTTTTTTTACTGTGCAACTATAAGTGCCGGTTCACACTACAGCGACTTGGGATCCGACTTGTCAGACCTCGAGTTGCCCCAAGTCACTGGACATAAGAAATTCCATTGAAGTGAATGAGAGCCGTCTTAATGTACACTACTGAAGTTGCTCCGACTTCAGAAAAGGTTCCTGTACTACTTCAAGGCGACTTCTAGGCAACTTGTACCTATAGATTTCAATGGAAGTTGCCTCCAAGTCAGATCTTCATCTATATTGAAGCGACTTTACAGGAAAAAGAAAATAATTTACCCAGGTACTTCCCACATTTACCCAGGAAACCCCCTCCCTCCCACAGAGCTGATTATTCTGTGATTGGCCAAAGTCGCCTGTCCTGAAGGCAGCTTTAAGTTGCGCAAAGTCGCGCTAAAGTCGCTTTGCAAATTAGCGCTGTAAGTCAGGTTGCTCCTGTGTGAACCGGTACTAGCAATGTGAACAGTACTTTTCCCTGAGCCACAATAACTTGAGTATTTCTGTCTTTTCTTTGCTGTAGTACTGCATCTGGATTGATGGTGTGAATGCTTTGTTGGGGAGGGAAATGAGCAGCGAGCTAACCCGCAGTGACATGGACACTCTGCTCAGCATGGAGATGAAGTTACGACTGCTGGACCTGGAAAACATTCCAATCCCTGAGGTGCCTCCTCCCATCCCCAAAGAGCCCAGCAGTTATGATTTTGTCTACCACTATGGCTGATCTGGAGACCTACATGGAGGACATGCACACCCACTAACATGGGAAAAGACCTCTCATTAATCAGCTGTGTAATGGACCAAGGTCTGTCCTGAAATGGGGAGGGGCTTGTGTAACCCAGAAGATCGCCCCCCACACATCCATTGGCTGTCTTCAGCAGAGCTGCTGTGGATGACCCCTGCAGTAGCTCTTTAGTACAAGAGCAGCAAGGGCTTCTGGGTTTCAGTTCTTGCCTGCTAGGCACCCTCTTCCTCCCGGTTCATTTTAAAGGTTTACCTTTTCAATAGGTACTGCATAGGTACAGGAGGAGGCTGCATATACTATTGTCGATGGCCCTGTAGGGTTTAAATCAGTAAATCTATTTTTGCCTTAATGTTTAGAATGCTTTTCCAATCAGAGTGCTGCACGCCACCATCCACTCAAAACATAGAGTGCAGCTCTTCATTCCAACAGTGTGTACGGTGCTCTGCTCAAAAGCACAATGAATTTTCTTGTTTCTTGTTACCAGAGAGGTATTTTTGTCTAGGTACAAAAAAAATATGTAATGTCTCACTATCGTATCTAAAAACAGTTTACAGTATAGGGATTGTTGGAGAGAAGAAGAATATATATACACAGCAATCTCTGTGATACGGTACAACTCTTGCCCTTTGTAAATGATGATTAGGAAGGGGCATATGAATGTAAAAGAGATGAGGTACATGAGGCTGACATCCAAAATAATATGTAATATTACTAATAAATAACAAGCTGCTGGTGTATCTCCATGTGTTTGTATTTTGTAACTTAGAACCTCTGTTAAAGTGTTACTAAACCTATGACCCTGCATTCACTATATCTGGTCTTCCACAGTACACAGAACCTGCAAATGGAATTATTATAGTAAATAAAAACTGCTAAATACCTTTTCTCATAAACAGTATATAGCAGACTTTGTTTAAAGCTTGTAGGGGAGTTTTCATTCTACTCTGACTGTCCTATGAGACTGCATGACCCCTGACCCTCTGTCTAGACAGTGCTAATAGGCCCTGGGCTGATCACATGCATCCTCCCAAGAAAAAAAACTCTATAGCAATACACACCAAACTGAGCATGTGCAGAGTGACTCCAAAGCCTCTGTGCTATCAGGAGATGGATTGGACAGTGGAAGAAGGGGAGGATCAGAGAAGATAGGATCAAACTGCCTTTATACACAATACAGATGATTAACCCCTTAGCTTCCACGGTTAGCATAACAAGCATGCCTTACTGCATATACAGACTGTATATGAATGTTGTGGGCTAAGTAACAATTTAAAATAATTTATCCATTGAGGGACACAGGAAGTCTTTAAACGTAGAGTTATGCTGCTGCAACAGGAGGATTGGACACTGGCAAACAAAAAAAAAAAAAAATGTAGGCCAGTCCAAGAAACCCCTTCTCCTATCAGCATGCCTCAGTTTTTTTGCTAGACTCCTTTTCTTCAGCTATGCAGTTGTAAAGACTAACCTGTGTTTTTCTTTTTTTTAATTTTTTATTTTTTTTCTTGTCTACTACAATGTTGGAAGTTCCCCCTCCAATCGGCAGCGATCTGGTACATTCGTCCTCTGTCTTGATTTCAGACTGCATCCAAGGGCAGCTAGAGTGGATATTGCAGGGATAGCTTGGAAGCAACCTTTGGGCACTGGGTTCCTTTGGGCTTGAAAGACTGTTGTGGTAAAAGTTGCTGCAGAGGACTTTGCAGGTCAAAAGTCACCAGCATTGCTTTCTGTGTGAGTTGGCTAGCTAGGTGCCATTATTGCTCATTTCCCACTGGCTCTGCTTTTCAAGGAGTTAATGTTGGTAGTGTTGCTTGCGCTCTGCGCTTTCTTTCCTGTCACACAGCGCTGAGGAAGCATCTCCCTGCTTCTGCTCCTGTTGCAAACATGGAACTTCAGTCAGTTCCTGCTGCCCACCTTCAGTGATTTTGGTCACTCCCAGCCATCTGAGCCTCATTGACCTTCACCTTCTACCAGCTATGAAGAGTTCCAGAGGCCTTGTCTTTTACCCATAACATGTACATTGCTTTACGGTACTGCAGCCACAATATGTCAAATTCTACAGATGTTGGGGCAAAACTCTGTGCCCCCAGCCCTTCTGATCAGATAAGGAACTGTTTGCAGTGCACCCACTCTGCTGTAGAGTCTCTCCTGTATATGGGGTCCAGTTTGGCTCCGTTGGGTGTGGCTGGGTCCTCTGCCCTTATGGCTGGGGAGTAACTGTGGTCATGCAAGACTCTGACCTGAATTACCCTATTATTTGCTGACTCTAAGTGCAGAGGTCATAAGCACACTCCTGTGCTTCGTTCTGCAGATTCTGTATCTGATTTAACTGCAGCCTTAGTGGTTTCTGAGCCATTAGCTGCAGAGACTCTGAACCTAAACCGCTGAAATCTCTGTCAGATGAGCTTATTCCTGAAGAATCACAGCGTATACCACTTTGAAACTAGAAGTTCAGCTTGTTGGTTCTGCCAGTGCTGTTTCTAACTTTCAGTCATAAAGGGCCGCAAAGGCAGCAAAGACCTTCCCTTTGCTTGCCGTTTTCCAACTGTTTTTATATGAAGATTGGCAGCGTTCTTGGAAGCTGTTTTTCCCCATAAGCACCTACTGGCCTTGTATCTGTTTTAAATGCATTTAATTGATAAGTGGTCCATTCCATCTGTGGGAAGTAAGCCATATCCCTATTCTGGTGCAGTATGCATGTTAAGGACCCTATTGATAAACGAGTGGTTGGAGGTCCTTTCCTGGACTCTGTTCTTGCTGTAATCATTTAAAAAGGGATCTACCCACCGCTGTCGTTGACCCCTCTGCTTCTAGAATGTGTGGAGTAGGTAGCTTTGGTTTTGAATTTCAGCTGGGATAGCTTACTGTAAGCCTTATGCCATGTACACACGATCGGAATTCTCATCGGAAAAAGCTCTGATGGTTTTCCCGACGGAATTCCACTCAAACTGTCTTGCCTACACACGGTCACACCAAATTCTGACCCTCAAGAACTCGGTGACGTACAACACTATGACGAGCCGAGAAAAAATTAAGTTCAATGCTTCCGAGCATGCGTAGGAATTTTGCGCGTCGGAATTGCTACAGACGATCGGAATTTCCGATAGAAACCTTTTCCGTCTGAAAAATTGAGAACATGCTCTCAAATTTTTGCTGACGGGAATTCGGCCAGCAAAATTCCGATGGAGCCTACACACGGTCGCATTTTCTGATGAAAAGCTCTCATCTGTCTTTTGCTGGCCGAAATTCCGATCGTGTGTACGCGGCATTACACCTTGTTTATTGCATGAGTCTCCTGTATGCGTAGGAGGTGCTGGACTACGGAACTGGCTTGTGAGAAGTGTTTAGTCTGTATGCACTTTGAGGGAAAATGCCTATTTTAATCCTCCATAGATGTTTTCCTTAATGATATTACTAGTGGTAAGAGCATTAATTTTCCCCCAGCAGAAGATGCCTAATGAGCAGACTGCTAAATCGTCTGTCCCTTCTGATTCTCGATTCCCTCAACTTCGTCATCATGTCTCCAGAACCAGGCTGCTCAAGCCACGGCTGGCCTGGTCTTTGGCATCAGTTGAATTGGCCAGTCCAAAAACAAAGTCGATTTGCTTCACAATCACAGAATGTTGTGTTGCATATCTGTTGAAGGTCAGGTTCTGAGGGCATACTTTACTTGGTATAAGTCTTGAGGATCAATCTGACAAATTCTCTCCTTCCCGTAACTGGTGTGAGCCAGCATTTGGTTTCCAGCATTATCAAGGATAAGGTTTCAGCCCTTTCTGTACTGTTTCAGAGACCATTGCCCTCTAACTTTTTGATTAAAACCTTTAAAAATGGGGTCCTCTATGTAGCTTCCCCATTTTTTACCCTGCAACTCCCCAGGATCCAAAACTGGTTCCCTCTGCCCTTGAACCCATTAGAGACTTTACTGTCACCCATAAGGTGTTGTTTCTTTTAGCCTATAAGTGTCTAAACTGGTCGACTTATCCCGCAAAGGAACTCTTCTGGTTTTGTATATGGCAAGGTGGGGTTAAGGCCCAGAAATTCCATTTTACCTAGGTAGTTTCTGCCTTTTAATTTCAGCCAAGACATTGTACTTCTGTCCCTCTCCCCACTTTCAGTTCAAATTTTTCTCTTTTGCCTGAATGTGGTTTGAGTGGTGAAAGTCTATCTCTCAGCCACTTTCAAAAAGGCTGGTTCCCTATTTGTTATCCTGGCTGGATCCTGAAAGGGTACACAGGCTTCTCGCTACACCATTTCTAGGTGGCTTAGGCAGACCATCATCCAACGGTCTCAAGGATTGGGTTCCACACTTTCCTGTCAAGGTGTACCATACTAGATCTGTGAGAGCTTCTTGGAGTTTTCGGCATCAAGCAGCTCTATTTTCAGATTTGCAAGGCTGCCATCCGGCCTTCTGTTCACAAGTCCCTTAAATTATACCAGGTGGATGTTTTGGCCTCACCTGATGCCAACTTTGGGGGAAAGTCCTTCAGGCAGTTCTTTGAACTGCAGGTAGTCCTCATTTTGCTTTTATTTTGCTGTTTATTTTTTTTTTTTTTGGGGGGGGGGGGGGTCTGTTAGCAATTGCTCTGTTGCCCACTCCTCAATTGGACTGCTCTTTGATGTGCTCAAGGCTTAGGACTACCTGTGTCTCTCAACAGTTTAGAAACAGAAACACAAATCTTGAGTTCATTGAGAGGTTACATGTCCCACATCTGTTTGTGATCATGCTGTTGGTACTGTTTTGCTACAAAACTGAGGCACGCTGGTAGTAAGGTGGGTCATCCCGGACTGGCCTACTGTTTTATTTTGCCAGTGTCCATTCCTTCTGTAGGGGGCAGTATAGCCCACGGGTAAAATACTTCCTGTGCCTAAAAATGATTTTCAATAAAATGATTTTACAGTGAATACAACAATCATATTTTATAGATTAGTTCAAGATGGACTCCAGGTAAACAGGTAATTTATTCTGGTGACCTGTCATAACTGCCAAAATATGTGTAATTTGGTGCAATCCAGGCACTCCTGCCAAACAGCATTACCAGGACATGGCCCACTGCAGATAACCAGTACAGCTTGGTCACAAGCCTGTCCCTAGCTTCCTTATTGGAAAATAGAGAATATTAGAGGCTGCAGATGAGCACTAAACATGCTGAAATGATGGGCATATTAGAGGCTGCAATGATGGGCACTGATCAGGCTGCATTTATGGGCACTTGTGAGGCTGCAGATGGACACTGATAAGGCTGCATTGATGGGCACTGGCCCTGATTTTAGTTCAGATAAATGTGACATACAGGATATCACAATTTCATTATTACACCTTCAGGCATATGTGGTACTCAAAAGTTTTGTATACTGGTTTATTGTGTTTCTGTGACTATAGACCTAACAGGAGGATCTCATGTTACACACACGCAGGGGATAGACACATCACCCCTTCTTTCTTCTACTGAGACTGTGCTATCTACAGCCAGCAGGAGAAATCACCATTGGCAGAGGTGGTCCTGGGATTTCCCATTCGATAGCCCAGCATGCTTTAACCACTTGCCAAATAGCTCACGCACATTTATGTAGGCAAGTTGGCTCGTTCCTGGAAATCAACGCATGGGTACGTAGGCTCCTTTAAGAGCCATATTAGGCGTGTGTATGCCCGCCGTAAACACACAAATCCCTGTTCTGACAGGGGAGGAGAGATGGATCTGCTGTTCCTAGTAATTAGGAACATCTATATGTCTCCTCCCCCAGTCAGTCTCCTCCCCCCACAGAAACACTCATGAGGGAACACATTTAACCCGTTAATCACCCCCTAGTTATAAACCCTTCCCTGCCAGTGACATTTATACAGTAATCAGTGGCTATTTTTAGCTCTGATCGCTGTATAAACGTCAACGGTCCCCAAAAAGTTTTAAAAGTGTCCGATCTGTCCACCACAATGTCGCAGTCCCACTAAAAATCGCTGATCACCGCCATTACTGGTAAAAAAAAAAAAAAATAATAATACAAAAAATGAATCTATCCCCTATTTAGTAGACGCTACAGCTTTTGTGCAAACCAATCAATATACGCTTATTGCGTTTTTTTTTTTTTACCAAAAATATGTAGAAGAATATATATCGGCATAAACTGATGAAGAAATTTAGTTTTTTTTTATAATTTTTGGGGATCTTTATTATAGCAAAAAGTCAAAAATATTGTTTTTTTTAAAAAAAAATTATTGGCTGTCTTTTTTTGTTTATAGCGCAAAAAATAAAAACCGCAGTGGTGATCAAATACCACCAAAAGAAAGCTCTATTTGTGGGAAAATAAGGACATCAATTTTATTTGGGTACAGCGATTGCACGACCGTGCAATCGCCAGTTAAAGAGACGCAGTGCCGTATCGCAAAAAATGGCCTGGTCATTAACCACTTCAGCCCCGGACCAATTGGCAGCCAAAGGACCAGGCCCCTTTTTGCGATTCGGCACTGCGTCGTTTTAACTGACAATTGCGCGGTCGTGCGACGTGGTTCCCAAACAAAATTGGCGTCCTTTTTTTCCCACAAATAGAGCTTTCTTTTGGTGGTATTTGATCGCCCCTGCGGTTTTTATTTTTTGCGCTATAAACAAAAATAGAGCGACAATTTTGAAAAAAATGCAATATTTTTTACTTTTTGCTATAATAAATATCCCCAAAAAATATATAAAAAAACATTTTTTTTCCTCAGTTTCGGCCTATACGTATTCTTCTACATATTTTTGGTAAAAACAAAAAAAATCGCAATTAGCGATTATTGATTGGTTTGCGCAAAAGTTATAGCGTTTACAAAATAGGGGATAGTTTTATAGCATTTTTATAAATATTTTTTTTTTTTTTACTAGTAATGGCGGCGATCAGCGATTTTTATTGTGACTGCGACATTATGGCGGACACATCGGACATTTTTGACACATTTTTGGGACATTTGTCATTTATATAGAATTCAGTGCTATTTAAATAGCACTGATTCCTATGTAAATGACAGTTGTAGTGAAGGGGTTAACCACTAGGGGGCGGGGATGAGTCAGTGTGACGTGTTGTGTTTATTTTACTGTAGGGGGCGTGGCTGTACGTGTGACGTCATTGATCGGCGTTCCCGATGACAGGGAACCGCCGATCACTGACAGTCAGTGTAGGAAGCGCGGGGAGAGGTTTGTTTACACAAACCTCTCCCCGTTCTTCAGCTCCGTAACCCGATCGCCGGACACCAGCGGCGATCGGGTCCGCTGATCTTGCGGCCAGGGTCACGGAGCTCCCGACCGGGTCGCGAGCGCGCCGCTAGCGGCGCGCGCGCGCGACCCACAGGCAGGCACATGCACGATCACGTACAGGTACGTGATTCTGCCTGCCCATGCCATTTTGCCGACGTATATCGGCGTTAGGCGGTCGGAAAGCGGTTAAGGGGGAAAAATCTTCCGGGGGTGAAGTGGTTATATACAGTAAAGCATGGAAGCCCCCTATGTCCTTAAATGTTTATTTATGAAACAAAGACTTCATACAAAATTATAACAATGATATTAAATTGTTTATATATATATCTAAACCCTAAAATATAGATATAGATGGCTACACAGATTACACTCTGGTTATACAATCTACAGAATTTAGACAGGACTGTGAAAAAATATTGTGCCATCAAAATGTAAGACACAGTCAATGAATTTACCATAACTGGCCCCTTGTCGTAGCTGTGATGGGTCCCACTTGACTTTATGCTGATCAGCAGTGTCAGTTAAAGGTTAGGCCTTCCTAATAAAACATGGGAATTATGGTGGGAGAGAGGCGGTGTTCTAAAATATGAGCCCTTTTTCACACATATGCAATTCTGGATGTTTTTTAAATGCACAGGTTCGGATGACAGGCTAGATATTCAGTTTTCCCATTGAGGTGGTTGTAAGGGCTTACCTAGGTTGGAGTCCATGGCGCAGAGATGTACGCTCACCCTTGCAAATAAACACAGTCCAAGGTAACAAAGAGATAAGCTACCTGGGCTGTGAATCTGTGCACGGGGGCTTGACAGGAATAGCCAAGGGATGGTCAAGGTAAAGCCGCAGTCAGGGATTCCAGAAGTCAGGATAACGATAAACAAAGCCAGGGTCTGAAGCCGGGGTCAGTCTTGGAACACTGGATCTCTGCAACAGGAGCACAAGAACACTTGGCACACATGACAAAATGAACTGCCAAAGCCCTCAGAGTGAGACAGGGTTTTATACCCAGCTAATTAGGTAACCTGCCTCAGCTGATCCAGGTACAAACAGTATCGCCCACAGTACTTTATGCTAAACTAGGCATCGCTGGAAATCAGGCTGAATAGAACTGAGGTGTGGCTCAGAGGTAAGGAAACAGGACCAAGCGCAGACAGACATGAGTTCAATACCACCCAGAGCCGCCTGGGGCGCAACCATGCCTGGCCGTCTGCAAGGCACGGTAGGGACCGTGACAGTGGTTCACACAGATGTGGTTCACATGCATTGCATTTTAAGTGCGATTATGAAAAGGGTCCTGAGATGAAGTCGGATGTGGCGAAACGCGTCAGTGTGATTACACGGTAACCATGTGTATTGAAACTGGGATGGTGTTCTGATGTCTAGCGAATGAAACAGTGGTGAGATCGCAGCCTAAAGCCGCTCGGCATGTCTAGTACCATGTTACAAAAAAGGCTGGTTTTAACTGTATTTGATGTACGTGCAATACTTATTTTAAATGGATCAATACCTTAAATGATTTTACACTATTGGAGGCTCCATTTCTCCTTCTATTTTCTACATGTGGAGTCAAATCCTGGCATGAGAACGGAGTGTAGCGTTTTACAGCAGCTGTTCCATATAATCTTTAAGCTTGTTTGCCAAACACGAGAGTGAATGGCAACATCATCTGGTGAGCTTGTTTCCTAATGGGAGTTGATCTCCCATTTATCACTTTGGTGGAGGAATTGGTGTCATCATCATTACATATATTGCTTTTGCACTATTCAATCAGGACAGTTTTTTTGGTGTGGATTTATAAGACTATTTCACTTTTTGTTTTATGTATATATTTATTCATAATATTTATATACATATTCATATATATTTTTCATCATTAAGGACATTTTTTTGCTTTTTTCCTGGACACATTTAAGAGCGCTACTGTGAATTATATTATATATACACAGTTATATATTTATGTTTTTCATCTTTTGTTAAGTTATAGAGTATAGTGGCATGCAGAGAGAAGTGTTCACATAGCATTCACATTGACAGTTTTTTTACATTGAAGTGAATGGAATGTGTTTTTTGATTGAAGTCAATGGGAGTCGATTTTACATTGGAGTCAATGGGAGTCAATTTTGCATTGAAATTAATTAGGTGGGGATTTTGCCTTGAATTCAAAGGGAGGCAGTTGTGGAGAGAGAGAAAGATGGAAAAATCACACCTATACTGAAATCGCACAGAAACCGGAATGCTATTCACAAAGAAATGTATGTCTAAATCGTATTGCGATTTCGGCATGCATAGGTGTAAACCCAGGCTTAAGACTTCACTGTCCTTCAGAAGAAAACAGGTTCTTTAGCATTTTGATATGATGCCGCATGAGTGTTAGATCACATTATATCAGCAGATAATTTGACTTCCTCTTTAACCACTGTAGACTTCAGGGATCCAGTGCACTGCTTTTGCAGCTTTGGATTACTTAATTAATATATCACATATTTTTTCCAGCTGAGAGGTACATGGAAAGCCCATACTAATGCTTTGCTGTTTTTTTTTTGTAAGTACAACCTTGGCATAAAAAGCTGATATTGCACCCTGTAGCAGAAATTACTTATTGGCAATTTGTATATGTATATTTGTGTATATATATATATATATATATATATATATATTTGTGTGTGTATGTATATGTGTGTATATATATATATATATATATATATATATATATATATATATATATATATATGCCCACCATGCAAATTTCTTTCTGATGATGTTTGTGGATTTTCTTGCATGAACTGCCCGTTTCAAGATCCTGATATAGAATGTAAATTAGATTTGGGCTTTGACTAGGGCTAGAGTGCTTCAAGTCATTATTGTATTTAAAACCAAATTTTTGGTTCAATTCCAAATTTCGAATAGATGACCACACATTCTCAACAACCACGCTTGGATATGATGCAGAATATGTATAGTTGACTTCAAACTGCTCATACCATGAAGTAGCAAACCAACCCAAAACCTTAAAATTTCCACCATACATTACAGTTGTTTGGTTCTTCTGAAATACTATATTCCATTTGTGGCATTTATTCCATTTATGGCAAACATGTCTACTGTGACCAAACAACTCAATTTTTTTTTTTATCCAACAAAAAAGTTTTATTAAAACTTATTATTATTACAAGCCCCAGTGTATCCAACCATGGAGCCCACAATCTCTCGTATTTTTTTGTGCTTCCCCTATGTTGGTGTATAAGTTTCTCCATACGTAATAGTTCCCCAATATTATGAATCCATTCCCTTGTCGATGGGGGATCTTCCGACTTTCAGTGCACCATAATCCGTTTCCTGGCCTGGAAAAGTACTGAATGGCCTCTCTATTATACCCCTCCCATTCATATTCTTCCAGTACACCCAGTAGGCATGCTCTTGGGTCCAGAGGTAAAGATACTTTAAATACAGAATTACCAGTATTCACCACTCCGGCCCAATACGTGTGCAGTTTGGGGCATCACCATAGAAGGTCACCATGATCACGTTTACATTGTGTGCATGTGGCCTCATCCTGCAAGTTCATCAGCTGCAGTCTGTGTGGTGTGTAGTACACCCTCATGATATACAGCTGAGTAAGGCATTGTGCTGCATTCAATGAACAGATGCTCACCGCCTGAAATATCTCCTCCCATTGCTCTCCATCCATCTGGCCTACATCTCTCTCCCACCTCTCCCTATCTTTCAGGGGATGCTGCCTCAAGTGTGATTGTAAAAGTATGGCATAACATTAGGAAATAAAACCCTTAGATGAGACAACGTCCCTGATGAGGCTAAACACTGGGGTCAGTAAATGATGCCACTCTGAGGATCTACCCTGTACCTTAACTGCATGCTGGAGCTGTAAGTAGTAAAAGTGCATTGAAGCCGGAAGCTTATATTCTGCCTGTAATGCTATGAAAACCTTGAGCACTCCATTTCGAAATATGTGCTTAAAGTGTGTGACCCCAGCCTGCCGTTTGGCCAATTCAGTGTAGGTATTGTTAAACCAAATAGGGCTATAGTCAGTGTATCCATTAGCCTACTGGATGTATTTGCACTTGTTCCACACCTTTTGAATGAGACTGTATGTTGGGTACTTTTTATGCGGCTTTGCTTCCAGTGCCATCGGAATGGGACCACTGCCTATGGTATAGAGCATGATTGCTTGGGAGGAACCAACCGGCTTGTGTGTGGGCCCCCCTTCAGCTCTGAATATACCAATAAAGTGTTGCAACTGTGCAGCTAAGCAATATAGCCACGGGTTGGCAGATATTCTAGCTTGATCCTAGGTGGTCTATCCTTCCAGATCAAAGTACGGAAGATAGAGTTCACTATTCTAAAGATTTTTAAAGGGACGACCACTGGGGCATTGTGAAGACAGTAAAGCAGTTGTGGCATGAGAATCATTTTTATCAAGTTTATCTTGCCTGCCACCGATAGGCGGAGTTTGTACCCTTTCCCTAAACCTTTGAAGTAAAGCTGAAATGTTTAGATGACTAAAATCCCGTGGGTTTGAGGTTATCTGGATCCCCAAGTACTTGAAGGACGTAGTAATGGGTACTGGACATGAAGAGGCCACTGATTGTTTAGGCGGACCTGAACGGACACTCCATAGACCTCTATGGAGAGTCGGATGTCATAAATTGTTTATAAATTTCCATAGGGATCCCATCCTCTCCCGGCGCCTTGCAGTTGGGAAAATAACCAACTGCTTCCTGAAGTTCCTCTATGGTAAGTGGGGCTTCCAACCCCTCCGTCTGGCCTGCTGTCAGTTTAGGGAATGCCATGTGTTGAAGGTATTTGTCTAAGTCTTCCTGCACATAAGCATTGCCAGCACAGTACAAGGACTCTTGACAATCTCGCCAATTCCTGCATGATTAATTCAGGTGAACTGACTAGGGGCCCAGCCCAGGACTTTATTGCTCCTATGTCTGGGGACCTTTGGTGTGAGTTTGCTATTCTTGCCAACATTCGTCCAGTTTTTTTCCCCTTCCTCAAAAAATGCCTGTTTAATAAAAAAACCTCCTCTTCTCTACCGAGGAGGAGAGCACATGCTCATAGGCAAATTGGCCACACCTCCTTAGCCGATTTGGAAGGGATCCACTATGTACCGTTGTTCCAGTGCTTGCACTTTAGATTCCACCTCATCCTTAAGGGCTGATGAGATTTGACCCTGTTTATTTCTGCTATTAACAAGCCCCTCAAGAAGGCCTTAAAAGCCTCCCAGTGCTGTAGACAAGAAGCCTCTGGATCCTGAAATGTGAAGAACTCTTGCATGCTGCCCTCTATTTTATAGTGAGTTTGGAACAGTTTCAGCCAAGATGCATTAAATTTCCATGGGGCTTTAGGTCGTGAAATGTGTGCTACCACATGGAGAATGGTAAGACGCACTGCACTGCAGGGTCTATACTCCAAATTCGATACAAACGGGAGCATGCTCAAGTTACCAACCCCCAGGTCAATTCTGGACAGGCTACCATGAGACTTAGAAAAACAGGTAAATTACTTGACACTAGGGTTACGATGGTGCCAGATATCCACCCAGCCCACCTTTTGCAACAACCCCCGCCAAGGGGGTACCCCTGGGGAGAGCAGAGATGCTAGGGGCTGGGTGTCTATCCAAGACAGGATCTAGACAGCAATTAAAATTTTCAACCACAAGTAGTGGGACATCCGGCCTGCCATCCACGTAGGAAAGTAAGATCCGAAGCAGCACTGCCGTAAATGGAGGAGGGATGTATACACAAGCTAATATACAGGTTAGTGCACCTAAACGACAGTGAATAAACGCAAAACGCCCTTCCGGGTCAACTTTACTGTGGGGCTCCTAGGACCCATGAATCTGAACACTCACACCCCTTGAATAGGAGGTGTGAGTTGAGTGATATGCCCTTCCCACCCAGTTGTATTGTAGACATCTCACTGTCTCCTCAGTCATGTGGGTTTCCTGAAGGCAAAACCCCCCTGTTAAATTTTTTGAGGCACAGAAATATCATGGTTCTTTTAGGAGGAGTGAACCCCTCTCACATTCCAGGACACTACAGGAATCCCCTCCATTCAGTAGGGTGAGTCAGTGTTACCTGGATAGGCAATGCCCTGAGTACAACTTGTATCTTCTATATTGGCCAACCAAATCTTCATCTGTGTCAAAAGCGCTGGGAGAACTCCAGTTAAAGAAAAAATAACGTTTTTCAAGAACTGCAAACCAAACTAGCCATTGTTTGTCTTGCTCCACCAACAGGGCAGAGTGGGACATTGCAACTTCAGTCAAGCGCTTAGGCGCGAACAATGTCAAAGATTGTAAATCCACAATACGATTTTTATAGCTCTCATCTTGATCTGCTGAAATATGATGTCCCCCAGCCAGAGGTCATCTGTAGAACAAGTGTAAAGAATTCCCTCACCATTATATTAAGCACTGAAGATGGGTTATAACTTCGGTTTCATAACAGAGCCAGAGATCAGGCGTCAATCCTCCTCCCCTTCTTGCCCCCGCTGTTTCAGTGCCTGCTCATTGCGGTCCAGCCAGTTGGAGACATCTTTGGCCGATCAAAAAATTGCGCCTGGCCTCTCACGATAACCCGGAGTTTGGCAGGATATAACATAGAAGTGATTTTAAATGAATAAAACAGCAGCGCTAATAATCACAGTGTTGTGAATAAACTAAATAATCAACCTGTGAAAACAGTGCTTGAAAATAACCTAAATGAATCACCTAAAAACACAATATTGGGAAAAAGGGAATAATGTGATTAACAATAATCAATAAAAAGTGTCCATAATATGAAGGAACAAATCCAAACTAAAGTCCATGAACTGTTTGTGTATCAGAGTGAAAAAGTTTTGAAGCAAACAAAATCTTGAAGTGACTTGCACAAAACTCTTGAAGTGACTTTGAAACAAAAATCTTCCACCACACCACCTGTGTTCAGTGCTACCGCACCCTTAACCTTCTAGGCGGTAATCCCGAGTCTGGCTCAGGTTCAGTTTTTTCTGCTGGGAGCGGTAAGCCCGAGCCAGACTCGGGCTTGCGTGCAGAATGCAGGGGGGAAGTTACTTACCTTTTCCCCTGGATCCTGCGATGTCTCCCCGCTGTGTGAGCGAGCCGTCCGCTCGCTCGATTCACACAGTGCCGAGTGCCGCCGATCTCCGTTCCCTGCGACGTTACGACGCACGGGAGCGGAGATCGGCGCCAAATTTAAAAAAGTTAAAAAACAACACACATACAGTACTGTAATCTGTAAGATTACAGTACTGTATACAAAAAATACACACCCCCTTTGTCCCTAGTGGTCTGCCCAGTGCCCTGCATGTCATTTTATATAATAAAACATTTTTTTTCTGCCTGGAAACTGGAGATTGTCCATAGCAACCAAAAAGTGTCCCTTTATGTCAAAAGTGGTTTTAGACCAGCTATAAAACACTGATAATAAATTAGAATCACAATTTATCATCAAACAATAAATTTAATGACAGCGACTATTCTGCAACTGAGCAAATTTCAGTGTTTTTGATTTGATTACATTATTGAATCATTTTTTTATATATATTTTTATTATATTATAATTTATTATTTTGTGTTTCAAACTTTATCATACCCGGGATGTCTACCAGACTCTGGTTCGGACAGATTTAAGTGAGTTATTCATAAGAATTGCATGCCTACAATATAAAAACGCCAAATTTCCATGCAAAATAATTGTACCGCTTTCAGCACAAAATTCCAGCCAGAATCATACCAGCAGGGAGGTTAAGAAACGCACTCACCAGAAGCATATGCCTTGCACTCTCATGCTCGGCCAACTTGCTTAATAGCCCCACACGGGTATCAGCTGGATCCAAAAAGGGTGTTAGAGACTTGTACTCCACATGGAAAGAAAAGATGCTTGCAATAGTGACATAACGTAAAACCATTTATTAAAAACAGCACATAAAACCTTCAACTATTCATGTAAAATCAAGGCACTTTTCAAAAAGAAGTGGGGAACCTGCAGTGGTGACCAGATGTATTACGGTCTCGGCGGACCCGGAGTAAATACCATTGTGTCTCACCCTCCACACTGCTTTCTCTTTTTATCACTTCACTCCAAACGGCACAGCACACCCTGTAGCTGGAACGTAAAGTGTCAAATGCTCCTCACAGTTGCCATGTAACCATGCCCACGGCCGAAAATGAGAGTGCAAGGCATATGCTTCTGGTGAGTGCGTTTCTTAAGTAGTACTGAACACAGGTGGTGTGGTGGAAGAGTTTTGTTCAAGTCACTTCAAGATTTTGTTTGCGTCAAGACTTTTTCACTCTGATACACAATCACTTTAATTAACAGTTCATGGACTTTAGTTTGGATTTGTTCCTTCATATTATGGACACTTTTATTGATTATTGTTAATCACATTATTCACTTTTTCCCAATATTGTGTTTTTAGGTGATTCATTTAGGTTATTTTCAAGCACTGTTTTCACAGGTTGATTTAGTTTATTCACAACACTGTGATTATTAGCGCTGCTGTTTTATTCATTTAAAATCACTTCTATATTATATTTCATTTAAGTAGCTGCTTAGAATATTACACTTAGGTGGTTTAGTTTAGTTTGTTTGTGCGCAGTGGTGGTGTGAAAAAGTAAGAGGGTGTGCACATTTATCATACCAGTTTTTTTATTTTAGGATATAACATAGCATAAGATATTTGTAGAAGCCAAAGTCAGCGTTTCACATCAAAAAATGTATCCCTGTGCCTCTGAACCTCCGCCGAGAAATCAGGATAAAAGGACACCCTGGTGCCATTATGCTGTATGTTCATTCCCTTGCCTGTTGCAGCATAGTTTCTCTGTCATGGTAATGAAGCAATTTCACCAACATGGGTCTAGGTGGACCCCCAGGTTGGGGTATACGAGAGCGCGTTCCACCGCAAAAAGGGGAGAGAAAACATTCTGGCCAAATATATCAAGCAACCAACTTTCCACAAATGCTGTAGGGTCTCTGCCCTCCACACTTTCATGGAGGCCTACTATGCGAATGTTATTGCGTCTGAGACGATTCTCCAAATCTTTTGCTCTATCATTTGCTTCCTTCACCATTTGGTATGCTGAGTTGGTATCCCTTGCTATGGGGGATAATTGATTCTCAATTTCACTGACACTACTTTCCACGGCCGTGGTGCGCTCCCAGATTTTTTTGTAAGTCCTGTCACAGCAGCGACACTTCCCACATGCCCCCAAAATGCTCCTTCATGGTGTTTACAGAGGCATTACATATGTTCACTGCCCTGAGGATGTCTGTCATAGTGTGCTGATCTGGGTCATTTGTGTCTGGGTCATTTTGTCCGAGGCTATAGTATCAGCCTGAGCTGTCTCTTCATCCCCACTGAGTGCAGCTAAGATGGCCGCCTGTGCATGTTTCCCAGAGAGGCTAGGCTCTGTGAGCAGTAAATCCATTTATCTTCTGGGTGTAATACACCATGTTTCTGCAGACCTCCTTACCCTGTATCTTCAGCGGCCTTTGTAATTTGGGTCCCAGGTCCTTCATTCTGTCAGTGCCTCGTGGAGTCCCCTTCAGTGTGATCGCGGCGGCGCCATCTTGGATTTTGGGACCCACTGCTTCAAACTGTCCTTTTTGGGTCATTCCATGGTGGCGTATTGTTACCAATGGTTTGTTCGGTGACTGTGGTCCCAAATGCCTTGAGATCATTCACAAGCTCCTCCCGTGTATTTCTGGGTTGATCCCACACTTTTCTCATGATCATCCTTACCCCATGAGGTGACATCTTGCATGGAACACCAGACTGAGGGCGATTCATGGTTTGTTTGTATTTCATCCATTTGCAAATAATTACTCCAACGGTTGTCTCCATTCCAGCCTTATGTGGGTCTACAATCTTGTCCCTGACATCCTTTGACAGCTCTTTGGTCTTGCCCATGATGGTAAGGTTTGAATGGAAGAATGAGATTCTGTGAACTGGTGTCTTTTATACGCATAACGAGTTGTCGTTAGGAGCACCTTCTTAAATTGACTAATCTGTGTAGCACATGAGCACATCCTCTTTGCCTTTTCCAAAAGTAATACAGCAGGTGCCCTACTGTTATAGGTTTTAACGTATATGTGAATCCTCGCCTTGTAAAACAATCCATTTTGTTTAAAATAGAAATGAAAGACAAAACATTTGTGAATACATATAAAAAAAAAAAAAAAAGTTTAAACAGCTTTTTTTTAAATGATTACATACCCTCTGTTCTCAGAGAACTAGGGGAGGAGAAACAGCAGAACACTGGTCTTCCCAGTACAACCAAAAATGAAGTGTGTAACCTTCATACGTGTCTTCTCGTTTGCTCTGACATGCACTGTGAGCTGTAAGGTCTTATATAGACAGGTGTGTGGCTTTCCTAATCAAGTCCAAACAGTATAATCAAACACAGCTGGACTCAACTGAAGGCGTAGAATAATCTCAAGGATGATCAGAAGAAATGGACAGCACCTGAGTTAAATATATGAGTGTCACAGCAAAGGGTCTAAATACTTAGGACCATGTGATATTTCAGTTTTTCTTTTTTAACCTCTTCGCGCCCGCGCTATAGCCGAAAGACGGCTGCAGCGTGGACGCTCTCTGGTGGGAGGACGTCCCTGGATGTCCTCTTGTTTACTTCCCTAATGCGCGCTCCTGAGAGCGCGCATCGGGGAAGTTCTGTGCTGGCCGTGTCCGTCGGACACAGCCGGTCACAGATCGCTGTAAACGGCCAATCACAGCGGCCGTTTACAGCGAGATCGGCGTGTCCAATGAGAGATGATCTTATATGTAAACATATGAGATCATCTGTCAGCGCCGCTCTCCCTCCTCACACAGACAGCGTGTGAGGAGAGAGAGATGAACGGCTGCAGCAGCCGTAAGTAAAATAAATAAATAAAAAAACGAAATGTGCGATCTGTCCCCATCCATCTGTCCCCATCTGTGTCCCCATCCATCTGTCCCCATCCATCTGTGTCCCCATCTATCTGTCCCCATCTATCTGTGTCCCCATCCATCTGTCCCCATCTGTGTCCCCAGTGCACCTGTCCCCAGTGCCATCTGCCAGTGCCACCTGTCCCCAGTGCCACGTATAAGTGCCATCTGTCATCAGTGCCACGTCAGTGCCATCTGTCATCAGTGTCACGTGTCATCAGTGCCATCTGTCATCAGTGCCACGTATCAGTGCCATCTGTCATCAGTGCCACCTGTCAGTGTCACGTGCCATCTGTTATCAGTGTCACGTGTCATCAATGCCACGTATCAGTGCTATCTGTCATCAGTGTCACGTGTCATCAATGCCACGTATCAGTGTCACGTGTCAGTGCCACGTGTCGGTGCCATCTGTCATCAGTGCCACATATTAGTGCCATCTCTCATCAGTGCCACGTATCAGTGCCATCTGTCATCAGTGCCACCTGTCAGTGTCACGTGCCATCTTTTATCAGTGTCACGTGTCATCAATGCCACGTATCAGTGCCATCTGTCATCAGTGTCACGTGTCATCAATGCCACGTATCAGTGTCACGTGTCAGTGCCACGTGTCGGTGCCATCTGTCATCAGTGCCACATATTAGTGCCATCTGTCATCAGTGCCACGTATCAGTGCCATCTGTCATCAGTGCCACCTGTCAGTGTCACGTGCCATCTGTTATCAGTGTCACGTGTCATCAATGCCACGTATCAGTGCATCTGTCATCAGTGTCACATGTCATCAATGCCACGTATCAGTGTCACGTGTCATCAGTTCCACGTGTCGGTGCCATCTGTCATCAGTGCCACATATTAGTGCCATCTCTCATCAGTGCCACGTATTAGTGCCACATGATATCAGTGCCACGTATTAGTGCCATCTGTCACCAGTGCTACATATTACTGCCATCTGTCAGTGTCACGTGTCATCAGTGCCCCGTATTAGTGCCGTCTGTCATCAGTGTCACGTGTCATCAGTGCTCCATACTAGTGCCATCTGTCACAAGTGCCACATCAGTGCCACGTATCAGTGCCACCTGTCATCAGTGCCACGTGTCATTGTCCTGGTGCTCCAGGGCCTTCAAAAGTGTACTAGGTAGTCAACAAGTTAGATGTGTAATTTATGCTCCTAGAATACGTGATGGCGCTCCCTGCATGTTGGGCCTCTCTAAGTGGCCAGGCTGTGTAAAAGTCCCACATATGTGGTATCGTAATACTCAGGAGGAGTAGCAGAATTTATTTTGGGGTGTCATTTGTGGTATACACATTCCATGTGAGAGAAATAACCTATTACAATGACAATTTTGTGGAAAAAAATAAAAAAATAATTCATTTTGCAAAGAATTGTGGGAAAAAATGACAACATCAAAAAGCTCACCATGCCTCTTACTAAATACCTTGGAATGTCTACTTTCAAAAAAGGGGTCATTTGGGGGGTATTTGTACTTTCCTGGCTTGTTCGGGTCACAAGAAATGATAGGTCACCAGTACATCAGATGTGATCAATTTTGTATGATTCGCACCACAGTTTGTAGAGTCTGTAACTTTCACAAAGACCCAATAATATCCACTAATTTGGGTTATTTTTACCAAAGATATGTGGCAGTATAAATTGTGGCAAAAATTTATGAAGAAAAATTTATAATTTGCTCAATTTTATCACAGAAACAAAGAAAAATTTGTTTTTTTTCTAAATTTTCGGTCTTTTTTCATTTATAGCGCAAAAAATAAAAAACCCAGAGGTGATCAAATACCACCAAAAGAAAGCTCTATTTGTGGGAAAAAAAGGACAAAAAATTCATTTGGGTACAGTGTTGCATGACTGAGTAATTGTCATTCAAAGTGTGAGAGCACCGAAAGCTGAAAATTGGTCTGGGCAGGAAGGGTGTTTAAGTGCCCAGTAGGCAAGTGGTTAATAAATCTGCAAAAATGTCAACAATTCTGTGTTTTTCTGTCAATATGGGGTGCTGTGTGTACATTAATGAGGAAATAATTAACTTAAATTAGCAAATGGCTGCAATATAACAGAGTGCAAAATTTAAGGGGGTCTTAATACTTTCCGTCCCCACTGTATATGATCGTCCATCTTAACGTCCAATATATAAGCCCTACAAACAAATAAAGTGAACTGTTAGTAAAGTGCAATTATTTCAGGTGTCCTTTCAGCAGTCCAAATATATAATGCAATTCATATTGTGCCAAAAAGTTATCCCCAAATGTCCGCCATTGACTCCCACCACCATCCAAATATTGCGCTCACCTCCACATTTGACCTATTATGCCAGGTCAAATTGCGCTTTCCCCTACACTGGAGGAATTGGAATCCTCTGTACTTCTCCTCCTCCTGTGTACTCTCTGAACTCTGGATCGTTTCCTCCAATAAAGTGTATGGCCCTTTAAATTGGGGATACCTCCATTGTAAACAGAATAAAAAAAAAACAGCTTCTGTTTCTGGATGACAGCTGGGCTCAGTGGCTCCTGCATCACTTCCAGTATTGGCAGCTCCACCCAACGTGTACCGTCAGTCACGTGAATTCCTCGAGACTTCCTAATAGTGTAAGTGCAATGACCAATGAGAAACACACACGCTATGTTAAAACACAGAAATTTTCTTTACTGCAATATTTCTGTGGAAGAATAACAGACAGTAACAATATATATATTCAAGTGATCAAATAGAGATCAGTAACTGAGCTTTAAGTGCAGTATAGCTCTTAATCCTATATTCAAGCTGCTTTTAGGGGATTCCAAACCTGAGAATGTCCCAAAAAGCAGAGGCACGCTTTAATGGTAAATAAAGCACATTATGGCACTTTAAATCGGATTGATTACCTTTCAGATTTGCTCTATGAGTCCAGGCAGGAGGAGAGCAGAGGAATGACTCCCTTTGTGTCAGGCCTCTCTCTACTGTCCCCTGACACCTCCGGTCCAACTTTACACACTTATTTGAGTCAAGTAATGGATTAACTTTCTAGATAAACTGTCCCACACACCCAATGCATATGCAGAGCCCTGAATTTGTGTATGTGGATCTGTATGGCAATAGTAGCTTCAGTCCTTTTGAGGAAAAGATAAGATTTGGTGTCTTCTGCTAGCCTCTTTCGTTGATGCACTTAAACTGCTGTATAGCGGGCCCAAACAACACAACTGGCCCAGATTATCAAGTGAAACAGGCAGGATCCTCCTCAGCAAGGTGAGAGGACAATGATGTCTGTATACAGTGTCCCAGAAATGGATAGCTTTATCTCTTATCCCTGTGGCACTACAAGTGTCAGCAAGATGACTACCAGCAATGATGTCTGTATACAGTGTTCATACTCCTATGGTGCAGTGTCTCTGTTCCCTGCAGATAGGCAAAATGCCCTCTCACTAAATCCTGTGATTAAGGCCCAAAGGATCGTCCTGGAACAGCAGGCCTTCCCAGTGACCCGACTAGTCACCGCACATTGGAACGCTTCACCTTCGGTGCAGGTACACCTCGATATGCATTTTGATTCCCCCTCTCTCAGGCTGGATGTCCCGACTGGCGGTGGTGGCCTGAATTGCGTGGGCAGATCATCTGAGTGATCACATCTCTCCTTTGGGTCGGATCTCTCTCACTGCCTCATGGTAACTGAGATCTCCTCAGGAATTAAAATTCTAGAGCATGCTGGCTCTTGTATTTCTCTCCCCATAGAAAGCTATAGGGCCGTTTTAGATAGGGACTACACATTCAAGAATCCTTTGCATCAGCTGCTACTGCAACTGCTCCTTTAATTGGCTTTCTTCCTCCTGCCAATAGGAACACAGGGAGGAACAGAATAGCCCGAGAAGGAGGGGGGTGAAAAAGCCCATGCAGACATGACAGGCAGCTCTCTCCCTCTTTCAGGCTGGAAAGCCTGTGTACATCGCGGCGGCCAGCTTGGCGGGGTTACAAAGTGAGACACCCGCTACACACACAATATATATAATATGGGTTGCACAAATTGACACTATTTTTTTTTATTTGATTTTAGTTTGAATGCTTAGGCATTATTACAGCAACCGTTTGCTGTAGAGATTTCTGGAAGCGCGAGAGGTTATTACATATGTGGTATCATTAGATTTATCAGAAGCTGGAGAGATTATTTTGCATTCTTCTTTGGTGGTAGGTCATTGTAATGGCAAGAAGTATACAGCTAAATTTAAAAAAATGTATTTTACTATTTTGGGCCAATTTTTGGTTGATAATAAACAAAGATTTAGTTCTTCCATAACTAAATGAAAGCCCAAATTGTCCTGTAAAAAAAAAACTATAATCCACTGACCTGAGTACACAAAGTAGTTGCGATGATGTGTACAGGACAAACACATGCCAAACTTGCAAAGCTGGTTTTAGGTATTAGGATGTTGGCACACGGTTACCTGTGTATTCACAGTGTCGCCCTGTGAAAATACACGTTAAATTCATAATCTTTCTCAGGTATTAGGATTTGTTTAACCTTCCCTTTATGAAGGGGTTAGTCAGAATTGTGATCACAGATATTATTAATGGTTCGTGTTCCCGATAAAACACGTGGCGACATCTGTTTGGTGTGTAATAGGTTAACTGCGTGGATAACTAAACCCAGTGTCGGTTGCCCATGTGTAAGATTTCCCATTTGTATGCACAAGAATTAATGGCAAATCGTCCCCTATTGGGGACAAACACTGTAATAAAACACTAAAAACATGAACAGTTTAGGGCTCATGCACAATGAGCGTTTCCCCAACTCTCCTGAACGCATTTCTCCTGGCAAAAGAAAAGCAGCTTCAAAAACAAGCTTAAAAGGGTTGTAAAGGTTTGTGTTTTTTCACCTTAATGCATCCTATGCATTAAGGTGAAAAAACACCTGGCAGTGACCGGCCCCCCAGCCATCCCTTTTTACTTACAGTACCTGACCCTTCGAACTTGACCCACGGGGACATGCTGTCTCTCTGCCCGGGGTTCTCGGCTATTGATTGGATACATTGATAGCAATGCAGCCATTGGCTCCCACTGCTGTCAATCAAATCCAATGACGCAAGCTCCGGGGGGCGGGGCCGAGTACTGCATTCGGCCTCTATGGACGTTGAATGCTGGACTCGGGAGTGCGCCCACAAGGTAACCCCCCAGGAAAGCACTTCTCCCAGGGGGTTATCTGATGTGGGGAGGAGCCGTGAGAGCTGCCGAGGGACCCCAGAAGACCAGGTTCGGGGCCACTCTGTGCAAAACTAGCTGCACAGTGGAGGTAAGGATGACATGTTTGTTATTTAAAAAAAAAAAAACTTTAGTGTCACTTTAAAGCCACGTTTTTGAAAACGCGTTTAGGCGTGTCAAGGGCTTGGGCATTCTGGTTATTGAAATTAATTAATGCTTAATCTCCCTGGCGGTATGATTATGTCAGATTTTTGCGTCTCAAAGAGTTACATTGTTTCGCATGGAAATTTGGCGTTTTATATTGTAGGCCTGTAATTCTTAGGAATAACTCACTTAAATCTGTCCAAACAAGAGTCTAGTAGACATCCTGGGTATTATAAAGTTTTAAACACGAAATCATAAGATATAATATAATAAATAACTATAAATTAGGGCTGTGGAAATTAAAGATTCATTCCTTGATTAATCGTAAATTTTTTTGATCGATCAAAATTCTTTTGATTGGTACTCACCTCTCCGCCGGCTTCCGGGTCTTCAGGGTCTTTAGGGAGTTACGTCACCGGACTCCTCCCCCCTTCCCCAAGTGCCTCCATCTGCTAACGAAGGGAAGGGGGGAGGAGTCTGGTGATGTTGAAGTTCTGATTGAATGTACGGGGGAGGAGCTACGCATTACATCAACCGCTGCTGCCCTACAGAACTAACACGATTGTCGGCTTTACATGCTGTGTTTTATTCATCTTTATGTGAGTAGTTTGTGTTTGAACACAAAAATTTAATCTTATACTTAAGCGGTAATCACTTAGATCTTTTCTTTCTACCCATGATCTGGCGTCCTTGCTGAGATCTAAGAAGACGTGAGAGAAGTTTATGGTCCGTGTTAACCCTTTTAATACTCGCTTACATGACCGCCTGTTTGCACAGGGGTCCATGCCATAAGATGAGAGTGATTAGTTAGAGTGGAGGTGGAGGGATTGTCACGCTACTGTGGAAAAAGAATTTACTTACGTCAGTGCTACAGTTTGAATTTAAAATGTATTTGTGTGAACTGTGAAGTTAAGTCATGGATTGTGGAAACTAACTAGTGTCGGGTGATTGTATATAGTGTATACCACATTTACCACTGATTAATACAAAGTTGCAATGCAAGGAGATCAGCTAAAAGTAGTTGGATCTGTATGTGCGTTATAATTATTCTAAATTAGTCGATTAATCGAACACAAAAATGTTAATCAGTAACAGCCCTACTATAAATAATTATAACAAATAATAATATAATATAATAATAATAAAATATTTATCTGTTAAAAAAAAATAATAATAAAATGTATTCAATAATGTAATCAAATCAAAAACACTGAAATTTGCTCAGTTGCAGAACTGTCACTGTCGTTACTTTCACTTTTGACGTAAAGGGACACTTTTTGGTTGCCATGGACAATCTCAAGTTTTCAGGCAGAAAAAACAGTATATATAATTAAAAAAATGCATTCAGGGCACTGGACAAAGCAGTGAAATGGTTAAAGAAAAAAACTGCGCTATCCGTGATAAAAGAAAGCTGCTGCTCAAAATGTTATACTACATTAATCAATACATTTAAAAGTGGAGCTGCGCTACATTAAATTAAAAAGCTAATATGTGTCACACATTAGATATATTGTGTACAAAACACTAAATGGTGATTATTGGAAATATAAAAGTGCACAAACACATAAACAATAAATGCATATATAACTAATGTCAACAATGAGTGGTTATACTGACACTAAATAAGTGAAAGTGACTCAAAATACCATTTGAGATGTAAGTTAGAAATCACAACACCTGATTATAAAGCATATGACATTTGATTGAGAAAACAGCCATATAAAGATTTCAAAACCAAATGGAATAAAAGTCTCAGTGTCCCAAATTAGTAAAAAATTGAAAAAAATGTAAAATAAAAAGTGTTGTAGTAGTGATGATTCCACAGTCTTCTATGGTCAAATTGAACAGTGAATCCACAGCACACTAAAGGGTGAAAGGACCGCCACCAAAGGAACACACTGCCTGCTTACCAGAACTGAGTGGTCCCTTATTACAGGGGACCTCTCTGTGCGGATGGCTCTTAACCCCAGCCAGGGAGGCAACTGGACTTGGTCTTGGGTTCCTTCAGGTACAAACGAACTCTCTCACTCTCTCATATACCGCTACCAACAGCCAAGGAATATCGCCCACTTAGATATATCTCAGGTCAGGATCTCACAATGCAAACCGATACCGAAGGGAATAAAGCGCTCACATAGCGTAAAATCCTTATAACTTTTATTATAGTAAAATGACAAATGAACACTTACAAAATGTTGAGTAAAAAAAGCAGTAAAGCGAGCCGGCCGGTCTCGATAAGCAGCCGTGTATCCGGGACTTCAACGTGTTACGGTGGCGTCAGGGCGTAGCTCCTCCTCCCTACGTTGTTTCGTCACTCAAAGGACGTCATCACGGGGCACTGGACAAAGCACTAGGGACAAAAGGGAAGTGATATTATTTGATACAGTAATGTAATCTGTAAGATTCCAATGTACTGTATGTGTTTTGTTTTTTTCTGTCAGTAAATTTTGTAACTAAGTCATTTTTCGCCTTCACTAATGTGCGCTGATGAGGCGGCACTGACGGGCACTGATAGGCTGAACTGGTGGCACTTATGGGCACTGATGGGCACTGATGAGGAGGCATTAATATGCCGCACTTATGGGCAATATGTGGCACTGATGGGCACTGATAGGCGGCATGTATAGGCGGTACTGATGTGCACTGATGGGCATTGATGGGTGGCACTAATAGGCATTGATCGACAGCAGTGATGGGCATTGATGGGCAGCACTGATAGGCAGCACTGATTGCGAGCACTGACTGGCATCGCTAATGGGCACTGATTGGTAGCACTTGTGGGCACTGATTGCTGCACTGATTGCTGGCATTGGTGGGCACTGGTGGGCACTGTATGGTGACACTGTTTTACTATACTGTAATCAGGACACTTTCCTACATGTCCCCCTGCGTGGAGATGCCGCTGATCGGCTCTCCTCGCCACACACTCTGTCAGTGTGAGGCGAGGAGCGCCGATTACCGGCAATACCTTGTTTACATGTGACCGGCTGTGATTGGACACAGACGATCACATGGTTAAAGAGTCGCGGACACGGCTCTTTACAGAGATCGGGGTCGCGCCGTGTTCTAGCAACACGGCACGGCCACGATCGCATCGCCGCAGTTAAAGTGTACCTATACTTACCTCCTTTCCAGCGCTGGGCAGTCCCAGAGCTCCCGGCAGCCATTACCATCTTTGGTCTGTGTTCCGATCTCACCATTTTAAATGGCCGGACTGAGGTGACGTCACACTCAAACATGCACAGGAGTTCAGCTCAGCATTGCCAAAATTGTGCACTGAGCTGGTATAACCCCGGTATTTTTTAGGAAACGGCGGGCGGTTTGCTTTAGCTTAGAAGTGGTCTCAGCGGCAGATTTGCTGCAAAATCACTTTTAGGGGCGGCGGGAAAGATGCCCCCTCCCACCGCTTCCCGGTAGTCTCCGTCGCTTACCGGAGCCATGGGTAGTGGCGGAAATGTTTCAATCTCCGGGATGGATGGGCAGGAAGTCGAGTGAGTGCAAGATGGCCCCCACTTGACTCTATGCCCTTGGAGGACTGAAGTGACGTCGAACGTCACTTCCGTCCTTAAAGGGACAATTTTTTGGGGAGGGGGGGAATATAAATCCTTTTTTATTTTTCAATTGCTTTGAAGTGTAAATGTGAGATCTGAGGTCTTTTTGACCCCAGATCTCGCATTAAAGAGGCCCTGTCCTGCTTAATTCTATTACAAGAGATGTTTACATTCCTTGTAATAGGAATTAAAGAGATCTTTTTTTTTTTTTAAAGGGACAGTGTAAAAATAAAAAGCAAAAAGTAAAATAAACAAGAAAAAATAAATAATAATTTAAAGCGCCCCATGCCTCCGAGCTCGCGCACAGAAGCGAACGCATACGCAAGTCATGCCCACATATGTAAACGGTGTTCAAACCACACATGTCGTATTGCCCCGGGCTGCTAGACCAGAGCCTGGGGCCTATCCCGGGGACATCTGGCTGCTAGGCTATCAGAGGGCCTATCCAGAAGCAAGAGAGCAGCGTAGGGTTGGGATTGTGGCTTGCATTCCAACCAGAAGTAACGGTTCTGCCAGCTGGAGAACCTGCGTGGTCAGAGGTAGAGGGGAAGCTGTCGCCACTAAGGGACCGTCCACCTTATTACCAGGGACCACACGAGTAGCTGAAGCAAGTACGTGAGCAGTATTCTCACCAACCGGGGACGGTGAAGAATTGGGAAACTTTGGCAAGGTCAAGCAAGGGACCCAGCCAATGGAGGTGACGCTTGCAGAGCATTATTGTGTGTCAAGCCAGGGACCGAGCAGGCCAGTGGGGTGAAGCTTGCAGAGTATCTGTGAGTGCCAAACTAGGGACCCAGCAGGGTGATGCTTGAGGAAGATACTCGGTGAGAAGATTGGAAGAGCTCAGGAGATCCAGTGGTAGTGGATCAGCGGGTCTAAGTGATAAACTGGGAGCTCAGTTGAGTGAAAATCGAAAAAGGAGATTGTGGAGGAAGTGAAAGAGTTCATTACAATCTTTGTTAGAAACTGTTCAAGATTGTTGCCATAGGAGACAGCGTGTCTACACATGCAGATGTGGTGTCCGGCCGGGGTGCCGTTCCCTGCATGGCCATCTACCTATAAAAGTCTCGGAGTCTGCTAATTACCATTGAAACTACTAAAGGGTGTCCTGGCCCTAACCCTCTCTCCCACACTTCTGTTTAACAGACAATAAATCTCTTTGCATTCAAGAATTGTCTGGCGCCCATTAATCTACCTTTCATCGCACCCACCATGCCTCGTAACCCACTCTACACAGCAGGATGTCAGATATCCCTAACGCTGGATGTCACCATAAGGCCTGGAGAGGCCCGGGACTTGGGGACAGGGACAGATGAGGAGCCCTGTACTGTGTCCACTGTCGCTCATCTGTCCCTGGATGCCTGTAAACGTTTGGATGTGTGGTGACACACCTACTGCGGTAATCTGTCATTGATTTGTATAGGTGGCTATACGCAAAACCTGTCACTTCTGGCCACATAAACATGTGCTTCTTCATGCTGTACAGCTTTGTGCACCTGCGTGAATGAACCCAGGGAGACAGAGCAACTTTCCCAAATGGTGACGAAGACTGTAAAAAAAAAAAAAACTGTCAGTGGTTCTGTCCACCCACCTCTCCATTTAAAAAAAAGAAAAAAAAGAAAACGTTTTGCCTTAAGCCTCGTACACACGATCGGATTTTCTGACGGGAATTGTGTGATGACAGGCTGTTGGCGGAAAATCCGACTGTTTGTACGCTCCATCGGACAATTGTCGGATTTTCCGCGGACAAAATGTTGGATGGCAGGTTTTAAAATTTTCCGCGGACAAATGTGTGTTGCCGGATTTTCCGAGCGTGTATACACAAGTCTGTCGGACAAAAGTCCAAAGTACAAACACGCATGCTCGGAAGCAAGGACGAGCCAGAAGCGGTCGGTCTTGTAAAGTAGCGTTCATAATAGAGAATTAAAACGTGTGACGTGGCAAATTATGAAAACTAATGGAGTGGCTGCCACTGGTGCAAACAAGGTCCTTGCACAGTCATACGCTTAAAGTGGTTGTAAACCCTTACAAACCACTTGGACCTACAGGTAAGCCTAGATTAAGGCTTACCTGTAGGTCAAAGAAATATCTACTAAACCTGCACCGTTTAGGAGATATTTGCCAAAATACAGGCACCGCTGTCTATGGCGCATGCGCCGTAGACAGCGGCGCGCAGGCGCACTGAGAAGGCCGCTCTCAACGGCGATATGCTGCGAGTGGCGGCTCCCGTGTGCATGCGTGGGAGTGACGTCATTGCGGCGCCATCGAATGACAGCGACAGAGCCGCGAGACCCACCAAGAAGATGGAGGCGCCGTACACAAGGGGACAGCGGTGACTTCGCTGGCTCCTGTGTCAGGTAAGTGACACATAATGGACTACTATGCGATGCATAGTAGTCCATTATGCTCTACCTTTGCAGGTAAACAAAGAGGAAGTAAACCCATTAGGGTTTACTTCCTCTTTAAGGCGGAGCTCAAGGCTCCTTTAGAAAAAAATAATAGTCAGCAGCTACAAATACTGTAGCTGCTGACTTTTAATATTAGGACGTTTACCTGTCCATGAATCCAGCAATGTCCTCACCTGAGTTGATTTTTCAATTGTCTCTCAGGTGCTGCCCGCCGCCTCGGCTAAGACAGACTTGCAGCTTTAGGCCCCTTTCACACTGGGGCGGTTTGCAGGCGCTATTGCGCTAAGAATAGCGCCTGCAAACCGACCCGAAACAGCTGTTGCTGTATCTTCAGTGTGAAAGCCCGAGGGCTTTCACACTGAAGCGGTGCACTTGCAGGACGCTCAAAAATGTCCTGCAAGCCGCATCTTTGGCTCGCTATAGGAGCGGTATATTTACCGCTCCTATAGTGCCCGGTCCCATTGAAAACAATGGGGGAGCGCGCCGAACCCGCCCGCAAAACGCCGCTGCTGCGGCGGCGGTTTGCGGGCGGTATTGACCCTTTTTCGGACGCTCGCGGGGGGGTAAAACCACCCCGCTAGCGGCCGAAATGCGCCGCTAAAACGCCGGTAAAGCGGTGCTAAATATAGCGCCGCTTTACCGCCAGCGCCCCCACCGCTCCAGTGTGAAAGTAGCCTTACAGCTCTGCTTTAAGTACGCCTGTGTGAACAAGGCTTAAGGCTGGGTTCACACTACAGGGGGTCCCCTACTAACAAACATCCGACTTACAAACGACTCCTACTTACAAACGGAGGGAGACAACAGGAAGTGAGAGGAAATCCACCCCTAGGAAGGAAAATTCACTCCTGTAAGAGTTAATATGGGAAAAAGGTGTCTCCACTGATGCTTTATCACCAATCCATGTTTCCCTAACAACCCAAAATTTTCAAAATCCAATTGTCATTGGAACAGAAAGTGAGGTGAAATCTTCTGAACAGGGGCACAGACAGCAAAACAAATGTTGCAGGGGTGATAATCCTTCTCTATGTTATCTAAAAAACTTAAAAATAGATTTTTTGGCTGGAGCTACACTTAAAAAATTTACCTGTTCCGACTTACAAACAGATTCAACTTAAGAACAAACCTACAGTCCCTATCTTGTTTGTAACCCGGGGACCCCCTGTATTGCAAATTGGATGTGGGTTTCTCTGCATCCAATTAGCATAGCAGGAGATTGTGACCAGCTCTCTATGGAGCTGGTTCATACATCTCCGGAGCGGCGCAGGTGCGAATTGCACAGGAGCCATTTGCGTCTTTTGGTCCGTTTCAGGTCCAAATTCAGACTGAAATCAGACCTGAAATGGTGAATGGGGTCGCACCAGACTCCTGCTGTGAGCCGAAGGGGGCTGCAGTGTGAACCCAGCCTTAGAGCCCTTTGACACTGGGGTCACCCATGCGTTAGCGGTAAAGCACCACTCGTTTAGCGGCGCTCTACCGATGTTTAAGCAGTGCTTTTCGGGCGCTAGCTGGGTGCTTTTAAAGCGGAGTTCCGACAAAAAAAATAATTAAAAGTCAGCAGCTACAAATACTGCAGCTGCTGACTTTTAATAATTGGACACTTACCTGTCCCAGGGTCCAGCAATGCGGGGGAACGAAGCCCCGCTCGTCTCCCCCTCCTCTGTGTGATGGCGGCATTGTCACTGGCACGCACGAGCCGCGATGCGCGCTGACTGGCCGGGCAATCATCTGGGACCTGTGACCTGTCCCAGATGATTGCCGAGAGGGAGGAGGGGAGAGGTGAACTTACTTCCGGCGCCGCAGTGCCCTGGGAAGTTCCATTTTTGGGTGGAACTCCACTTTAACGCCAAAAAAGGGGTTAAAAATGCCTGTGTTCTGAAGCTCTGCCCATTTATTCCAGTGGGCAGGGGCGTTGTAAACCGCCCCAGATGCTGCTTGCCGGACTTTTTCTAATGTTGGGCTTTCACATTTGGGCATTTTCAGGCGCTATTTCTAGCGCTAAAACGCCTGGAAACTGCCTCAGTGTGAAAGGGGTCAAAGTTGTACTTCAACCAGTTAAAAGATAGTTAAAAAGTTTAGTGCAAAATAAGCAAGTTTGGTTTAAATAGTCTATTTTCTCATATAAATCTCTACATCAGTACTGTAAGGGGGAAATATGAAGAATCATGAGGGACTTGGTTCCAAAATAGGGACAGTCTCTTCAAATTAAGGACTGTTGTAAGCCATAAAGTGGTGTACCTCAGGACCCCTCCCTAGAAACATGGGGCATTTGACAACCCTGTTCTACTTTTAATAGTGACAGGTAATATTAGACTTTACATTGGACATTTCTCTTCGGGTAAGGCAAAACATTACTGGCGAACTGCACACAGAACAGCCAGTCAGTGTAATAACTTGGGATGAGATTGATCATATGCCACCACCAAGATGGCGGCGGGAGGAGGACGTTCGCATGTGAAGCAGAGGACCCTCCCAGCATGCTGTGCGCGGCGAGCCACGTCTTGTTGAAGATCTGAGTAGAGGAGGTACAGGGGTCTGATAGGGTACAATGGGAGGACACTTGGAGTATAGTTGTAGTCCGGTGAGGTCGGTGTACACGGACATATTACTAGGTGTGAGGAGACATGGCCCAGAACCTCTCCCATCTGTTGCACACACCTTGCAGTGCTCACAGCAGTCTCTAAGTGCAGCCTGTGACTACATTGTGTACAGTAATAAACAAGAGCTTACAGTCCAATACAGCAGGAGGGGTGTGAGTGCATTGATCAATGTATTACTAATCAGTGTGATCTGTGCAGGTGTCAGGCTGAAGGACAGGACTGGACAGATGTTGGAGGACACATGTCTCCCTGCGGTGACACCTCTGGACACAGTGTGGGTAAGTTATGTGAGTGGTGATGGATGGGGTACTGATAGTGACCCTCTGTGATCTCACATACCGCTACAGATGTTTATACCCATAATAGAAATATTTCCTAGGTGGTGATCATTCACAATGGGGCCCTTTATAAACAATAGGGCCCCACTATTGTCTTCAGACTGCTCAGGATCTGACTGTAGCCAGTGACTGTAGCCAGTGACTGTAATGAGAAAAAAAATAAAAATAAAAAAAAAAAAAATATATATATATATATATATATATATATATATATATATATATATATATTGCCCCGGGTTGTTGATTAGCGGGAGTAATACACGCTGCAAGCCAGTGACTGGTGGGTGTAATAAAACCAAGTCAGTGATTGGCGGGAGCAATAAACGCTGCAAGCCAGTGATTGGCGGGAGCAATAAACGCTGCAAGCCAGCGATTGGCGGGAGCAATAAACGCTGCAAGCCAGCGATTGGCGTGAGTAATAAACGCTGCAAGCCAGCGATTGGCGGGAGTAATAAACGCTGCAAGCCAGCGATTGGCGGGAGTAATAAACGCTGCAAGCCAGCGATTGGCGGGAGTAAAAAACGCTGCAAGCCAGTGATTGGTGGGAGTAATAAACAATGCATACCGGTGATTGGCGGGAGTAATAAACGCTGCATACCGGTGATTGGTGGGAGTAATAAACGCTGCAAGCAGGCGATTGGTGGGAGTAATAAACGCTGCAAGCAGGTGATTGGTGGGAGTAATAAACGCTGCAAGCCGGTGATTGGTGGGAGTAATAAACGCTGCAAGCCGGTGATTGGTGGGAGTAATAAACGCTGCAAGCCGGTGATTGGTGGGAGTAATAAACGCTGCATACCTGTGATTGGTGGGTGTAATAAACGCTGCAAGCTGGTGATTGGCGGGCATAATAAACGATGCAAGCCGGTGATTGGTGGGAGTTGAGGATGAGCTCCGGCGTGTTCACACAGCCCACGTGCAGAGCCCACCAGGAAGTCGGCACTGTGCTGCGCTAATCACAAGCAGTGAGACATTGTCTCGATGTGCGGCTGCAGAGATCGGGAAATGTCTCACTGTCTGTGATTAGCGCAGCACAGTGCCGACTTCCTGGCGGGGCTCTGCACTTGGGCTGTGTGAACACGCCAGAGCTCATAAACGCTGGGGAATAATTAGTGGGATCAATCAATCCTGCAAGTCAGTGATTGGTGGGAATAATAAATGCTGCAAATTATTGGTTAGTGGGAATAATAAACGCTGCAAGCCAATGATTAGCAGGAGATTTAAATGCTCCAAGTCACTAATTTATGGGAGTAATAAGCACCGTTTGTCCATAATTGGCGGGAGTAATCGATACTGCAAATCAATGATTAGTGGGAATAATAAATGCTGCAAGGGAGTGATTAGTAGGAGTAAGGCCCCTTTCACACTGGGGCGCTTTGCAGGTGCTACTGCACTAAAAATAGCGCCTGGAAAGCCCCCTGAAACAGCCACTGCTGTGTCTCCAGTGTGAAAGCCGGTGAACTTTCACACTGGAGCGGTGCGCTTGCAGGACGGTTAAAAAAGTCCTGCAAGCCGCATCTTTGGAGCGCTGTATTTACCGCTCCTAAAGCGCCCCCTTTCCATAGAAAACAATGGGGCAGCGTGGTAAAGCGCCGCTAAATAAAGCGCTGCTTTACCGCCATCGTCCGCAATGCCCCAGTGTGAAAGTAGCCTAATACATTTTGCAGGGTTGGTGGCTAGCAGAGATGAGCTCAGCCATCCTCTGAGCGCCTCTCTCTTTTTACTCCAATGAGCTGTGGGCAGGGTCATTCCCATCCTGTAGCTTACGTAATTAAAGAGGTGGGCTCGGGAGCAGGAAGCGGTTGGAGCCAATCTCTAAACGCATTTGGAAGCATGAAATACTTTTCTATGCCTGAACGCACATTTAGATGTTCAACAGTGTCCGGGTGCATTCTGTTTAGCTGCAGATTCATAAACGAGAAACACGTGCATCCTGGGACCCTTTAACCTGGTTTATGCAGCTAAATGCATGTAAAAACAGAGACATTTCACACAGGAGAACTTGATCTGGGAAATAATAGGTCGGTTTATTCCTTTTTTTTCTAATCATACTTGCTTAGATGGGTGCTGCATTGGTCCCCTGCCACCTCTAAGACTGAGAACTGAGTGATCAAACACTACTGATCGCTCAGTTCTTAGTGCTGCATGAGCAGAGAGCTAGTAACTGTCAGTCACTGACTCTCTGCTTTGCCCCCCCCCCCCCCCCCCCCCCACGTTCACTGAAGTGCTGGGCTGGCTTAGGCCCCATCGGCTCGCTGAGAGGCTGAGCCAGGCATGTGGGTGGATTCCGACCATATAGTTGTGATCTTTCCCCAGCATGGACCTGCTCTCTGATGCTTCAGCCAGCTGTCTGCTGAATCGGGTCACAATAGTGCAGAACGGACTGCACTCCTGTGATCTACAAGAGAACAGGCAAAACAAGCTTTGGCTGTGCTTCTCCTTTTAAACCGTATACAAGCACAAGTGAACATATATGGACAGTGAAGCAAGGGACAGAATACCTAATAATCAAACTATGATACAGTATATATAAAGGAAGAACAACACGCATAAACAGGATAAGTCAGGAGATGAGTGACACAACCAGGAAGACAGATCAGGGAGGGGAGCCAATATGGGGAAACAGAATCCAGGTAATGGAACAAGAACAGGATCTCAGTTGGAATCTGCAGAGGGGACAAGATCAGGAACAGGGCCAGAGCATCAATAACCAGGTATGTGGCTCACAGGCTAAACACTGAGGAAAGCTAGGGAAGGGGTTATATACCTTCCCAGCAGCCAGCAACAGGTGGAGCTTGAATAATGGGATCTGTTGACTACTGTGAGACACCTGCTGGTGGCCATCAAAACTTTACCCTACAGCTCTGGGAACCACAGTGCCACCAGCAAGTGATCCAGGTCCTGACACCTCCTATCAAGTTGAAGGATGAATAGGGAGGGTTGGGGGAGGAGAGAGGCTAATTTTGGCTTTTACAGAAGTCCAGATTTGCATATACCATCCGCAGCCACAGTATATTCTATATCTATTGTTTTGACATGTGGTTGTCACTGGTAAGTGTTACTTTGCAGGTTTTTTTTGTTTTTATCATATGCTCATTTTAAACCATCCAAGTTTGTTTGTTACTTTAACGTAAACTTGTCATGAGAACATTATGGAAGCTACCATTGCTTTTCTCCTGAAAGTGATAGTTTCTATATCACAGATCGTGTTTAAGCTTGCAGGGCAGGTCTTGCAGAGATACATTGTTACATTATTTTTACGTTGTATTAACTCAGTTTCCCTCATCTGTAGATCAAAGGGGTAAAAATTAATAAATAATTTTTACATATAACTGGTACACCAGGCTGATGACCATTGCTTAACTGCAGTAGAGCAAAATGTGGCCACTGACCACACTAGCTATGCTGTGATCACCACCTAGGCTGTCTGGAGTTGCCTAGATACAAAATGTATACATATTTCCTGTGTCTATATAGTGATTTTCAAGCAATTTAACTTTTTTTTTTTTTTTTTTTGATGATGATTAATGCAACCAAAGTACTTTGCACACGCATTTAAAAAAATTCAGCTTGTGAAAATACTGTAGTCTTCTCTGGAGTTTCCCATCATTAAATGATCACCATCCTTGTAGGGATCATGCTATATTCCATCCAGTTACAAAAAAAAGTAATAATTTCCTATACAGAGACATTTTAGATCCTATTACGCAATGCTTTTCTGTTAGTGCCGGTTCACACTTGTGTGATGCCAGACGTTGCATGTAATTCGCAACGCACTGCTGTTCACATTACATGAAATGTCTGTGCGGTGCGATATCAGCCATACAGATAGTATGGCTGATATCGCACCGCATTCGGTCCAAACACGCATAGGACCCTTTTTTCTGTTCGGACCAGAATCGGATCGCATGTGTGTTCACACATATGCGATCCGATTCATGTCCGAACTGTCAGTTCGCAGTGCGATACGCAAGCTGAAATTTGGGTGTTGTTAACATATGACACTCCCTAGCAGTTTGCATATGGCAGTGTGAACTGCCGTGCGTGACGGGTGCGATGCGGGAACCCGCAGTGGATTCGCAGGGTTCTCGCATCGCACAAGTGTGAACTGGCACTTAAAGGGTTTTTCTGCAGTTGTCTGAAAAGGTGAAAGCCTCTTCAGCTGCTTTGCATTTCCATGCAGACAGTGTTCTCCTGGCTGTGTCTGCCTCTGGTTAGCTGTTTGCATGTGAGCTGCTGGGGCATTCAGAGCTGGTTGAGGCTGGATTCACACTATCTTCGCATGCGGCTCACAGCAGGGGTCCGGTGCGTCCCCGTTCACCGTTTCAGGTCTGATTTCAGACTGAATTTTTGGCTGGATTCAGACCTGAAATGGACCAAAAGACGCACAGGACTCCTGTGCAAATTTGCATCGGGGCCGCGGTGGAGCTATGCAAACTGTCTCCATAGAGAGCTGGCCAAAATCTCCTGATATCGCAAATTGGATGCGGGGAACCCGCCATCAATTTGCAATAGGGTGAACCCAGCCTGAAGGTTTCTGTCTACTCCCTGGAAAACCAGTAAAATGAAAGATTTTCATCTAAGATCATACAAGGAAGGTAGCAATATGAATGACTGACTTTTCAGACATAACCCTGTATTTTATGTTTTATAGGTTCAATTTGCCACTATACATTGTAATGCAACAAAGTATTGGTGCGGCTGACAATATGGGTTTACCTTACTGGACCATACTATGGAAAATACTCCTCACAGTGGGGCTGGTCCTTTTTTACTACTGTTTTTCCATCGGGATCACCTTCTACAACAAATGGCTGCTCAAGGTGAGGATTTTATTTTAATAGAAATATGAAGCAGAACTCCGGGAAAGCAGATTGCTTGAACCCTTTAGTTGGGGAAGGTTTGGTTCTCTGCAGGTGCTCATAGTTGTCTAGGACTCCTATGGGGATCCTCAACCTACCCATGGCATGGAGAAATCAGATTTTCAGCTGAGCTACTGTTGTAACCAGCCTATGTGTTCCTTGCATTTTCTTATTAAAGTGGATGTAAACCCACTCTTATCATTTCTAAATTACTTCCATAGTGCTGATCTATAAGGATATACATGCCTCCTGCCTCCTTACCTGTCAAATATCTCCCCTTTAGCTGTTTGGAGCCCTGCAACACTCAGGATTCTGTGGGCGGGTCTGTTGTCCAGGGCTCGGTGGGTGGAGTCATGATGTCAGTAGACCACGCCCACCTCTACACTCCCCCTGGCCAGGCATTGCTTACACTGAACTTCTGCTGGTCTTGTGAATTATGCCCCATGATCACTAACATTCAGTCATAACCCAGGAAAGTCACCACATGACTTCAGCATGCCCAATCATGCTGAGATGTGGAGCAGCCAATCCTGGGAGAGCTGGAGAAGAAAGGAGGGGGGATGTGAAGTACACAGAATGTCTCTCTCACACTTGTCCATGAGATAAGGAAATCACCTGTCACAGCAAGGGGGAAGAAACAGACCCCTATTTCTCTGTGTGTCTCTTTTTTATCTTACTGAAGAAAGATAAGAGGATTCCTAGCGGGATTAACTCTTTATGGCAAGACTGGGCACAGATGAAATGGACATCCTCTGCCATAACAGATATGAGTCTTATTTAAAAAAACTTTTTTGGGGGTTTACATCCACTTTAAAGGTCCTTTTAGCGATCAACATGTGCAAGATAAATACTGTATGTGACCAACTACTGTATACTGAAGAATGTGACCAAAGATGATAGTTTGAATTCCTTTCTAGCCAGGCCTTGTTTTAATTGCATAACTGCACCCACAAATGTATCTCCTTAAAAGCTTCTTCACCGCTGTATGTTGCAGCAAAGGTACATCTTTGCTTCCCATACTTAGTGGAACTATACGTAACAACTTGCAGAAATGATTTGACCAGTGCTGTAGAGCACAGGCATTCTTTTTATTTCATGGCACTATGAATCAATGAATTTGTATAGCGCTACAATGCGAACTGAATCGCCTCAAGGCGCTGTATTAGTGCTTTGTTGTCAAGCTTCTTAGAAGAGGTGGGTATTGAGTTTTTTTCCTGAAGGCCTGATGGTTTTCTTCCATGCAGATGTAGGTTGGTAGAGCATTCCATAGCCGTGGTCCTTGGACAGCGAATCTTCGTTCCCCTTTTGATTTGTAGCGGGACTTGGGGATGAGGAGGAGGTTTTGGTTGGACGATCGAATACTGCGATTGGATGTGTAGTGTTTTATTTTCTCAAGAAGGTATTGAGAAGCGTCTCCGTGTGTGCATTTGTGGGTGAGGCAGAGTGTCTTGAATGTGACTCGATCTTTTACAGTTAGCCAATGTAGGCTCCTCAGGGAAAGGGAGATGGATTCCCAGGGTTTTTTTTCCTGTTATCAGCCTTGCCGCCATGTTTTGGATAAGTTGTAAGCGCGCAAGTTGATATTGGGGTAAACCTATGTAAAGGGAGTTTGCGTAGTCAAGTCGTGAATTAATGACTGTTCCAACTACCACCGCTTTGTCCTCCTTTGGAATGAAGGGGATGAGTCTGCGTAGCAGGCGGAGGAGATGGTGAGATCCGCTGACTACTGCTCCTATTTGTGCATCCATTGACATTTCTGAGTCAAAAATGACTCCGAGACTCTTGGCCTTGGTCCTTGGGGAGATGGTCTGTCCAAAGATGGTAGGAGGTGTCCAAGGGATCTTGGTTCGGGAGTTTTGATTTGCATGAAGAATAAGAAGTTCTTTTTTCGATTCGTTGAGTTTAAGGGAGCTGGTAGTCAACCAGTCGTCTATCAGGGTGAGGCAGTTTTCTAATTGCTGATGATGGTCTTTTTGTCCGGTGATCTGAAAATATAATTGGGTGTCGTCAGCGTATGAGTGGAAGCAGAGGTCTGATCTTCTGATTATTTTGAGGAGTGGGCGGATGTATATGTTGAAGAGCACTGGCGACAAGGGTGATCCTTGAGGGACTCCACAAGAGATTGCCCGGGTTTCAGAGGTGAAGGCTCCTAGTTTCACTGTCTGAGAACGATTTCCTAAGAAGGATGCGAACCATTGTAGATCTGCGTCTGTGACTCCTGCTACTTCTGTGAGGCGGATGAGTAGAGTATTGTGGTCCACAGTATCAAACGCTGCACTGAGGTCCAACAGCACCAGGAGACATGATTCTCCGTCATCTGCTGCTTCAAGGGCGTCGTCCCATATCTTCAGGAGTGCCAATCCTGTACCATGGCCTGGGCGGAAGCCTGATTGTAGAGGGTCCAGGAGTTTGTGTGTGTCCAGGTGGCGTTGTAGCTGTTGTACTACCGCTTTCTCCATAATCTTGGAGATGGTGTTGAGGCTTGTTATCGGTCTGCGGTGGTTAGGGTCCTGAGGGTCGAGGTTGGGTTTCTTTAGCAGGGGTTTGATGATGCCTTGTTTGAGGGCGACAGGAACAATCCCTTCTTTGAATGATTGATTTATGAGGTGAGTTAGGGTGGGAGCCAAGATGTCGGAGCATTCTTTCAGGAGTTTTGTGGGGATGATGTCAATAGGAGATGTGCTGTCTCTGAGGTTTTTGATGATGTTTTTAGTGGTGTCCGTGGTGATTGGGATCAAAGAAAACTTTGGTGGATGTGAGATATTCGTGACGATATCTTCTTTTCGCTCTGGTTGACTGAGTTTGGATGTTTTATTCTGATGAATTATTTTCCGGATGTTGTCGATTTTTGTCAATGAAAAAAATCTGATAACTCATTGCAGAAATCTTGGGTTTCATTTGCTGGGGGCTCTAAGCATACCGGGTTCATCGACTGAGCGACTATTTTAAAAAGTTCCCGAGGGCGGTTTAGTGCCGATGAGATGGTATTTGCGAAATAATCTTTTTTAGCTTTGAAGATTGCTTTGTGATAATTCTCTGTGAGTCCTTTGTAGTTTGTCTGATTTTTCCTTGGTAGGATTTCTTCTCCATGCTCTTTGGGCTCTTCTGCGTTCTTGCTTGAGTAGCGTGAGAGAGCTATTAAACCATCCCAAGTATTTCCTCCGGATGAGTGTTCTGCGTTTTGGCGCCACTGAGTCTGCTGATTGTAGTAATACCTTGTTTAGGGAGCTGAGTGTTTGTTCCGTTGAATGGGTTAAATTCAGCGTTGATATTTTGTTTGCTAAAGTGATTTTGAAGGTTTCGGAGTGTAGTTTCTTCTGCGATCTGGTCCAATGAGTTGTTGCCTGTTTCTGTTTTTGATGGGTGGTATTAGTAGAGATTTTAAATTTGATGATGTGGTGGTCTGTCCATGGTAGTGGTATGTTGTTGAGTATGTTGTCCAAATTTTGTTTGAAGATGAGGTCCAGGGTGTGTCCTGAGCCATGTGTAGGAGTCTTTATCAGTTGCTGGAGACCCAGTTCTTCCAGTTGGTTGATGCAGGCGGTCGCGATAGGGTCTTGGGTAGAATTTGCCCAGAGATTAAAGTCTCCAAGTACCAGGAAGTTTTTGGATTTCAGGGTGTGTATTGAAATGAATTCTGTGAGGGGTGTAAGAAGATTGGTCTTTGGTCCTGGTGGTCTATAGCAGAGTAGAATGTGAGTGGTGTCATGGGGTGTTGATTGAAGATGTAGCATCAGTGTCTCCATAAAAGGCACTGAGTCCTGCAAAATTGGTTTGGTGAGCACCAGGTGCGATTTAAAAATCGCTGCTAGGCCTCCTCCTTTTTTTCCTATCCGATGCTCAGTTAGGATCCTGTAGTTCTCCGGCACCAATTCGGTAAGGATGGTTTTGCAGTCGGGAGTTAGCCAGCTTTCCGTGATGAAGAGGCAATCTATGTTATTTTGGGTGATGAAGTCATGTACTTCCAGTCTGTGTTTGGCTGCAGACCTGGTGTTGATCATGGCGCATGCTAATTGTTGTGGTTGGGTTGGTATCTTCCTGTGTTTGATGGTTGATCGTAGGTCGGTCTTTAGTAGTTCTTTTCGTAGGATTTTTTGAATGGAGGCTAGCAATGTTGCGGTGGTATTCCTTAGCCTGTGGAGAACTTCTATAGACATATAACATGGGTGCCCAACCTGTGGCCCTCCAGCTGCTGCGACACTACAAGTCCCATGAGGCATCGCAAGGCTGACAGTTACAATCATGACTCCCAAAGGGATGGGACTTGTAGTTCCGCAACAGCTGAAGGGCCACGTGTTGAGCACCCATGACATAGAGTATATCCTGAGTGGATTGGGAGATATAGGCTGGAATGCTATGCATTCATATTAAGAAGATTTACAGATTTGTGAACACTGTTTAGGGCGCTATGCAGAGATACAGCATTACATTATTGTTACAATGTTATACCTCTGTTCTTTTCATCTGCAGATTGGTGGGATAAAAATCAATATTTTTTTACATAGAAATGGCATACCAATCTGAATCTCCTGATATCAGCTTGCACAGCCGCACTAACACCGGGAGAACGGTTGGCAGCACTCTGAGCTAGTGTTTTACATTTTGCTATCAGTTAACACTTCAAATATGTCTGGAAGAGGAGAGAGCAGAGTGACGAACTTATTACTGTGTTGCTACTTCTTCAATGTCCAAGAATGGGTTAGGCACAGATTGGTGACCAAGCTGAACTGCTTAACGCTTATATCCATGTTTATCTGGGTTGCACCGATTTCCTTTTTTCCGGTGAGTATGCGTACCAATACTTTTGGTCAAGCACTCGCCAATACCGAGTACCCAAACTTTGCGGTGCGATTTGCATCAATACAAATACACTCTAAAATAAGTGTCTAACGGCGCAAATTAAAATAATATTATAATCAAACCATCCAAATTTGTGAAGATGTGTGAATTTGTGTGGTGTGCTGCAGTCAAATAAGGTTCTACTAAGATTAAAACCTGTAAAAAAGTATGAGAAAAAAATATATAAAAAAATATATATGTGTTGACTGCGCTCCCTTGTGTTATGTGTTTTTAAAGTGCTTCAAGCAAAATATGCATTTAAATATACCACAATAAATGTATACGTTTGTATACATTAGTGATAATAGAAGTAATAATAATAATTAATAAAAATCAATAAAAATCAATATTTTCTTCTGCTGTTCACCCGTGACTTCCAATATTAATTATTGCGTGCCAAAAAAAACAAAATTAATTTAGGCAAAACAAACCAAACGAAACCAAAAAACAACAAAACAATAAATGCCGTAGTAATTTCTGCTGGTGCTGAGAAAGCAATCTTCAGCATAAAAGTGTTTCAATCTTCCTAATTCCTGTGTCCGTGCTGCCTTTATCCACCACTATAGTGACGATACCACCACCACCATAAGAATTGGCCACTCACCAGATATTAATATAATGAATGCCTTTGGTTCATTAGTAGGGATAACCACTCCACTCCTCTCAGGTCTATGCTGTTTCCAATATACAGATTTACCAATGTCCAACCTCATAAAAAATGAACAACGATCATTGCGCAGTATGTCTGTGCTTTTATTTATAAAAAGGTAAAAGCAAATGGGTTCACTCACATTTTTAAGTGCCTATCAGTTGGCACCAAACTTATCCAGCCGCTCGAATGGGTACAGATGGCTGAGGGTATTGCCTGTCTCTCCTGTGTCAGCGTGCGTCCCAAGCCTCCTTTTGTTTAACCGGAAGTGACGTAGTCCGTGTTTTAGCAGCCTCTATGCATTTCGCAAACACTCTTGCGTCCTCAGGAAATACACTGCAAAGAAGCGCATGCGCTTTGAACAGGAATGTGGCACGAATCCTGTACATAGTGTGTGTATAGAAAGAAATTAAAGCGCCATCTAGTGGGCAGTTTAAAATATTTTATAACTCCTAGTACATATCTGGCCACATGCAAAACAATCTACATAGGTGTCCCGATTCACCAATGGCAGCAAATCAGGGCTGCTGGAGGAGAAGTTCCAGGACCCTGAAGGTAAAGGGCAGAAGTGATGTAAGCTTGGGGGCTTACCGCCTCTACAATGCCTTGTAAAAGTATTCACCCCCCTTGGCATTTTTCGTGTTTTGTTGCTTCATAACCTAGAGTTAACCTGGATTGTTTGAGGATTTGCATCATTTAATATACAGAACATGCCCACAACTTTGAAGATGTTTTTTTTTATTTTATTATTATTGTGAAGCAAACAGCAAATAGGACAAAATAACAGAAAAAGTCAATGAGCATAACTATTCACCCCCCTAATGTCAATACTTTGTAGAGCCACCTTTTGAGGCTATCACAACTCCAGGTTGCTTTGGATAAGTCTCTATTAAGGATGAGTTCAGGCGTGTTCGCAATCCGCACGTGCAGAGCCTGGCAGGAAGTCGGCACTGCACATCGCTAATCACAAGCAGTGAGACATTGTTCCGATGCGCGGTTGCAGAGTTCGGGAAATGTCTCACTGCTTGTGATTGGCGCTGTGCAGTGCCGACTTCCTGGCGGGCTCTGCACGTGCAACTTGCGAACACGTCTGAGCTCATCCTTAGTCTCTATAAGCTTGCCACATCTTACCACTGGGATTTTTGCCCATTCCTCCTTGCAAAACTGCTCCAGCTCCTTTAAGTTGGATGGTTTGCGATTGTGAACAGCAATCTTTAAGTCTGACCACAGATTTACTATTGGATTGAGGTCTGGGCTTTGACTAGGCCATTCCAACACATTTACATGTTTCCCCTTAAACCACTCAAGTGTTGCTTTAGCAGTGTGTTTGGGGTCATTGTCCTGCTGGAAGGTGAACCTCCATCCTAGCCTCAAATCACACACAGAGTGGTACAGGTTTTGCTCAAGCATATCCCTGTATTTAGCACCATCCATCTTTCCCTCAACTCTGACCAGTTTCCCAGTCCCGACTGCTGAAAAACATTCCCACAGCATGATGCTGCCACCACCATGTTTCACAGTGGGGATGGTGTTCTTTGGGTGATGTGTTGGGTTGGGTTTGCACCAGACATAGCGTTTTCTTTGATGGCCAACAAGTAAAATTTTAGTCTCATCCGACCAGAGCACCTTCCTCCATACATATTGGGAGTCTCCCACATGCTTTTGCAAACTCAAAACGTGCCATTTCGTTTTTTGCTGAAAGTAATGTCTTTCTTCTGGCCACTCTGCCATAAAGCCCAACTCTATGGAGCGTACGGCTTATTGTCCTCCTATGTGCAGATACTCCAGTCTCTGCTGTGGAACTCTGCAGCAGCTTCAGGGTTACCTTAGGTCTCTGTTCTGCCTCTCTGATTAATGCCCTCCTTACCGGTCCATGAGTTTTGGTGTTCGGTCGATAATCGCACAAATGCTTGGTATTGGTGCATCCCTAATGTTTACTGTGACTTTGTTACTGCGAGTTTGTTTGGGCCAAGATGGCCCAAATTAACTTTTTGCTTTACTAACAGATATGCATGCTGTATGTAGCATCAGTGACAGACAGTATACAGCAATGTGTTCCAGCAGTAGGACATGGAATTTGTCACGCTCTCCGAACAAAATTGAGTCGACTGAACGCTGCTCAGTCAGTTACCCACAGCTTTATATTCTGTGAATAAATACAATCGATCTTCTGGCAGAAATCATGACATCATATGCCTGCCTCTCCACTGCAGCCAATCAGAGGAACCTCTCGCTAGGTCTGTACACCTACTGTGGCTTTTGTGAGGGGTCCCAATGCCTCCCACTACATTTTTATTTTATTTAAATTATAGGCTTCACCAAAAAAAAACGTTCCTGTTCCTTTCCACTATTCACAAAACTACTATTATTGCCCCACAATGCATCGTATGCAGTGAATGGAGGAGAAACCGTTGAATGACAGGAACTCCTCTGCTGATTCACAGAAAATGATGCTGTGATGGAACGCCTGGCACCCAGCTTGGGTGCTTCCGCCAAACGGTGCTTCCTACTCTCCAAGTCCTTCCAGTAGACTGAGAGCTAAACCCCCAAAACAATAAATAATATTTTGCAACTTAGATGTAGTGGCTGCATTCGTTTTCTTTTTAAGGCTTGCTTACCCTGATTTTTACTTGGTAGTCCTACCAGTAACATATTCTTGTCCTAGGATGATGACATTCACTCAGTGTACTATATTTGTGAAAAAGCAGTGTTGTCACCCTATGGCATAACCACAGAACACTCCATTCCCTAAAGAGGAGGTGTTTTGTAGTCCACAGAAGAGAACTGGGAAAGCTGAAAAGTTGTTTGAACTTTCAGGTCAGTGCATAGGATGTTACAAGTAGGGATGCACCAATATCATTTTTTTTATTGGGGAGTACAAGTACCGATACTTTTAGTAAAGTACTCGCTGATACTCAGTACCGGTACTTTTGCATTGCGATTTGCATCCATACAAAATGAATGTGGTGCAATTCCTGTCCAAATTGCATGCAACTTCCCGTGCTGCTCCTGTGTGAACCCAAGCTTGTCATAGTGATTTTGATCCTGAATTCACACAGGTGCAGTGCGGGAAACATTCCCTGCATGACAGGTTTGTCTCTCCCATGGCTTTTTTCCCCACATCTCCAGCGGCTCTCTCCCCCCCAGCCTCCAGCGGCTCCAACCATTCGCTGAACCCCCTCCTCATCCCCCCCCCGGTCCTACTGTACCAGATTTCTGTGATCCCTCGCTGTCAGATGCCGAAAACCCACTTCACCGGTCTGCGGCTTTCTCTCCTCTCCCTTGCAGTGTGGACAGTAAGGGCTAGGCAGGCCATGGTAGAGGCTGGAGGAGCCCAAGACGCAAATGCAGATGTCCGCAGTCCTATCGTGAGCCGGAGATGGGGAAACCCGTCATACAGGGAGGTTTCCCGCACCACTCAGGCTCAAAATCACTGACAAGCCTGGGTTCACACAGGAGTGAATGAATGAATAACTTGTATAGCGCTGCAAATGTGAACTGAATCGCCTCAAGGAGTGATACGGAAAAAACAAGTGATTTAGACAGGAATCGCACCGCATTCCTGTTTAAATCGCATGCAATTCTTTGCAGTGTGATTTGCGCCCATTAATTTTGTATGGATGCAAATCGCACTGCAAAGTAGGGGTTTTGGGTATCAGGAGCATTCTCACGAGTACTCATGAAAATACTCAATATCGGCACTGGTGCATCCCTAGTTACAAATACACTGGCATTGACAGGATTTACAGGTATTTTTTGTACTTGCAGAAAATGTACCAAGCCAAAAAAAAATAAAACTAATGCAGCCACCACATAAGCTGCAAAATATTACATTTTTGATCTTTGGTTTAGATATATTTTACATTTTGAGCCTGGTTTAACATTTTATATTTCTTAATATTCTACCGTGAATCTAGTGTTCACCAGAGCAGTGAGCTGTACTTGAAAAGTAGACATATTCTGATTTTCACAAGAGAAGGTAAAAGCTTTCAGCGAGGAAGCCGAATATTTTGTTGACTTTTCAGTCAAATGTCTCATTTACATTTTTTTGTTTAGTTTCATCTCAGCAAAACAGCCAGCAAAACAAATTAAAATTATACAAACATGACAAGCAGAGATGCAAAGAAGAGCATTTTTAGTTTTGGAAAAATGCCAAGAATGGTAAAAGTTCAGACAGATGTTAAAGGGAAATTATAATGGTTATTTTTTATTTATTTTTTGTTATTTTTATTTTTTTTAAACCCAGGCTGAAAAGTAGCTTTAAAGAGGTTGTAACCTCCTTTTTGTAAAATAATAAAATAAAAAACGAGGTCCTGTTCCTTAATGCAGGTTAAAAAGTAAAGTAAGTAAGTTAGTAAAGTAAAAAAAAAAAAAAATGACACCCTGCAAGGCAAAGGCATAATGAGCTAGTATGCATACTAGCTCATTATGAATTACTTACCTGAGATCGAAGCCCCCGCAGCGGTCCTTAGCCACCTCCTCCGTCACTGCCATGATACCCGGAGTGACTTCCGGGTATCGCGGCTCCAGCTCTGTGACTGGCCGGAGCCGCGATGACGTCACTCCGGTGCATGCACGCGGGAGCCGACGTTGACGGCATCCTTGCCTTCACTTGGGGCGCGCTCAGTGCATCTGCGCCGTTGTTGGAAAATATCTCCTTAACCACATACAGACCAATTTGCAGCCAAAGGACCAGGCCCCTTTTTGCGATTCGGCACTGCGTCGCTTTAACTGACAATTGCGCAGTCGTGCGACGTGGCTCCCAAACAAAATTGGCGTCCTTTTTTTCCCACAAATAGAGCTTTCTTTTGGTGGTATTTGATCGCCCCTGCGGTTTTTATTTTTTGCGCTATAAACAAAAAAGAGCGACAATTTAAAAAAAAAAAGCATTCTTTTTTATTTTTTGCTATAATAAATATCCCCCAAAAATATATAAAAAAACATTTTTTTCCTCAGTTTAGGGCGATACGTATTCTTCTACATATCTTTGGTAAAAAAAATCGCAATAAGCGATTATTGATTGGTTTGCGCAGAAGTTATAGCGTTTACAAAATAGGGGATAGTTTTATAGCATTTTTATTAATAATTAATTTTTAATAGTAATGGCGGCGATCAGCGATTTTTATTGTGACTGCGACATTATGGCGGACACATCGGACATTTTTGACACATTTTTGGGACCATTGTCATTTATACAGCAATCAATGCTATTTAAATGCATTGATTCCTGTATAAATGACAGTTGTAGTGAAGGGGTTAACCACTAGGGGGGGGGGGGGGGTTATGGGCTGTGACGTGTGTGTGTTTTTTTACATTAGGGGGCGGGGCTAACGTCATTGATCGGCTTTCCCGATGACCGGGAACAGCCAATCAATGACAGGCAGACTAGGAAGCGCGGGGAGAGGTTTGTTTACACAGACCTCTCCCCGTTCTTCAGCTCCGTGACCCGATCGCGGGACACCAGCGGCGATCGGGTCCGCTGGTCCCGCGGCCGGGGTCACGGAGCTCCCGACCGGGTCGCGAGCGCGTCGCTGGCGGGGCGCACGCGACCCACAGGCAGGCATTTAAAGGATCACGTACAGGTACGTGATTTTGCCTGCCCGTGCCATTCTGCACACGTATATGTGCATGAGGCGGTCGGGAAGCAGTTAAAAACAATGTATAAAAATTATTTGTATATTACTTATGGTAATTGCCCCCTTGCCACCCAGGCCAATTCTGACACTTCTCGCCTACATGTAAAAGTTACTCAGAACCCCCAGACATTATATATATATATATATATATATATATATATATATATATATATATATATATATATATATATTGTTTTAGCAGACACCCTAGGGAATAAAATGGTGGTTGTTGCAACTCTTTGTGTCACACGGTATTTGCGCAGCAATTTTTTTAAACACATTTTTTTTTGGGGGGGGGGGGGGGGACTCTTTCATGATTAAAAATAAAAACACTAACGTTAGCCCGATTTTTTTTATTTTTTTTGTATAATGTGAAAGATAATGTTACGCCGAGTAAATGCATACCTAACATGTCACAGTTTAAAATTGCGCACACTTGTGGAATGGTCCCAAACTTCAGTACTTATAAATAGGGGTGCAACGGATTGTCGCCGATCCGTGATCCGAACGGGTCACCCAGTTCGGATTGGAACACCCCGCAATCCGCGGAGCGCTCCGCGGCCTCGGCCTTAGGAAATGCCGCGGCTTCGGCCTAGCTCCGGAGCGGCGGCCATCTTGGTACACCCGGCCGCTGTTTACAATGTGATCGCTCTGTCAAATGACGGAGCGATCAGTTGTAAACAAACTCTGCATTACCCATACCCTGCCAATACTCTGCATTACCCATACCCTGCCAATACTCTGCATTACTCATACTCTGCATTACCCATACCCTGCATTACCCATACCCTGCCAATACTCTGCATTACCGATACCCTGCCAATACTCTGCGATACCCTGTCAATACTCTGCGATACCCTGCCAATATTACAGTGGGGGGAAATGACGTGGATATTACAGTGGGGGGAAATGACGTGGATATTACAGTGGGGGAATTGACGTGGATATTACAGTGGAGGAATTACGTGGATATTACAGTGGGGGGAATTACGTGGATATTACAGTGGGGACTATATGGTGGGAGAATTTTCACAGGTTTTTGCAAATTCAATTATTTACTGATCCGAAAAATGATTCGATCCGTGACTCTGATCCGAGGATCGATCCGATCCGTGAGTTTTTTGATCCGTTGCACCCCTACTTATAAATCTCCATAGGTGGCGCTTTTACAGGTTACGTGTTTAGCGTTACAGAGGATGTCTAGTGCTAGAATTATTGCTCTCACTCTAACGATTGCGTCCTATGTAACCTGTGTGTATCTGGCTCTGATACTAGCCAGTGCCACACCAGCCACTGACCTCACCGCACATCCCTGGTTCACAATGTGTTCACCTGTATTTAGGTGCATTCAGTTTAACCGGTTCCCGACCGGCGCGTGGCCGACGGTCTCATTTGAGCCAGCTAGGCGCGATCGCGTGCACGAGAGCAAGCACCAGGATTTGTGTGTGTAAACACACAAATCCCTGTTCTGTCAGGGGAGAGGAAACATGTCGTTTGTTCCTACTAAGTAGGAACAACGATATGTCTCCTCCCCTATTCAGTCCTATCCCCATACAGTTAGAACACACCTAGGGAACACACATTTTACCCCTTGATCGCCCCCTACTGTTAACCCCTTTCTTGCCAGTGACATTTATACAGTAATCAGTGCATATTTATAGCACTGATCGCTGTATAAATGTCAATGGTCCCAAAAATGTGTCAAGTGTCTGATCTGTCCGTCACAATGTCGCAGTGCCGCTAAAAATCTCAGACCACCGCCATTACTAGTTAAAAAACAAAAAATGCCATCAATTTTTACCATAGTTTGTAGACGCTACAACTTTTGCGCAAACCAATCAATATACGCTTATTGTGATTTTTTTATTTATTTTTTTTTTTAACAAAAATATGTAGAATATATATATTGGCCTAAACTGATGAAGAAAATAGTTTTTTTTTTTTTTTTAAATTGGGGGATATTTATTATAGCAAAAGGTAAAACATATTATAATTTTTTTCTAAATTGTCGCTTTTTTTTGTTTATAGCGCAAAAAATAAAAAACGCAGAGGTGATCAAATACCACCAAAAGAAAGCTCTATATGTGGGGAAAAAAAGGACGCAAATTTAGTTTGGGTACAACGCATGACCGATCAATTGTCAGTTAAAGCGACAAAAAAAAAGTGCTCTGGTCAGGAAGGGGGTAAAATCGGCTGAAGTTGTTAAAATTCTATGCGTCCACGGGGTAGATTAGATACTCATGCATCTAAACGCATGTAGGTGCAAATACGTTTAAACGCAGCACAACTTGATCTGGGAAGAAAAAGGTTTGTTTATACTTCCTAGATACCTTCTGCTGCATTTATTTAAACCAAACACAGTAGACTAGTGTGAATGTAGCCATAAGTTGTAGTATTCTATTTGTGTTTGTTTTATGACATGTATACAGCCTACAAATTACAAACCATTTTATGCACCACAATGGATTTCCAAATCACCATGGGTTAGCTAAAGAGACTGCACCGCAGAGAAACTTGCTTTTCAGCTCCCTTTGCCTCAATAAAACTTTGAACTTAGCCATATGAGTGGGATGAGGGGATGAGTTATTGCTCTATTGACGCTCTGAGTTTTGTAAACAACAGACTTTTATCATTGTTGTAGCAGATATAACTTTGAAGCAATATTAAACACAAAAACTCTATAACTAAGCCCTGTGGGCAGGGCAGAATGCATCAGGGGTGTGGCTATCGGGAGGAGCCCGTTTTTCACTTCCTAGGCACTTGGAGCCGTTCGGTGTGCAACGTTCATCTACTATTCATTAAACTGCTTACTGCATTGGCTTATATGCCAGCACCCCTCCTGAGTGGGACACCAGAGTCATAGCATCGGCACTTGGAGCCGCGCTTCATTACATATATACAAATTCATTATTTTGCAGCTTAGGTAAAGGCAAACCCAGGTGCATTTCCAACTACATTTACAGGTTGCATGAATGCAATAATCAGTTATCATGTCTGCCGTTCAGCTACAATCTTTATGATCTACTCTTTTAACTATAATTTTGAGTTTAAAGCGAAACTAAACATTTGCTTACTTTGTCATCTCCCCTTTTGCAAATGCTAAACATTTTTTATGTTTTTTTTACCATCTTTCTTTCTTTCTAAACATTTTAATGTTTTTTTTACCTTCTTTCTTTTTCTTTCTCTTTCTTTCTTTCTTTCTTTCTTTCTTTCTTTCTTTCTTTCTTTCTTTCGTTCGTAAATGTTGCTTATCTTCTGGGTTTCTGGCCTAGGAAAGGCCCCACTGCCTCCTGGTATTGCTACGTCACAGCTTTTCCAGGAGGCAGTGTGTTAATAAGCTGCAATTTGTGCACAGGTGTGATGGATGTGTGCACACGGGCACCACTTTTGCGTGGCACTACAGTGCCCATCTACCAGAAGCTGGCAGCATTTGTGCGGACACACTTCCGGTCTCTGCAAACTCGGAAATGTCTGGAAGAGAGTTCAGTTTTAAAATCTATATCAACAAGATTCCTCAGACTGTCTGTGTGTTCCTGGATAGGATTGTAGCCTCTTGCTCCACACTTCTGAATGTGTGCAAATTCCCTCGCGGAAATCTGCAGAGGGTGGTGCTCCGAACCAGGGAAATTGCTGAAAATATTGGTAATTATAGGGGTGTAATGAGCACTGCGAAGGTGAGTGAGAGCATGAACATTAGTCACTAAGCAGACAGACTGCATCCCGGGTCAGTGTAGATGCAGCATTTTTATGTTTGACTAGAGTGTACTGTACAAAACAAAATATGCGTTATGATTCACGTTTCCCTACTTCCTTTATCTTCTTTGTTGCAGAGATTTCACTTGCCTCTATTTATGACTCTTGTGCATCTGCTCATGATTTTCATTATGTCAGCGGTAAGTCGAGTACTGATGACCTGCTATAGCGGCCGTGCACGCGTTATCCTACCGTGGTCAGACTACCTCAAAAAAGTGGCCCCTACAGGTACAGGCAACATTCTATCCTTTTTGTTTAGTACCATATATTATAGTTTGTGGTTTCTTTTCCAACTATTTTTATTGCAGATTCAAAAAAAGATTACCCGTCTCCAATACTTATAAACATAGGAAAGGAAGTATACCAAAATATAATAACAATACATACATCAAGGTTTAATAAATATTGAAGGTGTAACCTGTGAATATATTTCGATGAGCACACCTCTTACATAACTTTGCTCAATGAGCTATCGCAAAATATTCTACAAAAAACATATAAAGAGTGAGGAGTATACCTGTGCCCATTTTCCCTGTCGCTCCTGTAGGTGCAATATGGAGCGAGAGAGAGGGAACATAGGATCACAAGACCATAAACCTTTGCATAGGTCCCCATGAATTGTGAACCCAACGGGGTGAGAGGGCATAGCGGAAAGCCGTAATGACTATCAAAATTCTGCCATATCCCCTCCCACACTGCACTTGTAGCATAAGGTCTTTTATTGTATAGCTCACTGGCAGATTAATAGGAACATATAAGAGAAGGAAACTGCAGAGTAAGAAACAGAAAAAAGGGGGGGGGGGGGGGGGACTGTAAAGAAGAGAAGAAAAGGGGGGGGGGGGAGGTGAGGGGGGGGGGGGGGGGGGGGATAAAGTGAGAGGAAGAGTGCACCCCATCTTATCAGAGCATGACTAACTGATAATACTTATAATTAATCATCCGATAAGTAATCAATCCAGGGCTTCCAAACTTTTGCAAAATAAGCCTGTTTGTCAAGTAGTATTGCTGAAAGGCGTTCATTGACCGTGATCCAGGACAACTTATTTTTCACCAGGTCCAGGCGGATCATAGATGATATCCAGGACCTGGCAGTTGCAATCCTAGCTTCCATGAATACAAATGCTATTAGTTTCCTTGTGTGTCCTGGCGCCTTCCCAACCGAGCTTCCTAGTAGTGCTTACTGAGGCGATTTAATAAGGTTCACCAGAGTCAGCGAATAAATAAAGTTATAAATGCGAATCCAAAATCGTTTGACTTTTGGGTAATGTCCACTATATATGGAACACTGTGCCTTCCATGCCACATTCCCCGAAACACAAGGGGGAAACCCCCAGGACATGCACTGCCACCCTCACCGGTACCATGAACAACCTCAGCAAAACGTTGTAGTTCGCTTGGATCAATTAAGTATTAATGTAGGATTTTGAGGCACATTTTTAAACCATTCATCAACCTCAAATGTTTCACCTATGTCTTGCTCCTATTTATCCATATAAAACAACTTTTCCAATTGAGATGTCAAAATAGAATTCATTTTTGATATGTGACTTGTAGTTTTTGCTTTCTGATTCAATGTTTTTATTAAAGGTTAACATACAAATAGTCTTTGGCCATGATATAAAAACCTGTGGTACCTAAAATTCTCCATATGCAACGCTTTAAAAGCTTACAGCTCATCAGTTTAGAGTGAATTATGGTCCTAAAATTATTACTCTCACTCCGCTGTTCATGTGTGGTGCAGTCGCAGTCTACATACACGTGCGAACTCTGTATGTGTTTACACTTCTGGGTGTGTGCAGGGTGACAGTTACATTCAATTTCTTTTTTATTATTACATTGTATTATATTTTTATTGAATTTTTTTTTTTTACTTTTCCTCTTTTAGCCCCTTATGTGATCGCATTGGGCAGGTGACTGGTTCTCTTTATGGAGCCATTGGGGGTCTTTTAGACCCCCAATGTCTCCAGTGCCCTCCAAAGCAGCCAAGAAGGCACAGCTTGATTAGTTGCTTCCCCGGGCACAGCAGCTAGGGAATGTCTGCTCTGAAACCAGAAACCCTCAGAGCTGAGCACTTCTGGCTTCATAAACAGCAGGGGGGATTGAGAAATGGATGTTCCTCAATCTCTTTCCACCTGGCATCCTGAAGACCGTCTTTTGTAGTACTGTGCTCGAGGGAAGAGCAAGACAGCCCTGGAACCATGGAGAGAAGGGAGTGTGCACACAACATGCACTGTAAAAGTGATTGGGTGGCTATACAACCATCCAGATCACTTTAACCATAACAGCCAGGAGTGGGCTGAACAGAACAAGCACAAGCTCATGGCTGCTACTGTATTTTGTTCAGCTTGCACAAATGCTTCTGATATTCATGATGTTTATCCCCCCCCCCCAGAACATATCTTAGCATTATATTCTTTTACCTTGTTCTTGTAGTGCAAAAACTCTTTCATTACACCAGTAGCTGCTGGGAGGAGGAATCAGCGGGGTACTTTTTTCAGTTCCTAGAGAAGTAATAAAGCTCCCAGATCTACTTTACTCAAGAGCCCTTTCCCTGCACACAGTGGTGTTGATTTAAAGGCAAATAGACTGTTCACTTTGCAAGTGCAGTTGCACTCTGCAAGGAAAGTATCCCCAGAGCTTAGTGAATGAGGTGAAGCTCTGCTGACTTACATCATCCAATCACTAAGCTGTGAGGAAAGTTCCCCATGCAGAGTGCAACTTCTCTTGAAAAGTGAATAACCTGTTTGCCTTTAGTAATTCAATCCCATTGTGTGGGCAGGCTTTTGGGAGTCAAAGCAGCGGCATTGTTTTGCTGGGAAAGAAATCCATGTATGCCTTTGTAGAGGGTAGTGGTGGTAGGGCTAGGTGTAGTTCTGTAGTGCAGCATTGGCAGCCCTTTAATGGAAGTTAAAGGATAAGTTCACTTTTACAAGAAAATGTAAATGCACATTTTTTTGCAGGTAAAAAAATATGCATTTATTATTATTTTTTGTTAGGGACCTGTCAAGCATTGCACCCATGATCAGATCCAGGGTGCAGGGTGGGTGCTGTCCTAAAAACTGTCTGTGTATCTATCTGCCTGTACTTCCAATAGGGGCAGGCAGTTGCACTCTGACAGGAATCTCAATGAACTACCAAGAGCGCTCAACAGCACTAGTAGTTTATTGAGAGCTACAAGTTGACAGCCACATAGGCTTTCGGTACTTGTAGTTTTCCCATTCACAGAACACTGTGACTGGATGACGCGGCCGTGCGGGTGGAGTTTATGACAGCTATTGGGGGAAAGAAGATCCTCCACTAGTTGTCAAAATGGGGACGGGGGGGGGGGGATGCAGGGGCCAGTGCATTTGTAAAATGTTACATCCTGAATATTGGTGTAACATGTTACAAAAAGTGAACTTCTCCTTTAAGAGCTTACTGGATCCTGTCTGGAAGGATCACCAAGTATTTTTCTGCACTTGCATTGTTTTTAAAGGGTCAAAGCATTATGCATGTATTGCAGAGATGTGACTAAGTGTCCCAGGAGCCGCACATCTAGTCAAGACCTGCTGTATGATAGTGAATGAGTCTCAGCCTGGACCCCCGCCAGGCCACGCCCCAACACGTTTCACTCCTTCCATCAGAGTTTATTCATTTGGAGGAGTCCCCATGAGTAAGCTTCGGTGGCCGGAGTGAAATGCGTTGGAGGCATGGCCTGGTGGGGGTCCAGGCTGAGACTCATTCACTATCATACAGCAGCTCCTGGAACTCTTAGTCACTCTCTCTACCTTTTGCCTGGGGCATAGACAAGCTCATTTCCCAGCCAGCGCTCACAGCGGTGGGCACAGAACTTCATTCCCATACAGCCTGAGCGCCTCACACACATAACCTTGGTATTTCATAGATGTATTGCATACGTTTTTTTTTTTAGTTTACACAGACATATAGTTTAAATAGAAAATTACACTTGTTCCTGACAGTGTTGGCTTGCACATTGCAGAATTTTAACTATTGCTATTTATGTTCAGCTTTGGCCACTGCTCTGGACATTGGACTTTCTAATTGGAGCTTCCTGTACATCACTGTGTCATTGTGAGTTGGTAAGGCCTACATTAATCATCAGAGAGAACAATGTTTGTACAAGTGCTATTATGTTTTTTTTATTCTGTTACCACCAGGTACACCATGACGAAGTCCTCTGCAGTTCTCTTCATCCTTTTCTTCTCCCTCCTCTTTAAGTTAGAGGAACTGGTGAGTCACCGGAGGAATGTGCAGGGTGGAGAGGGAGTGAACGGGAATACATAGGGATCCACTTTTATACATATGACAGCTAAATTACCTAGGCAATACAACAGCACCAATCTGCCAAATTTTTTGTGATTGATGCCTTGCAAATGTAGCCATGTTTACTTCTACATTTCACACAAACAAGCTCTCTGGCTTGATGAAACATTAATTAGGCCGAATAGAATCAGTTCCACGGATCCAAAAAAGCAGTTTTATTTCAGAAGACTCAAGTCCGTACTTGTTTAATCCAATATGGCAACGTACCATAACACTTATTTTTTTCAATATTTTTAAAAAGACTTTAATCCTAAAAGATTTGAGAAGAAACAGCCATATACAGATTACCTTAGATGTTGGTAGTTCTTTCCACTGGTACTGTGTACACACTTGTACAGTTATACTGTTATTATTCACAGCAAAATGTAAATGGATAGTAGACTCTTTCTGTGTGACCTATGCACTGTAACCTGTGTTATCAATCCTGCTTTCTGCAGAGACCAGCCCTTATTCTGGTGGTTTTACTCATTTCCGGAGGCCTTTTTATGTTCACATTCAAGTCAACGCAGTTTGACCCCAGGGGTTTCATTTTGGTACTTGCTGCTTCCTGCCTTGGTGGGATCAGATGGACTCTGACCCAGATCCTCATGCAGAAAGCAGAGCTGGGTAAGTACTGGGTGATGGCTGACTGGTATGTTCATTTTAATGTAGCAATTATATTTTTATATCATATGAGATAAGTGCAGCTTTTTGCTAAACCATCATGAATAACCTTTTTATTTTGCTTTTTGGTGGCCTCTGAAAACTTCAAGCTGAAGTTCGGGCACAAAAATAATAATTTAAATTAGGTTTGCACCAATACCGAGCATTTGCACGAGTACTTGTACTCATGGAAATGCTCTGATGCCTAATCCGATACCTGGGCAGCCTCAGAGATGATCAGTGCAGCCAGTTACAATTACAATCTCCTCGTGTAGCTTTCAATAAAGCAGCTGACAGACGCTTCTCCTCCTCTCCCTTCCCCGGCTTTCAGCTGCTTTATTGAAAGATATACAGGAGGGAGAATGGTGATTGTAACTGCCACCACCGCTGCACCGATCACCCCCGACTGTCCCCTATATCCTTCTCCAGCTCTCCGTGTCCTCCTCCTGGTCCCCCTCCGCGTCCTCCTCCTGGTCCCCCTCCGCGTCCTCCTCCTGGTCCCCCTCCGCGTCCTCCTCCTGGTCCCCCTCCGCGTCCTCCTCCTGGTCCCCCTCCGCGTCCTCCTCCTGGTCCCCCTCCGCGTCCTCCTCTTGGTCCCCCTCCGCGTCGTCCTCTGTGTAATCCTCTGTCCCAGATCTGTCAGGATGGAGAGCGGAGGAAGGAGCCAATAAATATGTAATTTACTGGAGCCAATAAATATGTAATTTATTGGTTCCCTATTTTTCTGAATGATCACTGACTGTCCATTCATAACTGAGCATCATAAACTGTTTATGATGATTCAGTTTATGAATGAACAGGAGCCTTCGTCTCCATTCATCGCCAGTGCAGCTGAGGCTGCAGAGAAAGGGACTGGGGAATCTGTGTCCTTAGTCCATTTTCCTGTCTCAAAGGGGAGATGTCAGGGGACTGTTTAGACCCCTAATATCTCACCAACAGGGCTGATAAAAAAAAAAGTAAGAAATGTAATAAATATTTAAAAGTAAAAGTGTAAAAAAAAAAAAACACCACTGACACCGTCCCCTCCCAAAAAAGAAAAGCATTGTAAAAAAAATATAAATTGTAAAAAATACATTTTGTAAATAAAAAAGCTACTGACGCAGTCCATGACTCATCAGTGCCACCTATCAGTGCTGCATATTAGTGCCACTGTCACATGACATAAAAAAAGTATCGGTAATCAGTATCGGTACTTGGACTCTTTCTTAAAAAAGTGGTATCGGTGTAACCCTAATTTAAATATATTGCTCAACAATACAATGTACAGTACAGTCCAATTTGTGTGTACTAAATGCCTTTGATGTTACCCTTTAAAAGTAGCATTGCTATTGTGAAGAGAGCAAAGTAGTGTGAGGGGCCCAGAAGGTTCACCACTACAAGCTAGTTGTAGAAAAGTATGGCGGGGTGGGGGGGTAGGAGCAGATACAAGACCGGTCATCCTACACAAGGATAGAGAACAAAAGTGACTGGTCTTTGTAATGCCGCGTACACACGTGCGGACTTTTGCCGGCGGACTTAGTCCAGCGGACTATCCCGCCGGACTTTCCAGCTGGGTCCGCTGGACTTTCCGAGCGTGTGGACTTGCCCACACACGCACTGACTTCTCCGGCGGATAATCCGCCGGCCAAAAGTCCGCGGGACTTTTGAAAATGAACGGACTTGCCCACACACGGAGCAGTCCGTTCATTTAGAACGTAGCTAGCGTAGGCAGTAAATGCCGCCGCGCTAGCTCCGTGACCTGGCATGGATTTAAAGGGACTCCCCACGCCGAAAAAATCCATGTCAGACCCTCATCCGAGCACGCAGCCTGGCAGGCCAGGAAAGGGGTGGGGACGAACGAGCGCCCCCCCCCCCTCCTGAGCCGTACCAGGCCACGTGCCCTCAACATCGGGGGTGCCCTGGGGAAAGGGGGGCCGTGCGGCCCCCCCACCCCAAAGCACCTTGTCCCCATGTTGATGAGGACAAGGGCCTCTTCCCGACAACCCTGGCCGTTGGTTGTCGGGGTCTGCGGGCGGGGGCTTATCGGAATCTGAGAGCCCCCTTTTATAAGGGGGCACTCAGATCCCGGCCCCCCACCCTATGTGAATGAGTATGGGGTACGATGTACCCCTACCCATTCACCTAAGGTGTAAAATGTACAGTAAAAAAAACACCCACACTTTTGAAAAAATAGTTTATTGCACTGCTCCGGGGGTCTTCTTCCGTCTTGGGGGTCTTCTCGCCGGACTCCCCCGCCATTTACCAAGCTCTTTTACCGAGCAGGGGAAGTCCGGCTACCTTCTTCGTCGTCGCCGCCGTCGTCTGGGGGTCTTGATCCGCCTTCGGGGGTCTTCCGGGGGTCTCTTCTGTTCTTGCGGTGGTCGTCGTCTTCCGCGCCGCCGGCGCCGCCTTCTTCTTCTTGTCCTTCTTCTTGTTCTTCTTCTTCTTCCGATGTTGACCCGATGCTCTCTCTGCCCTGAATGCCTGTGCCGCGCTGCGCTGGGACTTATATAGGGGCATGGGGACAGGGTCACATGCTCATGTCACATGGTGACCCCGCCCCCTTGTGTTGTCACAGTCCCGGAGGATGTGACAACACAGGGTTGTCGGGAAGAGGCCCTTGTCCTCATCAACATGGGGACAAGGTGCTTTGGGGTGGGGGGGCCGCACGGCCCCCCTTTCCCCAGGGCACCCCCCATGTTGAGGGCACGCGGCCTGGTACGGCTCAGGGGGGGGGGGGGGCGCTCGTTCGTCCTCACCCCTTTCCTGGCCTGCCAGGCTGCGTGCTCGGATGAGGGTCTGACATGGTTTTGGGGCCCCGGAGCAGTGCAATAAACTATTTTTTCAAAAGTGTGGGTGTTTTTTTTACTGTACATTTTACACCTTAGGTGAATGGGTAGGGGTACATCGTACCCCATACTCATTCACATAGGGTGGGGGGCCGGGATCTGAGTGCCCCCTTATAAAAGGGGGCTCTCAGATTCCGATAAGCCCCCGCCCGCAGACCCCGACAACCAACGGCCAGGGTTGTCGGGAAGAGGCCCTTGTCCTCATCAACATGGGGACAAGGTGCTTTGGGGTGGGGGGGCCGCACGGCCCCCCTTTCCCCAGGGCACCCCCGATGTTGAGGGCACGTGGCCTGGTACGGCTCAGGAGGGGGGGGGCGCTCGTTCGTCCCCACCCCTTTCCTGGCCTGCCAGGCTGCGTGCTCGGATGAGGGTCTGACATGGATTTTTTTCGGCGTGGGGAGTCTCTTTAAATCCATGCCAGGTCTCGCAGCTAGCGCGGGGGCATTTACTGCCTACGCTAGCTACGTAACCTGAAGTCACGTGCTAAATGAACGGACTTGCCGATGAGCGGCAAGTCCGTTCATTTCAAAAGTCCCGCGGACTTGCCTACTGACGGCGGGACTGCCAAGTCCAGCGGATAATTTTAAAACCAAACTTAAAACTTTGGTCCGCCGGACTTTGGCACCAAAAAGTCCGCCGGCGCCTACACACGAGGGGATTATCCGCTGGACTTTAGTCCAGAGGATAATCCCGCGGGATTGTCCCTTCGTGTGTACGCGGCCTAAGAGGAAACTACTGCACAGAGAAGGGGTGGTTGATTTACTAAAGGCAAATATACTGTACACTGCAAGTGCACATTAAGCGCATTTGCTCTAGACGTGAGGGGAAACTTTGCTGGTTTCTATCATCTAATCATGTACAAGCAAAAATGCTGTTTTTTTTTTTATTTCTTTGCATGTGATTGAGTATTTGCAAAGTGAAGCTTTACCCAGTATATTTGCTTTTAGTAAATCGACCCTAATGTGTCCATTAGTTGTTTAATGCTTTCTTACTGCACAGATCTGGAAGAAATACACAAAGGACACCAAAACTGAAGTAAGAATACACGCAGAGCTCTAGTCTGTGCTAAACTACTGGCTGCTGTGTGTGTATCCGCTCATTATCGTGGCTCGTCTTTCCCCACTGGAGGGATTTGTTTTAAAGTAAGTTTCACATGATGTGCTAGTATGTGTTGCATACTAGCACATTATGATATTGCCTTTCAGGAGAAATTTATTTTTATTTATTTTTTTATACTGAGTTTACTACCGTTTTAAGCATCCCATAGATTATTCATTTGTTTTCGTTCAACCAGCGGGTTGAACGAAAAAAACTGACCTGATTCCCATCCACATAATCGAGGTGGATGGGGGAATCGCTTCTTCTAGCTATTGTATTTTGACAGCCAGAGACTTCCCCGCCATCAGAATACAATGATCAGCACTGCTGGGTATAGCCTGTGGTGCTGACCAGGCAGCAGTTATCCGACAGGCTTGGCTGTACAGTGGATCGGTAGTGAAGGAAATAGTTTATTTGGACTAGCTTGGTTCAAACCACTATTTAAAGTTCAACAAAACCTGAAGTTAGGCTTTAAAGTAAATCTGTGTTGTGCCCATGCTTCACTTAAATGCCGCACTCATTAGCAGTACATTCCTTTACCTCACTACCCCACTTTTCCATTCAGCTGTCAAGAGCGAAGAAAGACAGCACTTTGTAAGTACTGAGTTGCTGCAGTTTGAGCTTACCCAGAGCTGAGGATTCCCCACCTCCACGTGACAGCACTGTAGCTCTTCATACCCATAAGTACCAGGCATTTGTTTCTTTCCCAGTGGATGAACAAGAGCCACATAAGTTCAAAGAATAGGTGAATTTGTGCTGGAGGGGGAGCGAAATTAAGGTAAATTTTCTACTTTCTGCAGAGAAAGGGATGCATTGAATAGCCAGCTAACCAGTAAAATATATTTATGTGTGTATTATTTCCCCCCTAGGTTTACAGAATCCCATAGACACCATGTTTCACTTACAACCTCTTATGTTCCTCAGCCTGTTCCCTTTGTTTGTGGGCATTGAAGGTGAGAATGTGATTTCTTATGCAGTTGATTTTGCCATTGCAGTATAACTACAGTACCTATATTAAGTGTAGTTGGTGTGTGATGTCAATATGAGTATTTGAATTTGTAGTATTGAAGTAGTTTAGTGACGATTAAAGTTGGTTACACATGCTATAAGCCGAGTGTAACAATCTTTGTTTTTGCAAAATCTTCGATTTATTAACAACTATGTCCTGTAATGGGCCGTCTGTACAATCCATCCATTTTATATCCAATCAGGCCCTCCTTCTACATATTTGTTAAAGTGGTTGTAAAGCCACTTTGTAAAGTACATACAACCCCCTCTGTTAACCTTCTATGCACCAGTGTATATACTTTGAAAAAAGGTAGATATCTGCATATTTTTTACAGAGTGCCGCTCAGCACTCACGTGACTGCTCGCTGCTCCCTCTCCTGATCTGACAGCTACGTCAGAGGGGGGGGGGCTGAGAATCCCCTGCTGACGTCAGTCGGGAGGAGAGCAGTGAGGATTCACATGAGCGCCGAGCAGCGCTGTGAAATAAGGTAGAAATCCGCATATTTTTTTTACAAAGAACACACACTGGAGCAGGGAGAGGGAGAGGAGGATAGAGGAGAGCTACGGATGACGGAGGCACGTAAACTGACCACGATGTCAGGGGCTTAGCAGCCATGATAAACCGTGGTCAGCTTACAGAGGGGGCAGAACCAGGCAGGATCAGCCAGGTATTTCAGGTGATAGAAGGGGCCAAATGACACAGCACTACTACTGTGCTGTACAACATGCTTTAAAGTAACAGGATCTTTTTTATTAAGTTTTTTTTTTTTTTTTTTTTTTTTTAAATGTTAGGGTTACAAACACTTTAAGTCTAATAGTAGCCAATTCACACTTCAATCAATGATCGATTTATTTTCTGATCAATCTCTCCCGATAGGAATAATACTTCTACAGTCAACAAACCATTCTATTGATATGCCATACATGGGGAAGTGAATTTTGATCGATAAATAAGATATGATCATAATTTTATTATCGTAAACAATCAATGTCATCTATGTTTCCACCATGTAATCTCATAATCTGATTGATCGAATTATGATGGCAAAGGATCACAGTGCTGCCAATTAATGCAAAACAATTGATAGTTTTCTGCCCTGACCAATCGACTCAGTATGATTGAATCTAAATGAAATTGAGCCTAAATAGATTGGAATGAAGTTATGGCTATTCCATTGTTTGCAGATTCAGTTGTTTTTATCGAATCTCACATCAATCAGATGGAAAAAAAAAACGAAGCTTGTATGACCACCATTAAAGCAGATTGTGCATCATATTGTAATGTGTGTGCTCAGCTTTCCGGTGATTGCCTTATGTTCTTGTTATTTGCTGACCTGAGTTTTCTTTTTGTATATCTTTCTTCTGCAGGTCTGCATATGTCCACGTCACAGCAGTTGTTCCGATATCATGACATTAATGAGTCGCTTGTACTTTTCGGAACACTTGGGTTGGGTGGACTCCTGGCATTTGGTCTGGGATATTCAGAGTTTCTACTAGTTTCAAAAACATCCGGTCTCACCCTGTCCATAGCTGGTATTTTCAAGGTAAAGTTAGGTGTATATTGTTTTGTGCAGAGTACGATCATTTTATAACATTGGACACACATTTAGGGCCCATTCAGACCTGCATGTTACAGTATGGCATATCACATGCTGGGGTGTCATTTATTTTGAATGGTACCCTGCACCTAGCAAACTCAGTTCTTGCTAACACATCTTTATTGTGTGCTCTGTTGAAAAATAAATGGGCTAATTTACTGCAGAGCCTCTTTTAACATGCTTATATTAACGCATTGCCACATAACGAAATTAACTTTCTTAATCGAAAAATGTTACACTTAAAGCGGGAGTAAACCCACCGAAACTTTTTTTTAACCACACCTGTAAGGGAAAAGGCATAATGAGCTAGTATGCACCGCATACTAGCTCATTATGAAATACTTACCTTAGAACGAGGCGTCGTTGAGTTACCTGGTCCACGCCGAGGTCGCTGACATGTTGCCTCGGCGTGTCTTCCGGGTATCGCGACTCCAGCGCTGTGAGTGGCTGGAGCCGCGATGTCGCATGCGCACAGGAGAATTCTTCCCGGCAGGGTTCGGATTCTGCCGGCCTTTTAGCCAAGAATCCCCCGTGCACATGCGCCGCTGCAGTCAGCGGTGCATTGCACGGGGAATATCTCCTAAACCATACAGGTTTAGGAGATATTTTATTAACCTACAGGTAAGCCTCATTATAGGCTTACCTGTAGGTAAAAGTCAAAATTTTAACTATACAACCACTTTAAGGGTTACCAAGACACTGGAAGTGTGACATCAAAATTAAAGTGGAATTCATGCCTATCCATAACTAGTCCTAAAAATGTCCCCTCCCCCCTCTGCTACCTATCCTGTCTACCCTACCCTTTGTGAAAAAGATATGTATACATACCTATTTTCAGCCTGCTCCGGGCATATAATCACACAGCTCTGACTCCCCTGTGTTAGTGTAATCGGCCAGCTGCAGAGGAGACGAGAGAGTGCCAACATCGGCTGGGCCATGGGAGCTTATGGGTGTGACCTCAAAGCTCCAAGAAATCCTAGCCATTGTCAAGTGCTCACTCCTCTCCCCTGCAGCCAGTCACCCACTGGCACAAGGAATCATGTGACCAGACCAGAGTGTTAAACAGGATAAGAGTAGTAAGACAATATTTAAAAATAGTTATGGTTAGGCAGGAATTCCACTTTTAATCCCTGAAAGCTTGGTCTCAAATTGCCACTGATTAGCTATCATTATGAAATTATCTGAATGCCACGTGTCTATTTTACCTTTCATACACAGAAGGTATATGTTATTGTATTTACATAAAGAGTGTTGAAACTTCAGTGCAGCGAAGAGGAGTCTGTGTTTCAGAGGTAACATATACCGTAGCATGTTTCTTTAGGATATGAAAAAGGATATGATATAATTTTCAATCCTAAGCATGCCATAGATTGGAACCAAAACCCATGACAGTAGTAAATGCAGGGGTACTAACGGGACAGATGGACATCCCCTCCCCAAAACCTGCTTCCTAAAGAGCTGAAGAAAATCTTCAAAATATTTGAATTATTCCTCCAGTTAAGTTCAAATGTGTTAGTTTGCATTCAACCACTGAGTGGAGATGCACTGCTTGGTGCTTATAATTAGGTTGGTATTGAGACCAAGGTGCTTTAGGTAATTGATTAGTGTCCAAAGTAAATTCACCATGCTAAAGTCAGGAGTCCAGGTAGCATCAAGTTTGGATGCTAAATGCTTGCCCCAAAGGAGGATGAGCATTTAGTGCCTGAAATTGATAGCATCTTGCTCCACTGAAGTATCTAAAGATGATGATACATGCTATCTGTGCATAAGGTCAAGTAGCCACATGGCACTAGGATAAACTCTTATAGATAGAGCTGATCAGTGGCAGTCTGAGGCTATACTGTCAGGTTTAATTTCCTGGCTCGTCATCTCCTGGGAAATCATGTCGCGGCATGGAAAGAAGCTCCAGGCTACAGCAGACCATGCGGGGCAAGATGGCGGCTGGCCGCAACTTCGGCCAGAGATGCAGCAATGAAGCTCTTTGCCAAATCCACTGGAAAGGACACCCCTGCTAAGGCAATCCCTTTACCAGAGGAGCCTGGGGACCCTCCCTTTTTGCTGACCGAACCAAAGGCTGTCTGGCCTGAAGACACAGCAGATTCACCTGCATGGTACACAGTGAGTAACTCAACTCCTACAGCCATATATGCTGAACATGATGAACAAGGTATGCCTGTCCCTGAACCCACACTGAGGGATATCTTTACTGCAGTCACATCCTGCAATACAGCCATTGATTTAACCTCTGGGAAAAAAAAGGGTTAAAATAGAGATTATTCTTGTGAGACAAGATATGCAAAAACTGAGAGATCGTACAGTAGCCCTAGAGGATATAATGAGCAATGTGGAGGATGAGATAGCGCCACTACAGCGTGACATGCATCATGTTCAATCCCTTACTTCAGACCATGCAGCCTGCTTGGAAGACATGGAGAACAGGCTAAGATGTATTAATGTCCAGGCGATGGGTATATCCAGAGAAGACGGAGGGGAAAAACCTTGTTGCCTTTATTAAAAACTGGCTTAGCAACGCCTCTGGGACAGAATCTTTTTCCCCGATGTTTGCTGTGGAGGGCTCACAGAGTTCCCGCTAAGCCTCCCAGACCCTGTGAACCTCCATTTTTGTTCAAACTCCTACATTTTAAGGATAGAGATTCCAGCCTCTACGAAAACAAATCAAGACTCATACAAATATACTTTTTATGGGTTTTAATGATTTCTAAATGAGTACAGTATTTTAATTACTTTAAGTGTCTTGATACCAATAAAGTCCGGCATATTTCAGTAGAGAAAGTTCTTGATGTATATTTATAGGTGCACTACTCCAATTCATAAATCCATTATTCAGTGTAATCAAAGGGTCTGAGGAGTCCCTTATGCCACGTACACACAATCGGAATTCTCGTCTGAAAAAGCTCTGATGGTTTTCCCGATGGAATTCTGCTCAAAATGTGTTGCCTACACACGGTCACACCAAATTCCGACCGTCAAGAACGCAGTGACGTACAACACTACGCTGAGCCAAGAAAATTAAGTTCAATGCTTTTGAGCATGTGTTGAATTGTTTCCGAGCATGCGTAGGAATTTTGTGCGTCGGAATTGCTACAGACGATCGGAATTTCCGATAGAATCCTTTTCCGTCTGAAAAATTGAGAACATGCTCTCAATTTTTTGCTGGCGGAAATTCGGCCAGCAAAATTCCGATGGAGCCTACACACTGTCGCATTTTGCGATGAAAAGCTCTCATCGGTCTTTAGCTGGCCGAAATTCCGATTGTGTGTACGCGGCATTACAAAGTATACACAAGTTTTAATAGTCTGACCTTCAATTGAAAGTTCAGCATGCTCAATTTCAAATAGCTTTATATCATTTAGTTAAATCTGATTTTATCTTTTCAAAAATGTGACAAAGGACTTACAGAAGTGTCCCAGTTCAGTAACAATTTTTTTATTTGGATCTTCGGATTAAAATGTTTAGGAACCCCAGCAACAAAAATGTTTGGTTTATAATAAACCAGCTGCATGTAGCATATTAACTGGTGATTATTCTCTTATTTTCAGGAACTCTGTGTACTTCTGTTGGCAACACACCTGTTGGGTGATAAAATGAGTCTGCTTAATTGGTTGGGGTTTGCAGTCTGTATTTCGGGTATTACTTTGCACGTCGCTCTCAGAACTACACGCTCAAAAGGTAAATATGAGCCCAGGTTATCTTTAATCCCTTCATGATGGAAGGTAAATCAAACCCTAACAACTGGCCCAAAATAGTAAAAAATAAAAAATAATTTTATCAACTTTAGCTGTATATTTCGATGATCCACCAGCAAAAAAAAAACCCCACCAAAATTCCCCTTCTGAAATTCATGGTGATATCACATATATGTATGTTATTTGTGCACAGGACGTCTTTCTTCACTGCTATCAGCTGAACGAAGCAGTTAGGGTAGGTAGTCAAGGGTCATTATGTGCTGTCGGGGAGGTTGGCAATAAAAATAAATTGTTGCACAGGTTTGCTCTAACTCTTTCACTGCACACATACTAAAATGCACATCTTTGCCGTACATTGAAGGACCCAGAAAGTCTTTTCCTTGGGGTTATACTGCTGCCTACATGGGAATTAGACCATAAATAATGTAGACCAGTCCAGGATAACTCCTCCTAATACCAGCATGGCTCAGTTTTTATAGTGCTGTGGGAGGATGAACATCTTTTCTGCAGCTGTGCTGTTTAAATTATTTTTTGCACTTTTTTTTCCTTCTTCTTCTTCAATTTCAGCTTTCTAGTATGGTTGTCCCCAGACCTGCTTTTGAGACCATACCCCACTGGACTGAACCTTACAGAGAAATAGCCTTGGGCTCTGCATAGGGTGCAGTCCAGGCTCTGTTCTGGTAAAAGTTTAAAGCAGAACATTTTCCAGGTGCAGAGTCACTGACATTAACTCATCACTTGCCATGTCTCTGAAAACTCACCTAGTGAGTAGGCCGGTCAGGCCAAGCACCTGGAGCTACCTTAATTACTTAGGTCGCTGGGTGCCATTAATCTCTGTTTCATGCTCCAGTGCAGATTCTATATATGATTTTCCTCTAGCTTTTTAACTATTGGCTACAGAGGGGTCGAACCCCCCCCCCCCCCCCAGAGCATCAGTGCAGAAGTAGTAATCATTTGTGCTGCCGCACTCGGCACTAATTCACCCACCTGTTGTGCTGCCTGGCCTGCTGTTACACCGCCAGGCGCACTGGCCCGGGCCTTTCGGGCTTGGCTTGGACTGGTGGAGGCTCTAGTAGCAGGGAGGGGCGTAGTCCATCCGCACTCTCTGGTTAGCTCATGTAGTCCATCTGTAGTCTCTGGTTAGCTCATGTAGTCCATCTGTAGTCTCTGGTTATCTCATGTAGTCCATCTGTAGTCTCTGGTTATCTCATGTAGTCCATCTGTAGTCTCTGGTTATCTCATGTAGTCCATCCACAGTCTCTGGTTATCTCCTGTTAGCAGAGAAAAGAGAATTTGGGACTTCATCCCGGTTACATTAGAAAAAAAAAAAAAAAAAAGAACAAGACTGGAATTTTAATGAGACATGCAGTCGGCAGTGGTGTGCATGAACAACGGCATGTTTAATATAAATCATAGAATAAAAAAGGAGCTGCGCCAATAACAAATAAAAATACAATTACATAAAAATAACTATTATAAATGTTGAGGCTGAGTGTATCCCAACACATAGGATGACCCAATGGTGAGAACCTTAGCCACACTTAGTCACCCTCAACAGTGACAAGAGGTCCCAGTCTCTGTCCACACAGTAACCAGTCCCCACAATGAAAAATAGATGACTCAAAAAGTCCAAATAGCAATCATGGGATTCTTCAGGTTGAAGCAGTAATACAGGCAAGGTGATCCTGGCATCCGAATGTAAGTAGAAGGAAAAAACACCTCAGTGACATGTATCGTATATAGTGATGAACACAGTGCCCGACACCCTCATACATTAACTGCTTACCAGAAAGCAGAGGTAAATGAGCTCTGCTATAACATGAAAAACACGCGTCTGCGATTTCCTAATCCCACGAGTCGCCAATCCTCGTTTTGATTCTCTGAGTGGTTGGTATTGGGGGTCCACTTGATCACATGCAGTCCATATGGGGAATGGAGGAAAAAAGGCAGCCCATAGCGTAAATCTGGTAACACAGGTTTATTAAAACAAATAAAAAGCACTTACATTGATCCCAATGGTAAGGCACATAAAGCATAAAAACGTTGCCGGCCGGCAAGATACAGGAGCCCGTCCTCCTCTAGGTCATGTGGTGGCGTCACTGCGTACCCTCCCAAAACTGGTGAGATACATGATAAAACAGCTAAATTCATATATATACATAAAGGAACATGAATTTACATGACAGTATGCAGACCCTCTACATTACCTGAGAGACTTTATATTTGCTTGAAATTACTGATAACATTGCAAATATCCATATAAATGAAAATACATGAAAACAATTGATCGGTTTAAGCATTGCATGTACTACGGCTCTACGCGTTTCGTGGAGTGTGTTAATCCACTCATCAGGAGCAGCAATGTCTTTGATCTGAAAAAGAGACTATGAAAAGTGTCTAAGTCACTGCCTTAAGGGGGAGGATACACCAAGGGAAAAAGAAGTAATAGAGATAAATAGAGAACAGTACTCACAACCGCCATGTGGAGGTGTAATCTTGAGAGCTGGAGGCTCCCCTAAGGGTATCTTGTCTGGGAGCTGTGGCAGAGTATGGCACAAGAAGGCCTGCTAAGATGGTGCCACAGCCTGAGGTAAACTATCCAAACACTGGTGGCTCATATAAACCGATTGTAAGTGGTGGCTACAGGGATCTTGAGTGGTTTCTAAAAGTGTAAATATAAATATATATAGATAGTTGTCGATTAAAAAATGTTTGTACTTGAATGAGAACAGAATATTATAATATAAATTATATCCATATAACATGCATTCAATGAATGCCAGCCAAACAATGAGAGTTGAGCCAACAGCATGGACAAACCGCCCCAGGTGTTTGGATAGCTTACCTGTGGGGCCATCTTGGCAGGCCTGCTTGTGCCATACTCTGTCACAGCTCCTGGACAAGATACCCTTAGGGGAGCCTCCAGCTCTCAAGATTACACCTCCACATGGCGGTTGTGAGTACTGTTCAGAGAGTATATTTTTGTCTATTACATCTTTTTCCCTTGGTGTATCCTCCCTCTTAAGGCAGTGACTTAGACACTTTTCAGTGTCTCTTTTTCAGATCAAAGACATTGCTGCTCCTGATGAGTGGATTAACCACTTAAGGACCGCCTCCTGCACATTTACGTCGGCAGAATGGCACGGCTGGACTTATCAACGTACAGGTACGTTGCTCTTTAAGTGCCCAGCCGTGGGTCGCGCGCGCGCGCTGAGCTCCGTGACCGTGGCAGCGGGACCCGCAGACCTGATTGCCGCTGGTGTCCCGCAATCGGGTCACAGAGCTGAACAACGGGGAGAGGTATGTGTAAACAAACCTCTCCCCGTGCTTTCTAGTGAGACTGACACTGATCGTCTGTTCCCTGTCATCGGGAAAGACGATCAGTGATGTTGAATGTCAAGCCACGCCCCCTACAGTAAAAAAACACACACACGTCACACTTAACCCTGCCTAGTGGTTAACCCCTTCACTGCCAGTGTCATTTACATTTACACAGGAATCTGTGCATTTAAATAGCACTGATTGCTGTATAAATGACAATGGTCCCAAAAATGTGTCAAAAACGTCCGATGTGTCCGCCATAATGTCGCAGTCACAATAAAAATTGCTGATCACCGCCATTACTAGTTAAAAAAAAAAAAATATTAATAAAAATGCTATAAAACTATCCCCTATTTTGTAAACGCTATAACTTTTGCGCAAACCAAAAATATGTAGAAGAATACGTATCGGCCTAAACTGAGGGAAAAAAAAGTTTTTTTATATATTTTTTGGGGGGATATTTATTATAGCAAAAAGTAAAAAATATTGAATTTTTTTCAAAATTGTCGCTCTATTTTTGTTTATAGCGCAAAAAATAAAAACCGCAGAGGTGATCAAATACCACCAAAAGAAAGCTCTATTTGTGGGAAAAAAAGGATGCCAGTTTTGTTTGGGAGCCACGCCGCACGACCGCGCAATTGTCAGTTAAAGCGTTGCAGTACCGAATCGCAAAAAGGGGCCTGGTCCTTTGGCTGCAAATTGGTCCGGGGCTTAAGTGGTTAACACACTCCACGAAACGCATAGAGCCGTAGTACATGCAATGCTTAAACCGATCAATTGTTTTCATTTATACTGTATGGATATTTGCAATATTTTCAGTAATTTTAAGCAAATAGAAAGTCTCTCAGTTAATGTAGCATAAGGGTCTGCATACTGTCATGTAAATTCATGTCCCTTTTATGTATGTGTATATATATAATATGAATTTTTCTGTTTTATCATGTATCTCACTGTATGAATTTTTAATCATGATTTATATTAAACATGCCGTTGTTCACGCACACCACTGCTGGCTGCATGTCTCATTCAAAGTCCAGTCTTGTTCTCCTTTTTGTTTTTCTGGTTATCTCCTGTAGTCCATCTGCAGTCTCTGATTGTCTCTTGTAGTCCATCTGCAGTCTCTGGTTTTCTGTGCATTTGGTTTGTGACTGCGGCGACTGTGACTTCAATGGGCAAGTTTAATGGTGTGAAAATTGCGGCATTGATGTCACGGCAATGTGTAGTCAAAGATGCAGGTGCATTCAGAGGTGATCAAGGGGTGGTTCTGTTTAATCACTCTTTTTACTGGCACCAAAATGTGGTGTGGTTTTGCTGTGATTGTTGAGCGATTTATTGCCCAACAAGCATCCAAAACCACACTGTGTTTTGGTACCACTAAAAATGAATGGAACACAAACATGTGCTGCATTTTCCAAGCATTGCAGTGCGATTTGGAATTTGGCATGGCGGTAGGCAGAATCATGACAATATTCTGCCCACGATCCCAAATTGCTACATGTGAATAGTCAGGGGCTAACATAACAGCAATTATGGAAGACTCAGCATACAGTCAGGTCCATAAATATTGGGACATCAACACAATTCTAATCTTTTTGGCTCTATACACCACCACAATGGATTTGAAATGAAACAAACAAGATGCGATTTAACTGCAGACTTTCAGCTTTAATTTGAGGGTCTTTACATCCAAATCAGGTGAACGGTGTAGGAATTACAACAGTTTGTATATGTGCCTCCCACTTTTTAAGGGACCAAAAGTAATGAGACAGATTAACAATCATCCATCAAACTTTCACTTTTTAATATTTGGTTGCAAATCCTTTGCAGTCAATTACAGCCTGAAGTCTGGAACGCATAGACCTCACCAGACGCTGGTTTCATCCCTGGTGATGCTCTGCCAGGCCTCTACTGCAACTGTCTTCAGTTCCTGCCTGTTCTTGGGGCATTTTCCCTTCAGTTTTGTCTTCAGCAAGTGGAATGCATGCTCAATTGGATTCAGGTCAGGTGATTAACTTGGCCATTGCATAACATTCCACTTCTTTCCCTTAAAAAACTTGTTGGTGGCTTTCACAGTATGCTTCGGGTCATTGTCCATCTGCACTGTGAAGCGCCGTCCAATGAGTTCTGAAGCATTTTGCTGAATATGAGCAGATAATATTGCCCAAAACACTTCAGAATTCATCCTGCTGCTTTTGTCAGCAGTCACATCATCAATAAATAAAAGAGAACCAGTTCCATTGGCAGCCATACATGCCCACACCATGACACTACCACCACCATGCTTCACTGATGAGGTGGTGTGCTTTGGATCATGAGCAGTTCCTTTCCTTCTCCATACTCTTCTCTTCCCATCACTCTGGTACAAGTTCATCTTGGTCTCATCTGTCCATAGGATGTTGTTCCAGAACTGTGAAGGCTTTTTTAAATGTTGTTTGGCAAACTCTAATCTGGCCTTCCTGTTTTTGAGGCTCACCAATGGTTTACATCTTGTGGTGAACCCTCTTTATTCACTCTGGTGAAGTCTTCTCTTGATTGTTGACTTTGACACACATACACCTACCTCCTGGAGAATGTTCTTGATCTGGCCAACTGTTGTGAAGGGTGTTTTCTTCACCAGGGAAAGAATTCTTCGGTCATCCACCACAGTTGTTTTCCGTGTCTTTTGGTGTTGCTGAGCTCACCGGTGCGATCTTTCTTTTTAAGGATGTTCCAAACAGTTGATTTGGCCACACCTAATGTTTTTGCTATCTCTCTGATGGGTTTGTTTTGTTTGTTCAGCCTAATGATGGCTTGCTTCACTGATAGTGACAGCTCTTTCGCAACAGATTCCAAATGCAAATAGCACACTTGTAATGAACTCTGGACCTTGTATCTGCTCCTTGTTAATGGGATAATGAGGGAATAACACACATCTGGCCATGGAACAGCTGAGCAGCCAATTGTCCCATTACTACCATTAAATACCCTCAAATTTAAAGCTTAAAGTCTGCAGTTAAAGCACATCTTGTTAATTTCATTTCAAATCCATTGTGGCGGTGTATAGAGCCAAAAAGATTAGAATTGTGTCGATGTCCCAATATTTATGGACCTGACTGTATATTATAGGTAGAAGGAAACACAGGTTTTCTTTAAAATGGAAGTAAATACATTGTTTATGATGCATATACACTATATTATACTATATACATGTAACAAACAGACATCTTTGAAATATGCTGTATATTCTTTTGTTCATTTAGTGAGGCCTGTTTCATCGTGTGTCATCTTTCTGTGTGTCCTGAGGAAGCAAATCAGCAAAATGCATTGACGCACAGGAACTCGCTTATCCGCTACTACGCAGTAAAATTTATTTGAATACAATTGGCCATGGTAGGCCATATTTTGCACAAGATGTGAATACATTTTTTTAATCGTGTCCATTTATGTGGAAATATATGTTTTCTATGTATAATAAAATATAGGTTTGCCTTTAAAGTCCAATCCTGGGGGTTTGTTTTTGTTTTCTAATTATCCAAGAATATTCTAGGCTGAATCAGCAAGCCAGATCTTCTCATGTATTTCCCAACACCCCCAAGTGAGTTGGTTCTCCTCCACTGTGAATAGAAGCAGCTGCTGACTGGTGTTTTCCCTATTGGCTGCCAAGAGGATACTTCCACACCTAAGAATGTTTTGCTGTCTGACAAAGCAGATGAAATAAGCCCATACTTGTGTAGTATTGTTTGAAACCAAACAATTACTCCTTAAAAGCAAAACGCAATAAAAAACAGCACATGCAGGGCTACTGCCAGGATCCTAAGACAGCAGTGAGATTTCAGTGCATAGGCTCCCCCAACTGGTTTAGTCCCAGAGGACGTCTTAGCGGTAGAAAGAATCAATCACCAGGGAGGAATCAGGAGTGTTTCCCTGTGCCTCCATGGGATCTGAAACTACTACTCTTTTCGCTTCAGAAACAACCATTTGAATCTGCCTCTCAACCTCTGCTTCTTTCAGGAAGACCGATTCCCTTTTTGTCATCCTGGATGAATCCTATGAGGGTTCACCATCTCTAGGTGGCTCAGGCAGACCATCATCAAGGGTATGGTCTCAAGGATCAGGTTCCACTCTGTCAAGTTGCACTTGAGTGCTTCTTGGGCTTTTTGGCATCAAGCAACTGTTTCCAAGATTTGCAAGACTGCCATCTGGTCTTCTGTTCACACATTCTCTAAGTTCTACCTGGTGGTTGTTGCCAGATTTATGTGTAAGGCTTTCAGATGGCAATTTGAGCTGCAGGCAGTTTCGAGTTCTGAACTTTAAGGACTTCCTGTATCCCTCAATAGAAAAGAAAGAAAATAGGATTTTTGGACCACTTTCCTACAAAAAGGCATGATGGTCGTAGAAGAAATTATCCTGGGCTGGCATACAATCTTTTTTTTTTTTTTTTGCCATTGTCCAGTCATCCTATGGTTGGCAGTATAACCCAAAGGTTAAAGACTTTCAAAGTCCCTTTGTGGACTACAAGAAAATTTCATGGTAGGTTCTGAAATCCTGCATATAAATTCACTTAGACCCCTTTCCCACTGAGGAGTTTTTCAAGCGCTTTGGCATTAAAAAAGTGCCTGAAAAGCTCACAAAAAAGGCTTCCTATTAAAATCAATGAATGCTTTCACACTGGGGCGGTGCGCTGGCAGTGCGGTTGAAAAAGATCCAGCATGCAGCATCTTTGAAGCATGTTCGGAGAGCTAAAAAAAAAAAAAAGGGGGGGGCTCTGCATTTAAATGAATCTGAAGCGCTTGAAAAGCACTTCAAAAGCGCCTCAAAATGGTTTTGGAGCAGTTTTTGAGTCAGAAAAAATAAAGTATTTTGTTGGACCACATTTTGCTTTAATTACAGCCTTTAGTCTGTTGGGATATGTCTCTACTAACTTTGCACATCTAGACTTTGCAATATTTGCCTACTCTTCTCTGCAGAACTGCTCAGGTTCAGTTAAATTTGATGGTGACTGTTTGTGGATTGCAGTCTTCAAGTCATTTCAGAGATTTTCAATGGGATTTAAGTCTGGGCTCTGACTGGGCCATGCAATAACATTCACCTTTTTCTCCTTCAACCACTGTGTGGTAATTTTTGCTGTGTGCTTTGGGTCATTGTCATGTTGGAAGGTAAAACTTCTTCCCATTGACAACGTTCTGGCAGAGGGCAGCAGATCTTCCTCTAAAATGTAATGGTATTTTGCCCCATCCATTTTTCTTCTATCCTGACATGTGCTCCAGTACCTGCTGCAGAGAAACACCCCCATAACAGGATTTTACCACCTCCATGCTTTACTGTAGAAATGGTGTTATTTGGATGGTGAGTTGTATTGGATTTCTGCCAGGTATATCGTTTGGTGTTGAGGCCAAATAATACAATTTTAGTCTTATCTAGATTCAGCTTTGATTAGCTGTTGGTGATAGTAACCCAGAAGCGATGACATCCCTTCCAGTTTACTCAGAAACAATCAACGCCATTTTTTTTTATGAATCAAAGTATTCAAAAACGCTGATCTTGGTATTTTGATTGCTTTTAAGGGTAGAGGAGGAATTTGGGGTTTTACAGTATAGACCCCAGATCCCTCCATAAGGGTTACCGGTCACATGCCTATTGCTGTAACAAAGGATGTTTCTATTCCTTGTGACATCAATAAAAGTGATTAAAAAAACATTTAAAGTGCCCCCGTCCCCCTGTGCTAGCCCGCAAAGGCGAACGAGCACATCGGTCATGCACACAAACGGAGATCGTTACAAACATGTAAGCTATCCCCGTGAACTCCAGATTAATACTGTTTTTTACATGTAAACAAAAATGGCAAAAAAGCCTGGAGCCAAAGTGGTTAAAAAAAAAAACATTCAAAATTGGATTAGGGCTTGCAAACACAATATAATCCACCATTTTTTTGGACCATTTAAAAGAGGAGATTGTGTTGAGTAAATAGATATCAAATATTTAAGCTCTCAAAATGGCATGTGCCTGTGAAATGGACAAATACTGCAGTACCCAAAATTGTCCACAGGCAACTCTTTAAAATCCTTTACTGCTCACCAGTTTAGTGTTAACCCTGAATTATTGCCCTAGAACTATTTTTTTTTTACCTTGGCGGTGATGCGTAATATGTGTTACACAACTGTTTTTTTGCGCACCTGATGCATGCGGGCATTTAAATGTATGTGATGGCAGGGGGGCTTTAAAATGTTTTTGAGTTTTTTTTTATTTATTTTATTAAACATTCATTTAACAACTTATTGCTATCACAAGGTCGGCTTCGAAGCTTCTTATGTGATAACATAATTTAGAAGTGCTCAGAGGTGAGTGCTTCTAGGTTCATACACTACAGGTGAAAGGAAACGTTTGTTATTTTCACTGTACCTTCTGTTGATGTGAGCAAAGGGCAGTTATCAGACTTGTGGACACATTTGTAGTGCATGATCTCAAATTATTATAAAAATGTGTGCCTTAATGAACGTATTTGGCATTATGGATTTTTTTTTTTTTTTTTTAAGAAGAACTGTCACTGTGCTAGCACTGATTTTTAGCTCTTAAGTACTGATGTCTTCTTACTCAGGAGAGGACAACCACAAGGAACACAGAGTGTCTCTCAGCACGGATATGGAGATGTTACTCAGGGGAGGTGATGATGAGGAGGATGAGGAGACATGACCGATGAACAAAGATACCAACTCAGAGGAACTGTGAAAGATAAATATGACCAATAATGTGAATTCCCCTCGGCTCACTCTGAAGTATATTCCAAGAGGACAGCAGAAGAATTTCACCATGAAAAACTGCGGACTAGTAGCTATGACATTCATCAGTGCGTCAGAAGTTCTTCCACCACCTACCAACATTCATTTCCAATGAGGGCCACGGATGCTCATCATACAAGACTCTTTAAAATATTTTGCTATTTTCTGCAGTCCTTTTTTTTTTTTGACAAAGATCGGCATATACTGGTGTATCATAGTTTTATACGGACTAGTATATCTTCTCTGTATATTAGCAGATTCATCTTTCATGTTGCAGATGGACAACTGACATCAGTTTCTCTATAATCTGGCGTTACATAGACCTTATTAATGTGTGTTATCTATTATAGCTACGTTTCAGTTAAACAGCTGGTGATTTGTCCACCATGCTGACCATTTCCATATCGGGGTTGTGCTTAAAGTGTATCTAAATCCAAAAGTAATATATTGCAGCTTACTAATCCTTACATGTGGTTGGTGCAGTAGTTTTCTTTTTTAAAGTGGTATTAAAGCGAAGTTGCAGCCTTTTAAAAAAAAATAAAATAAACACTCCCACGATGGTCGCATATTATATAATACATTCCGGCATTAAAGTGGTTGTAAACCCTTACAATACACTTTTTACTACAGGTAAGACTATAATAAGGCTTACATGTAGATACCCTGGATATCCCCTGCATCAGCTGACGTCATCGGCACATGCGCACTGAAGCAACAGCTCGTTCGTGCCGTTGCTTTAGCTGATGTGCGGTTACCGGCGGCTCCCATGTGCATGCGCGGGAGTGACGTCATCACAGCTCTGGCCAATCACAGTGCCGGAGCCCGCGATACCCGGAAATAACTCAGAGAGCGATGTCACTGGCCGGACCAGAGTAAGGCCCCGTCCCCACGTCGGAATTTCCGACGGAAAATGTCCTATCGGACCATGTTGTCGGAAAATCCGACCGTGTGTGGGCACCATCGGACTTTTTCCGTCGGAAAAAATTTGAGATCCTGCTCTCAAATTTTCCGACAACAAAGTCCGATATGATTTTTTCCGATCGTGTGTATCGAATTCCGACGGACAAAGTGCCACGCATGCTCAGATCAAATTACAAGACCAAAGCTATTGGCTACTAGCCTCTACGTAGTTCCGTCGCACGCAACGAACGTCACCACGTTCAGAATGATCGGATTTTTCGACAACTTTGTCCGACCGTGTGTATGCAACACCAGTGTCGGACAAAATCCGTCGGAAAAAATCCGACGGATTTTGTGGTCGGAATTTCCGACCGTGTGTATGGGGCATAGGGGGACCACTGCGGGGGCTTCGATCTAAGCTGAGTATTTCATAATGAGCTAGTATGCTATGTATACTAACTCATTATGCCTTTGTCTTGCAGGTTTTTATTTTTTATTTTTAGTGGAGTAAACCACTTTAATAGTAAATGAACTTTGTTTTGTTGGATAGTTCTGCAAATTACTGTCACCTCCTTAGCAAGCACGCTCCCATCTTCAGTGTAGGCATCTGAAGCCCGCTCGTAGCTCCTTCCAGGATACAGTCCTGCTGGCCACCCAGCATGCACCTCCTGATCTCGCCCATGTGTATTGCATACAAAGCGTGGCACACTCGTATTGTGGAGGATGCCCATTGACTGAAAGATATATTTATGTGAACTCTTCATCTCAAAAGGGAAAAAAAAACAGTTTGCTGTAACTGCTTATAAAGTGTTAGGTGGAGTTCAGCTTCCATTTATTACTGTATCTAAATCTGCTGGTACATCTAACACACCCCTCACCTCAGATAAACAATACTACTGTCCAAAGGTGCCCCCTTCACCTAGAGTGCGGGTGCACTAATACAGGAGGTGTGTTAGTGGCCAGATCACCAGGTGAAAGCAGAGGGGAAAGGCCTAAAAAAAAGAAAATGAATGTAGCCGCTACTTATTATTGGTAAGCTGCAATATATGTTTTTAATATAATAATTTATAATACAATACATTTTTGGTTTAATATCACTTTAAGCTTCTTTTTTTTTTCCAACCTGATAATCTGGCTAATAAGTTTTGTTATTTTTAACTTTTCTGTAATAGACCAGTTTTATACTCTAACTTCCACAAAAAAGTGTAAGTTAGAGGGTTGAGGCAAACCACGTAAAACACAGTGGTGCTTACAACCGCCAAATTTTATTAATTTAGTTAAAACTTTTATACAACAGTAAAAAAAAAAAAAATGTTTCTGCAACTGATTAGAAAGTGTTAGCTGGATCTATGCTTTAATTTATTAGTCACTTATGTGAAGACCAACTTTATCTAATAGTCTATCAAATACTACCCTCTCCATACCATGCTGCTGCCAATGGGTGTCTCTGTTGCTCCTCCATAGAAATAATACACTCTAAAAGAGGAAATGGTACTGGTCAGATCACCTGGTGAAAATAAAAGAATAAAGCCCAAAAACAGAAAACTAAAGAAGCCACCATATCGATGGGTTGGTAAACTTTATGTATACATTTTTTTTCTTTTCGGGTTTGGATACAGTACAATGATGAACTAATATGTCATTCAAGCATCGAAGTAAGGCTTCCATATTTATTAAACTCTTCTAACATTGTCCTTCACCTTAAATGACTTGCCAATAGAGTCCTGTCTCATTTCAGTGAACCTACATTTCAGGTCAGTAAACCTAGAATTTTGATTGGTCTTTATAGGTTGGTGCACATTGCACGCTGTCTTGTTGAAAAGCCTAATTGTGAAATGTTTACCTCTTGATTCAAGTCTCTAAAACTTGAATGTGAATATGTTCTGCAATTTGGTGGAGGTACAGTAAAATAACAAGTTGGAGCTTTAATTGTGTGTTTTTGACTCTTTCTAATGTACAGGGCACGTGTTTTGTCATAGTTGCCAATCCTGTCTAGCCAGATGTAATATATAATCTCTTATTTTCTTTTCAACGTCAACATAAGCTCATTTGCTCACTGTTTTAAGCCTTGATTTACAGCACTGCGTAGAGCGTTGCACTACACAGTGTACATACAGAAAAAGCCAACAGAGGCCATGTCAACATTCCAAGTAGTAGAAAATGTATACATCAACCAGATGGGGTATCAGGGACATAGCCAAAGAACCAAAAATACATATGTAAACACATTTTAAAGTAGTTGTAAACCCTCACATATACCCAGTGAAGTGAACAGCCTCAGATGATACACAGAGATTAAACAAATCTCCCTAGATACGTTTTACATGTGTATCTGCTGTCTTTCCCTTTCTACATTCTTTGGAAAGTGCTGATTGTGTTATGCCGCGTACACGCGATCGGAATTCTCGTCGGAAAAAACTCTGACGGTTTTTCCGACGGAATTCCGCTCAAGCTGTGTTGCCTACACACGATCACACCAAATTCCGACGGTCAATAACACAGCGGCATAAAACACGTTCGACAGCATGCGTCGAATTGTGCGTGTCAGGTTCTCAATTCAAAGTCCGTTGGAAATTCCGACAGAAAAAGACAGTTGGGCATACACACGGTCGGAAAATCCGATGAAAAGCTCCCAACGGACTGTTTCCATCGGAAATTCCGACCGTGTGTACGCCGCATTAGGGTTTCCTATCTCAGCAGTGGGTGTGAAGACTGGTTTACACTGTGTGTGAGCTGATTGGAGAAAGGGCACACCCCCCCCCCCCCACTCTATAGGCAGAGCTGTAGTCTAAATAGACAAGCTCTTTGCTTATCTCACTCTAAGCACCCTCCCGGACACAAATTTTCAGCTGCTGATCTTGTGTCGCAGAACTAGTCAGATGTGACTGCTGATAACAGAGGAACGGAGCAGCAGAAAGACATGGAAGCTTTGGAGAGAGATAAGTAAACACTATAGATATATGTGCTTCAAATTTCATGAATGGGGTTTACAACCACTTAAGAACGAACACACAATCTAAAGGCTGCTGCGTAGGATTCAATGCTATAAACACAAAGTGTTCAAGTAAAGACCCCGGTGTAAATGGCAGCAGAGCGTCTCCAGCAGAAATAAATGGGGAGAGACTAATTCTATAAAATGCCTAAACCAAAGGGTACCTTTTGCCGTTCAATCAGACAAAAAAAAAAAGAATAGGAGGGGAAGAAAAGTCAAGAGGGAAAAAAATTAAGACGAAAAGGATAGGTCCCGGGGAATCTGGAAGGAAAAGAAGGTGATCAAATCTAGATGTATGGGCATACTCAATCCAGGGATGTCAGGTCCGGAGGAACTTATGGGAATCTGCCAAGATGGCTGTCAACTATTCGTTAACCATAATGTTATGCATGCAGTGTTTTACCACCTCAAAACTAAGGGTAGGAATTTTCCAGTCCCCAGCTTTTTTAATTTTAGTAGCTGTAAAGAGGTGTGCAGCCAATTGGTGTTCTGAGCGGAAGGGAGAGTCGATTGGTTTATGAAGTGGGTGTTTTTGTTTTAAAGATTGGAGTGAATTAGTGTACGTAGTAGTGCATAAACCCTGATCCACAGTCTGCTCACCCTTGGACACGTGCGCCATTGTTCCTGTTTGGGCATAACCACAAAAGCATAATGGAGAATACTGTTTACTCTGGAATAATGAATGCAAATCGGGCTGGGATATAGTACCATGGGTGCGGTATTTTGTACGCATTTTCCAAAATGTTCTTGGAACATTTAGCAATATTCTGTGTTATGACCTGCCAGTTCTCTGGATCCAGCACAGCCCGTAACTCACTTTGATATTGGCGATACTATTGGCGTCAATAGTTACCGGAGGTTTCTTCCGAGAGACAATAACGGAGCATACGAGCAAGATGATACCTGAAGAGAGGGACTTCCATTAAGAAGTGGATGTGTATGGATTGTTTTATAAGGATATTGTTTAGTGTAATATTAAACTGGAGGTCAGGTATTTAAAAATAGATTGCCCACATAATAACATTGCCAAAAGGTACATACTTTGATTAGAAATAACTTTATGACCATCCACCTATTATTGAGTAGGTGCTCCTTTTTGCTGCCCTAACATCTCTGACCTGTCAAGGCATGGACTCCACTAGACCTCTGAAGTTATGCTGTGGTATCTGGCACCAAGCTGTCAGCAGATCCTTTAAGTCCTGTAAGTTGAGACGTGTGGCCTCCATGGATTGGTGTCAGAAGTCTGTGATAGTGAGCCCTAGTTCGCCAACTGGGGTTCCCCAGGGTGTGGACTCTAAGCCCTAGCCTGCTTCTTCACCAGGGCCTCTGATGGTGGGGGTAGCCTAGAAGTAAGCTGGAACCAGGTCATAGCTGAAGGGAAAACCAGGAAACAAGCCAAGGGCAGGGTGGGCCACAGAAGCACAGCCAGTAGACAAAGCCGGAATCAGTACACAGGTAATCAGACAGCATAAACAAAGTAGTAAGCAGATAGGAGCTTGAAGAACTGGGAAGTTGCTCAGGCAACACAGGCTGGACTGAGCACATGTACAGTGCTGTGAAAAAGTATTTGTCCCCTTCCTGATTTTTTTTTGTTTGCATATTTGTCACACTTAAATGATTCAGAGCATCAAACAAATGTTAATATTACACAAAGATAACCAGAGTAAATACAAAATGCAGTTTTTAAATTAAAAAATGTATTAAGGGAAAAAAGCTGTCCAAACCTGCCTGGCCCCATGTGAAAAAGTAATTGCCACCCTTGCTAAATCATGCATGAACTGTGATTAGCTACATTTTTTTTTTTTTGGAAAGCTGAGCTAAATTTCACTTGCAACACCCAGGCCTGATTACTGCCAGACCCGTTGAATCAAGAAATCACTTAAATAGAAGCTATCTGAAGCACGCTTGAAGATTTCAAAAAGCAACACATCATGTCACGATCTAAAGAAATTTAAGAAAAGATGAGAAACAAAGTAATTGACATGTATCTGTCTGGAAAGGGTTACAAAGCCATTTCTAAGTCTTTGGGACTCCAGTAAACCACGGTGAGAGCCATGATCTAAAAATGAAGAACACTGGTGAAAGGTTTGCGGCGGGCCCTATTCATTTTAATGGAAGGCAAACATTAAAAACCTCCAGGTCATATTTGCAGCCACAAAATACTTACTAGCTGTGCACACATAGTCCCACAACACTGGACGTGGGGCAAGCCAACAGTTCCATTGCAAATTGTGCAAGCTCTGGCCAGAGGTCAAGCTTGCCCACCCAGTAGTCCAGGGGTTCATCACTTCTCAGAGCGTCCACATCGGCCGTTAACCCGATGTAGTCGGACACCTGTCGATCTAGGCGTTCCCTGATGCTGGATCTGGATGACACCTGTCGATGGGTCGGCTGAAAGAATGATCTCATATCAGAAGTGACCAACACATCTTCAAACTGCCCTCTTCTTTCAGGCGCTGTTGGATTGGTACCCGCAACTATTTCTCTGGGAGTGGAAATTCCTCTGCCAGCGCACGCAAAAGCAGAATGCAGCATTTCTCTAAGCAAGGCCTGGAAGTGCTCCATTCTGACAGCCCTCTGATGGTGGTAACATTTCTGCCATTTTTTGTTTGTCCCCGGGGTCTAAGTACGTTGCCACCCAGTACTGGTCCTTGACCTTTTATGCTTTTTATACGGGGGTCCCTCTTATATCCCTGGAGCATGAAGGCCCATTTGCACTAAACTGGAAGCGGTGTGGTGGCTTGGCTCCTGCTCATCATCCAGGATAATGTCGTCCTCCTCGTTCTCCTCCCCCCATCCACGGACAACAACAGGGATCCCAGAAAGGTTTAAAGCATGCTCTTCTTGCTCCTCCTCATCTGCCCCGGTACCATTCTCCTCTGACTCCTCTTCAGACTCCTGTTGTTGTCTTGTTTCAGATAGAGTAGCCCCCCGGGAATTCATCCAGCATTGTGACTTCCTCATCTTCCTGCTCCTGCTCCTTGACGGCTTAATCAATGACACGACGCAATGCACGCTCCATAAAGAAGGCGTAAGGTACGATGTCACTGATGGCGCCATGGCTGTGACTGACCAGTTTGGTGATCTCATCAAATGGCCGCAGAAGTCTGCATGCATCGCGCATGAGCAGCCACTGGCGCGGTGAAAAAAAAACAAGCTCCCCAGAACCTGTTCTGCCGCAGAGTTCATACAGGTAGTCGTTAACTGCACGTTTCTGCTGGAGCAGCCTATCAAGCATATACAAGTTTGAGTTCCATTGCGTCGGGCAATCACAAATAAGACGTCTGACCGGCAGATTGTGTCGCCGCTGAATGTCAGCAAGGCGAGCCATGGCCGTGTAAGATCTTCTGAAATGGGCCGAGATTTTCCTTGCCTGCCGCAAGATGTTCTGGACCCCAGGGTATTTGACAACGAATCGCTGCACGGCCAAGTTTAAGACGTGTGCCATGCATGGCACATGTGTAATTTTACCCTGTTTCAACGCGCTCTGCAAATTGGCACCGTTGTCGCACACCACTTTACCAACTGTCAAATTGAGCAGTGTTAGCCACTGATCTGCCTGTGAACGTAAAGCTGAAAGGAGTGCAGGGCCAGTGTGGCTCTTGGCTTCCAGGCACAACAGACGCAGCACAGCATGGCAACGTCTCACCTGGCATGTTATAGGTTCTGGGGATCTTGAGCGGCGCAGCGGAAGAGACGGTAGCAGCGGAAAAGGAGGAGTCAGCCGAGGAGGATAGGGAGGATGGTGTAGGAGGAGGAGAAGAAGAGGCAGGCCTGCATGCAATCCATGGCGGTAAATGTTATATACAGTGGTGTGAAAAAGTGTTTGCCCCCTTCCTCATTTCCTGTTCCTTTGCATGTTTGTCACACTTAAGTGTTTCGGAACATCAAACCAATTTGAACAATAGTCAAGGACAACACAAGTAAACACAAAATGCAATTTGTAAATGAAGGTGTTTATTATTAAAGGTGAAAAAAAATCCAAACCATCATGGCCCTGTGTGAAAAAGTGATTGCCCCCCTTGTTAAAACATACTATAACTGTGGTTGTCCACACCTGAGTTCAATTTCTCTAGCCACACCCAGGCCTGATTATTGCCACACCTGTTCACAATCAAGGCATCACTTAAATAGGAGCTGCTTGACACAGTAAGGTCCACCAGAAGATCCTTAAAAGCTACACATCATGCCGAGACCCAAAGAAATTCAGGAACAATTGAGAAAGAAAGTAATTGAGATCTATCAGTCTGGAAAGGGTTATAAAGCCATTTCCAAAGCTTTGGGAATCCAGCGAACCACAGTGAGAGCCATTATCCACAAATGGCGAAGACATGGAACAGTGGTGAACCTTCCCAGGAGTGGCCGGCCGCCCAAAATTACCCCAAGAGCGCAGCGACGACTCATCCAAGAGGTCACAAAAGACCCCACAACAACGTCCAAGGAACTGCAGGCCTCACTTGCCTCAGTTAAGGTCAGCATTCATGCCTCCACCATCAGGAAAAGACTGGGCAAAAATGGCCTGCATGGCAGAGTTCCAAGGAGAAAACCACTGCTGAGCAAAAAGAACATCAAAGCTCATCTCAATTTCTCCACAACACATCTTGATGATCCCCAAGACTTTTGGGACAACATTCTGTGGACCGATGAGACAAAAGTGGAACTCTTTGGAAGGTGTGTGTCCAAGTATATCTGGCGTAGAAGGAACACTGCATTTCAGAAAAAGAACATTATACCAACAGTAAAATATGGTGGTGGTAGTGTGATGGTCTGGGGCTGTTTTGCTGCTTCAGGACCTGGAAGACTTGCCGTGATAAAAGGAACTATGAATTCTGCTGTCTACCAAGAGATCCTGAAGGAGAATGTCCGACCATCTGTTCGTGTACTCAAGCTGTAACGAACTTGGGTTCTGCAGCAGGACAATGATCGTAAACACACCAGCAAGTCCACCACCGAATGGCTGAAGAAAAACAAAATGAAGACTTTGGAGTGGCCTAGCCAAAGTCCTGACCTGAATCCTATTGAGATGTTGTGGTATGACCTTAAAAAGGCCGTTCATGCTCGAAAACCCTCTAATGTAACTGAATTAGGACAATTCTGCAAAGATGAGTGGGCCAAAATTCCTCCAGGACGCTGTAAAAGCCTCATTGCACGTTATCGCAAACGCTTGGTTGCAGTTGTTGCTGCTAAGGGTGGCCCAACCAGTTATTAGGTTTAGGGGGCAATCACTTTTTCACACAGGGCCATGATGGTTTGGATTTTTTTCACCTTTGCTAATAAACACCTTCATTTACAAATTGCATTTTGTGTTTACTTGTGTTGTCCTTGACTATTGTTTAAATTGGTTTGATGTTCCGAAACACTTAAGTGTGACAAACATGCAAAGGAACAGGAAATGAGGAAGGGGGCAAACACTTTTTCACACCACTGTACCTTCCCTGCCCGTGTTTGCTAGACCACGTGTCTGTGGTCAGATGTATCTTTGCACCGACACTGTGTGCCAGAGATACATTCACTTGCCGCTGAACATGGCCATATAGCTCTGGGATGCCCTTCTGTGAGAAATACTTCCTTCTTGGGACCTTCCATTGTGGTGTTCCAATGGCCACAAATTTTCGAAAGGCCTCCGAGTCCACCAGTTTATATGGCAGTAGTTGGCGGGCTATCAGTTCTGACAAGCCGTCATCATTTTTTTACGCTCGAACATTTGGCCCACGGAAGCCTGCCTTTTTACAGAAAAACGTGAGGCCGGCATGATGGAAGGTGGAGTGGAGGACAATTCTGAGAGGAGAAGGAGAAGTAGAAGAGGCTGGACAGTGAGAGCCTGGAGTGTGGCTTTGTGGGTTCTGACGGCGTTGCTCCCACTGGGCTCGGTGATGGCAGTTCATGTGCCTTCTTAAGGCGTTCGTCCCTAGGTGAGTGTTGGGCTTACCGCGACTTATGCGTTGACTGCAAAGGCTCCAGATGGCAACACTATTGTCAGCAGCGAATACGTTAAAAAAAGCCCACACTGCGGAGCCATGTGCCGGCGTCCTGGGAGAGCCAGATGTGACCGTACATGGTTGATGGCTCGCTCCTGATACATTAGCAGTCTGGTTTGTCCCTCCTGACTCAAGCGGAGGGTATATGGTGGTGGTGGTGGTGTTGGTGGTAGTGTCTTTGGGGGTGCACACAGCAGAGAGTGAAGAGGGTGCAGATAGAGAGGAGGAGGAGGGTGCAGAAGAGTAAGGCTGAGTGAGCCACTCAACCAGGTCTGGTGCGTCCTTTGACGTAATCAAACGCACCTTCTGCAACTTTCCACTTTGGCTCAAGCCTGGTGCTCCTGCCCTACCCCTACCACCCCTGCGGAAGGGCCTGCCTCTTCCTCTGCCTGTCATTTTTTAAATGACCTTGTGACAAAAGTCTCTAGAGAAGTGCAGTATATTTGGAAGAAGGTATATAACACCCCGCTTCAATCTGTCGTTTTGGGGGGCCACTGGTCTATCACACCAGTTATAATACTTTTTTCTAATTGCGTTTGTCACTCTTTGTAGTATCACTGCAGAACCGCTCAGCAGTCACAATGCAGCACAGTAGAAATGCACTATGCTATGATTTCTATATTTGAAAGTCATTTATACGTGTATTACACCCCTATATACTGTACACCAAATAGTACACCTATACCAGTCCTTAAAAGGACTTTTGTGGACCTATATTCGTTAGCGATTTGTGTCACTACAGTCTGTCCCTGCGACACACAGCAACCTCTCCCTACACTGACAAAAGAGCTGCAGAACCGCTCAGCAGTCACAATGCTGCACAGTAGAAATGCACTATACTATGCTTTCTATATTTGAAAGTATATTATAAGTGTATTACACCCCTATATACTGTACACCTATACCAGTCCTTAAAAGGACTTTTGTGGACTTAATAGTAGCTAGTGATTACAGACTGTCCCTGCTCCAAACAGCAAACTCTCTCCCTACACTGAGAAAAGACAGCTGCAGAATCGCTCAGCACTGAAGTCACACATTAATGCACAATAGAAATGAACTATAATATGCTTTCTATATTTGAAAGTATATTATAAGTGTATTACACCCCCCCTTATGCTGTACACCTATACCAGTCCTTAAAAGGACTTTTGTGGATCTAATACTAGCTAGTGATTACAGACTGTCCCTGCTCCAAACAGCAAACTCTCTCCCTACACTGAGAAAAGACAGCTGCAGAATCGCTCAGCACTGCAGTGAACTATAATATGCTTTCTATATTTGAAAGTATATTATAAGTGTATTACACCCCTATATACTGTACACCTATACCAGTCCTTAAAAGGACTTTTGTGGACCTAATAGTAGCTAGTGATTACAGACTGTCCCTGCTCCAAACAGCAAACTCCCTACACTGACAAAAGACAGAATGTAAAATGGCAGCCAGATCAGGTCTATTTACAAGGTAGGGGGTATGTCCATGTGCTGAAATGTCTCAATTGGCTGTCCTGTACCCCATGATGGATGTGTCATGGGTCAAAGTTCTTCACAATGTAAAAGAATATGGCCGCCGCGAACAGCGCCATATGTCCACCGGTTTGGCGAATCGCGAACAAGCAAAGTTCGCCGCGAACCGCAAAGCCATCTCTACTGGTGAACCTTCCCAGGAGTGGCTGGCCTACCAAAATTGCTCCAAATGCACAATGACAACTCATCCAGGAGGTTATAAAAGCCCAGAACAACATCTAAAGATCTGCAAACTTCACTTGCCTTAGTTAAGGTTGTCTTCGTGATTCAACAATAAGAAAGAGACTGGGCAAAAATGGCATCAATGGTAGAGTTACCAGGCAAAAGCCACAGCTGGGCAAAAAGAATACACAGGCTTGTCTCGCATTTGCCAAAAAACATCTTAAATATCCTCAAGACTTTTGGGCAAATATTCTGTGGACTCATGAGACAAAAGTTGATCTTTTTTTAAGGTGTGCGTCCCATTACAGCTGGCGTAAAACTAACACCGCATTTCATAAAAAAAACATCATATCAACGTGGTGGTGTGATGGTTTGGGGCTGCTTTGCAGCTTCAGGACCTGGACAATTTGCCATCATTGATGGAACCAATGAATTCTGTGCTCACCAGAAAATCCTGAAGGAGAATGTCCTGCCATCAGTTTGTGACCTCAAAGACATTTGGGTTATGCAGTGGGACAATGATCCGAAACACACCAGCAAGTCCACCTCTGCATGGCTAAAAAAACAAAAACAAATTAAGGTTTTGGAGTGACCCAGTCAAAGTCCGGACTTATGCCGCGTACACACGTTCGGACTTTGTCCGCCGGACCTAGTCCAGCGGATTGTCCGCCGGACCTAGTCCGGCGGGACTTCCCCACACACGCCCGGACTTCCGAGCGTGTGACTTCTCCGGCGGACAATCCGCTGGACAAAGTCCGCGGGACTTTTGAAAATGAACGGACTTGCCCACACACGGAGCAGTCCGTTCATTTAGAACGTAACTTCAGGTATACGTAGCTAGCGTAGGCAGTGAATGCCGCCGCGCTAGCTCCGTCACCTGGCATGGATTTAAAGGGACTCCCCACGCCGAAAAACGGCGTGGGGGTCCCCCCCAAATCCATCTCAGACCCTTATCCGAGCACGCAGCCTGGCAGGCCAGGAAAGGGGTGGGGACGAGCGAGCGCCCCCCCCCCCCCCTCCTGAGCCATACCAGGCCGCGTGCCCTGGGGAAAGGGGGGCCGTGCGGCCCCCCCACCCCAAAGCACCTTGTCCCCATGTTGATGACGATGTACCCCTACCCATTCACCTAAGGTGTAAAATGTAAAGTAAAAAAAAACACACAATTTTGAAAAAATATTTTATTGCACTGCTCCGGGGGTCTTCTTCCGTCTTGGGGGTCTTCTCGCCGGACTCCTCTGCCATTTACCTAGCTCTTTTACCGAGCGGAGAAGTCCGGCTACCTTCTTCGTCGTCTGGGGGTCTCGATCCGCCTTCGGGGGTCTTCCGGGGTCTCTTCTGTTCTTGCCGCGGTCGTCGTTTTCCGCGCTGCCGGCGCCGCCTTCTTCTTCTTCTTCTTCTTCTTCTACTTCTTCTTCTTCTTCCGATGTTGACCCGTCGCTCTCTCTGGCCGGAATGGCAGAGCCGCGCTGTGCTGGGACTTAAATAGGGACAAGGGGACAGGGTCACATGCTCATGTCACATGGTGACCCCGCCCCCCTGTGATGTCACAGTCCCAGCATCCTCCGGATTGTCCGCCGGAGAAGTCCGCGCGTGTGTGGGCAAGTCACACGCCCGGACTTCCGAGCGTGTGACTTGCCCACACACGCGCGGACTGTGGGGAAGTCCCGCCGGACTAGGTCCGGCGGACAAAGTCTGAACGTGTGTACGGGGCATAAGAGTGACTCAAAAGACTGTTATAAGGAAATGATTCGGGGACACTGGAAAAAAGGGAGGATCAGAGAAGCCAAGATCAAACAGCCTTTTTACACAATGCAGAAGATTAACCCCTTTGGTTCCACAGTGAGTATAACAAGCATGCTTGACTGCATATACAGACTGATTTTACTGTTGTGGGTTTAATAACACTTTAAATCTGATTGAGTTGCTGTGGCATGACTTTTAACTAAAATACCAGGCATTTTGCACCTTCCTGCCCAAGCCAATTTTTAGCTTTCAGCACTGTCACTTTTTAAATGATAATTGTGGTCATACCACACTGTACCCAAACTAAATTTTAATCATTTTGTTCCCACAAATAGAGCTTTCTTTTGGTGGTATTTGATCATCTCTGCGGTTTTCATTTTTTTCATTTTTTTGCTAAACGATGGCACTGACGATGGGCACTGATAGGTGGCACTGATATGCAGCACTGATGGGCATAGATAGGCGGCACTGGTGGGCACTGATAGGCAACACTGGGCACTGAAAGGCTGCACTGACGGGTATTTATGGGTGACACTGATGGGCACTGATAGGCATGACTGATGGCACTGGCAGGCATTGTTAATGGGCACAGATCGGCATCTGCCCTGGCACTGATTGGCATATCCCTGGGCACTGATTGGCATATCCCTGGTGGTCTAGGGTGGCATACCTGGTGGGCGTTCTTCATTGCCATCCCTGGTGGCCCTGGCGGCATCCCTGGTGGTCCAGTGTGGACATCCGGAGGGGCGGGGGATGGCTGTGCTGATAAACAACCAGCGCAGACCCCCCCTGCCAGGAGAGCCACTGATCGGCTCTCCTCTGCTCGTGTCTGTCAGACGCGAGTGAGGAAAAGACAATAAACGGCTCTTCCTGTTTACATCGTGATCAGCCGTGATTGGACACGGCCAATCATGTGGTAAAGAGCCTCCATCAGAGGCTCTTTACTGAGATCGGTGTAGCGGTGTGTCAGACTGACACGCCGCACCAGCGATCGCCGCAATGGCAGTTATCCTGCTGGACGTCCTGCAGGAAAACAGAACCACCGCCCAGCCATCATTCTGCTATAGGCGGGGTGGGAAGTGGTTAAACAGGCCGTTTATGTTCAAAAATACTCCAATGTGACTGAAATAAAACAATTCTGAAAGAAAGGGTGGGCCAAAATTCCTCCACAGCAATGTGAAAGACTCATTGCCAGTTATCACAAGCGCTTGATTTCAGTTGTTGCCGCCAAGGGTGGCCTAACCAGTTATTAGGTTTACCGGCAATTACCTTTTCACAGCACTAGATATACAGTATAGGGAAGCAAACTGGGAGACGGGCCAGGAAATGATGGAAGGGAAGGAAATATAAACCCAGAGAATAGCAGGGACCCCCATAGATGAGCACAGAAGCCAACAACACATGTGAAGGAATCCGAGGACTAAGAGAAACCTGCAGCAAGGAGGTAAGAATACACAGGCAGGAAAACTGCAGGCTAAATCATGACAGATTTGACAAATTTTTCCAGCACAGTTGATACCCCTAAACAAAAAGGCTATTAGGCACTTTATAAAACCGAAAGCGATATTAAACCCAAAAGCAAACATTTACTATATTGCAGCTAACCAATTCATATGTTACGACTGCATTTGTTTTCTTTTTTAGACTTTCATTTTCACCTGGTGATCCTGCCAGTAAGTCTGTTGTTTATCAATAGAAAAAGCTCTCCTGCAAATGTAGCAGTTAGAGTGTTGAGACAAACTATTTACCGCTGATAGCGGTGCTTACAATAATCAGCTTGTATTTTTTATGTAAAACCTTTATCCCAAAAAGAAAAAAACAACTGTTGCTGTAACTGCTTATAAAGTGTGAGCTGGAGTTTGGCTTCAGTTTGCTAGTGTATCTAAATCTCCTAGTCCTACTACCATCCCCCCAGATTAATAATGCCGCTGTCCAAAGGTTACCCTGTGCTCCTTCATCCAGAGTGGGGACGCTCTAATACAGGAAATGTGTTACTGGCCAAATCACCAACCAGACGCAAGTGAAAACAGAGGGGAAAAAAAGCCTAATGCTGCGTACACACGGTCGGAATTTCCGATGGAAACAGTCCCAGTCTGATGGGAGCTTCTCATCGGATTTTCCGACCGTGTGTATGCCCATCGGTCTTTTTCTGTCGGAATTTCTGACGGACTTTGGATTGAGAACCTGTTCTTAATTTTTCCGACGGAAAACCTTTCTATCGGATTTTCCGATCGTGTGTATGCAATTCCGACGCGCAAAATTCTGACGCATGCTCGGAAACAATTCGACGCATGCTCAGAAGCATTAAACTTCCCTTTTATAGTGCAGTCGAATGTGTTTTATGTCACGGTGTTATTGACCGTCGGAATTTGGTGTGACCGTGTGTAGGCAAGACAGCTTGAGCGAAATTCCGTCGGAATTCCGACGGGAAAACCATCAGAGCTTTTTCCGACGAGAATTCCGACCGTGTGTACGCGGCATAAGAATACTGATGCAGCCGTCACATCTAATGATTGGTAAGCTGCAATTTAATACATTTTTGGTTGTGGGTTTAATACCGCTTGAAGGTCAGCTTATCCTAACTGTGTTCTTTTGTGATGTATCATAGTGTTTTTTTTCTACTGATATATATATATATATATATATATATATATATATATATACAGAAGACCATTCATTGAGAATTGAATAACCATAAGGAATAGTTAAAACCTTTGATAGATGTTTTTTTTGTTTGCTTTTTTTTCACATATAAGTAGAAATCACCTGTCAATTGTCACTAAAATAGATGATTCCTGTTCTGGTGACAACTAGAAATTTGGATTTTTTTGATGACTTTTTCTCCTGGTGACAATGATCAGAGGAACAGAGGACTACATTTCCCCAATGGGACACAGATCGCAATAAGAACTTGATAGGGGTTTTTATATTCCCACACTCTATCCAAAACTTAAATTAGAAATGTATATGTTGCTCAGCAGAAAAGGTTTTCCGATGTGTATTCTTTACTTTGATATTCCCCTTGCAAATCCTATTCAATGCCTGTTGATCCTGCCATAGCTCTCTGCTGCATGCAATTTGCTGTTAGAGGGTTACAATGCTAGGCTGCCTTCAGAGAAATTACTTTTATGTCAGCTGTATTCACAAGGACTATTGCGGGAATAATTCTGTTCTCTTCTCAGAAAACTTTTACCCATGCTACAGCAATTTTCCACTCTTGGCGGCTCATCATGTCAGGGTCACCAAAACTAGTGTCCCCATTGGAAGATTTTTCCTCTATTCCTATATATATATATATATATATATATATATATATATATATATATATATTGGGAATTGTTGGATCAATTCTAGGGACAGACTGTCATATCCACATCCCAGAGAAATTGGTTAAAACAAGATTAGAGAGAGCACCGCTCCCCCATGAGGTGATGGGACTTTCCCGGATATGTCACTGTCTCTGAGGTAAGCACAATGAATGATAATAAAATAAGAATTTATTACAAAGTATACACAATATAAAATTTGTTTGATGGTAGCATTAGGCCATATACACAGTTGACCAGAAATGATACTCAATCCATAAAAGCTTGAAAGATGCTTGTATGTACAGTTATCCGACACATTTCGCAGACTTCTTATCTGCTTCTTCTGGGATTAATTTGTTGTGTTGAGTTACTATAATGATTGGCAATGTCACCGTTTTCTGGCCCTAACTGGGAAAGCTTTCTGGACTCTATCCAGAAAACTTGTACGCCACAGGTACAAACAGAAGTAGGACTTGATGTCTTTTTCTTGAAACTTAAAAAATTAATGGAGAAAAAAATCTAACCATGGGTGGCATGTGCAATTCTTTGATTGGTATTTGAGAGAGTGTGTGAATCCATTGGGTTTACGAGTACAAATCTTTTGATGTGACTGATGCCTCTTTTCATGAAAAATGGGAAAGAAAATGTTCTGCAACAATGATGTAAATGTTGAGGGACAAACATAGGCTAGATTTGGCAGATTTAGATAGGGAGATTGAGACACTACATTGAGTCACAGTGGAAGTCAGTTTGTTCAAAATCTATATATGATTATAAAAAGAAAGAACACGACCTGGTACAACATTTGGAAAAATACAATAAAAATGTAGTGGTGAAAAAGGACCAAAATTATACAAGGATAAACTTGCTTTCTCAGGGGGTTACGCATACAGATGGCAGATAGGATCCAATAGTAGAAGAGGTAAGCCTCCTAGACAGTACTCTAAACAAGAAATGCCAATATATAGATCCGATTCTGACCTTTCTGTTCCCTCCTCAGTTTCTTCCCAAAGATCATGCAATACGGCACACAAAGGAATCACTGGAAGGGGACATGCAGGTGGTAATGGTGGTGGTATGACACACAAGGAGGTGCCAATAAGAAGCACATTGTTTCACCTCAGGCACCCCCTCCAGGACCCAAACATGGGGGGAATATTGGGACACCAGTAGCTTCACGTGGTGAATCGGTAACGGGTACAACTCTGATGTCAATGTTTGGGGATGAGAACAATGTTAACCCAATACATACAAAGAACAGGGAGCAACCCCAAAAGCCAACCAAACTAAACCAAACATCAACCCAGGTATAGCCCCTTTAGGCTACTTTCACACTGGAGCGGTGGGGGCGCTGGCGGTAAAGTGGCGATATATTTAGCGCCGCTTTACCGGTGTTTTAGCGGTGCATTTCGGCCGCTAGCGGGGTGGATATTGCCCCCCGCGAGCGGCCGAAAAAGGGTCAATACCGTCCGCAAACCGCCGCTGCAGCAGCGTTTTTGCGGGCGGGTTCGGAGCGCTGCCCCATTGTTTCCAATGGGAACGGGCGCTATAGGAGCGGTAAATATACCGCTCCTACAGCGAGCCAAAGATGCGGCTTGCAGGACATTTTCCAGCGTCCTGCAAGCGCACTGCTTCAGTGTGAAAGCCCTCGGGCTTTCACACTAAAGACACAGCAACAGCTGTTTTGGGTCGGTTTGCAGGTGCTATTTTTAGCGCAATAGCGCCTGCAAACCGCCCCAGTGTGAAAGGGGCCTTAGGTCTAGCTCACACCCCTCAAATCCCCATGGTACAGACACAAATGGGGAAAATAGACCCATTCGTAGTAAAACAGACACAGATCCACCAGGATTAGATATAATTAACCTATCCTCCTACCCTTTGTCCACAACTGAGACTGAGGTACTTAAGTTGGGCCTCAGTTTCTGTCCTCTTTCCATAGATCAACAAGTTCGAACTGGTAAAAGATTTGCATTTATTTGCAAGAAATCTAACCTATAAAGATATCTTTTTGACAAAGATTGGGGCAAACAGGAACACGGGAGGAGGATATGTATGTACTGGATGAGAATAAAGGAGCTGGTGGAGCTGAGCAAATGGCCCTGCCCTCTACGGATGAAGAGGACATGGACATAGAGGTGGAACCAGAATCTGTGAAATTTAAAGCTAATTCTAAAAAATTCCCCCAGCTACAGACATGCCTAACGATCTGGACTTTTCTTAAACAAACCATTAGAGAAATTGAGGGGTTTTCCCTACCACGCCAAATTACCAATAACCTCACACAAGTGCAATAACAGGCCCTAACAAGCCTTATCCAGAATGACCAGCCGATAAGGGCAGGAATGTGGTCATAATGGATAGGAATCAGTACATACAGATGTGTGATACAATTCTGAGCAATACAGAGTGGTATCAACCAGTCTCTGAGGATCTGCTAACTGATTTCAGGTCTCAGTACAAAGCCATTATAGTTCAGGGATAACAGAAATGCCTCACTGATAAGGATCTTCTGGAGTATTTGGAAGTCAAATGGCCCATCATATCCACTTTCTATGCCATTCCGAAGGTCCACGAAAATCTTAATAACCCTCCTGGACGCCTGATAGTGTCGAGAATTGGTTTCCATGCGGAAACAGCAAGTAAATATGTAGATAGCCAAATAAGACCCCACGTTATGGGATTACCATCATATTTGAAAGACACTCTGGAGCTGTTCAAGGTTATTGAAGGTCTCACTGTTCCAGCTGGAGCAATTTTAGTGGCTATTGACATCAGGGCCTTATACTCCAGCATCCCCCATGGGAAGGGGATTGAGATAGTTTCAGGTTTCCTGAGGGAACAAGATAGAAACAATTGGCAATTATGTAACTTTGTTGCAAGCTCCTTTCTACTCACATGCACCCAGCGCTTTCAGTAGAGGTAGCTGTTTGTACAGTCAGGCTCTGTGGGCTGTGCACCCTGCTTCTCCTCACTTCACTCGTGTAGTCTCGGCTACTCTCGTAGCTTACACGGTGCCGTCACTAGGCTCCTCCTCCCGACACATTGCGTCACGTGACTTTATCAAGGGATGTGTCTACACATCCCTTGATAAAGTCACGTGACCGTGACGCAAGCGCTGGGTGCATGTGAGTAGAAAAGAGCTTGTGCGCAATGGTTTGTTTGTCCTTCCTTCTTTTTTGTCTCCCTATGTAAACCTGAGAATTGGTAAAAAGTAGAAAAAGGAACAACAAGCTCAAAATCCCTTCAAACAGAAGGCTTGCAGCACATGAAAAGGAAAGTTATTTTTCTTTAATTTATTTGAATATACATATATTTTATGGATATGCCTTTTATGTATATGTGCCTGATTTAAGGACGGAATTCAATAGCTTGGATCTGATAAGGATGAGAACTACAATTTAGTTCAAGGTTGTCTGCTGCTGTTTCTAATTAAAAAGTATGAATGTGCATGCACATCAGGAGTAAACACTCTGAGACACAATCAGCTTGGCTACTCCTAACTTCTAATTTATTTCTGGGCGGTGTCAATATTTTATACAGAAAGATACGTCATTGCTATGTCAGTCTAATAGGTACATCTCATTGGTTAAAATACGAGAGAAATTAAGAAACTTGATGCTTGAAGGTTGATTGAATTTCGTTATCGCATTCCTCTAATGTGTGGGATGGGGGGTATAGACGCCATCTTCAGAGTCAACAGAAAGCCAATCTGAATACTACATAATAAGTAAGGAGTTTGCATAGAAATATGTATACACATAAGCAAATAGACATTTTCTGATTATATGTATGTACGTTACATTCCTTCACAGATCAATCCAATATATTTTTTCTTTGTCACACCATTTTTGCTAGTGGATTATATCAGGAGGAAATTGTGGTTTGCCATTGTCCCCATTTAAATTTGATTAAACACATCTGACCAACCAACTAAGGCAGATTGGCCAGTGTATGTGGGATGAGCAGCACGAGAACATAATTATAATTATCAGTACACTGACACCCGGAACCAGGGGTCATACTTACTGGATATATATTATCACATGTTTATATATATATTTTAGAGGCATTTCTACCAACACAGATCCGATTTTATTTATTCACTTTCTCACGTATTTAAATTTTTACCACTGAATTTAATTTATTAAAGAGGAGGTCCACCTGAAAAAATTTTTTTTAAAAGTCAGCAGCTACAAATACTGCAGCTGCTGACTTTTAATAAAAATACACTTACCTGTTCCAGGTTCCAGCAATGTCGGCAGAAGATGACAAGCGATCGCTCGTCTCTCGGCTGCCCCCACCGCCATCCTCTGTCAGGGAATCAGGAAGTGAAGCTTGCGGCTTCACTGCCCGGTTCCCTACTGCACATGCGCGAGTCGCTCTGCGCGTTGTTATTGGTCCCCGCTGTGTCCTGGGAACTGTGTTTCCCAAGACACAACGGGGCATCTTCGGATATGGGCGGGGCAGCTCCGGCTATCTCGTCCCGGAAGTGGGTGCAGATACCTGTATTATACAATTGGCACCTTTCAGGGGGGAGGAATCCGATAAGCGGAAGTTGCACTTTAGGGTGGAGCTCCGCTTTAAGGAAACTATTTTATTTTGCATAAGATTTCCTTTGCTAGGAAGCATATGGCACTTTATTAATCCAGGATTTTACACAGCAAGGTCAATTACTATTTATTTACTTATTTATTTTAAGGTTGATCAAGCGCACTAATTATTTACAAATATTGTATACTTTTATGTTATCTCCTTGAATGAATGAATGAATGAATGATTTGTATAGCGCTGCAACTGCGAAATGAATCGCCTCGAGGCGCTTGACTGCTCATGTTGGGATGCCATGTTTAGAAGAGGTGGGTCTTGAGTTTTTTCCTGAAGGCCTGATGGTTTTCTTCCATGCGGATGTTGTTTGGTAGAGCATTCCATAGCCGGGGTCCCTGTACTGCGAATCTTCGTTCTCCCTTCGATTTGTAGCGGGCTTTTGGGATGAGAAGGTTTGTTGATCGAAGGCTGCGATTTGGTATGTATTTTTCTATTTTCTCACAAAGGTATTGAGGCGCATTTCCTTGTGTACATTTGTGGGTGAGGCAGAGGGTCTTGAATGTGATCCTCTCTTTTACCTTGAGCCAATGGAGCATCCTTAGGGATGGGGAGATGGATTCCCAGGGTTTCTTTCCGGTGACTAATCTTGCTGCTGTGTTTTGGACAATTTGAAGGCGCGCAATCTGTTAATCCGGTAATCCTATGTACAGGGAGTTTGCATAGTCGAGACGCGAATTGATGATCGTTCCTACTACTACCGATTTTTCCTTTTCCGGGATGAAGGGGATGAGTCTGCGTAGCATGCGAAGGAGATGGTGGGATCCGCTGATTACGGATCCTATTTGTGCCTCCATTGTCATCTCTGAATCAAAGATTACTCCGAGGCTTTTGGCTTTGTTGCTTGGAAGGATGGTCTGTCCCAAGATGGTTGGTGGTGTCCAAGGGGTCTTCGTCTTTTTCCTTCGGTTTGCGTCGAGGAGCAGTAATTCTGTTTTTGATCCATTTTAGTTTGAGGGAGCTAGTGGTCATCCAGTCATCTATCAATGTGAGACATTTTCCTAGTTCCTGGTATTGGTCTTTTTGTCCGGTGATCCGGAAGTACAGTTGAGTGTCGTCCGCGTATGAGTGGAAGCACAGATGTAATTTGCTAATAATTTTGAAGAGTGGTCGGATGTAAATGTTGAACAGTACTGGTGACAATGGTGATCCTTGAGGGACTCCATAAGTGATTGCCCGGGTTTCCGAAGTGAAGGCTCCTAGTTTCACTGTTTGTGACCGGTTTCCTAAGAAGGAAGCGAACCATGGCAGATCTCCATCTGTAACTCCTGCCACTTCCTTGAGGCGGCTGAGAAGCATGTTGTGGTCCACTGTGTCGAACACCGCACTGAGATCCAGCAATACCAGAAGACACGATTCTCCATCATCCGCTGCTTCTAGGGCGTCATCCCATATTTTCAGAAGTGCCGTTTCTGTGCCATGGCCTGGGCGGAAGCCCGATTGTAGTGGGTCCAGGAGCTTGTGTGTGTCCAGATGAAGTTGAAGCTGTTGTACTACTGCTTTCTCCATGATCTTGGAAATGGTGTTCAGGCTTACCGGTCTGCGATTGTTCGGATCCTTGGGGTCGAGGTTGGGTTTCTTTAGTAATGGTTTGATGATGCCTTGCTTGAGGGAATTCGGAACCAATCCTTCTTTGAACGACTGATTTACTAGGTGTGTGATAGCGGGGGCCAGAATGTCGGAGCATTCTTTCAAGAGTTTTGTGGGGATGATGTCGTTTGGCGAGGTGCTGTCTCGGAGGCTCTTGATGACATTTTTGGTTTCATCCGTTGTGATCGGGGTAAGTGAAAAATGTGGTGCTTGTGTGCTGTGGATGTAAAATTCCTTACCTGGGTTGAGTTGAGTAGAGTTGGTTGTTTTTTTTTTTTGTTGAATTATTTTCTGAATGTTGTCTATTTTGTTGATGAAAAAATCGGATAATTTGTTGCAGTATTCTTGAGTTTCGTTTCCTAGGGGTTCAAGGCAGGTGGGGTTCATAGTCTGGGCGACTAGTTTGAAAAGTTCCCCTGGTCGGTTTAAGGCTTTTGAGAGGGTGTTTGAGACATGTTCTTTTTTTGCTGTGAAAATTGCTTTATGATATCTCTTGGTGAGTATTCTGTAGTTTGTGTGATTTTCCTTTGTGGTGTTTCTTCTCCAGGCTCTTTCTGCTCTTCTATGTTCCCGTTTCAGTAGAGTAAGCGTGCCATTAAACCAACCAGAATGTGCTGCCATGCAAGCCACTATTGCATCCATGGATGTTTGCCAAGCCTTGCGGGTCTAGGCAAAGCCCATAGCTGAAGAACCTTTGACCCTGAGATCAATTCTTTTCAGCTAGACCGCACCTCAGGCTCTTTTTTGAAATGTTACATTTCTGTGTGGATGGGTTGAGAGATTCTCTCTGATAACGCTCTCACCTGGAACTTATGTCGATTCACATGAGGTGATTATGGCCGTAATGCTGGTCAGCAGGGCTCTCTTGCAAGAAGTATCTGGAATGTATGCCTTTCATAAATTTTGGCTATTACATACTTGCATACATACATACTTGTAATTAAAATCTCGTTTTTTTTTTTTAACCAAAGACATGTAACAGAATACATTTTGCCCTAAATTTATGAAGAAATTTGATTTTTTTTTTTTTTATTGGATATGTTTTATATCAAAAAATTTTAAATATTGTTTTTTTTTCTAAATTTTTCATCTTTTTTCATTTATTCAAAAAAAAAAAAAAAAAAAGCCAGTGGTGCTCAAATACCACCAAACAAAAAGTCATATCCCTTGTGTGTGTGTGTGTGTGTGTGTGTGTGTGTTTTTTTTTTTAAATAAACATAGGCTTCATATTTAAATGTTTTATAAAGTATTTTTTTTCCCTTTTTGGTCAAGGAATTATCTTAATCTGTTGTTTTTGGGCTATCTCTTTATCTTCTGCACTGACAAAAGACCAATTGCAGAGTTCAGTTGTTCAAGCTCAAATGAATACACAACTCAATGGCTGTGAGCAATGGCACATGCTCCTTCTCCCCCCTCCCTGCCTGCTTTGTTCATTGGGGGCTATACGGAGTCTTATGCTGCCCAATCTCTATACATTAAAGTGGAGTTCCACCCTAAAGTGGAACTTCCGCTCATCGGAACCCTCCCCCCTCCGGTGCCACAATTGTCACCTTTCAGGGGGAGGGGGGTACAGATACCTGTATAATACAGGTATCTGCACCCACTTCCGGGCATAGATATCCGCAGAGTCTGCGGGTAATTACGCCACTTCCTGCGGGGCCCCTGCTGTCTGCTGGGAAACACAATGATCCCAGAGACAGCATGGAGCGTCCTTATTGCGCAGCGCGACTCGCACATGCGCGACTTGCGCATGCGCAGTAGGGAACCGCAGTCGCAAGGCTTCACTTCCTGATTCCCATATCGAAGATGGCGGCGGCAGCACCCGAGAGCCGACAGGCTTTCGGGTGCCGACATTGCGGGCACGCTGGATGGGTAAGTGTCCATATTTTAAAAGCCAGCAGCTGCAGTATTTGTAGCTGCTGACTTTAAAAAAAAAAAAAAAGGCGGAACTCCCGCTTTAACTATGTGTCCTGGATGCACCCTTTATTATATGTTTGCAAAATAAGGATTTTATATGCATAGTAAAAAAATAAAAACATTAACACAAAATGTAAAATAATAGCATTAACCCAGAACCAATATAGTTTCACTTTAAATACAGCAATTTTAATAGGACCAACAATAAACGCTACTGTAATATATAACGAAGTAAAATGTTAATTGCCAAGATCATGGTGTGTATGGGAAATAGGCTGGATTGTTGTCTCTTTTGTTGTGTCTTCCGGAAATTCTGTTGTCTGGTGTGTTGAGGAAATAGGCTGGGCTGTTGTCTCATTGGTTGCATCTATAGGGAAGTCTGTTGTCTTATTTGTAGAGGAAATAAGCTGGATTGTTGTCTTATTGGTTGTGTCTATAGGGAAGTCTGTTGTCTGGTCTGTAGAAGAAATAGGCTGGGCGGTTGTCTCATTTGTTGTAGCTTCAGGGGACTCTGTTGTCTGTGTCATTACAGATATATCTATAAAAATAAAAAGGAAACTAATAGTTATAAATAATCCCTTAACACATACACAATTGACTCCATCAAAAATTGTTTTCTCTTTCGTTCCAGGGGGCGGTCCTACTGGCTATAACCCCTCACTCCTACTACCAGCAGCTCAGCTCAGTTTTTTTCTGCCTAGTCTAGGAGAAGGACCTGGCTCCCTGTGGGGACCAGTGGTCTTTGAAATTTTTTCTTTTTTGCTGTTTTTTTTTTTTTTTGCTTCCTGTGATCTACAATAAACAGTCGGGCTGGATGACAGGCTGGATAATATAGACCCTGGTAGTTTCCCCAGCCTGGCCAGCGAGCGCGTGCAGACCTTAGCTACGCACTGGGTCGGCCGCGACAGGCTGGGCGGTTGGTGGTCTGCTAGTTTTAATTCTTTGTTTGGTGCTTTTTTGGGCTTCTGTGTGCTGCCATGTGGGGGGAATGGTCGCCGCGGGAACCGCGGCCATTTTCCTGTAGCCGCGGCCATTTTTGTTGCACCTGTGGTGCCTATATACGCTCTGACAGCGGTCCTGGAATCATTTGTTGCCAGGGTAGAAGCGGCGTGCGGGCGCAAGGGGGGTAAAAAACACCCCCTTCCCCCCCGGCTTCTGGGGAAAGCTCTGATTCAGACTCGGGTCCCGCTGTGGCAGGCGGCCCCTGTTCTGACGTTTCAGAGGATGCAGACCAGGACCATTCGGACAGTGAGGAGGAAGACTCCGCGTCCGTTTCAGTGCAGGAAAAAGCACTAGTAGGAGCACTTATCACAGCGGTGCGGGATACCTTAAAGATAGAGGATACGGCAGGGGCATTTGCAGAGGTGTCGGTCCCTTTTGGGTCCCACAAGCCGATGTGCACTGCTAAGGTGTTTCCTTATCTAACTTATTTTGATATGTTTACAAGGAGTGGGAAAGCTTGCAGCGGGCCTTTTCAGTCCTGAGACTGAAGAAACTTCAGTGCGTTTTAGGAGAGTTTCCTAAAAAAATTGACATCTCCTCCAGTTGTTGACCCCCCCAGTATCTAGGTAAAATAAGGTAACCAAGATTCTGGTGGAAGGGTCCCCCTCTTTCAAGGACCCTGCCGACAGAAGGGCCGAGGCGGTTGCCCGGTCCATGTTTACGGTGGTGAGGTCAGCGTTGGGGCCGGTGTTAACCACAGCTCTGGTGTCTAAAAACCCTTACTAAATGGGCTAAATTGTTGCACTGCGAGTTGGGGAAGGAACAGGTTTCCCCAGTCTGCGTTGAACTGGCAGACCAGTTGGTGCACGGCCTTAAGTATGTCTGTGATGCGGCTCTGGATACGACCCCTTTGCTTTCTAGAGCCTCAGTATCAGCAGTGGTGCTGCGTCGCCTGATTTGGCTTAAATGCTGGTCTGCGGACCAGGCATCTAAGAAAGCACTGGCGGATTTGCCCTTCCAAGGTGAGAGGCTATTTTGGGCCTCGCTGGATGACATTATTAAAAATGTTACTGGGGGAAAGAATACTTTGCTCCCACAGTCCAGAAAGAGTAAGTAGTCACGCCGTAGGCAAGGGCCCTCTTTTTCCGCTCAGAAGCGTTTTTTTCCTGGGTCGGCAGGTAAGCGTTCCCAGTCCAACAAGGTGCCTGCTGAGGGACAGAAGTGTCCCTGGTTTCGCAAGCCGAACAAACCTGCAAACAAATCAGCTGCCGCATGAAGGTTCACCCCCGCCCGACTCTCGTGTGGGGGGTCGCCTTCGGAAATTTGCAGTCCGGTAGACTTCTCTCCTTTCCGACCAGTTGGTCTGCAAACTGGTTTTGTCAGGCTACAAGATAGAGTTTCTTTCTTGTCCGCCAGACAGATTTTTTTTCTTCCAACCTTCATCCCCTTCCAGCTCGTCGAGGAGGCCCTGTTTAGGGCAGTACACGACTTACTACTGCGTGGGGTGATAGTGCCTGTACCGATGTCGGAAAGGTTTCAGGGATTCTACTCCAATCTGTTTGTAGTCCCGAAGAAGGAAGGGGTCCGTCCGGTCCTGGGTCTCAAGGCCCTCAATTGCTTTGTGAAAGTGCAGAGGTTCAGGATGGAATCGGTTCGTTCTGTTGTCGCTGCACTTCATCAAGGGGATTTCTTGGCGTCATTGGACAATTTAAAAAATGCATACTTGCATGTCCCCATATGTGTCAGACACCAGAGGTTTCTGCGATTTGCGGTCGGGAACGAGCACTACCAATTTGTAGCTCTTCCCTTTGGCCTAGTGATGGCGCCAAGGGTCTTGACCAAGGTGCTGGCCCCAATTTTGGCGTTGATGAGACAATGAGGGATTACCTAGACGACCTCCTCCTGAGAGCAGCTTCTGCCTCAGAATTAAGGGAGGATGTGGCGATCACCATACAGACTCTCCGGGAGTTTGGTTGGGTGTTGAATCTCCAGAAGTCGGTGTTGGTGCCGACTCAGAGTACTTGGGGTTGATTCAGGACACCTTAGAGGCGAGGGTCTTTCTCCCTTCAGTCAAGCTGCAGACTCTTCAATCGGCGTTGCGGTTACTTATGTCCCGCAGGTGGTCGTCGCTGCGTTTTTGCATGCGAGTTCTGGGCCTCATGGCCACTTTCGAGGCGGTACCGTATGCTCAATTCCACACTCGAGTCTTGCAGAAAGAGATCCTGTCCAAATGGGACAAATCTCCGACATCCCTGGATTTTCAAATTCGGGTGAGTCAGCTTGTCCGGGCTTCGCTGCGCTGGTGGCTGAAGTCCCTGACTCTTTGGTCCAGGAAGTCGTTCCTTCCTCTTCATTGGACAGTGATCACGATGGACGCCAGCCTAACCGGCTGGGGGGGAGTTTGGGGCATCCAGTCGGCCCAGGGTCGCTGGGCGCAGGAAGAATCCCGCCTGCCGATCAATGTGTTGGAGCTTCGGGGATCAGGCGGTGCCGCTCCACATGGTCGCAAAGACTGCATGAGCGTCCGGTCAGGATTCAGTTGGACAACGCCACGGCAGTGGCATATGTCAATAATCAAGGAGGGACAAGTAGCTCAGCTGCAGCGCTGGAGGTCTCTCACATCCTACAGTGGGCAGAGCAACGCATGCTGGGTCTGTCGGCCGTATACATTCCGGGCATAGAAAACTGGCAGGCGGGCTACCATCAGTTGCTGGACCAGGGGGAATGGTTACTACATCCGGACGTTTTTCGGCTCATTTGCCTAAGGTGGGGCATACTGGATGTGGATCTTCTAGCCTGTCGGTTCAATCAGAAGGTGCAGAGGTTTGTGGCCAGGTCAAAGGATCCCTGGGCGGATGCGTCAGACGCGTTGGTGGCCCCATGGGGGCATTATCGGCTGATTTATGCCTTTCCCCCTCTCAGACTCCTCCCTCGTCTGCTACGCAGAGTGGGGGCCGAGGGGATTCCGGTGATTTTGATTGCCCCAGATTGGCCTCGACGTCCTTTGTACGCTGACATAGTACGAATGGTGGCGGATGTTCCTTGGAAGCTGCCGATGCAGGAGGACCTTCTGTCACAAGGTCCGATACTTCACCCTACTTTACAGTCGCTGGTTTTAATGGCATGGCTGTTGAAAGCCTGGTGCTGAGGGACCGAGGGCTGTCGGCTTCGGTAATTTCCACTATGCTGAGGGCGCGGAAGTCTTCTTTCCGGAAGATTTATCATCGCACGTGGAAGGGCTACAGCTCCATGTGTAAGGAGATGGGGTGGCGTCCACGTACATATTCAGTTTCCAGGATCCTGATGTTTTTGCAGCGAGGAGTGGATCAGACACTTGCATTAAGCACCATTAAGGGGCAGATATCAGCTTTGGCTGTCTTTTTTCAGCGACCCTTGGCGACTCACTCATTGGTGCGTACATTTGTTCAGGGGCCCCTCCGGTACACCCGCCACTGCCCCATGGGATCTGAATATGGTGCTCTCGGTGCTTCAGAAACCGCCATTTGAAAACATTAGGGAAATCCCTTTGACACTTTCTCAGAAAGTAGTAGTGGCTATTATCTCTGCAAGGCGGGTTTCTGAGTTGGCGACCTTGTCCTGCAAGTCTCCCTACTTGGTCCTCCACAAGTCAATAAACGAAAGAGAAAATAGGATTTTTGTACTCACCGTAACATCCCTTTCTCTGATGTTCATTGACGAACACAGCACCCACCCCTCCTATTTATGTTTGTACTGCTTTTTGACGAACTGAGCTGCTGGTAGCAGAGTGAGGGGTTATAGCCAGTAAGACCGCCCCCTGGGCGGTACTGTGCTTGTTTTTTTATGTGTTCTGCCTAGTCCTCTCCTAAAGGTGGTGATATAACCCTAAGGTCAAGATTAAAGTGCTGTGTCCGTCAATGAACATCAGAGGAAAGGATTTTACGGTGAGTACAAAAATCCTATTTTTGACATGGACGTTGGCATTGGTCATTCATGTGGTGTATTTTTTTTAATTAGATCCCCACTTACTGTAAATAGTAACTTAACATAACCCCAATACAGAGTAAGAAAAATCTAAAGCCCTTTCTGTCACAATGACCTTTTTGGTGCCCCAACATTGTAACTGTCATCAATAACGCACACAAATGTTGTTTATGTGTGTTATTGTAACCTCTGCCTCAGCATTTTGTAGTTGAACAGGTTCTAAAGTGGAGTTCCACCGAAAAAAAAAAAAATTAAAAGTCAGTAGCTACAAATACTGCAGCTGCTGACTTTTAAAATAAGGACACTTACCTGTCCAGGGCACCCGCAATGTCCTCACCCGACCTGTCCCTCGGCTCCGGGTGGAGGCACCAGCATCTTCAGTAAGGGGATTAGGATGTGAAGCCTTCCTGAGGGACCTGACTGGTCCCTGCTTTCTTCTGGGACCTGTGTGTCTCCCAGAAGATGGGGGGGAGGGGCACACATGGCGTAATTCGTCACGGATTCTGTGGCAATCTTTCCCCGGAAGTGGGAGCAAATACCTGGATTACACAGTTATCTGCTCCCCCCCTACACCCTGAAAGGTGTCAAATGTGACACCGGGGGGGGGGGGGGGACCAGATCAGCGGAGGTTCCATTTCTGGGTGGAACTCCGCTTTAAGCAGAAAAAACTCTTAGCTCCCATTATGTAATAGCAGCTTCTGTTTTTTTCACTCTACTTTTTTGTTAGCTGTTCTGTTGCCCTGTGTGATATACTAGTAGCACAACTTTTTAATCCTGTTAGGTTCTGGAGTGCAAATTGGATACTCTCCCATTGAAAGGAAAAAAATATAAATGGTTATTAAGAGCAACTTTATCCAAAACTGTTTTTTTTTTTTTTTTTTCGATAGAGTATGGAAAAGTTAGAACTTTTGTTAACAGTTTTTATTGCTTTTTTTGCTGGGGTATAGGGATTTATCATCACATCCTGTTTATTTTACTAGTATCAAACAGACCAGTTAGTGAGGGGCTAATTTCCCCAAATGGAAGGGGAAACCCCCTAAGAAGGATGCAGGAAGAGGCACACCCCTATAGCTGGTGGTGCCACCCCATATCTTGTGCTTTTGATGACAGCACAATCTCCTGTACCCCTCCCCAGTGACCTTATCCTCCAAATTCTTGAAACCAACAGGCCCCCCACCAAGAACCTCAGAGCCTATGCAACATCCCAAGCTAAACACTGTCATGCAATGTTGCAGCTGGTATGCCTGGGGAACAGGAGTCACTCTCCAGGATCAGACCAAGAGGTGGCTGACCTCACACCATCTTCAGCCAGGCAAGGTTGCATGTGACAACAGCACTAACTTAAACAAAGGGATGAATATTGCTCCTGCACCCTGTTTTTTAAACCAACTGCTGCAGCCAGACAATTGTGCCTTATACTAAGTATTCCAAATATGCAGCACTATTCTTATGTGTATGATCTACTGCTTACTCCTATTTACAATAAAAAATAAAGCAAAAATGCAAAACCGAATTACATATGTAAACCTATGTACCCAGCAACTTCCTCCTTTGTGCACACCAACATCTACACCCAGGAGAATTCACCAGATTCCACAAGGTGCTTTTTCCCCTAATTGTGTTTTTTCAGATGCCCAATGTTTCCACCTCCGCTTTAAAAAGGTTTTAGACCGTACCTCACAGTTCACACGCCAGCTCTGGCCCGTCCACTTGATTCATTTCCCAGCTTCTCTTCGAATCGAGTCCTATTCCTCTGCAATTGCATATGTGTGATACGTTTTTATGCGATATGTTTACATATGTGGTACTGCTTTGCATTTTTGGTTTATTTTTTTATGATATCTAATAAATTATATATAATAGTATTAAGGAGTGGATACACATAAGTATAGCTCTGCATATTTTAAATACTCAACAGCACTAACTTGCTGGCTGCCATTCACCAGGGAGAATTCACACTTGTACCTTGCCTGGCCTAAACCTGGTGTTGCAGTGGTTTGTGGCCATTTTAGGCAGTCATACCCAGCCAGTGTTTTCCTGGCAGAAATTCAGCACCAACACAATCCTCCTGCTGACCGCTTAATCTGTGACACTCCCATGTGCTGAAACACAACATTGGCTATGCTGCAGATGCCCTACCCGCTGCAGCGTATCAAGAAGTATCTGTTTTCTTACAGTATGAGTCACCCATCTCAAAACCCTGGAAATTGGGTGGGGTGAGGTTTTTGGGGGAAGATTAGAGTTCCTGCAGGCTTGGATTTACACATTTTATAGGATGCGTTCAAACCCATGTCTCTGAGAGAGACATAATAGGGCTGATACAGGAATTGGTGTGCAATTGGGGAGCTCCAGGAGCAACCACAGCGGCACGTCCGTGATCGCATGTAGCAAGGTTAGTTGGGAGATCTGTGCTGCCAGGTAGTATTTCACTATATTAGGGACCCCATGTCCTCCCTGTAGTCTATGCAGGGACGGTGCTACCACTAGGCAAACTAGGCAGCCACCTAGGGCGCACTGCTGCCTAGGGGCACCCAGCTGCTGGTTTCCCTCCACGTCTGCAGACTGCAGCATGTAACTAACTCAGTTCAACCGGTACTGTAATTAGAGGTGCTGCGCAGCACTGGAGCCAGCGCTAGAGGAAGCAGAGCCAATGCTTCCTGTATAGTGGCGCCTTCTGTCGCATGGGCAGGGCAAAGGGGGTGGAGTCAGGGGTGGAGCCAACGGAGGCGGCAAAATTAGGTTTTGCCTAGGGTGTCAAAAATCCTTGCACCAGCCCTGAGTCTATGCATATATAGAGTGGAGCAATGTGCTATACTTTATGGCTATTGTGTCTCAGATAATAAACTAATGTTTATTTCAAGATAAAACCTGCTTCATTAGTCCCTTTTAGATTGTGGCCTTACCAATCTGCTTACATACTGTCCAGTCACTGTAAAATGTTTGTGGCTATTGCGTTTCAAATAATACACTCTACTATTAATTTTTAAGTAAAACCTGCTTTGTTTCTCCCTCTTACATTGTGGCCATACTAAGTTGTTTACGTACTGTCCAGCCATGAAACATTATTTGTCTCTAAGAACAAACATTAACATTTTTATAAGAACAGCAGTGCGCAATCTAAATACAGTATATTAACAGATTTATTGTGGGGAAAAGACAAATGGCAATTCACTCTTGTGACAGGTAAAATCAGGCTCATCACATAGTAAGGGCTTCCGATGAACAGTCTCACAACAACAGGCAACCTCAGACCACGATAGGAATACTGGGTGGATGGATGCACCTGCAGTACCAAAAGAACACACTGGGGGGCACAAAACTTAGTGCAGCAGGGTTTGTTAACCCACATATGCAAATCACTGCTAGTACCTCTATTAGAGCCTGGCATAGCACACTTTATAAGTTTTTTATAAAAACAAGCGTTGTAAATTCCTATTTAGGGTGATCTTCAGGCCGGTCACATGATTCGCGGCCATTTACATCCGATATATGGCTTCCGCAGTAGCCCTGGAGACTGGCAGCGAGTCACGTGACCGGCCTGAAGATCACGCTAAAACTGTATTTACAACAATGTTTTTATAAAATACTTTTTAGTGTGCTATGCCTAACTATATTATAGGGGCTGGCAGTGACATTTTGTAAACATGTTATTTGTACTAATAGCGGCAGGGATGGAGGGGGGGCACAGACACAGAGGCAGGGAGGAGGGGGACAGGCAGGGATGAGGGGGTGAGGGGGAGAGAGGAGAGCTGAGAGCAGGGCTGCGGATGACAAAGGGAGGTACACTGACCATGGTGGTCAGGGTTCAGCAGCCCTGATTTTCATGGTCACCGCAGAGAGGGTGATACGGATGTGACAGTTTCAGGGAGTTTTTTTACAGTTTAGAGAGGGGCAGATTACACAGCACAAGCACCGTGCTGTTTAATCTGCTTTAAGAGACCAGGATCTGTAATATATTTTTTTTTGAGGTTAACAAACACTTTAATAGTACTGAGCAATAGTAAATTAGCAGCTCGCATGGAAAGACGATAAGGCAACTTTTTGTATGTAATCTGTGAACGGTCGGCTCATGCATCTGGGATGGGGAGCCTCTACCTACAACTTGCAGCCTGGAAAGTTCGGATGTCAGGCTGGGTGACAGATTAAATGTGGTGACACAGGGCAGATGTGGACACACTTAGAAGAGAGTGCTCAGCACTGTGAGGGTACACTGTGAAGAAAATCCACCTTGAAGTTTGTTGCCTATTCCAGTGCTCCGGCACTCCATATTGTTTTTGGCTATTGTCTCTCAGATAATACTCTCATGTTTATTTGAAGATAAAACCTGCCTCATCTCTCCTTCTTAAATTGTGGCTTAACTGATCCGCTAATATATTGTCCAGCCACTGTACATTATTTGTAAAAGAATAATACGTAATTAAAAGTGTTGACTATTGTGCCCTATATTTCTCATGTATTATTCTTATCCAACCTTGAAATCTCACTATAGATACTATTTCCCTACGCGTAAAAAAAGGACCTTGGGCTGTCCCATTTCTCTTTCCCATTCTCTCTAAGGGGGATAACCCATCTTTCCCAACCATGGCTTCCACATTGGAAGGCAACATATGGTATAAACAAGGCCGAGGATAAATCCATGGAAAAATCCAAGCTTACTTACCGACCAGTCCGTGGACAACCGAATCAACTTGTCTCACAAAATGGGTTTAGTCTGCACACATTTGAAAATGCATGCATAAGCTACACAGGGGCAGATCCTGGGGGAGGGCAACGAGTCAGTCAGAAGCTCTTCTCTCTGCTCCTCCACGCTCACTGGAGTGCTGAGCTGTGGAGGGGCGGGGAACGGCCATCTCAGCGGCTCGCTGAGAATGGCTATTAGTCAAGGCACCTGGCGGATCCAGACTCCCAGAGTCGGAATGACGCGGTGCTTGGACTGATCTGTGTGACTTTGGCAGAGAGCGGACTTCAGACCGCACTCTGCTGAAAACAGGTCACAGGAGTGCAAAACTAATTGTACTCCTTTGACCCATAGGAGAAGCCCAGCCAAATGAGCTCAGGCTGGACTTCTCCTTTAAATAATTTTTTTTTATTGTTTTTCAAAAATTATATCAAATTAAATTACAACAAAATTTAATGTAATGTCCTAATTTTTTCCTAAAATTTTGGCTTAGTGAAAACTTATGTAGTCCCTTATACTTCATTGTTCTTAGGAGCAAACATACCAATCCTCCTAACATCAGGCTAAAGCAAACATTTATATTACCTATTTCAGTGCAGGTCTGTGTGCCACAATTGTTTGGACAGCATTGTTTGTCGTTTGTGCAATCTGAATCTTCCTCACAGTCTTCATTACAAATTCCCAAAACTCCATCCTTTATGGGAGGGCAGAAAGGAGAGTACTCTGCACCTAACAATTCATAAAAAGCAACATGAGTAAAGACTAAAAAAAACACACAAAGAAGCTTCCTTATCATGTAAAGTGATATTATTTGCAACTAGTCAAAAATCTGCTGTAAATAGACTAGAATATACATTTAGGGCCTATTCACACAAACCGCTGTGTTTTGGGCTGCAGTGAAGTGTGGTAGTGGATGGTATAATGCACTATTTACCGCATCACACAGCTCCCTTTTATGGGGGGGGACTTTAAAGTGTACAAAGTGTTGCGGTGACAAGCAATGCAATCCAGTAAGGAGCAATAAAATGCAGCATGTCTGCATTTTATCGTACTTCACTGGAGCGTACCAGTGAGCTGCATTGTGGTGAGAACGGGGCACGCAGAAAGCAATTGTTTTCTATGTGCCCTAGTAGTGACCGGCGTTCTTCCAATGAGAAAAAAACACCAGTCACTGCTCTAGTGTGAACGGGCCATTAGAGTACATATTGTTAGTAGCAGACATTTTCCTTTTCCTTATGCCGCGTACACACAACCTGACTTTCAAAGTCCGACGGTATTTCCGACGGACTTTTGGCGGACTTCCGACGGACTTTCCGAACGAACGGACTTGCACCCACACAATCTCACCAAAGTCCGACGGAATCGAACGTGATGACGTACGACCAGACTAGAATAAGGAAGTTCATAGCCAGTAGCCAATAGCTTCCCTAGCTTCGGTTTTCGGTCGTCGGACTAGAATACAGACGAGCGGATTTCTCGATAGGAACTGGTTTCGGCAGAGAAAAATTTGAAACGTTCTATTTCTTAAGTCTGTCTGATTTTTGGACAGCAAAGGTCCGATGAAGTCCACACACGATCGAATTGTCCGGCGGATTAGTTCTGTCGGACCTTTGCTGTCGAAAAGTCCGGTCATGTGTATGCGACATTAGGCAAGCTCACTTTCCACTTAAAAAGCTGATAGGATCCCTCTGGAGTATTACGTTTTTCGTCTATGAAACAAACTCACAAATTACCCCATCAAGAACTTCCCAGATACTTTCTAATAAAACTATTTATATATCAAACTATAAGGTCTTCGCATCTAAAAACTCTCACTCTCTACATCTTTGTAAACATGATCCTACTGCTAAAGGTCTTCTCTCAATGATTTATTAATCTATACTCGATAAAACAAAATGGGAAAATTATCTTGGAACAGCTATAACAGAAGATGAATGGAAACAATACTCATGAGATGGTATTTGGTTCCCAAATGTTTAGCCAAGTTTAAACCAACTATCTCAAATAAATTCTTTAGAGGTTATTTGGATATTGGAAACTTTTTACATATATGGTGGGAATGTTCTAAATGAAAACAATTTTGGTCTGATATATATATATAATGATTTTTACCTTATTTGAAAAAAAAAACTTCCAAAAACCCACTAGAAGCCCTATTAAATCTCAAACCAAAAAACGTTACCAATACCCAATTCCGTCTTTTGACATTTTTATTCACTGCTGCTTAACAAACATTGGCAAAAGTATGGTGGTCTTCTACTCCAAATTCCACTTCGGCCAACAAAATGAATTGGTTTATGTCCAATGAAAAACTTGGTGCTATTGTTTGTGATAATATAGACAAATTTGAGAAAACATGGTCCCCATGGATGACATCTTTTCCACAAAATTTTGATAAATTCCTTCTACGTTTGTTATCTATACTTAAAAATGATATTATTACGATTATTATTTCTTCATTTTCTTAACTAATAATATATTTATATGCATTTTAATATACACATTTTTAAATGTACTGTATATGCTTTGTACTGCTCTTCTTTCTTGAAAATAATAAAAATATTTATCTAAAAAAAAAAAAGCTGATAGGAATATTCCTTTGTCAGGCATGGATTTCAGGCTGTGGAATAAGTTGGCCTGGCCTTTCCAGTCCACAGGTTTACCCATACCTCCCAACTGTCCCTGATTCCAAGGGGATGTCCCTAATTTGGAGCAAAGTCCCTCTGACCCTCTTTTCTCCTCATATGTTCCTCATTTTGGTCTGATCGATGTATAAAATGCACTTTTCATCTTTCAAAAAGTGTTTCCCAGTGCTAAACCTTTCATCCAAATTCTAAATTGCTGCATTTGTAAATTTCCAAAGCCAGTATAAAAGGAATAATCGTGGTAAAAAAAAAGCACTTTTGGGTTTATCTAATCATTTTTTTTTTGTATAATATTTCTTTATGGGGGCATGGAAGGGTGTTTGGTCTATGCCTATATACTTTTGCTAATAAGTGTCCCTCCTTCCCATCTCAAAAAGTTGGGAGGCATGGGTCTACCTGCCAGGATATCTGGTATGAAAGGGTTTGGAAGCCTCACAGGAAGAGGCTATACTATGTATTTTGAAATTCTGTGAATGGGGAAACAGATTCTGTTTCTGTGCAATAGCACTTGGGAGGTTCACCTATCCATTTGTGTTTATGCTAGTCCAATGGACACGAACCGACGCTAGGGCAGCTATTGGCTACTGGCTATGAACGTCCTTATTCTAGTCCGGTCGTACGTCATCACGTTTGAATCCATCGGACTTTGATGTGATTGCGTGTGGCCAAGTCGTTCATTTGGAAAGTCCGTCGGAACTCAGCTGAAAAGTCCGTCGGGAAGACCGTCGGACCTAGTCTGTCAAAGTCCGGTCGTGTGTACACGGCATAACATGAAGTGGCCCAGCTGGAGACACATCAGAAAGATAGAGAGGAAGATAACTGCCACATTGGGCCACCGTTTCTCTCCAGGAACATACCTAAAGAGCAGTGGACAGGTATCCTGGCACCTTTTTTCGCTGGAGATGCTTAGCAAGCATACTTCGACCTGGTCCCAGAGGTAGCTGCAGATTATGAAAGCCTGAAGGCAGAGATCTTTCGGCAGTTAGGTGTGACTACAGTGATATGGGTACTGCAGGTCTGTGCCTGTCCCTACCACCTGGACAAGTTACCCCATGTCCAGATCCATCAACTGGCCCACCTTGAAAAGAAGTGGCTCCAACCAGAGCTGTTGATGACAATTCTGCCACACGAATTAGAGTGGTGGGTTGGGCACGTCATCACCAAAACAGCAGAGGAGTTGGAGGTGGGCGATGAAAACTATCTTACTACTGGGGACTGGCTCCTGGTTGTTTTGCCCACTTCTGAAATGCTCCAGAAGCCACTGCCACTAGTGAGATCCAATACCCAGACTTCCTTTCCAGGGCAAATTGGCAGATGTATAATGATGCCAAAAAACATGATGTCCCCTAACACAGTGGGTTAGTGGGTCCTCAGGACCTACTAACAGGCCAGGTTTGCAAGATAACTGAAATACATCACAGGTGATATCATTTGCTACTCAGTGATTGCAGTATTCTAATTTGCACTCCCCAAGGTAATACATAAAACCTGGCCTGTTAGTGGGCCCTGAGGACAGGGTTGATGACCACTGCCCTAACAGGTTGATCATGGGCAATGCTGTTCATGACACCAGTGCATAGCTTACATTGGTATGCAGTACAGAGGTACAGATGCCAAATGTAAATGCTCCTAATACTGGACCGTTTCCTCTAGATGTGTGAAACAGAAGAGAAATCCCCCCCCCCCCCGATGCTTCTTTCATGTGGAATGTGGGGTATCATAGAAAATTTGGGTATTGCCCAGTTACATGAGCCAATCCTCTGAAAATCTCATAGGAATGCTAAAGGGTCAAATAGGGTTCCTCAAGTCCTCGAGGTGACCCGCATGTTCACATTAATAGTGGTAATCAATGACTTCTTGTACCATGTGATCAAAAGAAAAATGTCATCAGGAAATGTTTGAACAACTTGTGGTGCCCTGCCCTTATAGGGGTGTGGTATTAGACTTGATTTATCAGCATCCTCTGGAGTTTACCTAGCTCAGCCAAAGATTAAAGCAGGAATGCTCCTGAGATTCTTCTGGTCGGGGCTGCATAAGAAAGATAAGTAGTTCTGAGAATCTTTTCCTATTTATCAGAAAACTGCTCTACTACCCCTTTACTATGGTTCTTTGATACCCCTGCACAATGCTGAGGTGCCTTTTTAAAGGATCGCAATGAAGTCCGCTAGGGGATATCAGTATATTCTCATTATGCTGGATTACGCAACCCATGATCCAGAAGAAATTCTTTTGAGAAACACCTTGGAAAAACCTTTGCCAAAGAACTATTACATATGTTCACTCACACTGAAGATTAAACAGTTGAGAACCTCTTCGTATCACACAAAAACTGACAGGTTGGTGGAGCGGTTTAACAAGATGCTAAAAAGTATGTTGCGTAAGGTAATTGACAAAGATTGGTGTCACTGTATTGTCTTCTTTCCCATCTCATATTCACGATTTGTGAGGTTCCGCAATCTACTACTGGGTTTTCCCTCTTTAAATTGCTGTATGGTAGGTAGCTCTGGGGACTATTGGATATTGTAGAAGAAATCTGGATCAGGAAGCACTGCAACATAGGAGCGTGTCTGAACATCTTCCAAATGCAGGACAGAATTGCGACTGTTATGTCTACGGTGGAACGTAAATGTCTGACTCAGTGTCAAGGCCCTTGGATAAGCTGGTGATGTAAATTTTAAGTGCTTCAGCTGGGTTAGCGAAAGTCGGAATTGATTTGTACCAGTCTTGGATGTGAAACAGGAGATCTGGAAAATCCCCCCAAGAAAAGACTGCCTTTTCCACTCCCAAGGGTTTGTTCTAGTATGTCCGAATGCTTGTTGGCTTGCAGTGGGCCCCTGTAACCTTCCAATGGGCTATGGAGAAGAACCAGAAGTATGAGTCAGTCATTTCCTCAGAGTTTCGGCTGTTTTGGATGCTATATGGAAGGTGTTGACAGTCAATTAAAAAAAAAATTCTAAAGGCATGACTGGAAACCAGGTAATTGGGAATATGTCATTGGCAGAGGTCTTATTAAACAACAAACTAGGTAGGAGCTATCAAGGAGTGGCCCCTGCTGGTGACCAAAAGGCAGGGGCAAACTTTTCTAGGTATGGTTGGCTACTATAAGAAGTTCATCCCTAATTTTGTCACCTACCCAAGGCCAGAGAATCTACAATAATTAGAGGAGTGCCCCTTAAAAAATAAAAGTCAGCAGCTACAAATACTGCAGCTGCTGACTTTTAATATTCAGACACTTACCTGTCCCAGGGTCCAGCGATGCAGGGGACGAAGCCCCGCTCGTTCCCCGCTCCGCTTGGCAGTGCCGGAATTCTTACTGTGGGCACCCAGCTGTGGCTTCACAGCCGGGCACCCACTGCGCATGCATGAGCGGCGCCGCGCGCCGTGATCGGCCGCGCAGTCATCTGGGACCCGTCATGTGTCCCAGATGACTGACAGGAGGGAGGGAGCCCTTCCTGCGCCGAGGGGAAATTATGTTACCAGCCCAGGCACTGAAGGAGGCAGACTACGAGGGACCCCCCCACCCTAGAATTTTTTCCAAATGTTTTATTTTTTTAGGAATTTTAATCATCTTTTTTTTTTGGAGTGGAAACACCACCGGGAAGCCAAAAGAGCATTTAGGCAACTAAACAGTCTTGTGTAACAAATCTGTTTTATTTGCTCAGAATTAGTGGTTCAGATGGATGCCTCTAGTGTGGGCTCTGGTGCAGTCCTCTCAGAGGCGGTAATTAGGGAAGAACACTCCATGGTGTTAAAAGCTGAACCCTGCATAAAAAATTGTAGCAAAATGGAGCAGGAGTGCATGGCGATTAAGTGGGCCACGGAGTCCCAAAATAATTTACCTTCGGAAGGATATACCGACTGGTTTGAATTCCTTACTGCTCAAGTGGATGTGCCAGGTGAAAGAGAAAAATGGTACTGTTTTGGGTATTCACATTACAAAACTTCTCCTTTAAGGGTGGAACACAGAGCCAGGAAACTTTACGCTAATTCAGTTTCCTAGGGAAAACTGTTCAGCCCAATGGATCTGAACAGAGGATACGGGGCATATGTGATACTTAAAGAGGCTGATCAGAAAATTCCTCTGTTGGACCTGGAATTTGGGCTGCGGAAGAGATTGGGTGGGTCTGCAGCCTGACCACGCCTGTCCACAGGTTTACCTGCCAGGAAACCTGGTTCATTATAAAAGGGCTAGGAAGCCTCACAAGAATTAAGCTGCATTATGGATTTTGAAAATCTGTGGATGGTAAACTTTGGTTCCTTAAGAAGCTGACATGTTCAGAGAGGCATGCTGACAGCTGTCCGTATGGATAGCTGCAAGAACTGTTAGGAGAGAGCCTGAGGAATGGATTGGTACAGCAGCAAGGCTCAGTTCTAGTGGGCTCCCTAACCGCTTTTACTAGCCTGCTCTACTCCAGCATTGTGACCAGCAGAGGACATTTCTTCACCACTGCTTCTAATAATCGTGCGTGTGCTCACTATTTCATGAGCACAAGGGTGGATCTAGGCCGGGCCAACAGGGCAATTGCTCCCCCCCCCCCCCGAGAAAATATTATAGACTCTGAGGCCGAGCGCGCCCCGCGTAACCTGAGCCGTGGTTGGGACAACTCACAGCCATTCTAAGCATGAATTACTGCTCAGAAACGTTGGGACTGCACTCTCCGCCCCCTGTACCTCCCCAGCAGTTTTTAAGCCTCTCTCTTGTAGGCTGCTGCTCGAGTGGGCGCGATGGGGATGTGCCTTTTCCCCCGAGATCAAGCCCGTCTGGAAGAGGGAGGTGTAAGCAGCTGAGCAGAGGGAGCCAAGTTTATGTTCCTGGAGGTGAGCTCTGCTAGCAGTACATTGTGGATTCTTTTACAGGCACCTCTATGCTGAGTCTGCTAAGTTACTGCAACTTAGCATAGCGGTGCTGTTAGCTGACAAATGGGATTGCATCTTCTTTTCGTGTGGCACAGTGAGAAATTTAACTCATTAAAGCATTATGACTGCCCCCCATTGTATGCCCTCCTGATCCCCCCCCCCAGTGTATGCCCTGCTAATCCCCCCCAGTGTATTCCCTCCTGATCCCCCCCAGCTTATGCCCTCCTGATCCCCCCCAGTGTATGCCCTTCTGATCCCCCAGTGTATGCCCTCCTGATCCCCCCCAGTGTATGTCCTCCCGATCCCCCCAGTGTATGCCCTCCTAATCCCCCCAGTGTATGCCCCCCTAATCCCCCCAGTGTATGCCCTCCTAATCCCCCCAGTGTATGCCCTCCTGATCCCCCCAGTGTATGCCCTCCTGATCCCCCCCAGTGTATTTCCTCCTGATCCTCCCCCAGTGTATGCCCTACTGATCCTCCCCCAGTGTATGCCCTCCTGATCCCCCCCAGTGTATGCCCTCCTGATCCCCCCAGTGTATGCCCTCCTGATCCCCATTGTATGCCCTCCCGACCCCCCCAGCGCGTGCCGTTCTGCCCCCCCCCCCCCCGGTGACACAGTCCTTTGCTCTACTGATCCCTGTACACTGTCCTACATTCTAATGACCTCTGTACATTGCCCTGTTGCCCCCCTATCTTCCAACCTACTTACCCCTTATCCTCTGTTCTTTCAACTCCTGTCCTCTGCCCTGCTGATCCCCTGTTCTCTGCCCTACTGTTCCCTATACACTGCCCTACATCCTACTGAACTCTGTACACTGTACACTGTATTATACATTAAATTTAGTTCCGTAAGCAACACCTTATTTTCTGGCAGTGCTCCTCCCGAGACTAGACTCTGGATCCGCCCCTGCATGAGCAGTTGTGCTTGCTATTCCCAGTGCCCGGTGTTTGTTTCTATAGGTTTATGTACTTACGGATCTTCCCAGTGTAGTCCCGGGTTCAAACTGGTGCAACATGCGCTCCAACTTTAAGAGCACAAAGTCACGCTGGAATTTTGGCCTCAAAGTCCCGCAGAAGTAGCGGCAGTGTGAACTGGCCCGTAGTGTCGCACCTAAGGCTGCTGATTTCATTAAAAATATTTTTAATTATACGATAAGCTTTGGTTCAGCCTTCCACTAAAGTCCCAGTTTCTCATGTACCCCCTTCAGAAAATAACTGCCCACCCCTGATGTATATTAATTAGAGTAGTTGTACTGTCAAAAACAATTTTTTTTTTTAAGTACTATAATTTATTGCAGTGTTTAAATATATCCCTTGCATATAGCCTACAAAGGCTACAAGTACGGTATATATAATACTTTGTTAGGTCTTTAATATATAACATGCAGCTTTGCCAGTTACTCACCTGTTACGCAGACTGTCCTCCACTGTAGGTACATGGAGAAGAGCAGGATGAGTGCTGCACGCTTTGCTGAAGTCATCTTGCAGTTTGGAGCTCTGTCCTCCTCTAGGATGAGATATAATTTATCCCAGGTGAGGCCAGTAGAGTAATACCATCACCCCCTCCCACCTGTCCTCGGCCACCCCTATTTTCATCATACAGGAATGTATGGGAGACCTGGAACTTGCATGACAAGCATGCCACGATACTAGACAATCAAGAACACAGTATGTAATATGCAGGGTTGGGATTTGATTGCATAAATGCAATTTCTTCATCGTCAGGAGTTTATTTTTTTTCAAATGCTCTCAAAGAACCATTACAGACAAACTAAACTGATACAGTTTTTAAAAGAGGAGCCTTTAAACTACAAAATAAAACATACATACTTGAGTACCTTTAACCATTTTAATACCATGCTACAGCTTGGTCATCCAGTTCTGAGAGGACGTCCATGGACATGCTCCCAGAACCCCGCCCCCTGGGGGGGCATGCATTGTGGTCTTAAAGGGCCAATTACAGTGGTCCTTTACCATGTGATCTGCTGTGTCCAATCACAGCTGGTCACATGTTAACAGACTTGCCTGTTATTGGCGGTCCTTTCCTCACGCACTGTGTCTGTGTCAGGAAAATAGGGCCAATAAACAGCAAGGCTGTCAGGACACTGTTTACACTGATAATTAGGGCGCCGATTATCAGTGCAGCCCCATCAGTGCAGATCAGTCCCGCCTCATCAGTGTCCATCACTGCAGCCTTATCAGCACACTTCAGAAAACAGAAACTATAAAAAAAAAATTGTTTATCAAAATTTGTGGTCTTTTTTCATTTGTTTACCAAAAAATTAAAACCCAGTGCTGATCAGATCCCAACAGAAGAAAGCTCTATCTGTCTCAAAAAATTGATAATTTCATATAGGTAGTGTTGCGTAACTGCGCAATTGTCATTAAAAGCGCTGAAAGCTGAAGACTGGCCTGGGCCATTTGGGTTGAAAGTGCCCAGCAATGAAGTGGTTAATGTGAAATAACTGAATGATCCTTACCTATATCCCAAAAGAGAGGTAAAGTACCAAAACAATGCTTTAAAGCCAAACTGCACCAAAAAGTTAGATTTTTGTATTGGAGTAGGGAGTGATTACAACCCCTGTTAACTTTTATGGTCTCTCCAAAGAGAGGTAAATCATAATTGTCCACTCTTCTACTGCCAGTGGCTGTATATTTTGTGAAGGGTTGAGTGGAGGGGGTGGAGACCAATGCCGGAATATAGGGTTTGCAGCAATGCTGTTCTATTGGGCAGAACCAAGATAATGCTTTTAATACAGACAGAAGGAATCTATTTGCATACATCTACAAAGCTTAGGGTAAAGACCTTCATATGCAGGTAAGGGGTGTCTGTAAAAACAGGCTGTGCAGCTTTGACTAAAGTTGGATAGTGCCCCTTATAGGGGCTAGCTACGTATCTACTGAAGCCTGGCTGACAAAAACCCAGAGATGGCATTACCAGGTATCTCCCAGAGAAATTTACGAGGTGTGACGAAACCGGTAGGAGGAGTCTGGCTGACTGATGCACAAGGAATTAGGAAGTGCTGTGGAGAAAATAGGACAGGGGAAACGCCATACGTCGGGACTGCAGACCGGAATACAGGTGACCTTTTCACCCCTTCACAGCAGCACAGCTTAATGCGGTTTTTAAATATATTTAATGTGATGAGTTTTTAGTTGCCATTAAATCTTTATAAACGGAATTACACTATTGATGTTTGAAAATACCAGACGGAAGTTGTGGCTTTATTGATCAGCGGCCTTACCAGGAGGTGGAGTGAATATGGGATCCGTGCTTACCATAAACCAGCCATTATATGGATGATGACCATCTAAGCTGTTACCATTTACTACAGGCTTGTTTTTAAAGCCATTAGGCCCCTTTCACACATGCGGACTGTATGTCTGTTTTTCATCCTTCTGTTTTTGGATGAAAAACTGACATACATGCATGTCTATGGGATAGCGGGTGTCAGCGGATGAGCATCCGCTGACACCCGCTATTGTCCGCCTCCGCAATTGTCCGATACTGCAGACGGAGGAAAACTAAATGTTTTCATCCGTCTGCAGAGCGGATCGGATGAACACGGACAGACATGTTCATCCGATCCCCCATAGAGGAGAACGGAGAACTGACATGGCGGTCCCTGCACAGTGTGGGAGAAAATAGCACCAAAAGAAAGCTCTATTTGTGGGAAAAAAAAGGACGTCAATTTTGTTTGGGAGCCACGTTGCATGACCGCGAAATTGTCAGTTAAAGCGACGCAGTGCCGAATTGCAAAAAGAGCTCTGGTCTTAAGCCAGCAAAATGGTCCGGTCTGAAAGTGGTTAAAATTAGCATATTACCCCAATTCATCTACCTCCTTCAAGCCCTACCGATACAGATCCCACCCTCCTATTTCAAACAGACATAAGCCCTTTTCACCCAATTCGTTTGGGCTCACAAAAAACCCAGACTTAGCCGGTCGCAAATGACGCTACCCCCAGGTCTGAAGTCACATCCGCTAATGGGCACAACACTGAGACATAGCCACCTAGCCACCAACCAAACACCTTACATCCAAAAACTCCCCGCTGCTCCCAATTCTCGGCCACCCGAACTTTGAGCCGGGCCTACACTCCACAGAATATGCCAGTCTCAGAGACTCCAATTATGACCACGCAGCTAAATTTGTTATCCATGGGAAATGGCCAACCATATCAGCACTGTCTGATTCCCGAGGAACCTTCCATCTCCCCTTTTGGAGAGCGGTACAACTACACCACTTCCTGCGCTCCATCCCTAGACCCTTAGACTTTGTACGACAGCAGACGTCGTTTGAAGACCTTTGCTCAGGTACGGACTCATTGTCCCATACCCTTTCCCAAACATATGCCCTGCTGAATACACCAAAAGATCAGCCACAACTGCCCTGCCTGACCAGATGGGAAAAAGACCTAAATTGCACGTTCTCAACGGTACAAAGACAACGCATCATTACTCTTGCTCTCAAAACCTCCTTATGCACTAAAGTTGCTTTCCCGATGGTACCTAACACCCTCCAGGCTACATAGATGCTTTCCTTCTACCTCGAACCAGTGCTGGCTCTCTGGAGAGGAAGAAGGTACACTGATTCATATTTTCTGGTCCTGCCCTAAGTTGAAAGATTTTTGGAGTGAAGTCAGCCGCATTACACAGAAGTTTACAGAATATCCTGTCCCAGAGGAGGCAGCATCAAAGATCCCTACCAAAACATACAAAAAGCCACTAATACGCCACTTACTTAATGCAGCAAAGGCATGCATATCCCTCTATTGAAAGCAACGCTCCCCTCCGACCATTGCACACTGGATCCGGAAAGTAGAGGAGGTGAGGAAAATGGAAAATGTAATCCTCACGGCACAAGATAGGCAAGAGACTTTCAAGAAGACCTGGGACAAATGGCTTTTTTTTTTTATATTCTGAGGGACAACGTCTCCTGGGGACACAGAGCACCCTGCCCATTCTCTCAAACCCATACACTCTAACCACCGCCATGTCTTCTCCCCCCCCCCCTTTTTCTTCTCTACCCTTTCCCCCATCCCTACTTTAATTTCTCCTATATTATCTCTAAGAAAAGGTGAAAGGGCTAGGGGTGAGGAGCCCTACTCACTGTCATCTATAAGTGAATGGATAATAGCGGGCGTAGACCCAACTGAGGACTAATACTTGGCTCATTGTCTCATGTTAATATATATACTGTAACATGTTTTGTAAGTAATTGCCATAGACAAGGTACTTGGATTGTATAATCTTGACACTGTACTCTCCCTTATTTGTATTGCGGGAACCTCTCCCCCCTTCTTTTCTGGAATTGAATAAAAAATTTATATTTGAATTTGAAAAAAAAAAAAAAACACTGGGGAAAAAATCCAGGGTTCCAATACTTTTTCAAGTTAACCGGTTCCCGACCGGCTGCTGTACTTATACGTCGGCAGAATGGCATGGCTGGGCAAAGTAACGTACCCCACCCGCCTGCCGCAAGCTCCGTGATCGCGCCCGCGGGTCCTGCAGACTCGATCGCCGCAGCGATACCCGCGATCGTGTCACGGAGCTCAAGAACGGGGAGAGGCTGATGTAAACAGCATCTCCCCATTCAGCCTAATGACAGCACACTGATCGTCTGCTCCCTGTCATCGGGAGCAGCGATCAGTGTGGTGTCACACACAGCCACGCCCCCAGACAGTTAGAAACACTCCCCTAGGATACACTTAACACCTCCCCGCCCCCTAGTGGTTTAACCCCTTCACTGCCAGTGACATTTTTACAGTAATCAATGCAATTTAATAGCATTGATCGCTGTATTAATGCCAATGGTTCCAGAAATGTGTCAAAATTGTCCGTTTTGTGTCCGCCATAATGTCGCAGTCACAATAAAATTTGCTGATCACCGCCATTACTAGTAAAAAAAAATTATTACTAAAAATGCCATAAAACTATCCCCTATTTTGTAGATGCTATAACTTTTGCGCAAACCAATCAATAAACGCTTATTGCGATTTTTTTTTTACCAAAAATATGTAGAAAAATACGTATCGGCCTAAACTGAGGAAAAAAAAAAGTTTTTTTAATATATTTTTGGGGGATATTTATTATAGCAAAAAGTAAAAAATAATGTGTTTTTTTCAAAATTGGCGCTCTTTTTTTTGTTTATAGCGCAAAAAATAAAAACCAGAGCAGAGGTGATTAAATACCACCAAAAGAAAGCTCTATTTGTGGGGGAAAAAAAGAACATCAATTTTGTTTGGGAGCCATGTCGCATAGTTACATAGTTACATAGTTAGCTAGGCCAAAAAAAGACACAAGTCCATCCAGTTCAACCATAAAAAAAAGAAATAATAAATAAAAATAAAAAATATCGTACAATCCAATATACCCAATTCTATACCCACAGTTGATCCAGAGGAAGGCAAAAAAAAAAAAAAAAAACCCCAGAAGAGCATGCTCCAATCTGCTACAGCAGGGGGAAAAAAATCCCTTCCTGATCCCCCTAGAGGCAATCGGATTTTCCCTGGATCAACTTTACCTATAAATGTTAGTACCCAGTTATATTATGTACATTTAGGAAAGTATCCAGGCCTTTCTTAAAGCAATCTACTGAGTTAGCCAGAACCACCTCTGGAGGGAGTCTATTCCACATTTTCACAGCTCTTACTGTGAAGAAACCTTTCCGTATTTGGAGATGAAATCTCCTTTCCTCTAGATGTAAAGAGTGCCCCCTTGTCCTCTGTGTTGACCGTAAAGTGAATAACTCAACACCAAGTTCACTATATGGACCCCTTATATATTTGTACATGTTGATCATATCCCCCCTTATTCTCCTCTTCTCAAGAGTGAATAAATTCAGTTCCTCTAATCTTTCCTCGTAGCTGAGCTCCTCCATGCCTCTTATCAGTTTGGTTGCCCTTCTCTGCACTTTCTCCAGTTCCCCGATATCCTTTTTGAGAACTGGTGCCCAAAACTGAACTGCATATTCCAGATAAGGTCTTACTAATGATTTGAACAGGGGCAAAATGATATCTCTCTCTCTGGAGTCCATACCTCTCAATACAAGAAAGGACTTTGCTCGCTTTGGAAACAGCAGCTTGACATTGCATGTTATTATTGAGCTTATGATCTACCAAAACCCCCAGATCCTTCTCCACTACGGATTCCCCCACTTGTACTCCCCCTAGCATGTATGATGCATGCATATTCTTAGCCCCCAAGTGCATAACTTTACATTTATCAACATTAAACCTCATCTGCCACATAGTCGCCCAATTACACAGAGCATTGAGGTTGGCTTGTAAATTGGAGACCTCCTGTAAGGATGTTATTCCACTGCATAGCTTGGTGTCATCTGCAAAGACAGAAATGTTACTTTTGATCCCAGACCCAATATCATTTATAAACATATTAAAAAGTAAGGGTCCCAGCACTGAACCTTGGGGTACACCACTGATAACCTTAGACCATTCAGAGTAAGAATCATTAACCACTGAACTCTGAATTCTGTCATTTAGCCAGTTTTCTATTCATTTACAAACCGATATTTCCAAGCCTGTAGACCTTACCTTACACATGAGCCGTGTGTGGGGAACTGTATCGAACACTTTTGCAAAATCCAAGTATACCACATCCACAGCCACGCCTCTGTCAAAGGTTTTACTTACCTCTTCATAAAAAGAAATCCGGTTTGTCTGACAACTTCTGTCTTTCATGAACCCATGATGTCTGTTGCTTAAAATGTTTTTTTCCAGCAAGAACTCATCTATGTGGTCTTTTATTAAACGCTCCAGTATCTTCCCAACTATAGAAGTTAAACTAAAAGGTCTATAGTTACTTGGTAAAGACTTTGTTCCCCTTTTAAATATAGGCACCACGTTTGCCCTGCGCCAATCCAGTGGTACTATTCCCGTCCTTAATGAGTCCCTAAAAATTAAATACAATGGCTTTGAAATTACAGAGCTCAATTCTTTTAGGATCCTTGGGTGGATGCCATCTGGTCCAGGTGCTTTATCCACCTTTATTCTGTCTAAATATTTCTGGACCATATCACTTTTGAGCCATTGTGGATCATTCTGGGCTGTGTCACTACCACCCCCATTATGGACATGAGCTCCCCCATGCTCCTTTGTATACACAGAGCTGAAGAAAGTATTTAATAAATTAGCCTTCTCTTTGTCCCCAGTCACCCACTCTAGATTATTTTGTAAAGGGCCTACATGCCCAAAACTGACCTTTTTACTATTAATATATTTGAATTTTTTTTGGGGGTTTGTCCTACTATCTTTTGCAATCTGTCGTTCGTTTTGAATTTTTGCATCCTTGATTTCCTTTTTACATATTCTTTTATATTCTTTGTAACATTTAAACAACACTAGTGTTCCTTCATTTTTATATTTTTTAAAAGCTCTTTTCTTATTGTTTATAGCTTTTTTAACTTTAACCGTGAGCCCATGGGAATATACTTTGCAGTGAGGTCCCAAACAGTCTGACCGCGCAATTGTCAGTTAAAGCCACGCAGTGCCGAATTGCAAAAAACGCTCTGGTCAGGAAAGTGGTAAATCTATCCGGGGCTGAAGTGGTTAAACTGTATTCAGGATGCAATACAGATAACTGGGACTATACTATAAAATGTGCTGGCACTTTTAGGGAATTGCATTAGCCACAGGTATCTGTGCCAATGTAACCCAGTGTAGCGTGAAGAGGCATTTTGTTGAGTATTAAACCTGAACTACAGAAATAAACGATCACCATTTCAACCAGTTAGGTATTACTTAAAAAAATGTTTTAAGTGTATCTAAACCCAAAAACAAAAATGTAACATGTTGCAGCTTACCAGTCCTTTTGACATGGTGCATTTGTTTCCTTTTGCCAGGCTAAGAACATTTTCAGCAAGTACCGAAAATACCTGCTGATCCTTCCAAAAATCTATTGTCCTGGTTACTTCTTGTTACCTGAAAACACAGCATAAACAATATTATTTCTCTTTTGTAAACTACTAGTTCCATCACTCCACCATGTAACTAAGATGAACATAGGCAGATATGTTTTGGCTTGGTGACAACCATGCCTGCCTCCATAGTACAATGGTAGGTACAAAGTGACGGTAAGTGTGTTATTTGCAAAATTGCCAGGTGAAAATAAAGGAAAAACAACAAAAAGAAAGCTTATGCATCCATTACATCTAAGTGTTGGTATGCAGCAAAATTTTATTTTTTGAGGGGTTTAGATAAAGCTTAGCCTTGTAGTGAACTTGTTTGTTTTTTTCGTGTTGGAAAAGCTATAGTTATTTGTATTTCTTTTTAAAGCGTATGTAAAGTTCTTACGTTAGGCTAAGTTACCTAACATATTGCACTCATGTGAACAAACAAAAAGATTTCCTTGAAATCTACTTAAATATTCAGCTATTGAATTTTAATTAAAGGATTATCATGTGGTCCTGTTTATATGGCGTGACAAATCAGTTTATCTTTTAAATACATCACTGCAAAGTAATCTGATTTTACAACATCCTTTTCTCTTGCTTTAATGTTGGTGACGTCAACCTTTATCATCTATGTATCCTTGTGAACCTGAGTTATAAATAACTCTTGTTATTTATATTTTTAATGATATTCCTACCATGAAATGAAAATATTAGCACTTTATCTTATTCAATATTATTTTATTATTCTTATTGTATTATTATTTTAATATTAATAATATAGCATGTTGTACCTTCTATTCTAAGGTAAGAAATGTCAAATATGCTAGAAAAAGTAGATTTTTAGTTCACTAACCAAAGATCTGTATACTGTATAAAGCCACCTACTGCTGTATAATGTATAAAGCCACCTACAACTTTGTAGAACTGACCTCTGGAAGCTGTGCCTGAAAAAAAAAATCAGGCAGAGGGCAAATTACTAATCAATACCAGTATTGTCTGTGGTCTCCCTGCAGCTGATCTTTTCTCCATTACTAATTTACTGTGTTTTTGTTCTGACTGTATCTCTGTATGAAGTTAGACATCTTGGTAGAGGCAGGGCTTTGCTTCCTCGTGTCAGAGCCTTCATCAAGGAAAACAATGAGCAGCGCAATAGTGATATCACCAAATCTCCCTTCAAATATGGTGAGGATAGCAGTCAGAAGCAGCAGTGACTTAGATCTCCTATAATAGATATACAGCTATGGGGCTTCAAGCAGAGGAGTGTGTGGGCACTCCCACATCACAAGAAGTGCACTGCCGTTTTCAGGAAGAATTCAAGACAAAAAGGTAAATATTTCAGGGTAATACTTAGACACAATTACCATTTCTAAACATTTTTTGTTTTTAGGACACCTACCTGTCCACGAATCCAGCAGTGACTTCAACCCAGCTGATTTTTCGATTGGCTCTCAGGTGCTGGTGCTGCCATTTCTTGTAAGGGAAACCGGCAGTGAAGCCTTTCGGCTTCACAACCGGCTCCCTACTGCACATTCATGAAGCGGCCTGTGCTTTGTGAATGACACAGTGGCGGGGGAAGGAGGAGGGGGCCGAACTTCAGGGTGACTTAACCGTAACAAAGTCAGCCAGAAGTGGGAGCGGGTACCTGTCAAAACTAGGTACCCGCCCCCCCCAAAAGGCACCAAATGTGACAGCTTCACCAGGTCTTCCTACTGGTTTTGCGGGCTCTGGCTGTTTGAATGGCTGAGCCACAATGACGTCACTCCCATGCAGAAGTTAGTTGCCACACAGCTGTCCTAATGGACAGCATGCTATCCATTGAGAGCACAGTGTGCATGCGCCGGTGATGTCACTGGCTGCTACACATGTAAATATCTCCAAAAAAAGTGCATGTTTAGGAAAAATGTATTGAACCTACAGCTAAGCTTTATTATAGGCTTACCTGTAGGTACAAGATAGAACACAGAGTTTACTACCACTTTAAACAGTGGTTTGAAAAAATAAACTACTAACTTATGGAAGAACTTACACACACAAAATCGATACTTGGATATTATGTCCACTCCACATTAACCTACAATATATGTTATACTACACATTGTATACACTTGTTTGGTGATTGTGAAATCTATGTTTTCTATGTTCTCACACAATGCCAAAGTCGGGTCCCTCCCTTTCTTCTACCTCCCACCCTCCATCTACCATTTCTCTTCTCTAAATATGTTGTTCATGAAGTTGATGTACTGAAAGCAGAAAATAATGGGCATCGCAGTTTATTGTGTATGGGGCTGCGTAGCCGCAGCCCGGTCTTGGTGCCCATGCTGACCCATGTCCTCAGCCAAACGTGTCTACAATTAAAAGGTGAGGATCAGAACTGGACCACAAAGCAATGGAAGAAGGTGGCCTGGTCTAATGAATCATGTTTTCTTTTGAATGGCTGGGTGCGTGGCCCCCCACAGAGCCCTGATCTCAACATTATCAAGTCTGTCTGGGATTACATGAAGAGACAGAAGGATTTGAGACATCTTACATCCACAGAGGATCTGTGGTTAGTTCTCCAAGATTTGAAAACTAAAGTGCAGCACCTAAGTGATCAAGAATATATATAACAATCTTATAATCAAAAACCAAAGTGTAAAAAATATACTAATGACAAAAATAACCAACAAAAAAATGACTTTAAAAAAGTGCATAGAAAGTCCCACAAACATGTAACTCTTCTTAGTGGTAAATAAGAACTCCAACAGTTGTCCATGTGTGGTATTCATCCAATATCCAAATATATCTCCATGTGTTGCTTAAACTAACCACTAACCTTTGCACACTCAGTTATTTAGCTGCATCAGAAAGGCAGAAGACAGAGTTTTTAGCACTGACAGGGCATCACAGTATGGAAATTCATACTCACACAGGGGGCCTCCAGCACCACCAATATATCAAGCCTAGGAGGAAAGCTTACCACACCAGAGCCACATAAAACGGTGGTGTGATGTCAGCAGTAGCTCCTCCCAACATGTTTTGTGCGCATTGATGTCTTCAGGGGATACTAGATATTATTTGCACTTTGATTATAAGATTGTTATATGCACATATGCATTTTTGATCACTTAGGCACTGCACTTTTGTTTTCACATTTTATTTTGGGGTTTGTATACTTACCTTACTTGCTAGCTGCCTAAGTATTAGGCACTGGTCAGTACTTGGATGGGAGACCACCTTAACTTCTTTGCTAGCTGCATAAATATTATCTTTTTCCCTAGCGCTGACTATTTTTTTTTAGCTCTACAACCTGCCTGCCGAGTTCCCTCAAAAACTGTGTGCAAGTGTACCTAGAAGAATTGATGCTGTTTTAAGCTAAAGAGTGGGCAACCAATTATTGATTTGATTTGGATTTCTCTTCCTTTCACTTACTTTCAATTTTGTTAATTGATAAGTACAAACTATTAAAACTTATATTTCTGAAAGCATTCTTAACCTCTTAAGGACCGCCCCACGTACATATACTGCGGCAGGGTAGCCCTTAAGCGCGAAATCACATATCAGTATGTGATTTCTCTCCTTGGCTCTGGGGCGCGCATGCACCCCCGGAGCCCCGGTCCTGCTGTGATTGGACACAGCGGGAGCCAATCAGCGGGACAGGCGGCTGCGATGGCAACCCACAATCATTCACAGGAGAGGCAGAATGGTGGTCTGCCTATGTAAACAAGGCAGACCGCCGTTCTGTGAGGGAGGAAAATTTAGATCTTATGTTTCTGCTAAGCAGAAACACAGATCTCTGTGTCACTTAGTGTCAGATTTGTCCACCTAAATGTCGCAGTCCTGCTAAAAATCACTGGATTGCTGCCATTACTAGTAAATACAATAAAAAAATAAAAAGTCCATAAATCTATCCCATAGTTTGTAGACGCTATAACTTTTGCGCAAACCAATCAATATTTGGATTTTTTTTTTTTTACCAAAAACATATAGCAGAATACATATTTGCTTAAATTGATGAAGAAATTCGTTTTTTTGCCTTTTTTTTTATTGGATGCATTTTATAGCAGAAAGTAAAAAATATTGTTATTTTTTTTTAAAATGTCGGTCTTTTTTTGTTTATAGAGCGAAAAAGAAAAACTGCTGTGAGCAACACGGATGCGCATGGCCGGCTGCCGCGATGTCTGCCGGAGACCCGGAATCGCTCCCCAGAGAGCCGTTCTGACAGGGGAGTAGAGAGAGTTCTGCTGTTCCTAGTTATCAGGAACAGCGATCTCTCTCCTCCTCTAGTCAGTACACTCCCCCCACAGTTAGAAACACCTCCCTAGGGAACACTTAACCCCTTGATCGTCCCCTAGTGTTAACCCCTTCCCTGCCAGTGACATTTATACAGTAATTAGTGGCTATTTTTAGCTTGCTGTATAAATGTCACTGGTCCCAAAAAGTGTCAAAATTGTCCGACCTGTCTGCCGCAATGTCGCAGTAAAATAATAAAAAATAACTAAATAATAAAAATGCCATAAATCTATCCCCTATTTTGTAGACGTTATAACTTTTGGACAAACCAATCAATATACTCTTTTTGCGATTTTTTTTTTTATTTTTTTTACTAAAAATACATATTGGCCTAAACTGATAGCAAAAAGTAAAAAATTATGTTTTTTTTTTCAAAATTGTCGCTCTTTTTTTATTTATAGCACAAAAAATTAGATCCCCAGAGGTGATCAAATACCATCAAAAGAAAGCTCTATTTGTTTGGGTACAACATCGCACGAACGTGCAATTATCAGTTAAAGCGACGCAGTGCTGTATCGCAAAAAATGGCCTGGTCATTAAGGGGGCAAATCCATCCAGTCCTTAAGTGGTTAAAATAAGATTGTACATTTGAAATATTGATTATTTGAAGCACATTGATACATTGCAACATTATTTATATTTTAGAATGTGTTTGTGCTAGTATTTAAAGTGATTAAGGTTTGTTTTGAAAAAAAAAAAAAAACATGTCATACTTACCTGCCCTACTCTGTGCAAGGGTTTTGCACAGAGTGGCCCGATCCTCCTTTTCTGGGGTTCCTCTGCGGCGCTCCTGGCTCCTCCTCTTCATCGGGTGCCCCCGCTGAGAGCCGATTTCCATGGGGCACTCGTGCGGGCCTGCTCCAGAGTCCTGCTGCTGCGTCCAATGAGTGAATTTGATTGACGGCAGTGGGAGCCAATGAGGACCAGAGACAGCGGCTGGAGCTGCTGGGCTTGTACTCGTCACTGGAACGATCAGGTTCAGGTTAAAAAAAAAAAAGGGGGGGTCTGGGGGCAGCTGCAACACAGAAGGTTTTTCACCTTAATGCATAGAATGCATTAAGGTGAAAAACCATGAGACTTTACAACTCCTTTACAAAGGCAAGGCATAAATTGTGACCTGGAACAAAGAGTCGTCTGACCCTTTAGAGATGAGGGACAAGCTAGGTGAATGAATACATGGAGATGGGGGAATGGATTAGCTTTGACACTACAGTGAAAACTGCAGCCACACTGGGTGAGCCCATCATTACAAGGTAAGGAAAACAACACAGGGAAGAGAACTACAATAATACCTAATTAAAACAGTACAGGGGGCAGTAGGGAACAATGTGGGTTGGTCAGGGGAGCACAGTACAGGGGGGAGTAGGGCACAGTGTGGGTGGGTCAGGGGGTCTCAGTACAGGGGGGAGTAGGGCACAGTGTGGGTGGGTCAGGGGGTCTCAGTACAGGGGGGAGTAGGGCACAGTGTGGGTGGGTCAGGGGGTCTCAGTACAGGGGGCAGTAATGTACAATACACAGTTTCCTCAAGTTGGCTGTCATTGGGCTAAAAATACAACCCCCCCACCTTACCCCAGCAGTTTCCAGTGCTTGGCATTGGTTCAGGAAGAATTCCCTGAGGTGGAGAGACCTCTCTGATCGCCGTTGACCCTTCTCTCCTGTCCATTTCAGGCATTTACATCACATGAGATGAACAGGAGAGAAGGGCCAGCAGGGATTGGAGCAGTACACATCCCACCCACACAAGCAGTGACACTTGAGGAAGATACTCAGTGAGATACTCAGTGAGAAGATTGGAAGAGCTCAGGAGATCCAGTGGCAGTGGATCAGTAAGTCTAGTGAAAGACACTGGAAGCACAGTGGAGTGAAGATCTCCAAGAGGAGATTGTAGAGGGAGTGAAAGAGCTCATTGTAACCTTTGTTATGCCACGTACACACGAGTGGAATTTCCGTCGGAAAAATCTTGGATGGCTTTTCCGACGGAATTCCGCTCAAGCTTGGCTTGCATACACACGGTCACACAAAAGTTTGCTGAACTTTCGACCGTCAAGAACGCGGTGACGTACAACACTACGACGAGCCGAGAAAATTAGGTTCAATGCTTCCGAGCATGCGTTGAATTGTTTCCGAGCACGAGTAGGAATTTTGCGCGTCGGAATTGCTACAGACGTAATTTCCGATCTGAACTTTTTCAGACCGAAAAATAGAGAACATGCTCTCAATCTTTTGCTGGCGGGAATTCCGCCAGCAAAAGTCCGATGGAGCATACACACGGTTGCATTTTCCGACCAAAAGCTCTCATCTGTCTTTTGCTGGCCGAATTTCCGCTCGTGTGTACACGGCATTAGGAACTGTTCAAGATTGTTGTCATAGGAGACAGCGTGACTACTCATGCAGATGTGGTGTCCGGCTGGGTGCCTTTCCCTGCATGGCTGTCTATCTAAAGAAGTCTCGGAGTCTTTCAATTAACATTGCAAATACCAAAGGGTGTCCTGGCCCTAACCCTCTCTCCCACAGTTCTGTTTAAGAGACAATAAAACTCTTTGCATTTAAGAAGTGTCTGGCGCCCATGAATCTACCTTGCATTACACCCACCATGCCTTGTAACTCACTCTATACAGAAGGATGTCAGCTATCGCTAACTCTGTAGCTTCTCATTAGATCAAATGGGACCCAGGACTTGGCTACAGTAGTAAAACGCTACACCTTAGGGGATTGTTCCTGAACCAATGCAGAGAGTTGGAAACTGCTGGGGAAAGTGGAGGGGTGAGATTTAATGCTGTCCCCATGGCCCAGAATCTGGGAGGCTCTCCGGGACAAGGCCATCTCAAGACAGCTTGGTAAAAGGTCTGTGAATCTGTGAAGATTATCATGGGGCCCCTATGCACCTGGGGCCCCTGGGCAATGCTCATGGTTGTCTATGAGTTAGGATGGACCTGCTGAGGCATCTGACAAATGATAAGCTATTTGAAACACATCCACCTCCAGACAACTGGAACTCCTAATGATAGCATGTCAGTCTGTGCATGCAGTGATCTCACATATGGCCACAAATTGATTTTAGGCTGGTTCAGTGAATACTCTACGTGTAAATTAAAGTGTATGTCCAACCAAGACATACATACACTTTTAATTTTGAATACAGCAGGAAGGGATTGGAACCTTTGTAGGATTTTACTGCGATCTATGACTCAGATTTCCCCTCATTGTTTATAAATCGGATTAGGTTAGAACCCCCAATCAGCTGTGTCCCTGTTGAAGATTTTCCCTCACTTCCTTTCTGATGTAGCGGGGGTGTTCCCCTTTTAGGGAAAAGACGGTTTCAGCCAGCAGAAGCAGGGGATAAGACTACCATTACCATAACCCCCCGGGCTCCCGGGAGGTTGGATGTTCTCGCCCCAGAGGCTGATGGTAGAGGTGATGTAAGGGAGAGAGAAGGCCCGCCTCTTCCTTTTCTGACGCGGGGACGAGAGAGAGGAGACACCTGTGCGGACCGGCACTGCTGAGGGCCTGAAGCCTGGGCCTTGCAGCAGACTGAGGGAGAGCCTCGCACCTTACTGCCAGCCTGAGTGGCACGGAGACTTTCGTCTGGCGGCAGTCGGTCGGAACGGGGACCGGAACGCAGGGGTTGTGGCGAACGAGGCCGGACACAGCCAGTGGAGGTCCCAGAACCAAGGACGGTATCCGGAGTGGTGAGCGAGCGAAAGCTCATCTTATGCTGTTGCTTTACACCTTATGCCTGCTAGACTTCCAAGGCTATTACTCCAGTCTGCAGAACATTGTTTCTTCCTTTGTGGATTACAAATATCCTGTTTAAACCTATATGCGCACCACCTCTACAGATCTTGTGCCGGTGAAGAATATTGTGTTCCCTCAAGGACTGAGCTCCATTGTTAGGGATCAGGCCTGGTCCGTTAGGTAGTCGCAGTTAGATTGTTGCACCTCAGGGGTGCTTAGTACACGGTCGCTACACGTGGCGCTCCGTCCCCCCCCCCCATTGCGGTTCAGTTATATTATTGTAATACATACTGCAGGGACCTGCTTATGTGTTGTAAGCCAAATGTTTGATGCATGTTACCACTGTTAAACTACCAGAAGTAAAGACAGTTATTTCAGCTAGAAGATTGTCTGTAAATTGAATCCATCACACTTAGAGCATAAGTAATTTCATGTGTGCTGATATATGTGTATTAACTGTGCCAGATCGGGTAGAGCAAATTGCCGGGGGGTTGGTGGAGCTGTACTCAGGGACCCAAATAAAACTTGCGGCCCTCTTAGTTGGGGGTATCGCTACACTGATAAAACAGATTTTTGCTAAGTGGCCTGCCTGGATCTGCACAGCTGTTTAGACAGACATTATCCCTAAACACCATTCACTTCAATAGAAGACCCATTCACAGGTTGTCAAGCTGCGGGAGGACCTTCCGTTGAAGAAAGCAGGTTTTTGGGTGGACACATGGGACACACTAAGTGACTGTGAAAACTATTATCGAGGACTAGAGGTGCTTATTTTAACTATAATGTAAGGGCACCATGCTCTCTGATATAAGCCTGACAGGAGATCATGTTTGATTCCTATTATGAAAAACTAAATTTGAAAATCACACCCATAACAGGGTGATTGATGATGAAGTGCCGCGTGAGTCAGGATTAAGAGCTGTGCCAGTAACTGGATAATTTATATGCGTCAATGCATGACTCCCACCCAATATAAGCTACATAGGAAGATTAAAAAATACCTCTAAACATACCTGCCCTTAATTTATTCATTGTTTTAGATGTCTCAAGATGAGAACCACACTTCACACAGGGGCCTTGACAAGGCATAGTAGCTTCCATACACGTTTAAGATGAAAAATTATTAAATTAATCTGTAGTGACCTGTAAATTATTGCCTTCAACTGCCCTGCACATTACCCCCTCATCTCCAACCTACCACTGTATGTGACCTGTACCCCTTTACCTTGCACGGCAGTATCTAGCACACCATTTCCAAGCTCCATGTCTTTCCTGCCACAATACCAGCATGTTCCATCATTTCCAAAAAAATTGGCAAAAAATTAGCTCATCACGGGGTGCATACTCCCTAAAAAAGGGGTGGGGGTATTTGTAATGTTCTGGCATTTCTATTTGATATTTTCTAGATAAAAAAAAATGAGTGAAAGAGCTTTTTTTCCCCCAAAATGTTTGATCTGTTTGTTTGGATCACGTACTTAAAAAAAAACCCTCAGGTATTAAATACCATTACAATAAAAGCTGTATATCTACACTAAAAATAAAATAAATAAATGATATATATATATATTGTGGCAGAGCGAAGCTCTGTCCCTTTGAAATTAGAGGTAAAGGAGACACAGAGTTTGCATATCTGCAGACTGCAAGACTACAGACTATAGAATTTAAATGGAGAAAACTGCTCTGTCAGTTTTCTCCAGGTTTTGCTAGTTCTGGATGGGAGTCTGTAGTTTGGAGATCCCCCTGAGTCATGGGTGGGATGGGATCTCCAACCCTGTGTCCGGGTCTTGAGGATAGCAAGCAAGGTGTGTGCCCAGCTGCACACAGACCATATAATGAGAGGCTGGTGAGTGGAGGATGGTGGAGTGTGAGCAGCTTGCTGCTGGTGCTGTATGAAGACAGACCTGTGGAGGGGTCATCCCTGTGTAAGGGGTATTCTTTGCCCAGAGACTGGGAAAGGATGGACAGCCTTGAGAGTCGGGAAGACTAAGGAAGCCAGTGAGTCCAGGGGACTGGTAGGAATCAACTCTGTTGAGAGCAAGCAGAGGAACTGCTGACAAGAGAGAGCCAGGTGGCTTGGTATGTTTTTCATTTATGAGTGCTTAAAGCGGGACTGTACTGAAAAATTGTTTTTTAAAAGCCAGCAGCTACAAATACTGCAGCTGCTGACTTTTAAAAAATGGACACTTACCTGTCCCTGGTTCCAGCGGTGTCGGCAGCAGAGGCCGATCGCTCGCTCGGCTCTCTGCTGTAGCCGGCGCCAATCTCGGTGAGGGAATCAGGAAGTGGCTTCACTTCCCGATTCCCTACTGCGCATGCGCGAGTCGCGCGGCGCAATGAGAATCTTCAGCGCTGTCTGCCGGGACACGTGTGTGTCCCAGCAGACAGCGCGCCCGCACAGGAACTTGCGTAAACTCCCACGGGAGTTTATGCCGGAAGTGGGTGCAGATACCTGTCTTAGACAGGTATCTGCACCCCCCTCCCCCCTGAAAGGTGCCAAATGTGACACCGGAGGGGGGGGGAGGGTTCCGAAAAGCGGGAGTTCCACTTTAGGGTGGAATCCCCCTTTAATTAAGTTAAATCCCCTGCGTGGGACTTCTGGATGGACTTTTGTGTTTTTCCTTTTTCAATAAACGTGGGTTACCAGGCCCTTAACTCTATACGCCTGTTTGATGAGGACTCCACTGCATTAAAAAATGCATCTTTTCACTTGAGTTAAAACACCCCAATGTCACAATATATATATATATATATATATATATATATATATATATATATATATATATATATAGTGCCTTGCAAAAGTATTCACCCCCTTGGCATTTTTCGTGTTTTGTTGCCTCACAACCTGGAATTAACATGGATTGTTTGAGGATTTGCATCATTTAACCACTTCAGCCCCGGACCAATTGGCAGCCAAAGGACCAGGCCCCTTTTTGCGATTCGGCACTGCGTCGCTTTAACTGACAATTGCGCGGTCGTGCGACGTGGCTCCCAAACAAAATTGGCGTCCTTTTTTTCCCACAAATAGAGCTTTCTTTTGTTTTGTTTTTTTTTTTGTTTTTTTCCACTTCAGAAAGAATATTCGTGGGTGAGTGTCAGCTATGCCCGCATCTCCATCCCTCTATTTGTCTTAGCATCATTAGTGGATTGTTTCATTTTCCCCCTCTTTTTTTTTTTCCCCCCCCCCTAGAGTTAGGGGGAAAGGGGTCCTGAGCTGAGTCGGGCATCCTTAAAGTTTACAAGCCAAGTGTACAAACATACATCTAAAGTCCCGCCGAGCCTCCACTGCCCCTCCGCTTCCTTTATCTTAAGTCCCGCTCCATCTCCGTTCCGGTTTACCCCCCTAGGGGTTTTTTTTTTTTTTTTTTTTTTTTTTACCCCCCCCCCTCCCTCTTATCCCCCCCATACCCCCCACCCTCCCCAATCCCGTCCGCTGCTGTGCCCCCACCAATGTCTTCTCCTGCCCTTAACGTCTAACTTTCCACGGCTAGATCTCCTTCCGGCTTCACCCCTCAGGGGTCATCAGTTACACGGCTGCACTCGCAGAGCCTCCCTATAGCTCCAAGACCTCTTGAATTTTCTCCAGCTCTCCCATCTGGCCCTTGTGGCCTCTCTGTCCTCCTCCCCCATGTATAACACACATTCCATCATGTAGGTGGATTCCACCGTATCAACCCATTCCCATAGGGGTGGGCTTTCCTTGTCCTTCCACCTTCTTGGGATTACCTTTTTAGCCGCATTGAGCAAATGGGGGATCAATGAGCCTTTATATTGCCTGATTCCCTCCGATGTAGCATGCATCAGTACCACCCAAGGGTCATTTTTTACCTCGATCGTTGTTATTTCTTTTATGAATTTTAGGATGGTCTCCCAAAATTTTTTGATTTTAGCACACTCCCACCATAAATGGCCCATTGTACCCCTTTCGTCACAGCCCCTCCAGCAGTTTGCAGGTATATCCGCCTGGAAACTGCTGATCCTATCCGGAGTTCTATACCACCTGGCCATGCACTTATAATTTGTTTCCGCGGTTTTCGCATCAACCGCTGACCCATGTGCTAATTTTAAAATTTTCTTACTTGTGCCTATTTCCAATTGTGTTCCTAGTTCGCTTTCCCATTTGATGAGGTATGGCGGCATCTCCGGTCTATCTCTTTCTAGTAACAATTTATAGATTCTAGATATTCTTTTTTTTGAACATTCGGCCGTGAAGATTTTCTCTAATTTTGTTAGGTCCTTAGCCTCCCTTAATGGACCAGGGAGGGAGCCCACAAAGTGAGATAGCTGGCGGTGCCGCCATCCATCTATGGAAAAAGCCTCATTGTTCTGTAACTCGTGCAATGTCATAACCTTCCCCTTACTAATAACTTCCCCTAATCTCGTGCAATCCTTTCTAATCCAATCACCTCCTATTTCCTTTAACCCTGGCGGGAACATAGGATTTTCTTTAAGTGCTATAAGTGGCGAGTTATATTTTTTGTTGAATATTTTATAGATTTTGTCCCAGATTTTTAAAGTCGTGATAGTGATTATGTGTGTTTTTTCTCCCAGTGTCCGGCTTTTCGGAGGAATCCACACAATCCTCCCCAGCCTAACTCCACTCAGTGCTTCTTCCAATCCTACCCATCTTTTAGTGTTACCTACTTTACCCCATTCTGCGATTCTCAATAGTGCTATAGCGTGGTAGTAGCTTTCTATGTCTGGGACCGCGAGGCCACCCTGGCTTTTATCTTGTTTTAAAACTTGGAGGGAGATTCTATGTTTTTTATAGTTCCATATAAAATTCATTATAATGGCTCTTAATTTACCGAGGTACTGTTTTGGGAGGGGGAGGGGGAGCATCTGAAATTTATATGTGATGACTGGTAAGATCACCATTTTTACCGAATTAATCCTGCCTGTCCAGGATAAAATTTTTCCTCTCAGCTCTTGGCATTTTTTTTTTATGTCTTCTAGGAGCGGAATATAATTTATTTTGTATAGTTTCCTCGGATTATTAGCTAATTCTATTCCTAGGTATTTTATCCTTTTTTTCCAAGTGAAACTAACTATTTTCTGTAGGTTCTGTTTCTCTATTTTATTAAGATTAATATTAAGAATAAATGTTTTTGAGGCATTGATTCTGAAATTTGTTAGTTCGCCATATTCCTTTAGGATTTTAAGCAATGTAGGGACTGACTTCTGGGGTGAGCTTACGTAGAAGAGGACGTCGTCCGCGAAGGCCGCAAGTTTGTGCTCTTCGCTACCGACTTTACAGCCTTCCACCTCTGGGTTTCCGCGAATTGCGGCTAGCAACGGTTCCAGAGATAGAATAAAAAGGAGAGGGGAGAGTGGACAACCCTGCCTGGTTCCATTAAACAGTTCGAACTCAGCGGAGGTCGTTGCATTGACCTTGATGTTTGTTTTCGGGTGATTGTATAAAGTTTTCATTTTTTGGATAATTCTGGGTCCGAATCCCATCTTCTGTAGCGTGTTGAACATGAACCCCCAGTCTACCCTGTCAAACGCTTTTTCAGCGTCAATTGAAAGAAGTAGACTGGGGGTTCTCGAATCTCCCATCCTCTGTATGGCTAGCAGTGTCCGAATCCCGTTGTCCCTCCCCTCTCTACCCGGAACAAACCCAACCTGGTCCGGATGGATCAGTGTGTCCAAATGCCCCTTTATTCGATCCGCCAGTATCTTGGCGTATAATTTTGTGTCGAAATTTAATAAAGAGATAGGTCTATAATTCGAGCACACTGATCCATCCTTCCCATCCTTCCTCAAGAGGGTGATCGTAGCCTTTAGGGCCTCTTCACTCATATCATAGTCTATCCCTAGTCCATTCATGTATCGCAGTAATCTCGGTATAAGGATCTCTTTATACGTTTTATAGTATGAGGCCGTGAAGCCATCCGGGCCCGGGCTCTTTCCTGTTGGTGAGTTATTAATGGCTGCTAGGATCTCCTCCTCAGTTATTGGCCTCTCAAGCTCATCTCTCTCCTCTTCGCCTAGAGCCGCTAACCCTACCCTCCCTAGGAACTCGGAGGTTTTCTGGTTATTTCCAATGCTGTCATTATTCCCCTTGGCTTTCACCTCGTAAAGTTCTTTGTAGTAATCTCTGAATGTAGAAGCTATTTCACTAGGGGTAAACTTCATCTCCCCATTTCTTGTTTGAATTTTTTCAATAAAATTTCTGGTTTTCTTTTTTTGTAATTTCCTTGCTAAATATTTCCCTGGCTTATTTCCCCATATATACTGCTCCCTGGCCAATTTATTAAACTTCTGTCTGACTTCCTGTTCAGCTAGGTCTTTTAATTCCTCTCTCTTATCCATAAGCTCTATGTACATACTCTGGCTAAGTGCCCCCCCCGGATTTGTGCTTTTGCTCCAGGATTTTAATCTCGGCCATCAGAGCCTGCGTTTTTCTCCCCTCCTCCTTTTTCTTCCATGAGGCTTTTGCTATCAGGAGCCCCCTAATGAATGCTTTATGGGCGTCCCACAATTGGGCCTCTGAAACCTCCCCGTTGTCGTTAATTTGAAAGAACCATTCTAGCTCCTTTTTAATATAGTCCCTAATTTCTTTGTCATGTAACAATTCTGGGTTAAGTTTCCATCCACTAGAGGGTTGTTTATATTCGGGAAACCTTAGCCTCATGGATACCGGCGCATGGTCCGAGAGGGAGGCTATTCCGATATCTGATTCTTTGACCCTTTCCAGTATACCATGGTCTATTAAAATATAGTCCAGGCGGGAATACGTCTGGTGGACGGGGGAGAAAAACGAATAGTCTCTTAACTGCGGGTGCTGGATCCTCCATACATCCATCAGTTGGTCCTCCAATAGTTTTTTAATCCGTTTCAATTGAACGTTACCCCTCCCCACTCCTCCAGACGTACTATCCTTCTCGGGGTCCATTCCGAAATTGAGATCCCCCATCAGGATCAAATATCCTTTCCTGAAGGCCCTCAGCTTACACAGAATTGCTTCGAGGAAAGAGATAGGTTTGGTGTTGGGAGCATAAACATTGGCCAGTGTGAGTTCTACCCCTAGGAGGGTGCCCCTAAGAAACAGATACCTTCCTTCGGGGTCCGTCATTCTCTCCTCCACCGTGAAGTCAATGTTCCTCGTCTTGTTCAGGCTTCTGTCGTCAGGCTGAGCCGCAACGCCCAATAGGTCCCCGCGGACACCAGTCGGAATCGCACTTTCATTCTACAGTGCAACGCTTGGTGTATAGTAGTATATCTTCATAGACACCACTCAGAATCTCATTTTCATTCCGTAGTGCAACTTTTAGAGTGTGATAATCGCTCTTCCTAGGCACCAATCAGAATCACGCTTTCATTCAGTAATGCAGCTTTTAGAGTGAGGAAAATAGAACTTCACGGGCGCCAATCGGGGTCACACTCACAATCCTTAGTGCAGCTTTTATTATATGTGGTGTCAGTGAGGCAGTGAGGCGGGTTCAACAGTTTTCATTTCAGGCAACTTTCCGCCATTAAGGGCTATGATGAGGGCTATGATGACCATGATCTTCCCACAATCGTGGGTTTTAAAACCTGTTTACACCCGTGTGAGTATATCATAGTTCAGGCAATCACTTTAGAGCTCCAGTTATATCCAGGCTGTATTTAAAGGGAAGGGAACCAAATCGCTTTATTGCAAAGATTGTCAGCTCTGGGGCTTAGTTCGCATCCGCAACTGCCTTGTGCGATTTAGGTACGTGTACCGGTAAGTTTCCACCCTACTATATATATAAAGCGTGCACTATAAGTTTTTAGTGTGATTTTATTGGCACTCAGGCACTAGCTTGCGCCTCTCCCTCTTTGTTCCCCTCTGAGCCTGGTCCCAAGTTGGAGTCTGCCCGACAAAATACTAGAAAGGGTACAAGTGAGTCTTTCGCCTTCCCGGAGACACGGGAACAGGGTACTGCGTGCTGGTCACTCGCACTACACCGGGACTCTTTAGCCCGCCCCGTAATCTACCAGTCCAATCTTGCGGGAAAAAAGTGTCCTAGCACAATGTTCAACATCAGAGACACACACTTCACAGCAGAACAACAGTTGGGTTGGTCTTACCTCCAGGTAGTGAGGGCTTCGGGGTGGATGTAACACATACTCACGGTCGGCGTTTTCTTAGGCTTGTTGACAACGCTTTCAATGGGGCTTCCTGTGGATCCGTCACGCTGTGTTTGAGGTAGTGGGTTGGGGGAGGCGGGGTGGAGAAGGGGAGCTGGTGCTTCAGGTCCCGGTCGGTGCCACTGCTTTGCCGGTCACATTGCTTTTCCCAGTGCGGGGGGACCCCTGCATCCTGATATCCTCGTCCCAGGAGGTCGAGCGGGCATCCGTGGCGTCTCTCACACGGAGCGGTCCCGCGTCCTCCCTGGCTGCACGTCCGTTCTCCTCGGCCCTCGGGCTCAAACTCCTCCCTCCGTGCGGACGCTACGTCAGCACGTCCATCCCAGCACCTCGTACACTAGAGCTTTCTTTTGGTGGTATTTGATCGCCCCTGCGGTTTTTATTTTTTTGCGCTATAAACAAAAATAGAGCGACAATTTTGAAAAAAATTCAATATTTTTTACTTTTTGCTATAATAAATATCCCCAAAAAATATATAAAAAAACATTTTTTTTTTTTCCTCGGTTTCGGCCGATACGTATTCTTCTACATATTTTTGGTAAAAAAAATCGCAATTAGCGATTATTGATTGGTTTGCGCAAAAGTTATAGCGTTTACAAAATAGGGGATAGTTTTATAGCATTTTTATTATTATTTTTTTTTACTAGTAATGGCGGCGATCAGCGATTTTTATTGTGACTGCGACATTATGGCGGACACATTGGACATTTTTGACACATTTTTGGGACATTTGTCATTTATACAGAAATCAGTGCTATTTAAATAGCACTGATTCCTATGTAAATGACAGTTGTAGTGAAGGGGTTACCCACTAGGGAAGGGGAGGAGTCAGTGTGACGTGTGTGTGTTTTTTTACAGTAGGGGGGCGTGGCTGTACGTCTGACGTCATTGATCGGCATTCCCGATGACAGGGAACCGCCGATCACTGACAGACAGTGTAGGAAGCGCAGGGAGAGGTTTGGTTACACAAACCTCTCCCCGTTCTTCAGCTCTGTAACCCGATCGCGGGACACCAGCGGCGATCGGGTCTGCTGGTCCCGCGGCCGGGGTCACGGAGCTCCCGACCGGGTCGCGCACGCGCCGCCAGCACGATCACGTACAGGTACGTGATTTTGCCTGCCCGTGCCATTCTGCTGACGTATATATGCAGTGGGCGGTCGGGAAGCGGTTAATTTACAGAACATGCCCACAACTTTGAAGATGTTTTTTTTTTTTTTTATTGTGAAGCAAACAACAAATAGGACAAAATAACCCAAAAAGCCAATGTTCATGACTATTCACCCCCCTAAAGTCAATACTCTGTAGAGCCACCTTTTGCGGCTATCACAGCTCCAAGTCACTTTGGATAAGTCTCTATGAGCTTGCCACATCTTACCACTGGGATTTTTGCCCATTTCTCCTTGCAAAACTGCTCCAGCTCCTTCGAGTTGGATGGTTTGCACTTGTGAACAGCAATCTTTAAGTCTGACCACAGATTTTCTATTGGATTAAGGTCTGGGTTTTGACTAGGCCAATCCAACACATTTACATGTTTCCCCTTAAACCACTCAAGTGTTGCTTTAGCAGTGTGTTTGGGGTCATTGTCCTGCTGGAAGGTGAACCTCCGTCCTAGCCTCAAATCACAGAGTGGTACAGGTTTTGCTCAAGAATATCCCTGTATTTAGCCCCATCCATCTTTCCCTCAACTCTGACCTGTCTCCTGGCTGCTGAAAAACATCCCCACAGTGATGGTGTTCTTTGGGTGATGTGATGTGTTGCGTTTGCGCCAGACATAGCGTTTTCTTTGATGGCCAAAAAGTCTCATCAGACCAGAGCACCTTCCTCCATACATTTTGTGAGTCTCCCACATGCCTTTTCGCAAACTCAAAACGTGCCATTTTGTTTTTTACTGAAAGTAATGGCTTTCTTCTGGTCACTCTGCCATAAAGCCCAGCTCTATGGAGCGTACGGCTTATTGTCATCCTATGTACAGATACTCCAGTTTTTGCTGTGGAACTCTGCAGCTCCTCCAGGGTTACCTTAGGTCTCTGTGCTGCCTCTCTGATTAATGCCCTCCTTGCCCGGTCCGTGAGTTTTGGTGTGCGGCCGTCTCTTAGCAGGTTTGCTGTTGTGCCATGTTCTTTCCATTTGGTTATGATAGATTTGATGGTGTTCCTAGGGATCATCAAAGATTTGGATATTCTTTTTATAACCTAACCCTGACTTGTACTTCTCAACAACATTGTCCCTTACTTGTTTGGAGAGTTCTGGTCTTCATGGCAGTGTTTGGTTAGTGGTGCCTCTTGCTTAGGTGTTGCAGCCTCTGGGGCCTTTCAAAAAGGTGTGTATATGTAATGACCAGTCATGTGACACTTAGATTGCACACAGGTGGACATAATTTCACTTATTATGTGACTTATGAAGGTGATCTTTTTATGTTCTTCATAACAAAGGGGGTGAATACATAGGCACATGCCAATTATCCGTTTTTTATTTCTGAAAAATAGTTTTATGTATATATTTTTCTAATTTTACTTCACAAACTTAGACTATTGTGTTCTGATCCATCACATAATTCAGATTAAAAAACATTGAACTAAAGGCTGTAATGTAACAAAATAAGTAAAAAGCCAAGGGGGGTGAATACTTTTGCAAGGCACTGTATATATGAAATTCATTTAGGTACAGGTACAGTATCACAACATTGAAAACTGAAAAATGAGCTGGAGGAGTTTACTGTATATAGGCTAGTACTCAGGCGGTTAAAAATACTTCTACCTTACTACAGCCGCAAAACAAACAATTGCCAAAGCTCGGAAATCCCTGTCCTTAATAATTGCTGAAACTAAAAATAGAGTCAATCAATGATCCATGCCAAAACAGAGGCTATAACTCAAGATAAAATATCCAACCTTGAGCATACATGGAATCCCTGGGTGACTCACTTTTTGCCTTCCAATTTTGATGCTTCCCTACTACGAGCTTGGTAATCTCAATTTATACTCCCATTCTCTGCATTCAATGTATGTGTTACCATATACTACCCCGGGGACCTCTACTACCTCTCATTTCTTTCTTCCCTATCTATTTTTTCTCCTACCTAAGATTACTTTTTCTTTTATCTTCCTTCTCTCTTCTTCTTTTCCCCCCTATTCTCTCTCTCCTCTTTCAATTTACTCTTTATATAATTCTGGTAGCATAACTTTTATTTCCTTGGTTATCATTATACCATTTGTACATAGTTCTAATATGTAGTATAAGATTTTAGATTCTGTAATAAATTATTTATTTTTTATTTAAAAACTTTTATTTACTTTATTCTTTTTGCTATAATAAATATCCCCCAAAAATATATATACATTTTTTCAGTTTAGGCCGATATGTATTCTTCTACATATTTTTGGTAAAAAAAATCGCAATAAGCGTATATTGAATGGTTTGCGCAAAAGTTATAGCGTCTACAAAATAGGGGATAGTGTTATGGCATTTTATTCTTTTTTTTATTAGTAATGGCGGTAATCTGCAATTTTTATCGTGACTGGTGACACATCGGACACTTTTGACACTATTTTGGGAAAATTGTCATTTATACAGCAATCAGTGCTATAAAAATGCACTGATTACTGTGTAAATGACAACGGCAGGGAAGGGGTTAAACACTAGGGGGCGATCAAGGGGTTAACTGTGTCCTAGGGAGTGATTGTAACTGTGGGGGGGGGGGGTTGGGCTACTACTCACATGACAGCGATTACTGCTCCCGATGACAGGGAGCAGTAGATCTCTGTCATGTCACTAGGCAGATTTGGGAAATGCCTTGTTTACATAGACATCTCCCCGTTCTTCCGCTCCGTGACACGATCGTGGGCACCTGGAAGACATCGAGTCCGCGGGACCCGCGGTCACGATCACGGAGCACACGCCCACAATACCGCATGTTAAATGGGACAAACCTGTACGCTCATTTGCCCAGCCATGCCATTGTGCCGCCGTATATCGCCGTGCGCTGATCGGCATGTGGTTTACCTGGTCTAAGTTGGTTTTATCCTCTCTTATACAATGTATGACACAATCTTTCGAGTAGTTAGATCCATTCTAAAATTGTTTTAGTTAAACTACTTTTAGTTTATGTTGGAACTACAACTTGCAAAAAATGGCCTGGTCAGGAAGGGGGCAAATCCTTCCGGGGTTGAAGTGGTTAAAAAACTAAGCTTTTTCAACTTGGCTTTAGCAAGAATTAAAAAAAAAAGGAAGAGCATTGTAATTACCTGCATTCTTATAGGTGCAAATAACTACAATGTATATTTTTATAACTACACTGTAAAGCCCCATACACACGCTCGGACAATCCGCGGACCAGGTCGGTCGGACTTTGTCCGACGTACTTTGTCCGATGTTGGTGTTGCGTACACACGGTCGGACTACGTTGTCGGAATATCCGGTCTGGAAGAACGTCGTGACGTAAGTCGTCGTCCACGAGATTACAAAAGGGAAGTTCAGCACCACGTCAGGCACCCGTTGGGCTCCTTCTGCTGATCCCGTGTTTATCGAGAGTTAGTGGAAGTTTGGTGACTTAAGATTCGCGCTTCTCAGTTTTCTGACTCAGATCGTTACTGCTCTTCAGTTTGTGCTTGTCGTGCGTATCTGTTTACTAGTGCGTGTAGTCAGTTCGCATTTGTTGGTCATTGCGGCCTATATCTTGATATAGGACGCTTTGATTTGCACTGCTTATTGTCTGCTCGTTGCTGGTATTCATTTCGTTCTTTCAGGCCTTGCTGTTTATCGGTGCTTTCTGTTTGTCCGTTCTGACCAGCCGACCTTTTGTGACCTTCTGAGCGATGTTTCCCGTGCGTACTCGTCGCCGAGTTCGTGCTGTACGCGGAATTGGTGTCGGGCTTTTAGCTTTGAGCCAAGACCCGTCCATGAACAGAGTGACGAGGAGTATGTGGACCAAGAATTGGTTGCTTCAGCGTGACCAGTTCTCGCACATGCCTTTGCTTCGTGAGATCCGGGAGAATAATCCTGATGATTTCAGGAACTTTCTCAGGATGACGGACCCCGATTTTCACCGTCTTTTGGCTTTGCTGACCCCCTTTATCAGCCGGCAGGATACCTGCATGAGACAAGCCATTACTCCGGAGCAGAGGCTTGTTGCTACGTTGAGGTACTTGGCGACAGGGAGAAGTCTTCAGGATTTGAAGTTCTCTTCAGGTATCTCTCCCCAGGCCCTGGGAATCATTATTCCAGAGACCTGTTCTGCCATCATTCAGGTCCTGCAGGAGGACTATATTAAGGTAACATTTCTACTTTACTATTCCCTTCTATGTATGCTCTGTTTGCTAATGACTTGTATTTTTGACCTCCTTCCCTAATTACCATGATTGCAATATGCTCTAATATGCTGTGCCCCTTTTCTCCTTCATGCATTTTTCCCTTCACTTACCTCCCCAGCATGCTCTTCTGCCCCAATAGACACCTATGGCCTAGTCACTTAAGCAATGTCTTTTGTCTGCTGCATAGTATTGTTTGCCCCAAAACACCCCCTAAAATATGCACAAGTGTTTGCTGTGTGGTTTACTTCATGTAGAGCCCCCTTTTTTTTTTCTTTTGGTGGGGGGGGGGGGGGAAACTCATTAGGAACCCCCACCCCCAACTGCTCTGTCAGATGGTACCAATCCTTTATCTGCTGGCTTTCCCAAGGTCCATACACACTATATACCTACCTCTTTATAGTGCGCATCTTTAGGGATGAATTCAGCAAAGCATGTAGTGCAAGGGGCTGCCTCCATACATTCCATTTCCTATTTTTTTGTCTTCTTTCCCTCCTATTAGCTTGCTTGGTAATTTAATAATGTCACACTGTGCCTGCCTTTTTTTGGGGGGGGGGGGGGGGGGGGGGGGTTGAAATGTTATTTGATCTTTCCTGTGGCCTGCCAATAGTGTTAAGTACAGAGGGTCTGGCCAAACTAGCCCACATTATTGAGCCATTTGCCAATCAATGAAGTGCAGAGGGTTAGCTGTCCACCACCCCCCCCCCCAAAACCCTAGTTATTGCCAATGGCCCATCAGAAGTGGGGGGATTGATGGGGGGGTGAGTAATCTGTGAAGGGGAGCCTCTACTTTTCTGTGCAAATACTTTCCAGCCTCCAATTTTATACAATGCTCTTGTTCCAAGATGTTGATTGTCTAATCTGCTTGCAATGTTTAGGTGCAAAGTGACTATTTTTTTTTTCTTGTTTCACTCCACAGTTCCCTTCCACGCCACAGGAATGGCAGACTGTGGCCTCCCACTTTGCCAGCCGTTGGGACTTTCCTAACTGCGGAGGGGCAATTGATGGGAAACACGTCCGCATCGTCCCACCGCCCAACTCGGGGTCCTACTATTATAATTATAAAGGGTTTAATAGTGTAGTGATGTTGGCGGTGGTGTCGGCAACATACGAGTTTATGTATGTGGACGTGGGGATGAACGGCCGGATATCGGATGGTGGGGCCATTACGCACACGGAGTTCTACTGGCGTCTCCAAAGTGGCAGTCTGTGCTTGCCACCTCCAGAGGAGAATGCCGAAGGACTCCCCTTCGTCTTTGTCGCAGATGAAGCGTTTGCGCTGACTCCCCATGTGATGAGGCCGTTCCCGATGAGGACCCTCACCCCGGACCAGAGGGTCTTCAACTACAGGCTGTCCAGAGCCAGAAGAGTGGTGGAGAACGCTTTTGGCATCCTGGCCAGCCGCTTCCGCCTGTTCCTGACGGCATTTAACTTGGCGGAATACAAACTGAACCACATAGTTCTTGCCTGTTGCATATTGCACAACTTCCTCAAAAGACATAACAGGAACTATGTGGTGCCCGTTGGCCCAGATGTGGAGGGCCCTCCAAATGCGGACCTCACAGCCCTTCGAGTGGCACGTCCAGGCTTGCCCCCTCTAAATGCCCGTGTGGTCCGGGACCAATATATGGAGTACTTTGTGGGTAGGGGGGCCATTGCTATGCCTGACGATGTGTGAGAGGCATTTTTTAATAAATCGGATATTTTAACCAACCTCTGATTTCTTGTCATTTCAGTCTTCTATTTAGCTTATTTTACTTTGTCATTTTTTCCCTTTGCCTTCGACAGTGGGAATGCACTTTCTGGGCAAAAGAAGGTAACAGTCTCTTCTTCCCAAAAAGATTATTCTCATGTTGTGTGTTTGCTACCTAATCTTTGGTCTAGAGAAGGTTTGTCCTGCATAACTGACACCCAAAATACTCCTTTTCAGCACCAGGTCTGACATGTGTGTATTCTCAAAAATGCTGTGCTCCGTGTTTTCGTACAAAGCACTGTGGGTGTCATTTACATAAGTCAAATCCGCTATGCTCTACAAGTGCATTGAAAAAGTTCCCTGGGAAAGGAAATTGCAGTGCAAAGTGGATTTGCCTTTAGTAAATAACACCCATTGCCCCCCATATCCTTTACCTTTTACATACATAATGCATTGTTTTTTTTAAATAAGGAAGCCACACATTTTGAAAAATAAAATAGTTTACTTGGAAAACATTCACAAGTGCGTTTACAATCTTCACGCCAAAACTGACAACATCTTGGTTATTTACAACATTATTTACAAAGATTACGCAATTGGTAAAACCAGGCATGGAGCTAAGCAGAACCTATGAAGTAGGAAAGTTCAACTTTGTAAAGTGAAGACAAGATCAGACATGACTATATGTTCAAAGTGTGTTTGATCTTGCCTTCATCACATGGGGGGGTCACCCCCGAAAAGTGGAAATTTGGAACATGCACACAATTTGGGTCAGAAAATGGTCATTAGATGGTAAAACACATGCCTAGAATCTTCAAAAGTGCCATTTTCCATCATGGGGATGAATGGACGTTTTTTGGGGGTGCAACCCCTTCACCACAACCACTTTCGTAGTTCGTAAAGTGTTTGCACCCCCAAAAAAACGTTGCATTCATCCACCATGATGGGAGCTAGCACATGTGGACACAATGTGTGCATGTTCCAAATTTCCCACAGTTTTTACGTTGCAAATGTGTTCAGAAGCTGGCACAAATGTGTGTAAATTACTTGGTGCGTTTTCATATTTTTCCTAAAACATCAATGATGTTCTTCAATTTTTGTTGAACATCATTGATGTTTTGCTTTATGTAATCTAGATCTCGATTGCAGACCATTATCTCTCCGATGAGTACGTGGGCACTCTCTGTGGTAAAGTGCGATTTTTCTTCCACAACATCCACGTCACCTAAAAACCACAAACAAAAAAAAATGGGGTGTTGGAAATGAGGCAGCCATACATGGATTAGCTTACCAGTAGCTGTGTTCTCCAACACTCACCTGTTGTGGTGACAATTTCTCCAAGTTCGATGATCTCTCCTTCCTCCTCCTCCTCCTCTGCTTCTGCTCTTTCCACTTTTTTGGGAGGTGTTGGTTTGGGGGTTTCCTCAGACGGCCCAAGTTTTCGCTCCCCTATGAGAATGTCCAAAAGGAAGATTTAGCAACACAAACTATTGAGGGCAGAAATAGGAAATGACAAACATTGCTTGAAAGTGACGGACACTATTTTAGTTTGGCCAGTTACAAATGTCAACTACATGAATGTAGTCACTTTGTAAAGGTGCTAAACTGACTAGCTTTTTGGTAGAAGTTTGTGTGATGGAGACCCCCCTCTAGTATCCACTGGAGCACATGTGTGGAAAAGCATAATAAAAAGGGGGTTTGGGTGTCCCAGCACTAGTGCTCTCGAGTCCAGATGGGTAAACAGCTACTGGGTGACCTCTCCTTTACATTGAATAAATTGGCTTTACATTCTGGATGACATTTCTAGGGAGAACAAACTTCCTTTCCCCCAAAAAAACAACAAACATCGTATTATAAGTGGCCGCACGATCGAGGTTGCGTACGATCGAATGGACACACACACGACCATGACAGTGGCAGAAAGATCGAGGCTGAGTACGATCGAATGCACAGACGAACATGAAAGTGGCCATTTTGGAATGTACAACTTTGTAAAAATCAAACCACATGGAGCAGTATGCAAGCAAGAAATCAAACACAAAACACAACTACTTACTTTTTTGAAGAATTCTCTTGATCTTTCTGTACTGATCGGCCTCCCTCAGTTTCAGGTCTGACCAGCGTTTCCTCAGTTGCTCCTTGGATCGTTGTACCCCAAAATGATTGTACAGCCTTCTCACAACTTTAGACATGATCTTGGCCTTGCGGACATTGGGGTTGAGGTAAGGCCCATACTTCCCATCATAGTCGCTCCTCTTTAATATGTCCACCATCTCCAACATTTCTCCAAATGACATATTGGAGGCCTTGAATTTCAGGCTCCGGGATCGGGACGTTTGTGCCTCCGGACTTTCCTCGTCCACCTCCTCGTTGGGGGGATATTTGGGGCGCACCTGCTGTGTCCCCGCCATGTGCTCTCCCCACTGCGCCGTAAAGAGAAGGGGTGGGGAATAGACGAGAAAGATCGTCAGGGGCGGGCGGAGTTTGACGCATGCGCACTGTATATAAAACGTCACACGCCTGTGTCGTAGCCACGATCTGGGAGACGAGGGGAGAGAAAGCTCACGCACGAGACGATCGCTACAAACGAAGGTACAATTTGACGTTGGTACATAACTAGCCTAGACTGATTCGAACTTGAGGCTTCTTTATGGAGAAGATTAGGAGAGTTTAGGCTGACATTATTTATATTGTTTTGTGTGGCGTTGTGTCTTGCAGAGGTGATGGATGCCTTCTACAACGTGAGCTTTCTCCCACACTTCATTGATTAATACCGGCAATTCCCCCTCTTATGGCAGGCGAAACACAGGGATTATAGCAACAGACCAAAGAGGTACGCAGCCCTGCTGAAACTGGTGGCATTTGTAAAGCCTACCCTGCCCATGGCAACCGTCGCAAACTTAAAAGTAAAAATAAATAACATGAAGAGTACCTATTTCCGGGAGCGCAATAAGGTCCTGAAGTCACAAGCATCTGGAGCTGCAGCAGCTGATGTCCATGTCCCCACGCTCTGGTACTATGAGAGGCTCCACTTTCTCAAAGACCAGGCTAAGGTCAGGAAGTCACTCTCGACTCTTCCTTGCACGCGTCCTTCCACGCACGCCACCCCTGATGAGGCTTCCCAGGACCAACCTGGGCCTTCCAGTCTGGAAGATGTGCAGGTGCCCAGCTTGTTCCAGGTATAGTAGTTTTGTAACCAGTTTGGGGAATAATGAATGATGTTCACTTAATTCAGGATCCCCATTTGCTTAGTTCCTAACGTGTTTGACATATCAACAGACAGTAGTGTTGGAGACATTTGGGGCCAGAATCTAAACTGCAGGGCTGAGAATTGTATGGTTTTCTATTTGTAAACATTTTGCAACAGTCACTAGATGAAAATTGTGTGTGTTTGATGAACAAATAACTGAAACTATGTCCCTTTTTCATACACAGGAAGACCTCAGCCAGGAGGTGGCTGTGGAAGGTGGCAGTCAGGAGGAGGCAGGGGGTAGTGGCAGCCAACAGGGGGGTAGGCGTAGGAGCCTGACTGTCTCCCAAGTCTCTCCCCTCCGCCTTCCCTACAGAAGGGCGAAAAACATGGGGGAGGTGGGAGAGTCAGCGCTCCAGCTGATAAAAGATGCCTCAGCCTCCCTCTATGCCACACCCACCTACGAGGAGGCCTTTGCCTCCTTGGTTAGCAGTAAATTTACGGGTATGGAGGCGGGGCAACGCAGCATGTGTGAGGAGGTCATCCTCAAAATACTAAATGAGGGGATGGCTGGGGAGATGACTCCCCTCACACATGTTTGCGAGAGTGACCTTGCTCCGCCTCCTCCTCCTCCTTCTGCCACCCCACCAGCACCAGCACCAGCACCAGCACCACGGCGTGGAAGGAAGCGTACAAGGAAGACAAGAGAGTGACGACCTGGATTCAGTCTGGTCTGAGAGAAGATGGAGCCTCTCGTAGTACCAGAGCCTGGGGACCTAGATGGCATCTGCTGCAGTTCCGGATGTTTTGGACTTCAGGACCAGATTGCGCTCCCTTATTATTTAGATAGGTACTCTTCATGCCCCCAATTGTTTAAGCCTGTAAAATGATGGTTGCCATGGGTGTCCAAGGCTTTGCAAATTCCCCAAGTTTCACCATGGCTGCGTTCCTCTTTGGTTTGTTGCTGAGACCTAAATAAATTTTTTTTGGATTTGAAATAATCATTGCCTATTGTGTTTTACTTTTCTACAATGACAGTTTTTCTTTGAGTAGGCAGGTACATTTCACTAATCCTAAAGTAGAATTAACAAGGGGCACCAACAACCAACAAACTCCTAGTAAATTTAAGCAAGAAATACAAATGTTAATAATGTGGTTTTGCTAAGTTGAGACACACAACCCCCCTCCAAAAAAAATAAAAAAATCTCCTTCAAATATGTATTCCCCAAAAAAAAAAAAAAAAACATGGTAAAAAACTAACAAAGATTGTATTACGATCTGAGTAAAAATAAACATGTAGTGTATAAATGCTGCAAAGTAATAAAGAAGTAAGTTTGTGAGAAGTGCGGGTGAATAGGAGCAGCTAAAACATGTCATTCTTGTTGCATTGTAAAGAAAAAGAGAATGCGCTGCATTAAAGACATTTTAACATTGCAGCGTGACGAATGTGCTGTGTCGATTAGGAAAGGTAGTTTTACCTGACCGAGCGCTTCCGTCACAGAATTTCTTCTGAGCATGCGTAGCACTTTGTCCGTCGGACAAGCGTACACACGCTCGGATTTGGTGTGATCGGACCGGGTTGACGGCAAATCTTTCCAGCAGGAGATAAGACTTTGTTCGACGGACAAACCGACGAACACTGTCCGATGGTGCATACACACGGTCTGATTTTTCAACAACCTTGTCCGATCGGACCAAATTGATGAAAAAGTCCGACCGTGTGTATGGGGCTTTAGGCTTCATTCACATGGCAGGAAATAATGTATATATAAGTGTTTTTTAGTTACAGGTCTGAACACAGCTGAATAGTTTTCAATAGAGCCATTCACATAGGTGTGTAAACATGAGCTGCTTTCAGATCCGTAACATAGAATCCAAACATCTGCGTCTAATGTTGCGTACACACGAGCGGATTTTCCGTCAGAGAAATCTTGGATGGCTTTTCCGACGGAATTCCGCTCAAGCTTGTCTTGCATACACACGGTCACACAAAAGTTCTCTGAACTTTCGACAGTCAAGAATGCAGTGACGTACAACACTACGACGAGCCGAGAAAATGAAGTTCAATGCTTCCGAGCATGCGTCGAATTGTTTCCGAGCATGCGCAGGAATTTTGCGCGTCGGAATTGCTACAGACAATTGGAATTTCCGATCGAAACTTTTTCCGTTGGAAAAATTGAGAACCTGCTCTCAATCTTTTGCTGGCGGAAATTCGGCCAGCAAAAGTCCAATGGAGCATACACACGGTCGCATATGCTTTACACGCCTACGCTTACACACATTTGTAAGTACGCAAATTAAGACTAAACAATGAGGAAAAATAAATTATCATAAAAACAAGTTATGTATGCATACGCATCTTTATGCATTGAACCGCCGCCCGACCCGCAAGTATTTTACTGATTATTACATAGGAACTTTTTTTCCTAGAAAACACCTGTAATTACATTAGTACATTTTTTACGACTGTGTGAATGAAGCCTAACAAGCACTTACAGATCAGATTTGCAGACAGCATCTCTGCTACATAGATCAGGATGTCAGATATCAAACTGACTAGGGCGTGGGGGAAGTAATTTGGTAGTCAATTTTAAGATCGGGTGATTTATAAAACTGTCAAGCTAACACCTACCTCATCAGTTCACTCTAAAACACAACATTTGTGCTATAAATTGTGCTATAAATTCACAAAAAATTCAGTCCTCGCAAAATTGTCCATGATGTTTCCAATGGTCTAAGCAAAGTGCTAGTGGGCATAGGTGTGTGCAGCCTATTGCATTAGGGTGTACACCCCGAAGCTCAAACAGCCTCAGGTGACCTGGACAGTGAACGAATGGGAAGTTCTCTGTGCTGAAAGACTTCCCGTTCATTCTGAATGAATGAATGATTTGTATAGCGCTGCAACTGCGAACTGAATCGCCTCGAGGCGCTTGTCTGCTCTAGTTGTGATGCCATGTATTAGAAGAGGTGGGTCTTGAGTTTTTTCCTGAAGGCCTGATGGTTTTCTTCCATGCGGATGTTGTTTGGTAGAGCATTCCATAGCCGGGGTCCCTGTACTGCGAATCTTCGTTCTCCCTTCGATTTGTAGCGGGCTTTAAGTTCTCAAACTTAAGCATAATATACACAGTTTACTATGCTTCAGTTTTGATTGACAGTGAGTGAGTATGTTCACTGTGTTCATTTAGAAAAGGAAGATGCTGGTAAATTACATATTTACTAGCCCCTTCCCCCCACTCTCCATCCTAAAACATCCCCTGCAGCAACTTGGGGGAGAGGAGGGAAGTCAGTAGCACTGCAGGGTGGGGGAGCAACACAGGGGGGAGCCCGGGCACTAGGGGGAATCGGCACTGCATGTAGTAAATAGAGTGTGCTTGGGCATACCTGGCACATCCTCTGCGCACGCCTATGCTAGTGGGCAGTGGCAGCCCATCCATTAGGGGTGCACAGATGCCGCCTCCCCCATCCATGCGTCCAGCCCCCTGATCTACATACAGTGCGCCGGACTATGGATTTTTTTGAAGCACGTGATTAGAGCCAGAGGATCGAATAGACTTAAAAAAGGATGGGCTCAGGGCACAGAGCACTGCGCTCCGAGCCTACCCAGTTGTGTGCCAATAGCGAATGAATATTTGCTATTTTTACACTAAATCTCCTTCCCATCAACCAGGGTAGCGAGACCAATTTCCCAATTGGCCAAAATGTCAGGTGATCCTATATGACGCTTAGCGCCTCGGATGAGGAGACGGAGAGGACACCAGAACCGCTGCCTGCCACCCTGCTATGCTGGAGGACACCGGAGCCTCAGGAGGAGAGAGGAGACAGAGATGAGCCACAGCCTGCCACCCGTCACGCTTGAGGACACCGGAGCCGCAGGAGGAGAGGAGAAGAGAAGAGAGGAGATGGAGGGGAGCCACAGCCCGCCACCGTCCACCGTGCTGGAGGACATCGGAGTCGCAGGAGGAGAGAGGAGATGGAGAGGAGAATCAGCCCTCACCGTCCGCCATGCTAGAGGACACCGGAGCTGCAGGAGGAGAGGAGGAGAGAGGATATGGAGAGGATACCGGAGTTGCAGCCCGCCACCCAGATGGGGTAAGTGCCAGACCAACCGACAGACAGCGACGAGGGGGGGGGGGGGGTGTTGGTAATTGTTTGCTGCTCCTCCAAAAAAAAAGATCACCAGCCACCACTACTAGTGGGGATGCAATCGGCAAGGTGTGTTCCTGCATCTGCAGTAGGATTGTCCTCATATCAGGCCATTTTGGAAAGAAGTGCTTTGACCCTATGCGTTTTTTGTGCGTTTTCAGTCCATTTAACATGGTTTCGTATGGTACAAGTTCACAGCTATGTGTTTTTTTTATCCAGTGCATTTTTGGAAAGGGTCAAGGACTTTCTTTCTGTGATTTGCGGGTAATAGAGTTCAATGGAACCGCCCCTAAAACGCAAGTGTTGTGTTTGTGATGCCATTTTTGATGTGTTTTGCATTTTTAATTTTAACATTGGCCCCTGCGTCCTTAACAACCGATGAGTCATCATCTGTCAGTAGGGTTTCCCGCTGACAGCTGAATGTAATAAAAGAAAAATTTGCGGCAAAAAAAAATAAATCATAAAAAAAATTGGCGTGGGGTCCCCCCCAGGTCTATACCAGAGTGTCAAAAAATTGTAGAAGTGGTATACCGCACTAATAATAATAGTAACTGTGAAAAATCCTGTGAGAAAAAAGCAGTGACACAAACATGCAATATAGTCAATAATAATAATAATAAATCAAAATAGTCACACTAATCAAAAATGGTGAATCAAACATAAAACTAAAATCTTAAAAAACACTATGGATCGCTGAAGTGTAAATATACCTATATAATACATATAATTACATATAAAGGGAAAAGTAATTCATAGAATAAAGTCTGTGAAAGATAGCAAATGAAACAAGTTCTATAACGGTAAAAATCCAAGGGAAAGAGATGGAGCTATCCGTGTGGCAATCACCTGAAGGAATAGAGACTCTTACCAGAAGGAGTGGACCTCCTGTTGTAGTGAGGTCACACACGCCTGCAGATATAGCCCTCTGCGGGGTCTGAGATGAGTCTTGGCTCTAGGGTGCGCAAGCAGACTAAGGGGTATCCTCCTCAATGTGTGGTCACCATCCGTCTCCCTTCCTCGAGACGGAAAGTATCTTGATAAATTTTGTTGCATGTATACAATGACAATAAAGTACAGTTTATCTTATCTTGTTTTATCTTAACACCTATAACAACGGTGGCAGGTTGGCTCCCCACCGCAAATCGCCATAGCTGTATGGTGGACGATTTAAGGGCTATAGGGGGCCACGATGTCTGCCGACCACCCGCGATCGCTCCTTAGAAAGGCAGAACGGGGATCTGTCAGTGTAAACAGACAGATCCCCGCTGTGTCAGGGAAGTAGAGAGAGATCTGCTGTTCCTAGTGATCAGGAACAGTGATCTCTCTCTATTCCCAGGCAATCCAATCTCCCACAGTTAGAAACACCTCCCTAGGGAACACTTAACCCCTTGATCGTCCACTAGTGTTAACCTCTTCCCTGCAAGTGTCGGGTCTGCCTCAATGTCGCAGTCCCGCTAAAAAACGCTGATCATCGCCATTACTAGAAAAAAATGAATAATAAAAATACCATACCAAAACTATTTTGTAGACGCTAAAACTTTTGCGCAAACCAATCAATATACACTTATTGCGATTTTTTTATTTTTTTCCCCAAAAATATGTAGAAGAATACTGATTGTCAGCTAAAGCGACGCAGTGCCATATCGCAAAAAATGGCCTGGTCAGGAAGAGGGTAAATCCTTCCGGGGCTGAAGTGGTTAAAGAGGAACTGCAGTCTGCTCACATTATTTGTAATAAAAACATCTTTGCCATTCTGAATCTTCCCTCCAACCACTTTGCATATTATTTAATATATACTGTAATTCTGTACTTGCCAAATATGCTACAGAAATCTCCCTCCACTGAGTCTGGCTGCAATCATTTTAACTGTGGGCAGCTGAAGCTGCTGCCTGTTCATTTCCTGGATTTACACAGACACACAGAGGCACACCTCCAGCCCTGCAGCTCTCATTGGCCCTCTTATGACTCATCCCCCCTCCCTTCCTGGCAAACTTTCACAAGAGTGAGAGAGAGAGCTGTGCATGATGTCATAAGCTTAGGCTAATTACCAGACAAGAAACAGGAAGTGGGCTGTATAAGGTATTTTCTGTCAGAAAAAAAAATATTTTACTATCCAAAGTTAAAACAACAAGGGCAGAAGATTTAATAGATGGAAAGATGAAAAAATGACTGTTGGTCATTAAAGTGGTGTTGCCATTTAAAAAAAATTAAATAAAAGTCAGCAGCTACAAATACTGCAGCTGCTGACTTTTAATAATCGGACACTTACCTGTCCCAGGGTCCAGCGATGCAGGGGATCGAAGCCCCGCTTGTCTACCCCTCCATTCGGCGGCGCCGGGATTGTAACTGGGGGCACCCAGCTGTGGCTTCACAGCCGGGCACCCACTGCGCATGTGCGAGCAGCGCCGTAATTGGCCGCGCAATCATCTGGGACCTGTCACGTGTCCCAGATGATTGACAAGAGGGAGGGGGCAGAACTGAGCTGAGCCCTTCCTGCGCTGAGGGGAAGTGATGTCACGAGCCCAGGCACTGAAGGAGGCAGACTACGAGGGACCCCCTAGCAACAGCCATTTAGAGGTGAGTTTGAAAAAAAAAATTCCAAATGTTTATTTATTTATTTTTTAGGCACATTCATTCTTCTTTTTTTTGGGTGCAACTTTGGTTATGAAGGCCACACATTATACCTTTTACAAGTGATCTTGAAGTCTATAATAGATCCCCTCTCCTTACCTTCCCCAAAATTTGAATATGTTTTAAAGTGTTCCTCGAGGGTAAAAAGGTTGACAAAGCCTGACCTAGATGCAGGATTCAGAGTTGCGAGATAAAAGAACATGTGAATCGCTACTGTTTCCATTCAGTATTTTTCCATTCTTGATGTATCTGCTCTTGTTTTCCTAATTCCATGCGGGTGTGGATTAAAACATTAACACACATGTGATTGCTTTGACATCTAAATCTTTATATTGTGACTGAAGAGGAGGTGTACACAACATTCCTATAGGGTGATACATTGAGATCTGTATGCAATTGATGCAGGTTGCTGCAGCTACACTCATGGATGTAGAAGGTATATTTTGGGTCCTTAAAGCGGCCTTCCGGCTGAAATATGACTTTTAAGATAAAAATAAAGCTAGAATACCATAACTCCCAACTTTTTGAGATGAGAATGAGGGACACCTATCAGCAAAAGTATGCAAGCATAGGACACACCCCTTGCCACGCCCCTTTAAAGGAGAATTGTACAAAAAACAAGATTGGTTAAACCCACAAGTGCTTTTTTTTTACCACTACAATTCGTTTATATTGGCTTTTGGAATGTATAAATGCAGCAATTTCAAAATCAGATGAAAGGTTTAGTGCTGGAAAACACTTTTCACCACTTCAGCTCCCGGAAGAATTTACCCCCCTACCTGACCAGAGCACTTTTTGCGATTCGGCCCTGCGTCGCTTTAACTGACAATTGTGTGGTCATGCGACGTTGTACCTAAACAAAATTGACGTCCTTTTTTCCTCACAAATAGAGCTTTCTTTTGGTGCTATTTGATCGCCTCTGTGGTTTTTATTTTTTGCGCTATAAACAAAAAAAAGCGACAATTTAAAATAAAATGCAATATTTTAATTTTTTTGCTATAATAAATATCCCCCAAAAATATATAAAATAAACAATTTTTTTCCCTCAGTTTAGGCCGATAGGTATTCTTCTACATATTTTTGGTAAAAAAATCGCAATAAGTGTATATTGGTTTGTGCAAAAGTTATAGCGTCTACAAAATAGGGGATAGTTTTATAGCATTTTTATTATTCATTTTTTTTTATTAGTAATGACAGCGATCTGCGATTTTTATGGGGACTGCGACATTATGGCGGGCACATCGGACATTTTTGACACTATTTTGGGACCATTGTCATTTATACAACAATCAGTGCTATAAAAATGCAATGATTACTGTGTAAATGACACTGGCAGTGAAGGGGTTAACCACTAGGGGGCAGTGAAGGGGTAAAGTGTGTTCTAGGGAGTGATTCTAACTGTTAGGGGGAGGGGCTTCAAAGATGACCAACATCTCCCAGGAGCCAATGCAAAACCGGAAATGTAAACAAGTTAAACTAATTGTCAGTCTTATTTTATTTATAGCGCCAAAAATGCAGAAATGATCAAACACCACCAAAAGAAAGCTCTATTCGTGGGGAAAAAAGGACATACTTTTTTTGGGTACAACATCGCACGACCGCGCAATTGTCAGTGTGCGCGGTGTAGTATCGCAAAAAATGGCCTGGTCGTGAAGGGGGGTGAATCTTCCGGAGGGCAAGTGCAGACCTTCTATCCAAAATGAATGTTGCTCTCATCCTCTTATGTTTTTTTGGCAGTACCTGCTACTACTTCCTCTCTCCTCACCTAGGTGAGAAGGATGACATATTCCATGACAAACTAGAAATTTGGTCCCTCAAGTGGCTGGCGGCACGGCACTACCATCCCCCCCGGGTGTCCGGCAGCGTGGGACTACCAGGGGTGGACTGACAACTCATGGGGCCCCCGGGCAATAGGAGATTATGGGGCCCCCAGGCAATCAGAGATTATGGGGCCACACAGTATACAATCTCACAGTATACACATACATGTACACACAGTATACACAGATATATGTTTCTATTGGCTGAGAAGGTACTGGAGAGGTGGGGCAGCTATAATCTCGGGATTTTTAGACCAAAAGGATGTCGGTAAGGGACATTTCAGAAACAGATGTAAAAAAAACACAGATTTTTACATACTGTCCTTGGTTTTACTGAGGCTGGCAACCCTGATGGGGCCCCCTAGTGGCCCAGGGCCCTCGGGAAGTGCCCGAGTGGCCGAATGGTCAGGCACTACCACCCCCCCATCCTGGGCGGCCGGCGGTCTGGCACTTACCTGATCTAGGTGGCGCGGGCTGTGGTGTCCTCCAGCGTGGTCTGCCCACCATGCGGGATGCGGGCAGTGGCTCTGGTATCCGCTCCTCCAGTGGCTTCCTCCGCTGTGTGTCTGCTCTCTCTATCGCCAAAGCGCTAAGCATCCAATAGGATCGCCTAACGCTTTGGCCTCCTGATTGGCGGAGAGGAACTTTAGTCTGAAAATAATGAAAATCTATTCGCTATCGTTACATAACTGGTTGTTTATTTGCTATCGTCACACAACTGGTTGGGCTCAGAGCGCAGTGCTTTGCCCCCTGAGCCCACCCTTTTTTGAAGCCTATTAAATCATGTGCTTCAAACACTCCCCACATCCCCCAATAGAAACCATAGTTTGGCGCCATGATATGTAGATCAGGGGGGACAGCGCCCATGTGCCCTCTATGGACGGGCCGCCACTGTTTTTAGAGTATAATTCAGACTTTGCTTATGAATGAATGAATGAATGAATGAATAACTTGTATAGCGCTACAATGCGAACTGAATCGCCTCAAGGCGCTGTATTGGCGTTTGGTTATCAAGCTTCTAGAAGAGGTAGGTCTTGAGTTTCTTCCTGAAGGCCTGATGGTTTTCTTCCATGCGAATGTCGGTTGGTAGAGCGTTCCATAGCCGTGGTCCCTGGACAGCGAATCTCCGTTCCCCCTTTGATTTGTAGCGGGATTTAGGAATGAGGAGAAGATTTTGATTAGCCGATCGAAGACTGCGATTCGGTGTGTAGTGTTTTATTTTCTCGCGAAGGTATTGCGGAGCGTTTCCATGTGTGCATTTGTGGGTGAGGCAGAGGGTCTTGAATGCGACCCGATTCCTTACGTTTAGCCAATGTAGCTTCCTCAGGGAAGGGGAGATGGATTCCCAGGGTTTTTTCCCTGTTATCAGTCTTGCCGCCGTGTTTTGGATAAGTTGTAAGCGCGCAAGTTGATATTGGGGTAATCCTATGTAAAGGGAGTTAGCGTAGTCCAGTCGAGAATTGATGACTGTTCCAACTACCACTGCTTTGTCCTCCTTTGGAATGAAGGGGATGAGTCTGCGTAGCAGGCGGAGCAGATGGTGAGATCCACTGACTACTGCTCCTATTTGGGCATCCATTGACATTTCTCCGACTCTTGGCCTTGGTCCTAGTGGTGATGGTCCGTCCAAAGATGGTAGGAGGTGTCCAAGGGATCTTGGTTCGGGGGTTATGATTTGCATGTAGAATAAGAAGTTCTGTTTTTGATTCATTAAGTTTGAGGGAGCTAGTAGTCATCCAGTTGTCTATCATAGTGAGGCATTTTCCTAATTGTTGATGATGGTCTTTTTGTCCGGTGATACGAAAATATAATTGAGTGTCGTCGGCGTACGAGTGGAAGCAGAGGTCTGATCTTCTGATGATGTTGAGGAGTGGGCGAATGTAGATGTTGAAGAGTATGGGTTTGATAAACAGTTGCACTAATATCATGTGCAGTGTTGGTCATCTTACTTTAAAAAAGTAATTAGTTACATTACAAATTACTTCTCCCAAAAAAGTAATTGAGTTAGTAACTCAGTTACTACATTGGAAAAGTAATTAGTTACTCAGAAAAGTAACTGTGATTTTTTTTTTTTTATATTCTTAGGGGCGGGTCTAGTATTACTGTAAGCAAGGGGCGCGTTCCCCCCTGCACGTCTATTTCCCCTCTGTACCCCACTACACATCTGTCCCCCCCACACACTTATATCTGTTCCCCCTCTGTACCCCACTACACGTCTGTTCCCCCCCCCCCCACACACATATATCTGTTCCCCCTCTGTACATCTGTCCCCCCCAAACTCACGGATCAGATCGTTGTTAGGATCAGAGTCACGGATTGGATCATTTTTCAGATCAGCAAATAATAATTGAATTTGCAAAAACCTGTGAAAATTCCACCACCATAAAGCCCCCACTGTAATATCCATAATCTCACCCACTGTAATATCCACGTCATCTCCTCAACTGTAATATTGGCTGAGTATGGCTGGGTACGGCTGGGTATCGCCGAGTATGGCTGGGTATTACCGTGTATTGCAGAGTATGGCTGGGTATTACCGAGTATTGCAGAGTATGGCAGAGTATTGGCAGGGTGTTGCAGAGTATTGGCAGGGTGTTGCAGAGTATTGGCAGGGTGTTGCAGAGTATTGGCTGGGTGTTGCAGAGTATTGGCTGGGTGTTGCAGAGTATTGGCAGGGTGTTGCAGAGTATTGGCAGGTTGTTGCAGGGTGTTGCAGAGTATTGGCAGGGTGTTGCAGAGTATTGGCAGGGTGTTGCAGAGTATTGCAGAGTATGGCTGGGTATTACCGAGTATTGCAGAGTATTGCAGAGTATTGCAGAGCATGGCTGGGTATTACCGAGTATTGCAGAGTATTGCAGAGTATGGCTGGGTATTACCGAGTATTGCAGAGTATGGCTGGGTATTACCGAGTATTGCAGAGTATGGCTGGGTATTACCGAGTATTGCACAGTATGGCTGGGTATTACCGAGTATTGCACAGTATGGCTGGGTATTACCGAGTATTGCACAGTATGGCTGGGTATTACCGAGTATTGCACAGTATGGCTGGGTATTACCGAGTATTGCACAGTATGGCTGGGTATTACCGAGTATTGCACAGTATTGCACAGTATGGCTGGGTATTACCGAGTATTGCAGAGTATGGCTGGGTATTACAGAGTATTGCAGAATATGGCTGGGTATTACGGGGTATTGCAGAGTATGGCAGAGTATGGCAGGGTGTTGCAGAGTATTGGCAGAGTATTGGCAGGATATTGGCAGAGTATTGGCAGGGTATTGGCAGAGTATTACCTGGTATTGCAGGGTATTGGCAGAGTATTGGCAGAGTATTACCTGGTAATGCAGAGTATTGGCAGGGTATGTGCTGGCATCCATCTCCCCTCCACTGTACAGATCTGTACACAGAGGGGAGAGGAACCGGCGTCATCTTGACGCCGGTTTGTTTACAAGTGATCGCTCCGTCATTTGACGGAGCAATCACATTGTAAACTTCCGACGGGTGCACCAAGATGGCCGCCGCTCCGGAGCTAGGCCGAAGCTGCGGCCTTTCCTAAGGCCGAGGCCGCGGACGGCTCCGTGGATCGCGGTAAGTAATTGCGGTAACGCCGCCCCAGTAATGGGAACGGCGTTACCGCGAGGGGCAGAGTAATCAGTTAGATTACTCGTTACCCTTTAAAGTAACGGCGTTGCGTAACGCCGTTTACTTTAATCACGTTCCTTACATCACTGATCATGTGACATAAAAAATTGTAACTACCATTATTTTATTCTCTATTTTCAGTAAAAGAAGTCTCTGTTTTCAGAGAATATATGTTTTTGGAGTTATAAGTAATGCCTAAAATGTGCATTTTAACATGTGTGGGGAAAAAAAGGCAAAAAAAGAACTCTCACAGTGAAAAGATAAGCACTTTCTGGACATTGCCTGGAACAAACTTTACTGGGTTGCATGACTGTTCTGAATCAGAAAGTACTAAAGTGAGTCAGGCAGCCTGTATTTTCAGAAAGAGGTCAGTAACAGCAGTCAATATTCCTTCACATTCTGTGGTTTATTAGCACCATCTAGTGTGTGTTTGGAATATTATCAGCTGAGATAAAGTACACTATATTACCAAAAGTATTGGGATGCCTGCCGTTACACACACCTGAACTTTAATGGCATCCCAGTCTTAGTCCATAGGGTTCAATATTGAGTTGGCCCACCCTTTGCAGCTATAACAGCTTCAACTCTTCTGGGAAGGCTGTCCACAAGGTTTAGGAGTGTGTCTATGGGAATGTCTGACCATTCTTCCAGAAGCGCATTTGTGAGGTCAGGCACTGATATTGGACAAGAAGGCCTGGCTCGCAGTCTCCGCTCTAATCCAAAAGGTGTTCTATCAAGTTGAGGTCAGGACAGTCAAGTTCCTCCACCCCAAACTCGCTCATCCATGTCTTTATGGACCTTGCTTTATGCACTGGTGCGCAGTCATGTCATAGACACACTCCTGAACCTTGTGGACAGCCTTTCCAGAAGTGTTGAAGCTGTAATAGCTGGGTGGGCAAACGCAATGTTGAACCCTATGGACTAAGACTGGGATGCCAATAAGCTTCATGTGGGTTTAAAGGCAGCCGTACCAATACTTTTGGTAATATAGTGTATTTGTAAACCCTAACAATGAACTTCATTTTTTTGCTCTCTATCGGTCTGGTATATATACCACAAAGCGCTTTGTCATATCTGTTTATCCTGACAGAATCCCAGTGCTGTCCAGTATTCTGTGCACTCTACTGTGTTAACTCAAGCAGTCTGTACAGTTCTTCTATGTGATCTACATAAGATATCTACATAAGACCCCCCCCCCCCCCCCCCCCCCCCCCCCCCCCCCCCCCCCCCCCCCCCCCCCCCCCCCCTGTGCTATAAAGATGAGAAAAGTGATCAGTGTTCAGTGATTATGACACACTACCTATCCTTGTGTGACAACACCTGATATCTCTACTTCCATTCATAGAAGCAGATAGGGCAAAAGAAAGCCCTGATCTGGGTGTATACTTGGCTAGTACAACCTGGGATTTGACATCTGTCACCTGAATGGTGTCCTTCTCAACAGGAGGAGATCAGGAACAGATGTTTCTGATATCCTTCAACATGCTCCCCATCCTAAAATCTCTTAGCCACCTCTGGCACTGGTCCCAAGCTCACGGGAGAGCAAGGTGGCAGAGAGAGAGGGTCTTATTGCTGCCTGCTGCCACAACAAGAAGTGTGTAGAACTGATTAGGCAGCTTTACAACCACTTGGATCACTTCCACATGATCGCTGTCAAGGTGCAGGATTAACAGGAAACAAACTTGCAACCACTATTGCTTTGTTTTAATCCTTCCACTGTCCTTGATCAGTAATGACACAGAGTGGTTACTAATCCAGTGTCTTGCTCCCCCCCCCCCCCCCCCCCCCCACACACTACTGAGTAGCTTTCTTCTGAAGATCAGAGCAAACTCCAGAGTGTGAAATTGCACAGAAACAAGCACTTTACTTAACATAGGCTTTCATTGCGTTGCAGGAATGTGCAAAAAATCACACATGCTCTTGAAGAGCACAAAAAACACACATCCCTTTTGTATGTGTGCAATGGTGCCATTATCGCTTAAGCAGGCCAAAGGCGAGTCGAAAACTGAACAAAAAATGTTGGTTGTTCTTCACATCATTAGTGTGCCAGATGTGATGCACGATTTTCGTGGCGCAATCAAAAGTGACTGATCCAACATGCTGGATTTTGTTTAGAAAAATTAAACAAATGTAGCGCCACCCCTACGGTTCCCCACTCCTGCACAGCCAGGGAACAAGTATTCTCCACACTTTCTCTAGACACAAGGAACGGTCCTTGAGCTTGGTTTTTATGTTTTATTAGTAGTAATCACTTGGATGGGGAATAGGAATTATGGGATGCCCAACTTGATAACAACAAAACCAGGGGCGACTTCCACCCTATGTACATCTCTGGTTGGTCTCCTCTACTTCTCTATGTACAACTTCAAATTGATCTCCTCTTCTTCTCTATGTACAACTCCAGATTGAACTCATTGCCGACTGCTGAGTCTCTGATAGAAAAGATGCAAAAGCCACTTAAGGGCTAGGAACTCTCAGTCCCTTTGGAAAGCAGCACAAAATGTTGTAAGTTGCATACAGGAGTACCTCCAACTTCACCATAGACACTGTTCCCAGTGCTACTGATTGTAGGAAATAGCAGCCCACCTGGCTGCTTCTCCACAAGCCCACCAGGTTGCTTCTGAAGATCTCCCAGGGTGAGGTAAAGGAAAGAGTTGTCTTCCAGAAAGGCTTGCTACATGTGGCAGTCTTTCCCCTTGTAAGTCCCTGACCGTGCTAATGTACTCACACTGTCCTCCTTGCTCCCACTGCCTCTTAGGCAAGACTCCTTTCAAACCGTGATGCTGTCAGGATCTTCCCAAACCAGCACCAGGCAGGGGTTCTCATCATGTGCCCCTGTTAGTCTCCTCAGCACTCCATCTTCCACCTGACTCCCCTCCTGACTCATCCATATTTAAGGGATGACTTAGTCACCATGCCAGGCCCAACTCCTCTAAATATGCAGATCAACCCTCCTGGCCTCCGACCTCCAGCTTCTAGAAAGTTCTCCAACTGTCCAGAACCAGGGGGAGGCACCAGAGAACTGTCTGTATGAGTCATACATCCCTGAACTGTGGTAAACTTTTGACCCAGATTTAAAGAATAATTTTTACCATGAGCCAAAACATACATTTGCCTGCACTCACACTAGTAGCCCACTAGAGGGTGCTACACAAATAATGGCACAATTGTATGCACCATTTTTGTTTTTTGATAGAAGAACGTTCAGTTTTCACTTCATCTATGGTAGCCTTAATGGCACCCCAGTGCACCAAGCAAATGCATGTACAAAGTTTCATGCCAAAATGCATGGTACCAGTATACCATGCTGTTGGGTGCAGCGTGATTTAAAAAAAAGGGGTCATGCACATCTTTAATGCAATTTTCACATGTAGGGTAGCCCATTGAAATGAATGGTCTGCCCCAAATGTACGGATGAGCCGAACACCCCCCTGTTCGGTTCGCACCAGAACCTGCGAACAGACCTAAAGTTCGTGTGAACTTTAGAACCTTATTAAAGTCTATGGGACTCAAACATTCAAAATCAAAAGTGCTCATTTTAAAGGCTTATATGCAAGTTATTGTCCTAAAAAGTGATTGGGGACCTGGGTCCTGCCCCAGGGGACATGTATCAATGCAAAAGAAACGTTTAAAAACTGCATTTTTTCAGGAGCAGTGATTTTAATAATGCTTAAAGTGAAACAATAAAAGTGTAATATTACTTTAAATTTCGTACCTGGGGGGTGTGTATAGTATGCCTGTAAAGGGGCACATATTTCCCGTGCTTAGAACTGTCCCTGCACAAAGTGTCATTTTTGAAGGAAAAAAAGTCATTTAAAATCACTTGCGGCTATAATGAATTGTCGGCTCCCGTAATACAGAGAACAGTCATTGAAAGTCATTGATAAAAAAAAAAATATACGTGGGGTTCCCCCCAAATTCAATTACCAGGCCCTTTAGGTCTGGTATGGATATTAAGGGGAACCTTGCGCCAAAAAAAAAAAAATGGCGTGGGGGTCCCCCTCAAAATCCATACCAGTCCCTCATCCGAGCACGCAACCTGACAGGCCGCAGGAAAAGAAGGGGGGATGAGAGAGCCCCCCCCCCCTCCTGAACCGTACCAGGCCACATGCCCTCAACATTGGGAGGATGCTTTTGGGGTCTGTGACCACTCAAAGCACCATGTCCCCATGTTGATGAGGACAAGGGCCTCATTCCCAGAACCCTGGCTGGTGGTTGTGGGGGGTCGGCGGGCGGGGGGCTTATCAGAATCTGCAAGCCCCCTTTAACAAGGGGACCCCCAGATCCTGGCCCTCCCCTGTTTGAAATGGTAAGGGGGTACAAAAGTACCCCTACCATTTCACAAAGAAAGTGTAAAAAATAGTTAAAAAAACACACAGACACCGTTGGGAAAAGTCCTTTATTAAAAATAAAAAAAAGATTCCAGCGGTGGTAATCCACTCTTGCTATCCAGCGATGGGTGATCTCTTCTCTGGGGGTCCAGCGATGGCTGATCTCTTCCGACGACATCTAGCGCAGCGCATCCTGTCTCCATGGAGACACTGCGGGAATCCCGTCTTAGCTGAGGAGGACAGGGCCACCCGTCACCTGACCCCGGTGCCGCTGCAGTCAGCGGCGCATTGCAGGGGGAATATCTCCTAAACTGTACAGGTTTAGGAGATATTTTTTTTACCTACAGGTAAGCCTCCTTATAGGTTTACCTGTAGGTAAAAGTCATTTTTTTGACTATACAACCACTTTAAATGCAAGCAGTGTAAATACATGAATTTGACCTGGTATCAGCCTCTTGCAGTCCATGTATAGCAGAGCTGTAGTGTGTGAGGAGAAAGCAGCACAAGGAGCCAATGTGTCTATGTGTTGACAAGAACCATGCTGATAGGAAGGTAAAACAGAGTGAGAGAGATGAGCTCATCATTGTGCTGCTTTTCCTTTCACTATCCAGTCACAGGTTTAGGAGGATTTAGAATAACCCGGACTCAGAGGAAGTTGGTTGAATGATGCTGGCTATCAAACCTGAAGATGTCTTGTGTAAGAAAAAAAAGTATTACACGGGACATCTCTGGATTGAAATTAATATTGCAGCAAAAGTTGGTTTTAATAGACTATTAATTTTCATCTTTATTTATTTTTTTGGCTAGAGATCTGCCTTAAACTCGTCCATAATCACTCATCATAAATCAGTACAATGCTGGATTAAACACAGACAAAATGTGTTTTGTTTTTAGATTTAATTGTTTTATTATTTGGTTGCCTCTGTATACACTTCAGGGGAGCTACAAATCCAATAACAAGCAAGGGGAAAATGAAAATCGCACATTTATCTACATATAAAGACTGATCTATAGGCCTGGCTCAATCACCAAGTACCCATGTATACAACCAATACATCGGCTACAGCATGCTAGTATAAAAATAAGAACATGTGCCCGGTAGACTTTGTGTATCCTCTTCATCCCATAAGGTCAAATGCGTGGAGATTTTGAGGGTCATATATGTTGATAGTACCTGCAAGAAAAGAGACCAGAAACAAGTTAACAGAAGTTATAATTTATAGTCATGTACAAAACCAAAGAAAATAACCAGCAGTTCAGACCCACACCACCCGCTATATTCAAAAACCTATCTACATAATATAACAAGTCATGAGCCACAGAATTTTGTAATTTTTGTACATTTTGTCTTTTTGGTTATGCAGTTCATGGTTTCGGTTTGGTTTATTATGTCGATCAGTGTTTTGAATATAGCAGACATCCCAACCTGCAAAAACTCATTTCAGGGAGGTGGCGCTTCGCCCCTGCAACCCTTCCACATCAAAATATTGTTTTTTTTATTCTTAATAATTGATTTTTTTTACAATTTAATTTGTTTCTTCATTTTTTTTTCACAATGCTTTTTGGGGGGAGGGGGTTGGGGCACTGGACAGTGTTGGTAGGGCAGGGGAGAGTGGTGTCAGTAGTTTATTTTACACTTTTACATTTTTTACAATCTTTTTTTTTATATTTTTCAGGGGGCTTTGGTGAGATGTCAGCATATATACTTGTTAATTTTTTTACTTCAAAGCAGATATATATAAATATAATATACATACATATTTTTTTTTTGTGCAATGCTGTAAGGAGACTCAACACAAGTAAAATGTTTGTTCTCTAGCATTTGAGAATTCTCCCATTAAAATCAATGCAATTTGGTCCACCACAAAATGGCTGCCAGCCCGAGCCCTAATTACAAGCACAGATTGTTTAGTGTCGATGAGGATGCTAGGAGCGGAAGCTGTTTGCAGAGACGTCTGCGGGAACAGAGTCTGTCTTCATAGCTGTTCCCTGCCGCACCGATCATTCCCGGGAGATCGGGAGGTGCTTGCGGGTGTGCGGGAGCCGCCACAGAAATGCGGGAGTGAGACTTGAGATGTCTGAATATAGTGAATCGTGAGAGTCCATACTGTTGGTTTTCTCTAGTTTTGTTCTCCTGTTATATACCACAAGGACACAGATCCCTATAGATATTTGGGAATTGGAGCAGCTTCTATTGATATCAGTTATTAAGGCCTGGTTCACACCTATGCAGGTTGCAGTTTGCATATTCCAGGTGCATTTTGTGTTTTTCGAAACATGTTTTTGATCCATTGAAGTCTATGGAACCAAACGCCAGAAAAGGTCCCTGGCCCTTTCCATAAAATGCACAGATGTGAACATGACCCATAGGAAACCATGTTCTACAAAACTGAAAAAGTGTTAAAAAATGCATAGGTGTGAACCAGGCCTTATTGTTATGTACTGATGCTGTTCATATGTTCTCAGTGATATAGCTATGGTTTGAGTGGCCCTGTAAATGGTGGATGGTGTTCTCACATGCTGCCATCACCATTATATTTCCACCTTGGTGCCACTCACTATAAAGCAGAGCTTGCTAGTTTGTAACATGAAGATACTCCAAAGCAGAGCTAGGCAGGAAAGTGGCTAATAACCTGTGCAGGAACACCTTCCCATGTGTCCCTACATTAGGGTTGCCACCTGTCCAAGATTCACCTGGACAGTCCAGGTTTTGAATCATGTGTCTGGGTTTCATTCCCCCTGAAACCTGGACACATTATTAAGACCAGACTGTGGTTGAGGCATGGGCAGTGTTGGGGTACTCATTACCCTCCAGGGGATGATAGGAAGAACGATCAGTGGTTCCCCTCCTCTCCCGGTCACCCCCAGTTTCCGGGGGATGTTGGTGGTATTGGCCTGAAAGCCGGACACATTATTCAGACAGGACTGTGGGCGGCTGCTTCAGGGGGCCTGTGCCCCCTCCCTGTCACACTTCTATTAGAACTGATCGGCTGTATTTTACTTTTGCAGCAGCTGAATGTCGGCTTCTCCTTCTCTCCCTCCTGTTGCCATTCAGCTGCTGCAGGAAGAAAACACAGGAGATCTGTTCTAGTAAACGCCGCCTCCACTGCCCTTCCTGTCCAGCTGCCTCTTCCCTCTGCTGCCCCCCAGGCTTCTTTCTGCTCCCCTTTGTTGTGGGCCTCTAAAGTGTTTGGGTTTGGCTTGAAGAAAAGGTGGCAACCCTACCCTACATGTGTCTCTATTTTGCTTGGTCATGTGACATCACAAATCCAATCACATGACCAAGAACAGAGATCAGTGGGAAGTGTCTCTGCACTCTGCTGCCGGTCATCTGCAACTCTGTCGTGGGAGACAAATCAGCAACTCTGCTTTGTTGTATTACCAAGGCACATTGGAGGATGTAGGTGGCCTATCTTGGATGTCTCAGGTGTGACTGGTGCTCTTCTTATTTATATTACCCAATATGACCCTAACAAGCAATGCCTTACTTTGAGCATTGATTTCAACCACCAGGAGGCGTCAGGAAATATAGGAGTTAAAGCTCAACTCAAGGCAAACTGCAGCGACTTCAGTCAGCACAAGCCTTGACCATTGAATGACAGACAGGCTATGCTCCCAGCACTTCCAGAAAACTGACCACACTGAGATGGATGTGCTCTCATGCCTAGTATGGTCAGTTTGAAATAGGAAAGCAGAGGAGACTGGTAGGATCACCAGATATTTCACACAAAGAGAACGGGATCATTTTACAAGTTCATATTTACAGACACATATCAGGAATATGAAGTGTTGGGGTAACAAAGACAAAAGAGTTTACCATTAACTGCATGTAGGCATCTCTGACCACAACTTGTAGAGCAACACTTGTGGAAAGTCTTGCAGTCATAATCTGATGAGCAACTCTTGTTTTCATCTCCAGAAGGACAGGCAGCATTTGCAGGACACAAACCGTTCCTTACTGAAACACATAAGAAACACAACAAAATATTGAACATTCTGACAGACAGTGTTCTTAGCAAAAAGATGAAAGGTATATGAAAGCCAGTGAATGTTCACTTTTTATAGTTTCTGTGTAGAACGTTTGTTCGATTTTCTAACTGTTAATGGGGGTCAAATCAATCTTTCTTTTTGACCACAGTCAGAAAACTCGAAGGAGCTGGAATGAACAAATTTTTTAACAGTGCATTTGGTTTTCATTTGGAAAATGACATTCATTCCAAAATCAAATGTTAAAAGCACTTCATCTTCATCAACCATTCATCCAGTCATCGAGTGTACAAATAATTTTCATACGAATGTTCATTTGAAAATCTAATGCTTTCCTCTTGGCAATGTTATTGAATAAAGCCTCGTACACACGATCGGATTGTTGGCCAACCAAACCGTGGACTTTTGTCTGAAGGGCGTTGGCCCAAACTTGTCTTGCATACAAATGGCAAGGAATTGTCAGCCAACAAATACAAACGTAGTGATGTACTACATTGTTTTTCATCTCTTTAGCGCCACCCTTTGGGCTCTTTCTGCTAATTTCGTGTTAGTAGAAGTTTAGTGAGTGTTGATTTGCGCTTTTCATTTCGCACTTTTCATTTTGTTTCTGAATGGCCGTTCGTCAACCAGACATGTTGCGGAATCGGAAGAGATAACGTGTTATTTATTATTGGCCTTGGAGTTATTGCTTTGACATTATTTTTTTTGGTTGAATAATGATTTGATTTGGTGTATTTTCTATATTTTTGGATGCATAGAATGCACTTTTTGGTTAAGTTATATTGGCAGATAGCATGTATAATTTTATTTGTTTTCTTTTTTTAATGCACAATAAAAAAAATTGTGGAGAATAATACTTGGCTATGTGTTTTACTTCAAATGACAGTTTGGGAGTAGGCAGTTACATTTAAAAAAAATACAACTTAAAACTGACAAGGGACACCAACATAGTTGTATCTTTGATCTTATAAACTACGGATAATGGTGTTGTGGTAACTCGCCCCAGAAAAAAAAAAGAAAAAAGCATAATAATATTATTCTTGATATCACTAGAAAAAAAAAAAAGCCTTTGAAAATTAATTTCCAATAACTCTATCAGTATCACCAGCAAGGCAGCTTCATTATTATCCCATTAAAGAAGAAGAGAATTGTGCGCTGCATTTCTAGATTTCATAATTTGCCACGTCACGAATGTTAATTCTCCATTATGAACGCTAGTTTACAAGACCGACCGCTTCTGGCTCGTCCTTGCTTCCGAGCATGCGTGTTTGTACTTTGGACTTTTGTCTGACGGACTTGTTTACACACGCTACGGAAAATGCGACAACAGACATTCGTCCGCGTAAAATTTTAAAACCTGCGATCCAACATTTGTCTGCGGAAAATACGACAATTGTCCGATGGAGCGTACAAACAGTCGGATTTTCCACCAACAGCCTGTCATCACACATTTCCTGTCGGAAAATCCGATCGTGTGTACGAGGATTAAGACCATCCATTAGCAAACGTTGGCACTAGAAAACTTAAAAACTAAGCTAGTAGATTTTCAAATGAACTGTTGTACGAATATGCATACAAACATTCGTACAAAAAATCTTTGTACATTCAATGACTGGATGAATGCCATTTAAAAATATATTTTGTTTGCTTGTAACATTTGATTTTGGAACGAATGGACTTTACCAAAAGCCACATACACTTAGAAATGTGTTCGTTCGAGAACATTTTTCCATCCTGCTCCTTCAAATTTTCTCATCACTGTGGTCAAAAACGAATGCTAGTTTGACCCCACTAATGGTTTAGAAAATTGAACATTCCTAAAAAGAAAAAATTCAACCAAATTACTACTGGCTTATATGAATATACACTATATTGTCAAAGTATTGGGACGCCTGCCTTTACACGCACGTGAACTTTAATGGTATCCCAGTGTTAGTCCATAGGGTTCAATATTAATATATAAAGTAGAGTCATAGGTAAGTGATTCGGATTTCACATTTATCTCCTAATGTGCTACTGTCAAGACAGGTTATTTCATTTAGTTTTAATATGTATTACGTGTTACATGCTTTGGCGTATGTGAACTATTGTTCATGTTAGTTACTTGCAGTAACATCTGTGATGTCTCAAACTCCACCTAGTCCATCAGAGAACGGCTTGCATTCATTAAGAAAAAAGCAAAGTGTTCTGAAAATGGCACCCATGCCCAGTGAGCAACCCATGGTGTTCACCATGCGGAAGGGCAGCCGCTCAGCTCAGGACACAAGAAACAGCAGCAATCACTGCAATATCAGAGACCACTACAAAGATTTCCAGCATCTGGAGCAGGCGTAAGGCAACCTTAAAGAGGTGGAGATCTACCTGAACAACATGGGAGTAGTCAAAGCTCACCGGGCACAGTGTCACCTCCTCACACCTGATTTAAACCTCTAATTGCTGTACTACCCTGCCGCAATCACATGCACTGCATGGAAATCATGGGTTTAAAATATATTGCCACCTGTCCAACACACTCGGATCACATTTCAGAGGAGCAGAAGTGCCTGCTGCACTTGTGAATGGGCCCTTAGTTGCATTCAGCAGCGACACCCTAAAGCCTCGTACACACGGTTCGATTGTTGGCAGAGGATTGTCTGTTGACAGACTGTTGTCCTAAAATCTTACCGCTCCTTTTGACAACTGTTGTCCAATTTTCGGCCAACAAATGTTGGATGTCAGGCTAGTAAATTTTCGGCGGACAACGGCTTGACAACTGATTTTCGTATGGTCATCACACAGTCGAAAGTACAAACATGCAAACACGAAATTAGCAGAAGGGGCCCAAAGGGTGGCGCTCAAGAGCTTAAATTTCTTGTAGTACGTCACTATGTTCGTGTTTGTGGCACGACAATTGTGTAACATTAGCAGCCAAAGGTGTACATATGCCACATCAGGGATTAAGCCCCCTGTTGCTTTTGGTAGGTCCTGCCTGCCAATTGTGGCCTATTCAAGTAAATGGGGCCACTCTGCAAGTGCCCCGCAACTGCATGCTTCTGCAGGGTCCAAGGGGTTAAAGCAGGTGGTGAGAAAACAACACAAAGCTGCTTTTATGCCCAGTGTATTGCTTCACACTGACCTGTAGATCTCGTCTTTCCTTCTGCTGGCACCACAATGGAGACCGGTACAGCCATTAAATCACAGAACACACCAAAATAATCACATGCAGCTCAACTGATCACAGTGAGCCAGTAACTAAATTTACATAACCTAGCACCTATCTAGGAGGGTGCTACATACTGTATATCTCCCAGGAAGACTATATATAAATGGTCAACTTCCAATCCATGTTGAGTTATAAGACCAAGGTTTATTATTTTTTTATATATTTTCTTTTGAGTGAGGTATTACTCTTATAGTGTTTTCTTTGTTTGGTTTTGTATTATCAGGGAATGAAGCAACCTAGCAGTTTGTAGTGGAGAGTGGACAGTAATTTCCCAAACTCCATTGTAAATGAGCACGAATTTACTTATCTGCAGTAGTTTTATTAGAGTTTTACCTGAAACAGGTTTCCGACATTCTGTATGGCAGATGAAAGGGCAACATTTATAACCATCCAAGCAGGAAGATTCATCGCAGTAAGCCCTTTCTGCATCTGCACATCTGTAAAGAGCCTCTTGTGGGCAGAATCCTTGGCCTAGGAATCAAATATAATAATAGAACAGTTAAAAAACGAAATAGAAGGGCAAGCATATCAAAACTTAGATGAAACGGATAGCTGAATTGAGAGGTCTAGGCGTTTATTCATTAAAGTAGGGGTCTCCAAACTATGGCACTTCAGTTGTTCAGGAACTACAATTCCCATCATGCCTAGTCATGTCTGTGAATGTCAAAGTTTTACAATGCTCCATTGGGACGTGTAGTTCTGAAACTGCTGGAGAGCCGTAGTTTGGAGATGCCTGCATTAAAGGCAAATAAACTGTTCACTTTTTAAGGGAACTTGCACTTTGCGAGGGAAATTTCCCTTAGTGCTTGCTGAATGAGGTGAACTTCCACAATTCCATAATCAAATCATGTGCAAGCAAAAAAGTTTTTTTTTTTTTTTAATTTTCCTTTCTATGATTTGGGTATTTTTTTACACCTTGCAATGTGCAACTTCCCTGCAAAGCGAACGGCCTATTTGCCCTAAGTAAGTCAATTCATTATTTGATGGGTCCGGAAAAATTGTCCAAAGCAATGACAGGCTGATAGCCATCTGCCAGTGTTTGTAAGCAATCACACAGCCAGTAAGGCATGCCATAGATGATGCGATTTTCTTTCCTGCAACCATGGGTTGATGGGGGAATCTCTCCCATGGAGCTTTTGTGGGGGGGGAATCGAGGAGCCACCCTTGCTGTGTCGAGAGAACACAGCGATCATTGCTAGAAATCTGACATGCTGGTTGTACCCAAGTCGATTGATGGATCGACTTGGGTACAATCAGCCTGCCCATACATTGATTGAATCTCAGCCGGCCCCTGCTGAAACGGCCAAGATTCCTACCATCTATAGGCAGCCTATTTACCTGCAGTTAGGGACAGATGATCATTCCTGGACCCTTAATGTTGTGGGCCGTGCAATGGCAGCTACTGTATAGCGTGTGTTGCAGAATGAATCGTGAATTGACATGTCCTTTGGTAATCAAATGTGCATTTCAAAGCACATTACTGAAATGCAATCTACTTGGTGGTCCTACAGGTGACATTAAAACCAATTTTTTTTATCATATTGTGGTTTGGTTTAACTTACTTGTTGCAATCGCAGGCTTGCCACTGTCACTTAAATTAGGAACACAAGTCTTTCCGCAAAACTTAAAGCAGCACTTGTAATTTCCAGGGCACTCGCTGTCAGATGTGCAGTTGTCATTACATTTTGTGGCAGAAGTCAAAGAAGGCTCAAATGTAGGACATTGGCCTGGCTTGTCTGTGAAGGCATTAAGATACATTTTAATATAAAGCAACTTTGAAAAGCAAATACAAATGAGTTTTGAAGTTCTTTTTTTTTAACATTTACTCATTTAAAAAAATTAAAAGTACAGTAAAACCTTGGATTGTGAGCATAATTCGTTCCGGAAACATGCTTGTAATCCAAAGCACTTGTATATCAAAGCAAATTTCCCCATAAGAAATAATGGAAACTCAAATGATTCGTTCCACAACCATTTATTCATAAGTCCTTCAGTTTATAGTCCATATAAATATATATAGCAATGTGATTGTGTAACCACAAAATGTCCATCCACAAATGGAAGCCTCCACAAGGGGATTTGAAGCAAAATCCAGCAGGAGGTACAGAGTATAGAAGAGAAGCGAGGCGCCTGTAAGTGTAGCAATATGGTTACATTTAATGAAGGTACAACATTTAGCAACACATTACTACTAGCAGTATGTTGCTAAATGTTGTACGTTCATTAAATGTAACCACATTGCTACACTTAGAGGCGCCTCTCTTCTCTTTTATACACAGTTGTGACATAATAATCTACACCATGAATTACCATCATCTAAATATATCCCAGCATAACTGCTAATTAAAGCTCTGCCCATATACTAATTCTAGTAACTTACGTAATTGTATATGTTTCTATATCTGGCCTCATTAATCAGAAAGGAGACGCTAGTACAGTAAGTGCTGGGCTCATTAGTAGCCATATGGCTACATTTAATGAAGGTACAACATTTAGCAACATATTGCTAGTAGTAATGTGTTCCTAAATGTTGTACCTTCATTAAATGTAACCATATTGCTACACTAAGCCCCCCGGAAATTCAGACGGAAAATGTCTGATCGGACCATGTTGTCGAAAAATCCGCCCGTGTGTGGGCTCCATCTGACTTTTTCCGTCGGAATTTCCTGCTCTCAAATTTTTCGACAACAAAATCCGATCGGACTTTTTCCGATCGAGTGTAGAGAATTCTGACGGACAAAGTGCCACGCATGCTCAGATCAAATTACGAGACAAAAGCTATTGGCTACTAGCCTCTACGCAGTTACATCGTACGCAATGAACGTCACCGCGTTCAGAATGATCGGATTTTGTCCGACCGTGTGTATACAACACCAGTGTCGGACAAAATCCGTCTGAAAAAATCCCATGGATTTTGTGGTCGGAATTTCCAACCGTGTGTACGGGGCATTAGAGGTGCCTCTCTTCTCTTTTATACACAGTTATGACATGACGCTACTTGTATATCAAGACATCGCTTGTATATCAAGTCAAAATGTATTTAAAAATTTTGCTTGTCTTGCAAAACGCTCTTAAACTTAAACCTCTTCAAGGTTTTACTGTATTAAATATATCATTTAAAAATATAGAACCATTTATATATTTTCCATCATTTGTATGATATCCTTTTACAAATAAGCATTTTTAATGCAGGCTGAATCTAATGACCCCAGCACTTACTGTACTAGCGTCTCCTTTCTATTTAATGAGGCCAGATATAGAAACATATAAAATTACATAAGTTACTAGAATTAGTATACGGGCAGAGCTTTAATTAGCAGTTATGCTGGGATATATTTAGATGAAGGTAATTCATGGTGTTGATTATTATTATTTAAAGGTACTTGTATAGCGCCGTTAATTTATGCAGCACTTTACATATACATTGTACATTCAGTCTCTACCCTCAAGGAGCTTACAATCTAAGTTCCCTAATTCACATTCATATATTAGGGCCAATTTAGACAGAAGCCAATTAACCTAGCAGCATGTGTTTGGCATGTGGGAGGAAACCAGAGTACCCGGAGGAAACCCACACAGGCACATTAAGAACATGCAAACTACAGGCAGGTAGTGTCATTGGGATTCAAACTGGCGACCCTTTTTACTGTTAGGCAAGAGTGCTACCCACTACACCACTGTGCCACCCATTGCATGCTCCCTGCTAGGGATACGGGCTGCAATGCTCTTGACAAAATAAAATACATGTAAAGGTATCTTTTACTGAGAATACTGCTGACTAAACTGCCCCATTGATGGCATAATATATTACTAAACAGGGTAATAATACTGTTAAAATTATAATAAAAATAACTCTTTTTGAATTTTGAATTTAAATTTCAACTACACACTAATATTTGAAATACATTTTTTTTTTCATGGTGACCTCATACTTCCTGCATTACAGGCAGCTGACTCTGTGTCATCTCCATCCTACTCTTCCCTGTTTTCTGGGACCCTGGTGCGGAGATCACACTTCCAACCCACCACGGCTATGACAATTAAAGCTATCAGGATTTTGCCCAGGCTTATTATTATGTAGTAATTGTAGTATTCCTGGGTAACATTGTCTTACCTTTGGCAGGAGGCTTGCATATTATGTGCTGGTTGTCTGAGCAACACTTCAGGTTATCTTTGCATTTATAGTCATCGTTGTGGCAGAAGTTGTGAATTTTATCCGGAATACTCGCTTTGATATAATAGCGTTCAGGGGGACAGGTTCCTGGTTTCGCAGCAACTAAAACGAGACACATTGCAGAGTGATCTTATTATACTTGAGCAAACAAATTTGGTTACTGACAACTTGTTGTGTTATGTAAATTGTAATGTCCTATTAGTATTGTTGTAGTTGCTATATGTTGTACCCCCTGGCCCTGCACTGTCATTTTATTAGAGACTCTCAGTGTGCCTATCTAGCACAGTGACAACTTTTCTTGAAAGAGCAACCATCACCCAAACCTACCCACGAATTCTAATTTCCCTGTGCTCCCTGCAACTTTGTTCAAACCCTTGTAGATTATAGTATATAATCTGAGTGGTTCTATAATATCACGTACCTCCCGTTTAGCAGAGATAAAAGGTAAATAGGATTTATGGTGGTCCTACATTATCCCCTGAGGAAGCCATCATTGGCGAAACATGTTGGGATTTAACACCTGTTTATGACCACCTTTCTCTCTTGGGACACCAGAAACCCAATACATGTTATGTATATGCTCTACATTGATTTTAATTGTTCAATATTTTCCTTGTTTCTTGTGTTTCCCTTTTATTGTACCAATAAAGAAATTATATTTAATTATTTAATCTGTTATGTACCGTTTGTTTCAGCCCCGTTATAATCCCATTCCTCTATACATTTTATTTTTGTTCAAACCCTGTGTAAGCTCTGTGTCAGTTGTTATGGGAGCTTTCACAAAGGGTACATAACTTCTTCCTCCCTTCAGTGTTCAGGGGCTAGCAAGGGACTGCTGAGACCCCAGTAGGAGCACTGGATAGAAGCACTGGATATCTCCCAAGGGCTGCCACAAAACAGTGAGGAAGCTTGGCAAAGGTGAGTATCAGCAACTAGGGGATTGCTCTTCTAGTAGAACTTGTCACTTGCCTATTCAGAACCTCTTTAAAGGGGGTGTACATTGTCCATAAATGTATTCAGAAGAAATGCGGTAACAACTGTTACAACAGATAAATGGGCTTTTTCAACCACGTAAAGTGGTTCTAAATTCACAAGTTTTTTATTTTTATTTTAATATATTAGAGGAGGGAGTGGCGACAGTGTCTATAGACACACACAGCCCACCTCAGGAGTGTGCTGACCCCATAGCCTTCTATAAAAACAAATAAACATGAAAAAGTATTCAGGCAAATAAAAAAATAACATATTAGGAATTTTCGAGATGTACCGTATTCATCATGAGTACCAAATATGTAAATAGATTAAATTCAATCTATACACTGCCTGATACTTAGAGATACACCCATGTGTAGGTTATGATAGGAACCTGAACAACAAAACAGCAGGGGACCAGTCCATGCAAAAGTGGAGCATGTGGACTGAGTCAGTCAATGACATATGTTTTAAATAGTCCACCAATGAGAGCACCCTTCCTTAAAGTAGGCAGCAACAAAAAAAGGCAAAACCTTTTTTTTGTTTTGGAGAGAGATAAGAAGGGATTTATCGCTGTCTGTGACCCCATTAGGAGATTCACCCTTTCTTTTTGTCCTGTCTATATTTACCATTATCATTAAAAGTGAAAGTAAAAGAAATTCACAGATTTTGGGTTGTTCCCAGAAAAGTAATAAAAGGGAAATCTTCCACTAGGGACACTAGTTCTGCTGAACTGGGGTTTCCCATGAATTCCCTTAATTTGTATGGATTGACTCTCACTTCCTGTTTGGTTATGGGACAGAAAGTGAAGGGAAATCTCTGCAATGGGACACAAATGATGGGTTATAACCCACATTTGCTCTATCCAAAATGAAAAAAAAAAAAGTTGCCTATAGTTCTACTTTAATTCCTTATTCTGCTCCTGACCTCCTTGGAGTTTTGAGTGTTCCTGTCCACTTTTATGTGTTCCAGCTACACCTGGTAAATTCTTCATAAAATAATATAAATGTTAAAAATATAAATGTAAGGGTGGACTGCCTCCAAATCATCACATCGGGTGTGCCCAACCAAGAACTCAGAAGCAGTTCACCAATAAACTACCCAAGACCTATAACAAACCAACAATTAAATTATCAGCCAATAACTAAAATATCATTCATGTTTAGGCAGACTAAGGAATTAACAATATGGGCAAATAATCTCTCAAAGGTGTTCAGAAATGGTATTACAGAAGTAAATATTTCAATGTCAGGATTATATACACAACACAAATATGGTACTTCATAATTTTGTAAGAACTCTACAGTGTATGTGTATACATATAAATGATAAAACTTCCCACAAATACTCTTATAAATGTCTCCTAGATTTTTAATTTTTATATATGATACAAAAGCAGCCAAAAGAGTGGGAACACCCTAGACTATTTCTGTTTTAACAAGAAGAGTAAAACTCCAAGGTGTGCATGAACAGAATGGGAACTATGGTAGGGAAGCCACTGGAGCCCCACTAGAATCCCAAAGAAATATAACAAAGCCAACTGGCAATTTAACCCACCAGGCTTTCACCTATAACTAAAAAAAAACTTTGAGTGGACTGACCCTTAAATTAACTAAAGGTGTAATGTTTGCTTTCTGTAACTTACCATTTTCAGGCTTCTTAATTGAAAGGCTGGTGACCACTGCACAGAGTGCAAGTAGGAGACCCAGGATAAAGGAGATCTGTGTTGTCCTCATCATGATGGCAGTTTGTTCTGCTAGAAGCTTTCTGGCTCTATATATCTACACAGGCAATTAATTTTACAGGGGGTGGTGACATGTTGGGGTGTGAGCATCCATTGGGATCTAATTTGGTTTCTTGTCTAGAAAGCGTTTCGATTGAAGTCTTGCCTTGAGCTGATATTTCGTCTGAGAAGTGACTCATGCATTTTGTATTTAGGATCACTTAAGATTCAACCTGAACTGTAAAAGATTAAATGTAATATTAAAGTGTATATAAACGATGTGATGGCTGCGACAGTTTTATTTTTTAAGGTTTTTTTGTCCTTCAACCTGGCGATCTGGGCAGTAACCATTTCTGTTCCTAATGCCTAGTACACATAATAAGAAACTTGGACAAAGCCGATCACGACTGTTTACACTGAAGCAACATGTGCGAAAAATGTTCTCCGATAACAGATCTAACCATCCTATTGTTTAGTGGCACTTTGCTACTTATACAACATTTTTCGTACAGTTAGTAATCCCCCTTGGATACGATACGAGACTAGCATTAAAAAAATAACAGATGGTCTTTTGTCTAATATTCTTATCGTCTGTATTAGCCATTACAGTGTCTATGGAGGAGCAACAAAGCCACCTTGGACAGCAGCACTGTCATCCTGGGGAGAGGGCAGTGTTAGATGCACTAGCAAATCTAGATGGCCTTGACTAACAAAATAAAGCTGAACACTAGCTATTCTAACAGACATATCAGATCATGATGTATCAAAAGCAATAGGGATTTCAATTGGGAAATCCATGGTCTGAAATTATTGAGACTGGTCAATGGTTTAGCATTATCACCCTGACAAAAGCCCATTCATGCACAAATTGTAGATGGAACTATAATGAAGACAAAATTAAAACCTCCCAATGGGAATACCTGTTCAGACTGTTAAAAGTGGCATCTTCACCTTATTGTTGCATAATTAGGACAGGAAGTGAGGGGCAAACAGACAGCAATTAAAACGTAACCCTCCCTCACTCATCTAAAACCTAAGAAACATTGCACTTTCATTCATGTTTCAATAAATGGCTATGGCCCTCAACAGTGATGTTAATAGTGCCTGTAGAGTGAGCTTTAAGTCACAAGATGGCTCATGAGGTAGAGTTGTAGTGCTGCCCCTTCACAGTTCACTGTTGTCCACCCAAAGGTTTTCAATGTTGGTTCCAAGCTGCCATGACTAACTAATAAAAAGTAGAGATATCTGTGAATCAAGGCTGATCTCAAAACTGCCTCCAGTGTCCCAGCTATGTTTTAGCCTGATTGGACATACTATCATTTGCCAGACAACCAGCTCTTGGACATATTATCATTTGCCAGACAACCAGCTCTTGGCCAAGATGGATGAGACAATAAATAGGGGCATATAAAATACGCTCCTAAAGATTGTTCCATTAATCTATGCATAGAGCTGCCTGCCAGAGAAATACATCTTCAGTCGGGCTCAAACAAAGATTGTAGGTAGTGAAGAGGAGGGCTTAGAGAGCGCTAGTAAAGTTATAGAAGATTGTAGGTAGAGTATAGGATGTTTCTGCGAGAATCCATAGCTAATATGAGCTAATATGAGTTGAGGTTCTCCTGATTTATAACCTTACCTGGCCCTGAGGTAAAGAGAATTCAGATGAGTATTAGCTGAACAATTGCAAACTAGAAATTAATTGAAAGTTCAATCACCCAAAAAAATCTTTGGGTAAATGCCCCCTCCTCCTGTTTCCACAATTCAAAAACAAAAAAAACCCTTACCCATTTTTTATTCAGCTGAATTCCCCATCACGTGACCTTCCATGGCTTCTCTACCAGGAGTGGAAACTGGTGATCCAGCGCTGAAGTCTGGGCCAACTGCTGAGTAGTCCTGTTGTTACCCCTTGTCTTGATGTCATCACACCTCAGCAGTTTTGTGGGACTTGTGAGGACCCTGCTGCTGGACAGCCAATGGGAAATGTCCACGTCACCCAGGCAGCAACATCGCCGACCCAATCATGAAGCTCGGACTCTGCAGTCCAGAAGAGAGAAAACATGGAACTTGGAAGTAGTAGTATTTTTTTTAGATAAGGAGGGGGTAGGGGGTATAGGGTAGAGTGGAGGTCCCTTGAACATGAGCTTATAGCTCAGCTCTAGTCCAAACTGCACATTTCCTGCATCACGTTCAAGGACAATGTATACTAAAAATACAATTGTTCTTGAAATTAAAGTGCCATTTTATTAACGTTTCATGCATTTCCTAAATATATTACATTTATTTATGTTGCTCATTCCTACTTTTCACCTTCTCTTTTAAGGTATTCCATCAGCAAGTGCAGATATCCCCACAGTCAGCTTCCCATCACATCTCTGTGGTTGTGCAAAGGATAACTGTGGTTTTATATTAAATAAAGATTACAGATAATTGCATATAACACGATTTAAAACAAGCTATAAAATGTTGTAAAAACACCATTACTTAACACGCTTTCAACAATTTATTTACAGTGCTATTCGCACCACCCTAGGCACAAGCAGACAACGTTTTCCTTTACATCACTATCAAAAAAAGGTTGTCCAATATTTAAAGTGGTTGTAAACTCTCCCCCACAACTTTATCCCATGTAAATTAGCATAAAAAATCCTAATGAACACTGCTTGTAGATATCTCCTTACTTGCTTAGTATTGTTGTAATCGTTTTTGTTCTTTAGAATGACGTCACTGAGCATGCCCATATCTCCCCTGATTTACGGCACACTCTGTGTGCCTGTCTGTCTATTATCACACACACAACACTGAAATCCCACAAGACTGCATAATCACTCACGCTTCCTACTACACCCCATGTGACCATGTGACATCACATAGAGTGTAAACTTTGGCATCGGTCAGCATTAGTACAGTCTTATCAGCTGAAGCTAATAAGACTGACATAGACAAACACTAGATAATCGGCAGAAGTAAATACTATGAAATAAAACAAGTCAACTATGAGCAGGGAAGCAGGGTTGCCATAGAAACGTTGGATTGAGAAGGAGGCTTGGTTAACAGTACAGGAAGTGCTCAATGTAAGGGCGGAAATACACTCCACTGTGGACTCAGAAAACAATACTTAAGATGGCGCTACCTTACCCCTGGAAACCAGTTTTTTTAAAGTTTCTTTAAACAGTAAATAATATGTGATTTGGGCCGGATTACAGTGGCTATAGTTTGATAATTACTTATTATAATGGACTAAATGAAAAGAAGCATCAGAGTGGGAGAGTTTACTTCCTCTTGAAAACAATATGTATGTGGACAGGGACAGACTTGTGATGGATTGTGATTTACTGTAGAACCTCACAAACCCATATTAGAGAATGTTTATGGATCATCAACAATAATTTATTTTGCTGTTTGTTTCATAGTGTTTAAAAAAATAACAATGAGCTGTTAATATAATCAAACAGATGACACGTATTCAGCAGGGTGTGGAAGCCTGAAAAGAGGATGAATATTTATAAGAGTTTTATTCAGAGCCCTCAGACAATGGAAAAGATTTTTGTTCCTATTATGATAGACTTATAATAGGGTAAAATGTGTTTAGAGTAAAAACAGTGCAACGTGTGAGTTCTCAGCAGCTTAAAGTTTGGAACACTGTAACTATGTACAGTATATACCATACCTGTTGGATCTCCCTGGAAGCTGGAAATCAATGACGTAGATATGTAGACACCGCTACCCCAGTGATCTCCACTAGTTTCAGGATCCTGGGCTGAGCGGCTGCCCAGCTCCATTGAGAACACAGGAGGTCAGCTGCTCAGCGATATTCAGAGATCGCTTTGCATTTTCTGAATGCAAAGCATTCTTTGATTGCATGAAGTGGAGAACAAGACATCACCTCTCTGCCTCTCCACCTCGTCCAATCAGAGAACACTTTGTATTCATTGGGAAAATGCAAAGCAAAGAATGGACGATCTCCTGTATTCGCAATCTAGCAGAGAAGCTGTTCGGCACACGTTCCAAAACGTAGGCCTCATGTACACTGCTGCTGGTAAACAGAGCAGTTGGGCTTTTTTTTCAACTGCTCCAGAACTTTTATCTATGTTATCTTATCAGTACATGTACACAGGTTCGTTTATAGTCATTTATAAGCAGTTGCGTTAAGAGGCTTTTTTTGGAACACCAAAAAAATGCATTCAGAAGCTGTGTTTAGAGGCATTTCAAGTGCCAAACGTGGCTAAATGCGCATTTAGCCGCGTTTCTTTTACGGGGGTTTTCATTTTTGGCTATCTTACAAAAAAAAACGCTTCTAGATGCAAATGTGGCTAAATGCGACTAAACGCGGCTAAATAGCAGTTTTTAGATGCTGGTTTCTAGCTGTCAAGTTAAATCGTTCAGGAGAGGTTGAACAATGTCCCGTGTACATGAAGCCTAAGTGAAGATAACTGGAGTAGAAGTGACTACTACAGTGATTTCCAGCTTCCAGGGGATCCCACAGCTATGATATATCCATAGTTACATTGGTCCAAGCTGGATCAGTATAACTAGTAAAAATATCCATACCTGGAATTCTTCTTTAACCTCTTGCTTACTGGGCACTTAAACCCCACTCCTGCCCAGACCAATTTTTAGCTTTTAGAGCTGTCACACTTTGAATGACAATTGCGCGGTCATGCTACACTGTACTCAAATGAAATTTTTGGAATTTTTTTCACATAAATGGAGCTTTCTTTTGGTGGTATTTAATCACCACTTGGGTTTTTATTTTTTGCTAAACAAACAAAAAAAAACAGAAAAAAAAACATGTTTCATAGTTTTTTATCAAATTTTGCAAATGGGTAATTTTTCTCCTTCATTGATATTCGCTGATGGGCTGCACTGATAGGCACAGATAAGGCGACACTGATAGGCACAGATAAGGCGACACTGATAGGCACAGATAAGGCGACACTGATAGGCACAGATAAGGCGACACTGATAGGCACAGATAAGGCGACACTGATAGGCACAGATAAGGCGGCACTGATGAGTGGCACTGATGGGTGGCACTAATAGGTGGTATTGATAGGCAGCACTGGTGATGAGGCACTGATTGGTGACATTTATAGGTGGCACTTTGGGCACTGATAGGTGACACTGGTGGGCACTGATAGGTGGCACAGAAGCCTCTGCAGAGGCTCTCCATGATCGGGACTGAGGTACCTCTCACAGCCGCTGGTAATCGACTTTTTTTTTTCTCCTCACGCTACCAGAGTGAGGAGAAAAAAATGCAGATTACCGGCTCTGTTTACATCACATGATCAGCTGCCATTGGCTGACAGCTGATCATGTGGTAAGGGGTCGGTTGAGTACGGGAGGACGTCTATGGACGCCCTCCAGGCAAATTAGGTCCGCACTGTAGCCGTCTTTTGGCTATAGCGGGAACAGGAGGTGGTTAAAGTGGTAGTAAACTAACACTTAAAACTTCCACCTACAGGTAAGCTTACAATAAGACTTACCTGTAGGTTCAATGCTAATGCACAGTGAAGCTCTGCATTCAGGGCACACAGAGTATGTGGAATGCAGAGTGCTGTGCTGCGATCATGACTGCCAAACGCAAGTGCGGAAGTCACGTCGTCACAACCCGACTACTTGAACGGCTGGAGATTGCAAACCCGGAAAGAAGACATGGTGAAGATGGAATCGTCCGCTACGGTAACAGTGCGCCACGGAAAGGCTTAATTTGAAAGGTCGATTTGTCATAATGTGATATTTTTTTTCTTTTGGTAAGACTTTACTACTGTCTTCAACATCACTGCATTCTCAGTGGTTGAAGTATAAGCTTTGTTAGATTTTTACTACTTGGAAAACAGTAGCAAAGTGCAGGGACGTGTCCCACTAACCTGACTACAATTATGTGGAATCTGATTGGTTATTATGAGGATCAGATTTCTACATTGGCCTTGGTCTATATTCCTGACCATCAGTAACACATTCCAGACATGCATTAAAGCTTAAGTCTAAACCCAATAACAATGGTGTATAATGCTGCAGCTTACCAGTCCTTAGAAGTAGTGGCTGGATTTGTTATTATTTTTTTCAAGTTAAGTACACATTCTGCAAGTACAGAAATACACCAGTTGACTCTGCCAGCAATCACGTGTCCTTGCAACTTACTGTGTACATAAATAAAATCATAAACTATGTAATCAACTCTTACCAGGAGAAGAGAAGGTGTTTGTAAACCAAATTACTAGCACAGCCATGGGTAACCGTTCTGCTCCTCCATAGAATCAATATAGCGAGTGAGCATTGTCACTGTTTGGCTCGCCATACATTATACAATTTCTTAATTAAGAATTTCTGCCAGCAAAAGATAGAGAGCAGGTTCTCTATTTTTCCGTCGGAAAAACCACCCAAGATTTTTCTGACGGAAATTCCGATCGTGTGTAAGGGGCATAACTATACCCTTGCTGTAACTTTACCACTGCCTTCCATGTTAACCCAGACATTACACTACCCTTCCTGTACCTCTACCTTGCCTGTAATGCCCGTACACGATTGGATTTTCCGACAACAAATATTGGATGTGAGCTTGTTGGCGGAAAGTCTGACCGTGTGTATGCTCCATCGAACATTTGTTGTTGGGCTTTCCGCCAACAAATGTTGGCAAGCAGGTCCACGCATGCTCGGAAGTAATGGAGATATCACGTACGTCTTGTACGTCACTACATTCGTAATTATTGGCCAACATTTGTGTGACCATGTGTATGCAAGACAAGTTGGAGCCAACATCCTTCGAACAAAAATCTACGGTTTTATTGTCGGTTTTGTTGTCGGAAAGTCCGATCGTGTGTATGGGGCATAAACCTAACACTAACCTCCCTATAACCCCAGCAATATTCCTTTCCTGTAATCCTAACCCTAACACTACCATCCTTGTAACCCCTACATTTACCTTTCATGTAACGCTATTACTACCTTCCCTGTAATTTTAACACTATCCTTCCCTGTATCCTCCAACCCTTAAACAACCCTCCTGTGACCCAACCCTGTAACCAAACCCAACAAGGATCCAAACATAATGTAAGCAAAAAGCATATGTCAAGCCAAATGTTTGGATAAATTGAAGGATTGATTTTTACCGCGATCCAGGCTTTGTTTGAAAGTTTGTATTTACTTTCTGCTACTAGACTCAACATTTTAATTTCTTTCTGTGTTACTGTTGGAGAGTCCCCTTCACTTCCTGACTGCTAAAACATTGACAGCAGTACATGACATTAGGGAAAATCCTTCTACAAAGCCCCTGATTGCAGTTAAAACACAACAGGGGTTCCAACCCTTCTCTGCGATATCCAAAACAAAGGAAAAACGTTTCAACTCTACAACCCCTTGTAACCAATTCTCCTGCAATGTGATCCTTTGTCCCAAAGACCATCATCAATGAAGTTGCAGTTTATCTACATTAGTATAATATGGATACATATCGTAGCTTTTAGTCATTAAAAAAATATGCAGCTCAGATGCATCATGTACAGTTTCTACTATAGTGACGTACAATATGCATGTAAAATTACTCCAATTAAATAATGGACAAATAATACTCCCTATATGTCCTATATTAAAATAGCACAGGTTATGCCAGTTCCGGGAGAACATTTATAGTTTTTTCGGTTATTTCATAACAAAGTAGTTTTATAATAATGGTTATTATAGGGTTCACCATAGATTCAAACACGTGTCTAAGGTTAAAATAGAAGGTGACATAGCTGATACAACCTGACAATGGCATCCAAACCTGGCACAGCATATGATACTGCATACCAACCAAACAAGGTGACAAAGATTCTATTGTATGCAAATTTAAAGAAAACTTTTAATGTTGATGACAGTATATTAATGTTTTAATTGCTGAAATGGGCACACCTAGAACCTTGTGGCCTAGATTTCAAACTTCTATTGCTTCTTTTACTGCAATAATAATAAGGCTGCCTTCACACCATTCATTTTTATTAGCATGTTGAAAAAACAACAAACAGTCTAAACTGAAAATAAATATTGCCACGAATATAAGAGGTACAGCCAGTTCATTGGTTTTTCTTCAAGGCCTTGCTGTAGTTCCCCGGGCCACTCTACTCTTGTGTTGGTAATCTGGTGATCTGAAAACCCCTACTTGCGATGCCAGACAGTAATTGCCAAACACCCACTGTAGGATCTTTAGTTTCTCATCCATACAGAAATACATAAAAATTGAAACCTGCTTTGGAAGTCTGAACCTGATCTATAACATAAGAGATACCATACATTTTTTTTTTTATAGATTACCCTTTTTTTAGTTAGAGGTCATTGATACATGGGTGCCCTGACTTTAAGAATGTCAGTATGAGTTGGTTAAGTTGACAATAACTTCTCAACTAACTTCCCTGCCATTTTCACATTTTTAGGTGCATGTATAGCCAAAACATTATCTACTTCAATTAATGGTGTGTTAAAAAAAAACAGGGTCTCCTTCACAGTGGACTTTTTTGATAGTATTTTGTGACAGATTTTGTTAGACCAAAGAAATCCTTCTTGTGTCCAAACTTATATTAAAGGAGAAGTATACTAAATGTTTTAGAGGTTGTGGTCAGAATGGAACAACATACCATATATGGTGGACATGCCCCAAGGTCAGAAGATTCTGGATCAGGATCTACAATTTTATATATACCCTTACCCTGTTAAATCTAACCAAATCTGCTAAACAAGCACTACTGGGCGATAAGGTCATGGAAGCCTCCAATTCCCAAAGACGATTACTTGCCTTCATATTCATTTCAGCAAAAATTACGATTGCCAGGAATTGGAGATCCGCCGCCCTACCATTTGGTCAGATGAAATGTAAAATGTCATGGCTGATGTTGAATGAAATGTCGACTGCGCTGGTTCAGGACAAAATGAGGTTGTTCCACAAAGTCTGGGATCCGTGGCTGGATTATTTAGCTAGTGATCCCAGACCACTCGCCACTTAGGAACTGATATGTATAATGGATTTAAGGAATAGGACCACAGCTCTTTAATACCCCCCCTCCCCATACCCCCCCCCCCCTCTTCACTCTATTTCACCCTCTTAACTCTCTTCTACCTTTCTCTTATGAAACTCATAAGCTCAAGTAAAATAACACTTTAACGCAGAGTCATGGACCACAAGGGTCCATACATGCAGAACTGAAGTTTGTTGAGGCATTGGGGCCCCGCCTACATGTGGGAGATGCTTGACCCCCCCCCCCCCCCCTGTTAGAGCGACGGGGTGGGCTCTTCCCTGTGGGGGGGACACCGGGTAAGCTATAATTAGAAAAAGGCTAAAGGGCCCATGTGTCAGGAGTCATAGGTATAGATTAATCTGTGGTAATAATTAAAGGGTTCACCTCCCATTGACTTCCACAGTACACTGTCTAAATAGGTGAAAGATCTCTTTTCCTTTTTCATTGTTGTTTATTTGTTGTTATGTCAAGAGACCAAGTTATGATTCTCTTATGGCTCTGCATACTGTACAAAATGTATTATGAGCATATTGTTCTGTATTGAAAAACTTTAATAAAAACTATTGGAAAATAAAGGAGAAGTATAGCCAAAGCTTTTTTGGCTGTGCTTCCCCTATGGATCACAGGAGTATAGGTAGTTCTGTACTCATGCGTCTCATTTTCAGCTAAAGCCCATTGTCTGCTGATGTTACAAACCCGGTCCAGGCTCTAAAAAGATCCTGACCATATGGTTGGGATCCACCCAGCAGCTGGCTCAGCCTCTTGGCAAGCCAATGAGAGCGTGAGCTAGCTGCTCCTGGCCCCTCCACAGCTCAGTGCACCAGTGTGCACTGGAGGGGCAGAGCAGAGAGTCACCGATTCTCTGCAGGCTAAAGACCAAGAACTGAGCGATTAGTGTTGGTTGATCACTCAGTTCTCTGTCTTAGAGGTGGCAAGGGACAGCTGAATGCTTTTTTCCTATGATTAAGTCACTGTTGTGAGGAAACGCATCAGTACGGCCATTTGTGTGTTTTTCGGCCATCTCCAGCATTCATCCAGGAATGCTGATCTTTAAGGGGGCCATGGTCATTATCATTAATGCTGCATGTGTGCTATCTGGTGCACTGGATCATACAAGAGAGAGCACTATATTTGTGAGTAATTTTAATTGTTCAATAAATTGTGATACCTTTTGATACTGCATCATGATAGTCTCTCCATTTCTTTCATGCATTTTTGGTGATTGGAGTCCCGCCATTTAACTGAAATATTACCTGATACAAGTGAGTCTGAAGATACCTGTTGAACATTACTCAGTTACTGGGACAAGCATTGTTAGACCTTACCTGTGTTTAGGTCTAACTTTGTGGTAACGGGCCACAGTGAGAGTAGGTGGTACACCGTGGTGCAAGATATTGTTTTGAAACACTCTCCTCACACAAGCAGATTTTTTTCATGCAAGAACATTTCAGTATATTCAACTTTGTGAAAGAAGCACAATGGACACTTATTGGCAGATTGTCTATATTTCTTCTCTGATATGTATATTTTTTCACATACACATGGACTACTTTTATTTTATAGCTTGCTAAAGCTTTATATGTACGATTCATATTGTTCATAGTTTTTTTTTTTACAGGTATATACTTACTTTTTTTGTATATTTATTGTGGTTGCACTGCGTTTTATGAGATTTTTATTGGCGTTTGAACACCAATCTTTTAAGGTCCTTGGTTGTCGTTCCCAGCGTGTAGCCCCGGGTCCTATCCTGCCTATAATCTGCAATGGTATCCCCTTAGATGTATCCAAAGTGGAGGGTCTCGCCAGTACCCTCACCAGACCCTCCACTTTGGATACATCTAAGAGGATACCATTGCAGATTATAGGCAGGATAGGACCCGGGGCTACACGCTGGGAATGACCACCAAGGACCCTAAAAGATTACTATTATATGCTGTTACCTTACAGCTGTAAGGTAAGGGGACACCCATACATTCAAACCAGCACGGAAAAAACGCACGGACCATCCACCATTCAATATAGCACTTCACTGAATTGTGTTTACCAGCACCCGCACTTTATTTCTGGATTTACTTCACGTTATACTTTTAAAGTTTTGCTGAAAGAACGTCATAGTACGGTGTGTGGCACTGATACACAGCTACATCAACGTTTTACTTCATTTTTTGTACTCTCATCTGAAAAATCAACACGATATTCTATGCACCATTGCTTTTATGTATTTGCACCTATTGAGGATCATTATATATTTTTAAGATTACTTTGAATTTTTTTTCACTCTTATATTTATACTATCAATACCGTCACCTGCAGCTGAGGATCATTATTCCTCACCTGTCACTTGCCTTTCCAAGTGTCACCTTTTGGCATTTATGCACCTTCACTGCTCTGAGCATTCCTCTTTGCTGTGTATACTTTTAGCATCACTCATCAGATTCACTCTCCAGCACCTTGCACTTTATTTGTTCATTTCGATCATTTCATGGTTTTATATTTAACTGATTTTGTGTTATTTATACTGTACCCGGATACCGGTTTTCTCTATTTATTCTAACAAGGGATATATACTGTACCTTCTATATTACCTTTCGCACCGCACTAGGGTACCTGCTTTTATTATCAGTTTTTATTCATGTTTTTTTACCCCCCGTATTTATCTTGCGAATCTCGCATTGGATCAAGGCATCTCTTTACCTACATACAAATAGCACCTTGTCTATGTAGGTTTTGCGTTTACTAGCACTTGCCTCTTTTGTTCACCTAGTTGTTTCCCTTATAGCACTAGTGCACTTTAATACTATTCTATACAGCGCATCACTACCTCTCATTTTAAGATACCTGTTTTATCACAGTTTACATTTTTGGGGTTATTTTGGGATGTGCAAACAGAGGTCACACAAACACGTGTAGGTGAAATCAAACTGTATATAACATTTAATAAATAATAACAGATAAAGATAACAGATGTAATAAAACTGGAAAATGTAACCAGAATATTTATAGGTGCCTTTCCTTCAGGTGGTTTAAATAGCCTTGCAGGATTTAAATGTAATTTATGTATGTGTGCGCTGTAATCTTTTGTGATGATCAAACCAGGTGCGTGTAATAAGCAGCTCTGGTACGGATTAACTATTCCAAGTTTTGGCTGTGGTATATTCAGGGCTAGTGGGTACACAACAACTAATTGTAAACCTTTGGAAAGTGATTATATCTTTAAAAAAGATAACACACGTTTCTAAAGGAACTTGTGGGCTTGGTCACTAGGTCAGCTTGTAATGACATTCCTATAGTATGAATTCATCTAAGCAGAGCCGGTACAAGGGGGGGGGGGGGCGGAAGGGGCGGGTGCCCTGGGCGGTACCAATTTATTGGGGGTGGGGGGGCGCAGTGAAGTGTCCTTGTAAAAAAAATCATTAAATGGCAGCCCGTGCACGGACCAAGCTGCGCTCTTGCCTGGACCGCTAGTGTAGTAGTAGTCACTGGCCTGCTGGGACTGCGGGTTTCCCAGCAACCAGTGACGTTGCGTGTGTGCGTCCCGCCTCCTGACCGCGGCTCTCACTCCCAGTCTTCTGTGACAAGAGCGCCTGGCCGGGTGAGACGTCACATGCATTCTCCGCCCCCTGCTACTCGCGGCTCCCGAGTACACCACAAGCTGGAACGAGTGAATGTCGGGGCGGGCCGTGGCAGGGTGAAGGTGAGCAGGACGGAACTAGGATGGCTGGACGGTAGGCAGCGTGCTCCACTCCTCTTCACTGACATGACAGTAACAGGCTGGTCTGCATGGCATGCATCTATGGCAGCCATCGCTCCTCAGGGCTCTCTGCAGGGGGCTGAAGGTACTAACTTAGTGCTACCAGAGTGCATCTTTACATCCTCCTCCAGATTGACCCCTTAGTCCCTCCTCCAGAGTGAAACCTTAGTCCCTCCTCCAGAGTGACCCCTCAGTCCCTCCTCCAGAGTGACCCCCATTAGCTCCTCCTCCAGCGTAACCCCTTAGTTCCTCCAGAGTGAACCCTTACTACCTCTAGAGGGACCCTTTACATCATCCAGGGTGCCTCTTTAGTACAGTAATACTTAGGAGTCACTCTGGAGGAGGATGTAAGATGGCACTCTGAAGGAGGATGTAAGGTGGCACTCTGAAGGAGGATGTAAGGTGGCAATCTGAAGGAGGTTGTAAGGTGGCACTCTGAAGGAGGTTGTAAGGTGGCACTCTGAAGGAGGTTGTAAGGTGGCACTCTGAAGGAGGTTGTAAGGTGGCACTCTGGAGGAGGTTGTAAGGTGGCACTCTGAAGGAGGATGTAAGGTGGCACTCTGAAGGAGGATGTAAGGTGGCACTCTGAAGGAGGATGTAAGGTGGCAATCTGAAGGAGGTTGTAAGGTGGCACTCTGAAGGAGGTTGTAAGGTGGCACTCTGAAGGAGGTTGTAAGGTGGCACTCTGAAGGATGTTGTAAGGTGGCACTCTGAAGGAGGTTGTAAGGTGGCACTCTGGAGGAGGATGTAAGGTGGCACTCTGAAGGAGGTTGTAAGGTGGCACTCTGAAGGAGGATGTAAGGTGGCACTCTGAAGGAGGATGTAAGGTGGCACTCTGAAGAAGGATGTAAGGTGGCACTCTGAAGGAGGTTGTAAGGTGGCACTCTGAAGGAGGATGTAAGGTGGCACTCTGGAGGAGGATGTAAGGTGACACTCTGAAGGAGGTTGTAAGGTGGCACTCTGAAGGAGGTTGTAAGGTGGCACTCTAAAGGAGGATGTAAGGTGGCACTCTAAAGGAGGATGTAAGGTGGCACTCTGAAGGCGGATGTAAGAGGGCACTCTGGAGGAGAATGTAAGGTGGCACTCTGAAGGAGGATGTAAGGTGGCACTCTGAAGGAGGATGTAAGGTGGCACTCTGAAGGAGGATGTAAGGTGGCACTCTGAAGGAGGTTGTAAGGTGGCACTCTGAAGGAGGATTTAAGGTGGCACTCTGAAGGCGGATGTAAGAGGGCACTCTGGAGGAGAATGTACGGAGGCACTCTGAAGGAGGATGTAAGGTGGCTCTCTAGTGGATGTAAGGGGGCACTCTGAAGGATCTAAGGGGGCGCTCTGGAAGTACTGAGTTAGTACCACCAGAGCTCCCCCTTGGATCCTCCAGAGTGCCCCCTTAGTACCACTCTGGAAGATGCAAGGGGACACTCTGGAGTTACAGATGTAAGGGGGGCACTCTGGAGTTACAGATGTAAGGGGGGACTTTGAATGATGTAAGGGGGCCCTTTGGAGACACTGATGTAAGGGGCAATGATGTAGGGGGGCATGCTGGAGGATGTAAGGTGGGACTCTGGGGACAGGTGTGTAAGGGGGACTCTGAATTATAGGGAGAATGCTGTGGACTTTGATGTAAGGGAGGACTCTGATGGGAATGTAGCACTCATCCTTAATGCTGCACTCCATATGTTATTTTGTTTGTTACATATTCCTGACCCTGCACTCTATACATTATGTTGTACATAGACCTGACCAAGGTGTTCATTGTCTTAACAGTTGCTTTATTAATGAAAAAAAGTAATTGGGGGCTGGCAACACTTGACAGGAGGCAGGGGCGCCGGGGTGGGGGGCAGGGAATGTCAGGGGGGCCCTTCATGGTTTCTTGCACTGGGGCCCTGAAGGTTCTAGTTACGCCACTGGGCACACTGATGGGCATAATTTGTTGTGCCCACCAGAGTGTCCCTTAACATAAAATGTGCCCACCAGAGTGTCCCTTAACATAAAATGTGCCCATCAGCATGCTACTTATTTTCTCTGATGGGCATATTTTATTGAGGGGCACGAAGATGGGCATATTTTGTTGGGCCCATCAGAGTGCCCCTTAACATAAAATGTGCCCATCAGCATGCAAGCTTATTTTATGTTAAGGATCACGCTGATGGGCACAACAAAATATGCCCATCAGTGTTGCTCTTAAAATAAAATATGCCCATCAGACCAGTTCCAGTAAATTAACCCCTTTGTGCTGCATAAATGGCACCAGTGTCAGTGTTAGAGTGGTGCCACTAATGCAGCACAAAGGGGTTAATTAACTGGCACTGGTTGCTAATGTATCAGAAACCAGTGGCAATACATTAACCCCCTGCATTTTACAAATTGAGTGTGAGTGAACTCTGTTTCTATCAGTTTGCCATCTTTGCCCTGGGCACCAAATGGCCTTGTCCCAGCACTGCATCTAAGGCAGTGATGGCGAACCTTGGCACCCCAGATGTTTTGGAACTACATTTCCCATGATGCTCAACTACACTGCAGAGTGCATGAGTGTTAGAATATTATTCCAAATTAATAATTCGGCACTTATAGGTGTTATATTATATTCATGGCAAGCTTGTAAACGTATTTCATGTTTTATGATTAGTCATAATAAATAGTATGTATGAATGACCTTGATCAAATGTTCAGTGAAATATCCTCATCTGAAGCTGAGTTAGTAATAAGTTTCTGGTGTAGCCAATTTGAGTATGACATATATGGTATAGAATGTCATGAGAAGACAAAAATAGATACGTGTCTACGTAGCTAAAGCAATAATACATTGTGGATTATATCCTGTTAAATTTAGAGTAATCTCAGTCATATTAAAAAGTATTAGTATATAGTTACTTAATGTAAAGTTGGTTATATGTGTCTATATTATGTAGATGTTTGGTTATATGACATTACCAGTGGCGGCCCGTCCATAGGGGGCGCCCGGGCGCCCTCCTTGCAGTTAAAAAAAATAAAAAAAATAAAAAAAAATAAAAAGTTCAAAAAAAAAACAAACATTTATTTAAACATGTCCCTTTAAGGGCGCCTTGCACAGTGCACTGCAGTATGCACCGCTCTATCACCAATAGATAGATTCATGCATTGCATGAATCTATCTATTGTCACCTCTGCCGCCCCCTATTCAGGTGTCCGGCCCCTGATCGGGCGCCGGGCATCTGAATTACAGTGGGGGGGGGGGGGTGTTGCGGGAAGCGCCCCTATTAGAGCTGTAAGCTCTAATAGGGGACCCTATTAGAGCGGTGTGCTCTAATAGGCTTCCCTAAGTGTAAACAGCGGGCGCACGGCTGTGCGTTCGCTGATTACACAGTATTGTGTTAGGGAAGCGAATACATCGCTTCCCTAACACAGACCCGCCTCTCAGCCAATCAGGTTGCCAGGTCTGTTACCTGTCACCTGATTGGCTGAAGTCACAGGCGCTGTGATTGGACGCTAGGCGTCCAATCACCTAGCGTCCAATCACAGCAGAAGAAGACAGGAGGAGCGCGGGAGAAGACATCCGACGGAGACATCCGACGGAGACACCGCTCGTCGCCTGACGCCGTCACCAGCTGCACACCGGGACAAGGTAAGTGCAGAGGGCAGGCAGGGGGCACAGTGGCAGCACTTAAGGGGCACAGTGGCAGAACTTGGGGCACAATGGCAGCACTTAAGGGGCACAATGGCAGAACTTAAGGGGCACAATGGCAGAACTTAAGGGGCACAATGGCAGAACTTGGGGCACAATGGCAGAACTTGGGGCACAATGGCAGCACTTGGGGCACAATGGCAGCACTTGGGGCACAATGGCAGCACTTGGGGCACAATGGCAGAACTTGGGGCACAGTGGCAGAACATGGGGCACAGTGGCAGAACTTGGGGCACAATGGCAGAACTTGGGGCACAGTGGCAGAACTTGGGGCACAGTGGCAGAACTTGGGGCACAGTGGCAGAACTTGGGGCACAGTGGCAGCACTTGGGGCACAGTGGCAGCGTTTGATGGGCACAGTGGCAGCGTTTGATGGGCACAGTGGCAGCGTTTAATGGGCACAGTGGCAGCGTTTGATGGGCACAGTGGCAGCGTTTGATGGCACAGTGAGGCTGTTTGTTTGCGCCCCCCCAAAAATTTTGAGCACCAGCCGCCACTGGACATTACATGACCAGCACATTTCTCAAGTTTCTCAAGTATGGAGTGTTACATGTGGGCTTGTCAATCAAGCTCCATATGACTCTCTGAGTTAGTATCTACTTTTGTATAGCATATTGCTGAAGTTATCAGAAATGAATGTGTACCATACAAGGTTCTAAGTTTTTGTGAGGTTATGACATTGACATGTAACATATAAAGCCAACATTTCTATACTGAAGGACAGACACACTGACACACACACACCCTCTAGGACAGGGGTCTCAAACTGGTGGCCCTCCAGCTGTTGCGAAACGACAAGTCCCATCATGCCTCTGCCTGTAGGAGTCATGCTTTAAACTGTCCGCCTTGCAAAGCCTCATGGGACTTGTAGTTTTGCAACAGTTGGAGGGCCACCAGTTTGAGACCCCTGCTCTAGAAGGTATCATACTGACATATTCACACAAAGATTAATAAGATGGGACAGCTGAATTCTGCCAGAAGTCTAAAGCCCCATACACACGGTCGGACTTTTTCATGGATTCTGTCCGATCGGACAAGGTTGTTGAAAAATCAGACCGTGTGTATGCACGGACAGTGTTCGTCGGTTTGTCCGACGGACAAAGTCTTATCTCCTGCTGGAAAGATTTGCCGTCAACACGGTCCGATCACACCAAATCCGAGCGTGTGTACGGTTGTCCGACGGACAAAGTGCTACGCATGCTCAGAAGAAATTCTGTGACGGAAGCGCTCGGTCAGGTAAAACTACCTTTCCTAATCGACACAGCACATTCGTCACGCTGCAATGTTAAAATGTCTTTAATGCAGCGCATTCTCTTTTTCTTTACAATGCAACAAGAATGACATGTTTTAGCTGCTCCTATTCACCCGCACTTCTCACAAACTTAGTTCTTTATTACTTTGCAGCATTTCTACACTACATGTTTATTTTTACTCAGATCGTAAAAGAATCTTTGTTATATTTTTAGCATGTTTTTTTTTTTTTTTTTTTTTTTTTTTTGGGGGAATACATATTTGAAGGAGAATTTTTTTGTTTTTTGGAGGGGGGTTGTGTGTCTCAACTTAGCAAAACCACATTATTAACATTTGTATTTCTTGCTTAAATTTACTAGGAGTTTGTTGGTTGTTGGTGCCCCTTGTTAATTCTACCTTAGGATTAGTGAAATGTACCTGCCTACTCAAAGAAAAACTGTCATTGTAGAAAAGTAAAACACAATAGTCAATGATTATTTCAAATCCAAAAAACATTTATTTAGGTCTCAGCAACAAACCAAAGAGGAACGCAGCCATGGTGAAACTTGGGGAATTTGCAAAGCCTTGGACACCCATGGCAACCATCATTTTACAGGCTTAAACAATTGGGGGCATGAAGAGTACCTATCTAAATAATAAGGGAGCGCAATCTGGTCCTGAAGTCCAAAACATCCGGAACTGCAGCAGATGCCATCTAGGTCCCCAGGCTCTGGTCCTACGAGAGGCTCCATCTTCTCTCAGACCAGACTGAATCAAGGTCATCACTCTCTTGTCTTCCTTGTACGCTTCCTTCCACGCCGTGGTGCTGGTGCTGGTGGGGTGGCAGAAGGAGGAGGAGGAGGCGGAGCAAGGTCACTCTCGCAAACATGTGTGAGGGGAGTCATCTCCCCAGCCATCCCCTCATTTAGTATTTTGAGGATGACCTCCTCACACATGCTGCGTTGCCCCGCCTCCATACCCGTAAGTTTACTGCCAACCAAGGAGACAAAGGCCTCCTCGTAGGTGGGTGTGGCATAGAGGGAGGCTGAGGCATCTCTGATCAGCTGGAGCGCTGACTCTCCCACCTCCCCCATGTTTTTTCGCCCTTCTGTAGGGAAGGCGGAGGGGAGAGACTTGGGAGACAGTCAGGCTCCTACGCCTACCCCCCTCTTGGTTGCCACTAACCCCTGCCTCCTCCTGACTGCCACCTTCCACAGCCACCTCCTGGCTGAGGTCTTCCTGTGTATGAAAAAGGGACATAGTTTCAGTTATTTGTTCATCAAACACACACAATTCTCATCTAGTGACTGTTGCAAAATGTTTACAAATAGAAAAACATACAATTCTCAGCCCTGCAGTTTAGATTCTTCCCAAAAATGTCTCCAACACCACTGTCTGTTGATATGTTAAACACGTTAGGAACTAAGCAATTGGGGATCCTGAATTAACTGAACATCATTCATTATTCCCCAAACTGGTTACAAAACTACTATACCTGGAACAAGCTGGGCACCTGCACATATTCCTGACTGGAAGGCCCAGGTTGGTCCTCGGAAGCCTCATCAGGGGTGGCGTGCGTGGAAGGACACGTGCAAGGAAGAGTCGAGAGTGACTTCCTGACAGTAGCCTGGTCTTTGAGAAAGTGGAGCCTCTCATAGTACCAGAGCGTGGGGACATGGACATCAGCTGCTGCAGCTCCAGATGCTAGGGACTTCCGGACCTTATTGCGCTCCCGGAAATAGGTACTCTTCATGTTGTTGATCTTCACTTTTAAGTTTGCCACGGTTGCCATGGGCAGGTTAGGCTTTACAAATGCCACAAGTTTCAGCAGGGCTGCGTACCTCTTTGGTCTGTTGCTGTAGTCCCGATTAGCGATTTAGGTTGCCATAAGAGGGGGAATTGGCGGTATTTATCAATGAAGAGGGGGAGAAAGCTGACGTCGTAGAAGGCCTCCATCACCTCTGCAAGACACAACGCCACACAAAACAATATAAATAATGTCAGCCTAAACTCTCCTAATCTTCTCCATAAAGAAGCCTCAAGTTCTAATCAGTCTAGGCTAGTTATGTACCAACGTCAAATTGTACCTTCGTTTGTAGCGATCGCCTCGTGCGTGAGCTTTCTCTCCCCTCGTCTCCCAGATCGTGGCTACGACACAGGCGTGTGACGTTTTATATACAGTGCGCATGCGTCAAACTCCGCCCGCCCCTGGCGATCTTTCTCGTCTATTCCCCACCCCTTCTCTTTACGGCGCAGTGGGGAGAGCACATGGCGGGGACACAGCAGGTGCGCCCCAAATATCCCCCCAACGAGGAGGAGGACGAGGAAAGTCCGGAGGCAGAAACGTCCCGATCCCGGAGCCTGAAATTCAAGGCCTCCAATATGTCATTTGGAGAAATGTTGGAGATGGTGGACATATTAAAGAGGAGCGACTATGATGGGAAGTATGGGCCTTACCTCAACCCCAATGTCCGCAAGGCCAAGATCATGTCTAAAGTTGTGAGAAGGCTGTACAATAATTTTGGGGTACAACGATCCAAGGAGCAACTGAGGAAACGCTGGTCAGACCTGAAACTGAGGGAGGCCGATCAGTACAGAAAGATCAAGCGAATTCTTCAAAAAAGTAAGTAGTTGTGTTTTGTGTTTGATTTCTTGCTTGCATACTGCTCCATGTGGTTTGATTTTTACAAAGTTGTACATTCCAAAATGCCCACTTTCATGTTCGTCTGTGCATTCGATCGTACTCAGCCTCGATCTTTCTGCCACTGTCATGGTCGTGTGTGTGTCCATTCGATCGTACGCAACCTCGAACGTTCGGCCACTTATAATACGTGGTTTGGTGTTTTTTTTTTGGGGAAAGGAAGTTTGGTCTCACTAGAAATGTCATCAAGAATGTAAAGCCAATTTATTCAATGTAAAGGAGAGGTCACCCAGTAGCTGTTTACCCATCTGGACTCTAGAGCACTAGTGCTGGGACACCCAAACCCCCTTTTTATTAGGCTTTTCCACACATGTGCTCCAGTGGATACTAGAGGGGTGTCTCCATCACACAAACTTCTACCAAAAAGCTAGTCAGTTTAGCACCTTTACAAAGTGTCTACATTCATGTTGTTGGCATTTGTAACTGCCCAAACTAAAATAGTGTCCGTCACTTTCAAGCAATGTTTGTCATTTCCTATTTCTGCCCTCAATAGATAGTGTTGCTAAATCATCCTTTTGTACATTCTCATAGGGGAGCGAAAACTTGGGCCGTCTGAGGAAACCCCCAAACCCAAACCAACACCTCCCAAAAAAGGGGAAAGAGCAGAAGCAGAGGAGGAGGAAGGAGAGATCATCGAACTTGGAGAAATTGTCACCACAACAGGTGAGTGTGTGAGAACACAGCTACTGGTAAGCTAATCCATGTATGGCTGCCTCATTTCCAACACCCCATTTTTGTTTGTTTGTGGTTTTTAGGTGACGTGGATGTTGTGGAAGAAAAATCGCACTTTACCACAGAGAGTGCCCACGTACTCATCGGAGAGATAATGGTCTGCAATAGAGATCTAGATTACATAAAGCAAAACATCAATGATGTTCAACAAAAATTGAAGAACATCATTGATGTTTTAGGAAAAATATGAAAACGCACCAAGTAATTAACACACATTTGTGCCAGCTTCTGAACACATTTGCAACTTAAAAACTGTGTGAAATTTGGAACATGCACACATTGTGTCCACATGTGCTAGCTCCCATCATGGTGGATGAATGCCAACGTTTTTTTGGGGGTGCAAACACTTTACGAACTACGAAAGTGGTTGTGGTGAAGGGGTTGCACCCCCAAAAAACGTCCATTCATCCCCATGATGGAAAATGGCACTTTTGAAGCTTCTAGGCATGTGTTTTACTATCTAATGACCATTTTCAGACCCAAATTGTGTGCATGTTCCAAATTTCCACTTTTCGGGGTTGGCCCCCCCATGTGATGAAGGCAAGATCAAACACACTTTGAACATATAGTCATGTCTGATCTTGTCTTCACTTTACAAAGTAGAACTTTCCTAGTTCATAGGTTCTGTTTAGCTCCATGCCTGGTTTTACCAATTGCGGAATGTTTGTAAACAATGTTGTAAATAACCAAGATGTTGTCAGTTTTGGCGTGAAGATTGTAAACGCACTTGTGAATGTTTTCCAAGTAAACTTTTTTATTTTTCTAAATGTGTGGCTTCCTTATTTAAAAAACACAATGCATTATGTATGTAAAATGTAAAGGATATGGGGGGCAATGGGTGTTATTTACTAAAGGCAAATCCACTTTGCACTGCAATTTCCTTTCCCAGGGAACTTTTTCAATGCACTTGTAGAGCATAGTGGATTTGACTTATGTAAATGACACCCACAGTGCTTTGTACGAAAACACGGAGCACAGCATTTTTGAGAATACACACATGTCAGACCTGGTGATGAAAAGGAGTATTTTGGGTGTCAGTTATGCAGGACAAACCTTCTCTAGACCAAAGATTAGGTAGCAAACACACAACATGAGAATAATCTTTTTGGGAAGAAGAGACTGTTACCTCCATTTGCCCAGAAAGTGCATTCCCACTGTCGAAGGCAAAGGGAAAAAATGTAAAGGTAAAATAAGCTAAAAAGAAGACTGAAATGACAAGAAATCCGAGGTTGGTTAAAATATCAGATTTATTAAAAAATGCCTCTCACACATCGTCAGGCAGAGCAATGGCCCCCCTACCCACAAAGTACTCCATATATTGCTCGCGGACCACGTGGGCATTTAGAGGGGGCAAGCCTGGACGTGCCACTTGAAGGGCTGTGAGGTCCGCATTTGGAGGGCCCTCCACATCTGGGCCAACGGGCACCACATAGTTCCTGTTATGTCTTTTGAGGAAGTTGTGCAATATGCAACAGGCAAGAACTATGTGGTTCAGTTTGTATTCCGCCAAGTGAAATGCCGTCAGGAACAGGCGGAAGCGGCTGGCCAGGATGCCAAAAGTGTTCTCCACAACTCTTCTGGCTCTGGACAGCCTGTAGTTGAAGACCCTCTGGTCCGGGGTGAGGGTCCTCATCGGGAACGGCCTCATCACATGGGGAGTCAACGCAAACGCTTCATCTGCGACAAAGACGAAGGGGAGTCCTTCGGCATTCTCCTCTGGAGGTGGCAAGCACAGACTGCCACTTTGGAGACGCCAGTAGAACTCCGTGTGCGTAATGGCACCACCATCCGAGATCCGGCCGTTCATCCCCACGTCCACATACATAAACTCGTATATGGCCGACACCACCGCCAACATCACTACACTATTAAACCCTTTATAATTATAATAGTAGGACCCCGAGTTGGGCGGTGGGATGATGCGGACGTGTTTCCCATCAATTGCCCCTCCGCAGTTAGGAAAGTCCCAACGGCTGGCAAAGTGGGAGGCCACAGTCTGCCATTCCTGTGGCGTGGAAGGGAACTGTGGAGTGAAACAAGAAAAATAAATTAGTCACTTTGCACTTAAACATTGCAAGCAGATTAGACAATCAACATCTTGGAACAAGAGCATTGTATAAAATTGGAGGCTGGAAAGTATTTGCACAGAAAAGTAGAGGCTCCCCTTCACAGATTACTCACCCCCCATCAATCCCCACACTTCTGATGGGCCATTGGCAATAACTAGGGTTTGGGGGGGGGGGGGGGGGTGGTGGACAGGTAACCCTCTGCACTTCATTGATTGGCAAATGGCTCAATAATGTGTGCTAGTTTGGCCCCACCCTCTTTACTTAACACTTTTGGCAGCCCCCCGGAAAGATAAAATAAAATTTAAACCCCCCCCCCCCCCCCCCCCCAGAAAAAAGGCAGGCACATTGTGACATTCTGAAATTATCAAGCAAGCTAATAGGAGGGAACGAAGACAAAAAATTAGGAAATGGAATGTATGGAGGCAGCCCCTTGCACTACATGCTTTGCTGAATTCATCCCTAAAGATGCCCACTATAAAGAGGTAGGTATATAGTGTGTATGGACCTTGGGAAAGCCAGCAGATAAAGGATTGGTACCATCTGACAGAGCAGTTGGGGGAGGGGGTTCCTAATGAGTTTGCCACCCCCCCCCCCCCACCAAAAAAAAAAAAATAAAAAATGGGGGCTCTACATGAAGTAAACCACACAGCAAACATTTGTGCATATTTTAGGGGGTGTTTGGGGGCAAACAATACTATTCAGCAGACAAAAGACATTGCTTAAGTGACTAGGCCATAGGTGTCTATTGGGGCAGAAGAGCATGCTGGGGAGGTAAGTGAAGGGAAAAATGCATGAAGGAGAAAAGGGGCACAGCATATTAGAGCATATTGCAATCATGGTAATTAGGGAAGGAGGTCAAAAATAGAAGACATTAGCAAACAGAGCATACATAGAAGGGAATAGTAAAGGAGAAATGTTACCTTAATATAGTCCTCCTGCAGGACCTCGATGATGGCAGAACAGGTCTCTGGAATAATGAGTCCCAGGGCCTGGGGAGAGATACCTGAAGAGAACTTCAAATCCTGAAGACTTCTCCCTGTCGCCAAGTACCTCAACGTGGCAACAAGCCTCTGCTCCGGAGTAATGGCTTGTCTCATGCAGGTATCCTGCCGGCTGATAAAGGGGGTCAGCAAAGCCAAAAGACGGTGAAAATCGGGGTCCGTCATCCTGAGAAAGTTCCTGAAATCATCAGGATTATTCTCCCGGATCTCACGAAGCAAAGGCATGTGCGAGAATTGGTCACGCTGAAGCAACCAATTCTTGGTCCACATACTCCTCGTCACTCTGTTCATGGACGGGTCTTGGCTCAAAGCTAAAAGCCCGACACCAATTCCGCGTACAGCACGAACTCGGCGACGAGTACGCACGGGAAACATCGCTCACAAGGTCACAAAAGGTCGGCTGGTCAGAACGGACAAACAGAAAGCACCGATAAACAGCAAGGCCTGAAAGAACGAAATGAATACCAGAAACGAGCAGACAATAAGCAGTGCAAATCAAAGCGTCCTATATCAAGATATAGGCCGCAATGACCAACAAATGCGAACTGACTACACGCACTAATAAACAGATACGCACGACAAGCACAAACTGAAGAGCAGTAACGATCTGAGTCAGAAAACTGAGAAGCGCGAATCTTAAGTCACCAAACTTCCACTAACTCTCGATAAACACGGGATCAGCAGAAGGAGCCCAACGGGTGCCTGACGTGGTGCTGAACTTCCCTTTTGTAATCTCGTGGACGACGACTTATGTCACGACGTTCTTCCAGACCGGATATTCCGACAACGTAGTCCGACCGTGTGTACGCAACACCAACATCGGACAAAGTACGACGAACAAAATCCGACCGACCTGGTCCGCGGATTGTCCGACCGTGTGTATGGGGCTTTAGAACGTAATTTCCTGCTTCTTCTTGGAGGACACACAAGACAGCATGGACAGAAGACAGCAGCCATGAAGCACACATGCTTTCATAAGCTTATTACAGCTTTATGACTATTCTATTTCATATATTTTTACCTACACTGAACTAAACTATTATACTTTTTCAATAAACTCACACTTTGATTTAAGTCAGTTTGACTATCAATGCTATTTCATCCGGAAACGCCTCTGAGATAAAAGAATTTTAGATATGAATTCATATTCTTCAATGAGCATCAAGGGAAATGTAGTTCCAAAACATCTGGGGTGCCGAGGTTCGCCATCACTGATCTAAGGTAACCAGGCTTAAGCCCCATACACACGGTCGGACAATCCGCGGACCAGGTCGGTCGGATCCTGTCCGTCATACTTTGTCTGATGTTGGTTTTGCGTACACACGGTCGGACAAAGTTGTCGGAAAATCCGATCATTCTGAACGTGGTGACGTTTGTTGCCTACGACGGGACTACTTAGAGGCTAGTAGCCAATAGCTTTGGTCTTGTAATGTGATCTGAGCATGCGTAGCACTTTGTCCGGTCGGACAACCGTACACACGATCGGATTTGGTGTGATCGGACCGTGTTGTCGGGAAATCTTTCCAGCAGGAGATAAGACTTTGTCCGTCGGACAATCCGACGTACACTGTCCGATGGTGCATACACACGGTCTGATTTTTCAACAACATTGTCCGATCGGACAGAATCCATGAAAAAGTCCGACCGTGTGTATGGGGCTTAAGAATGCATTATTATACAATAATATTAATCAATGACCCTGGAATTTTAAAAGAAAAAGTTAAAACACCCATAAGATTGTTTTTTTTGGTGAGGGTGAACCCGGGAGGATAAAAAATAAGTGGTAACTTTCCTTAGAGTTCATGATGTCTTTGCAATGTATTTGAGGTTTATAGCCAGCCGGTTGCTCTTCCTTTCCATACAAGTTTATCTATTTCCATGGGGCAACATAGAAAGCCCAACCTGAGTGTAATGCCGCGTACACACAGTCGGAATTCTCGTCGGAAAAAGCTCTGATGGTTTTCCCGTCAGAATTCCGACAGAATTTCACTCAAACTGTCTTGCCTACACACGGTCACACCAAATTCTGACGGTCAATAACACCACGGCATACAACACGTTCGACTGCATTATAAAAGGGAAGTTTAATGCTTCTGAACATGCGTCAAATTGTTTCCGATCATGCGTCGGAATTTTGCATGTCGGAATTGCATACACACAATCGGAAAGGTTCTCAATCCAAAGTCCATCGGAAATTCCGACAGAAAAAGACCGATGGGCATAAACACGGTTGAAAAATCTGATGAAAAGCTCCCATTGGACTGTTTCCATCGGAAATTCCAACCGTGTGTACGCGGCATTACAGCTTTCTTCCATCCCTCCCTCCTCTTACTTCTGTATCACATTTGCTACATGTAGTGAGCACGCAAGGATTGTTCACTGCTCTGCTAAGTGATCTTTTATCTTGGTATGTTTTTCAAAACAATTGGTAACCAAGGTATGCTTACACAATTTTTCAAATGTTGTATGTGACTCTAAATATCTGAGTTGTGACAAAAATTTGTGTAAAAATGTGGGTGTTGACTGTAGCTCCAGCTTCATCCCGAGAAAGAAGGAACTAAATGAGAGACAGCTGAAAAGCTAAATGGTCCAATTTTACATCCTCCTCCTGAGTTCTCCTACTTATTCACAAAAAAATGTCAATGGCAAAGTAAATAAAAAAAAATAAAAGTCCCACAATGTAAATCCAGCATCAATCATGTCGCCCAGTGATGCATCTGATGATCGACACCTGGCAACCCACCAAAACAAAAACAAGCCTGTCTGCACCCACTCGACCTGTCATCTTGCACATGTACACACAGGGGTGGAGATAGGCCAAAAACATTCTTTAACCACTTTCTGTCCTGCCTTTGTATATAAACATCCTTGATGTAGCCATAGTCCTGGTGTAATTTTTTAGTGCCAATGATCAGCTTTCATGTAAACGTGATTGCTCAGCCCTATAGCCACCCGATCAATTTTACATTCATGGGCTCTTCCATTCCACTGGGGAGCACAGGACAGCTGCAAGTGGTCAGGCTGGCTGCCTACAGAGGAGAGGGAGGAACATCCATTCCCGATCTGTGTTTGATCAGTTGCCTTGGAGGGATCAGGGGTCTAATAGACCCCTGATCGCTCCATAAAGAGTATCTGTCACTGCCCAAGCTATTACAAGGGATGCAATGTAACAGCAAGAAAGTTGAATGAAAAAAGTTGTTTAAAGTATAAAAATTTAAATAAAATAATTTTAAAAAGTTAAACATTTTAAAGCATTCCTGTCCCCCTGTGCTCACTCGGAATTGCAAACGCGCACATAGGTCTCGCATGCATATATTAACAGTGATTGCATTACACATGTGAGGTATTGCTGCAAACGTCAGAGTGAGAACAACAATTCTAGGGCCAGAGCTCAAGTTTAACTCTAAAATGGTAACCTGTAAAGGTAATCTCCGCCCGCCGTATAGGGAAATGACGACGGGCGGGGTCCCCTCTCGTTCTGGGGTGACATCATATGACGTCGCCCCAGTGTCACCGTTCTCTCGTGCCCGCTCGCTGCTCGCATGTTTTCTCAGGAAGTGATATTGCAAATATCTGGAGTATAACACATTGTAGGAATTGCACAACTAGCACTTTTTGGCATTTTAATTATTTTTATACATTTTTTACACATATTGTTGTTTTTTTAGGAAATGATTTATTGTCAAGGCACTGATTACACATATTGATGGTCTTTTAGGAAGTGCATTCATTGAGGTGTGAGGGAGCATCACAGTGGAGTTTTTCAATGGCATATTAATTGGCGGTTGCACAGTTTTTTTACATGAAAGTTTTTTTTTAGCAATTTTCATAATATTTGGATTACTCAATATTGATGCAATTAATTAGCACTATTTATCAGATCTGCACATTTATTTATTTATTTATCACTTTTTTCCACTGTGGTTTTTAATATATATATATATATATATATATATATATATATATATATATATATATATATATATATATATATTAGCGCACCAATTTTCCTTTTTTATTTGACTGTTTTAGTGAGAGATCACCCATTGGTTGATGCTTTTAGATCATTTGTTTTTTGATGAGAATTTGAGCATACCAGCGCTTGAGCACTTTTTTCAAAACCTGTAAAGGGAACCTCTGCCCGCCGTATAGGGAAATGATGACGGGCGGGTTCCTTCTCGTTCTGGGGTGACATCATATGACATCTGCTATGTCCAATCACAGCCGATCACATGTAAATGCAGAAGTGCTGTTTATGGGCTCTTCTCACACTGACAGAGTGTGAGGCGAGGAGAGACGATCAGTGGCATCTCCTTGCAGGAGAGAATGTACAGGTAATCAGGGCACTGATCATCAGTGCCCTGATTACAGTGCAGCCCAAATAGTGCCCAGAAAGTGATGCCAGTCTGTGCCTATCAGTGACACCAACCAGTGCCCATTGGTGCCGCATATCAGTGCGGCATATTAGTGCCTCCTCATCAGTGCCAGCTAATCAGTGTCCTTCAGTGCCGTCTCATCAGTGCCCATAAGTGCTGCCTCATCAGCGCACATCAGTGAAGGAGAAAAATTTGAATTAAAAAATTTCTGACAGAAACTAAGTGGCCCCTTCTCCCTGGCACCAGAGCGTGAGGGAAAAATCCTAGAGAGAGAGCATGGCAGACATGGAGCAGCTTTTGGCGCGGCTACGAGCGGAGGCAGTGACACGGGGTCCTGGGTGGCCAGAGGAGACGATTGGGAATGTGTTGGGGCAGCCAGCGAAGATGACAGGTACCTGGGGAGGGAGGCTACGCGAGCTCGGAGGTCCCGGCCTCTGGAGCGCTTCTCGCCCGACCTCGCCCCCAGGTCTCAGCAACATGCAGGGAGTCCATTGCGGGCTCCGTCGGGCCCTCCAGCTAAACAAGCTGCAACGCAAGGAAGGGGAAGACAGGAAAGCACCTCCCCTCTCCAGCAGGGCCCAAATAATGTCAGGGCAGACGGCTTGGAGGGGCAGGTAGGCCTGGGAGATAGCAGGAACAGGTGAACGCGGGCCCGGCCCCTCATGGTATGCCTGCAAGGACGGGGATTCAGTGAGGGAGTTCCGAAGCTATGGTGGCTGGGCCTGTTACCCCCATGGCCAGGGCTCCCCACAGATTAGAGGCAGAAGGATGGAGAGGGATGCCGAGGCGGGAGTTACACAGCGGGGCTGAGGTTGCCCACACCGGCCCACGTAAATCATCGCAGAAATCAGTGGACGGGTATGCAGCAAGGAGAAGTGAGCAGACGGCTGCTGGACCTTCGGCATCCAGGGCTGTGTCACCTGGAGGGCTGTCTGGCGGAGAAGAGGAGATGACCGGTCAGAGGTCGGAGGGTGAAATGACAGGGTCGGAGGTTCCCCTGAGACAAGCTCCAGCGAGGGAGACGGGGCAGTCGGCTGGTGGGTCCATCCCTGTGCAGCCTGGTAAGTCCAATTTAACTTTACTTACAGTGGGGGAGGCGAGCAATAGTGTGGAGGCAGGCCATGGGGGTAGAGAGGAGATACAGACTGGGTTAGCGGTGGGGCTGGCGGGGCCTAGTTATTCCGCACCGGTTGCAGGCACTGGTCACGGTACTGCAGTAGGGGCTGAGAACAGCTTGATGAGTTTCCTGGCAGGTATTAAGGAACTGGTTAGTAGGATTGAAAAGCCTGATAGAGTCTCTTCCGGTCCAGCGGCGGCTTGGGTCCCTCCATGTTAGAGAACACGGTGCTGGAACAGCAGGCAACCCCTAAAGCCGCGGCGACGGGAGAGGCCACGAACAAGCAAGTCGTCCTCCGTTTGGCGGACTCCGCAAAATGTGAGGTGTATGTTTGTTTTGAGGGGCTGCTGGGTGCGCACCTGAAGCTGGAGGTTCGGGAAAAAATATGGAATGGTGAGTATGTGGAAATATTTTCGCTACTGCCATTAGAAAAATGTTATCTGGATAGGGCGAAGCCAGACGATTCCAAAAAAGAGGATGAAGAGAAGAGGAGGTATAGGCTGATCCCTCGGACGTTTGCCAATTGGCTGCAGGCTTTCGCTATCATGGCCTGTGTTATTGGAGAAAAGAACGCCGAACATTGTTCAGCTCTCTTTTGTTACCTGGATTCAGTGGCTGAGATATGATGAGCAGTTCCGTCAACGAAGGGCGGTACGCCCGTCGTTGAGATGGGACTATAAGGATATCAGCCTGTGGATGCGGCTCACTTTTTTCAGGGTGGGGGGGGCATGAGTGTTCTGTTTAAAGCAGGGAAAAGGTTGTTCCGGAGACTCTGCGCACAAGAAGGAGGACGCCGGTGATGGTGGAAAGGATGCAGATGTTCCTCGGTAGGTATCCGGATAAGAAAGCGGCACGATTGTTAAAAAGGGGCTTAACTGAGGGTTTCAGGATACCATGTAAGTTGGACGTGGTTCCACCTTTGTCTCGCAATTTGAAATCGGCCATACTACATTCGGACGTAGTTTCAATGAAACTGCGTAAGGAGGTAGAATTGGGGCGCATGGGGGGCCCCTTTCCATCCGCTCCATTTACTTATTTGGTGGGGTCCCCGTTGGGGGTAATGCCAAAGAAATAACTAATACATTTAGGCGTATTCACCACCTGTCCTTTCCAAAAGGGGGGTCAGTCAATGATGCTATTAACCCAGAGGATTGTACAGTGAGTTATACCTCATTTGATGCGGCGGTAGGCTGGGTTCGACGTTATGGGCGGGGGGGCGTTGATGGCGAAAAACGATATTAAATCGGCCTTTTCGATTGCTCCTTGTGCACCCAGAAAGTTTTCGGCTCTTGGGGTGTCACTGGAACAATGAGTTCTATGTAGACCAATGCCATCCGATGGGATGCTCCATATCATGTGCTTTGTTCGAGATGTTCAGCTCATTCGTGGAATGGGTAGTGAGGGACATGTCGGGAGTGAATTCTATCATCCATTACCTGGATGATTTCCTCTGCATGGGTCCGCCATCTTCAAAGGTCTGCGGGGTGCTCTTGGCTATGCTGGAACACATCGCGGATCGTTTTGGCATACCATTAGCACTTGAACAGACAGAGGGGCCAAGCAAGGTCACTTTTCTGGGCATTGTATTGGACTCAGAGGCTATGGAGTGCCGTTTGCCAAAGGGTTAGCTGGAGGATCTCAAAAAAGAGATCAAGGGGATGTTATGGAGGCGCAAGGTCCAGCTCCGGGTAATACAGTCATTGTTGGGAAAGCTCAACTTTGCTTGTCAGATACTCCCGATGGGGAGAGTATTTTGCCATCTCCTGTCTGCAAGTCTTATAAATCTGTTCTATGACCCAGTGTGAGGCGAATAAAGTTAGTCAGTGAATGGATTCTGATGGCCAAGGTTTAATTTATTATGGCAAAAAGGAGAGGGGACAGGGGCATCCCTGTCTAATGCCATGGTGCAAGGGGAAAGAGAAATGAAGCAATCTATTTACCAGGATATTTTAGGATGGACATACAAAATTGTGAACTATTTGCAAAAACCATGACCAAAACCAAATTTATTTAAACTTGTAAAATAAATACCACTCAGAGTCAAAGACCTTAGCTGTGTCTAATAAGGCCAAAGCACATATGTTTGGCACATGTTTCACCAATGGCTATGAATATTTAGTGCTGATTTCCCAAGCATAAATGGCCAACATTTTATCAATAAATTTATAGTTTAAATGCAAAAGGGCTAGGAAGAACATTAATGGGTCTTTGTTTGGTTTTAGTAAAATATTTATACAAGCATCATACAGACATGAGCCTTGCTCAAAGGCTGTCTGATAAACTTGGACCAAGACAGGGGCAAGAACATCAAGGTATCTCTTGTATAATTCTAAGCATAGACCACCAGGGCCTGAAGCCTTACCAGTTGCTGCTAATGGGACTTCATCATGTCTATCATGTGGCTGCAATCAGACAGGAAATAGCAAACTGTTGAGAAAATGCTTAATGTCATTGGCTGTCTTGGTAAGAGTAGATAAATTGATTTGCATATAAAGATCTTGAAAGCATATGGAAATATCCTTAGCCAATGTTACCACAGTTCCCCATAGTATTATGTATCTTGGGAATAGAAGTACTGGGATCAGGGCAGCCATCAGAAATTTTTGGGCCCCTTACACAGCTTTAGGCCTGGGTCCCCCCGAGCCTGACCACCAACATTCCCCAGGGCCATCCTACTGAATCCGCACACCGGCCACCTCACCTGTATGCACTCAGCCCCCCCCCCTCAATCCTGTATATATCATCCCCCCTCACACCAGTATATATGTCAGCCTCCCACCCCACACCTGTATATATGTCAGCGCCCCCCCCCCACACACCTGCATATATGTCAGCCCCACCCCCACCTGTATATATCAGCCCCCCTTACACCTATATATATGTCAGCCTCCCACACAACTGTATATATGTCAGCCCCCCCCCCCCCCCCCACACAAACACCTGTATATATATCAGCCCCCCCCATACACACACCTGTATATATGTCAGCCCCCCCACACACACACCTGTATATATGTCAGCCCCTCCTCACACACACCTGTATATGTCAGCCCCTCACACACCTGTATATATTTCAGCCCCACCCCCACCTGTATATATGTCAGCACCCCCCACACACCTGTATATATGTCAGCTCCACCTCGCAAACGCATAATTATATGTCAGCCCCCCCCACACACACACCTGTATATATCAGCCCCCCTCACACACATACATCTGTATATATGGCAGCCCCTCACACACACAAACCTGTAAACACACAAGGCTCTGGCCCCTCCCTGTACACAAACAGCACCCTCCCCTTTCCCTCACAGCCCCTACTTGTAAAGAAGGTCTTCCTACCTAGTCCCAGCTCGTTTTCACAAAGCTGACATGTTGCTGAGAAGCATAGTACAGATCACAAGAGGGGTGCACATTCACACAGTAGCCAGAGGCGGCAGTAAAGAGCTTGATGTCTGAACTCATAGCCACAGAGGGCAGAATGAGCCGAGATCGAATCTGTGGGGGTGGGTCAACCCTGGGAATAGACCAGCGTTGACAAAGAAGTGTTAACCCGGCTAAAAAAAAAATCTAGAGACTGACATGGTGCCATAAGTTTGGCCTACATCTAGTGAGGGCAACCATATTAAGGGAGTCCCTCACCACCAGTGGCCCTCCCTTTTTTTTTTTTTTTTTCATTTTTTTTTTTTTTTTTTTCCTTAAATGTTTTCTCTACCCCCCGGCCCCCCCACCTTCCCCCTAAACGGCTTATTTTAGAGCGGCAGATCGAACTTCATAAGATGGTTAAGGAAATCAAGAAAAACGCTTGACTACCCGGTGAAAAGGAATTTCTGACTGACTCCCTGAGGGCAAAGAACTAGTAGAAATACTGAACCAGACCCCCACCCCCTTTTTTTTTCTTTTTTTTTTCTCCCCTTTGGACACGATTAGTGCGAAATAGGAGTGTATTTGGTGTTTTGGTTTTTTTTTTTTTTTTATTTTTTTTTTTTTTTATTTTTTTTTTTTTTTGTTTTTGTGTGTTTGTTGTTTTGTTGTGTTTTTTTTTTTTGTTTTGTACTTTTTTCTTTTTTTTTCTTTTTTTTTTTGCACCAGGGGGGGACACCAAGGGTAGGTCCTTAGAGTAGGGACATATAATTATATGATATACACAGCACATATAGTATACACTTGACATAGTCTATACTTCACAGTCTATATCACTTGGAAGACAACATTTAATAATTACACATGACTCTTTTTTTTTTTTTTTTCTTTTTTTTTTTTTTTTTTTTTTTTTTTTTTTTTTTTTTTTTGGGGGGGGGTGGATGGGAAAAATTAAACAGGCACTAAGATAACATGACACAGAGACACAAGGCAAACTTTCACAATTAGGGAAGGGTAACAGAGGGGAGGGGGAGGAAGGGGAGGAGGGACTGGGACGAAGGGTAGGGAGTTAAAGACAAGAGTTGAAGATCGACATGCGAGACCGCGCAGGGCGGGGCGGGTGGGGGGGGGAGAAATATAGGGGGCTATATGGAAGAGGAGAGTGAGGGATGGGAGGAGAGGGGTGGATGCAAACCTTTTCTTTTTTTTTTTTGGGGTCCTCTTCTCTTATCTTGCTCGCTCTCTCTCTTTTTGCGGTGATGTAAAGAGGATGTTAAATGTATAGATTGATTAAGAATGCCCGTTAGGAAAATAATAAGGAATACAGGAATTGTATGATATGAATAAGTAATATCAGACTGATTACTAAATGTGGGGCCTATTTAGGTTAGATTTTTTTTTTTTGAGGTTGGTTCTAGAGCTGAAAATAATAAAGCAACCAATCAGAGGGATTCATAAATGTACTCAAATTCAAGAGATGTGCAGCCGCTGGTGGCCGCTGCGTGCTCCTGGCGTGCTCGGGGACACACCCCCACATTGATCGTTCCTCCTCTGAGTAGAGGATAAGTCGGGGACGACAGAGAAACAGGGGACTCCTGTTTCCCTTTTTTTTTGGTGAATTTTTTTTTTTTTTTTTTTTTATTTTTTTTTGGGGTTTTTTTTTTTTTTTTTTTTTTTTTTTTTTTCTCTCCATCTCTCTCCCTCCTCTATGAAGGGGTGCACGCTGGTATAGGAAGGCCGCACCAGGGTTGTTCTACCCCCGAGAGTAGTGGACATTTTTTTTTTTTTTTTTTTTTTTTTTTTTCTTCTCTCTCTCTTTTTCCTCGTTGTCTCTCCCCCCACTGGCCTCCCCCTTCCCCCCTCCCGCCCCCTCTCCCGCGGGACCCAGCCTCCACATCCTGAAAGGGAAAGGAAAAGAAATTTACATAAAGAAGAAAGGAAGGGAATTCTTTTTTTTTTTTTTTTTTTTTAAGGAAAAAAGAGAAAAGAAATGGCTAGAATAAAGTTTACTTCTTACAATGTGAAGGGATTAAATATACCGGAGAAACGGATCAGATTACTTGCCGAAATGAGAAGATTAAAAACACACATAGTTTTTTTACAGGAAACACACTTTAGTGGGAAAAAAATACCGAACTTGGGAGACTACGGATTCACCAGTGTATATCACGGGACATCTCAGAACTCTAAATCAAACGGAGTGACCATTCTGATACATAAGCAGACTCCATGGAAGGAATTAAAAGTAATAAAGGACGAGGTGGGCCGTTTATTGATTGTGAAAGGCCTAATAGGACAACAAAAAGTTACACTGGTGAACCTGTACCTCCCAAATACCGATCAGAATAACTATTTGGAGATTAGTACTCAGGAAATAAATAGACATAAGGAAGGCCTGTTAATTATGGGTGGAGATCTAAACATGGTAATAGATCCCTTAATGGATACATCAAGAGGAGCCTCCCATATGACATACACAAAAATAAGAAAGATTAAAAAACTGTTATTTGATGATATGCAACTGGTGGATGCATGGAGGATACTGAACACCCAAGAAAGAGACTACACGTTTTATTCGGCGAAGCATAAGACCTATACCCGCATTGACTATGTGTTTGTCTCGCAGACAGGTCTGACGTCCTTGATTAAGGCTGATATAGGCTCTTTCTCTTTATCCGACCATGCACCGACCAGTTGCGAAATGGATTTGGGGCAAGCAGAATACCGGGAATGGCAGTGGAAGATGAACGAATCATTACTGAAGGATAAAGAATACAAAGAAATACTAGATTGTGAATTGGACTCCTTCTTTTTAACCAATGAATCGGAAGAAATAACGCCATTTGGTATCTGGGAGACGCATAAATGTGTTATGAGAGGAGTCTTTATCTCCTTAGGAGCCTACAGGAAAAAAAAGCTGAATGAACAAATAGAAGCCCTACTTAAAAGTATTAGAGAAGCAGAAATGGTACATAAAAAATCCCAGGCACAAAATTTGGAAGAGAAACTAAATGTTTTAAGGGGTGATTTAAATTCTCTGCTGATCGAGCAAGCTAAAGCCAAAATAAAGCGAAATAGACAAACAATATATGAGTATGGGAATAAACCGAGTAGAATGCTAGCGAAAGCACTAAAACAATCTAATGTAAGGAGACAAATAATGGGCATTAAATCCCAAAGTGGTGAGATACTGAACTCCTCAGTGAAAATGGCGCAAGCCTTTAAAAACTACTATGAGTGCCTTTACCAGCTGGAGGGAGCGGTTAAGGGAGGAAAAAGTAAAGAAAAGGAAGAGGCAGTCAGAGAATATCTCCGCTCATCAGAAATGCCCAAACTTACAGAAGAAGCCTTGGAAAAACTTGATAAGCCAATAACGGCAGAGGAGTTCAAGAAAGTTTTGACCTCCCTACCCTCAGGTAAAGCGCCAGGTCCTGATGGGTACTCCCTGTCTTACTATAAAGCGTTTGAAGAGAAGTTAGTCACAAGGTTCCTAGCAGCATTCAACTCATTACAGGAAGGATATAAAATACCGGAAGAGGTACTACTAGCTCATATTGCAGTTATCCCGAAGGAGGGGAAGGATCCATCTCAGTGTTCCAGTTACCGGCCAATATCATTACTTAATGTAGACCTTAAAATTTTTTCCAAAATACTAGCAAATAGACTGGTTGAATATATCCCAGAACTCATTCATCCAGACCAAGTTGGGTTCACCCCAGGGAGGGAAGGTAGGGAGAATACACAAAGAGTGATAAATGCAATATATTGGTCCCAAAGTCAACATAAACCCTTAACAATAATCTCAGCAGACGCAGAAAAAGCTTTTGATAGGGTGGATTGGCGGTACTTGCGGGCCACATTGCAACATATCGGTTTAGGGGAGGGAATGCTGAGATGGTTCGCAAACCTGTATTCGGTACCGACTGCTAGAGTAAAGGTAAATGATAGACTCTCGGACCCTTTCAAAATCCAAAATGGAACTCGCCAGGGATGCCCACTATCTCCCCTTATTTTTGTCCTCACAATGGAACCACTCTTAAGGAAAATACGTTCAAATCGAGATATTAGAGGCATTAACACAGACACAGAGGAACACAAACTAGCTGCCTTCGCTGACGACCTGATCTTTTTTGTATCCTCTCCAGCCATATCCTTGCCTCCCCTCCTGGGGGAGCTACGGAAATTCGGGGACATAGCAAATTTTAAAGTGAACTATAACAAGTCAGAAGCCATGGGATTAGAAATGAGCGAATCCCTGACACTTCAGATAACCTCCCAATTTAAATTCAGATGGACAGACTCACACATTGATTATTTAGGGACCAAGATACCTAAAACTTTAAACAGGGTGTTCGAATTAAACTATGCCCCAATGTTAAAACAAATAAGGACAGATCTGAAAAAGTGGGATAAAGAAATCTTCACGTGGTTTGGGAGGACGAATATAATAAAAATGAATGTAATGCCAAGGCTCCTATACTTATTTCAAACTATGCCAGTAAGGATCCCCCAAAGTTTTATGAAAGAATTGCGGTCAGGACTCCTGAGTTTTATATGGGCTGGAAAGCCTGCAAGACTACGAAGATCTATTCTGGCTCTTCCAAAAGAGAAAGGTGGCATTGGATTCCCAGACCCATGCAAATATCAGGAAGCCACACATTTAGTTAGAATAAAGGAGTGGTGCGCTAAAAAAAAAAAGCCATGGGTAAACATGGAACAAACGCTGAGCAAAGCCCCCTTGGAGGGGTTGGCATGGATGGCTGGAAAGGATATTCCAAGAGTACTCAAAAAACACCCACTGATTGGGGCAACCCTAAATATAAGTAAAAAGATTTTTAACAAAAACAAGATTTCAAGCGAACCAAGCCCTATGCTACCTATATTAGGTACATATGACTTTGAGCCAGGTCTATCGGATCAGAAATTCTCTGTCCTGAGAAACAGGGGGTTAAATAGGATTATACATTTTTCAAAAGAAGGGAAAATAATGACAAGAGGGGAGATAGAAAAACAATTTACCCCAGAACTAGACTACCTTAGAGCAATGCAGTTGGGGGCTTACATTCTCTCAAAAAGTAAAAAATACCCTGAAATTAGAAGCCTCTCGGAGTTTGAGCAGACGTGTTTAGATGGCGAGACTTTGAGACACCCCTTATCATATTTTTATGAAATGATTACAAGACATGAAGCACCTGAAAAGTTAAGCTACATATGTGCCTGGGAAAAAGATTTGAAGGTTACGTTTTCCCAAAAACAAAAGGAAAAAATACTGAGAGCTGTTCACAAAACATCAATAGCGAGTAGATTCCAGGAGGGGGGTTATAAGATTCTCACCCGGTGGTATAGGACCCCAAGCATGTTACATGATATATTCCCACAGACGCCGAATATATGCTGGCGATGCGGGAAAACAGAGGGTACAATGTTGCACATCTTTTGGGAGTGCGACAAAATTAGAGAATACTGGAAGAGGGTGGAGGAAACAGTAGAGCAAATTACAGGGGTATCCCTTGGAGAATGCCCGGCTGCATTTTTGCTCAACGATGTCCCAATGTCGGTTGAAAAATATAAAAAATCATTATTAAAACATCTTCTCACGGCGGCGAGAGCCTGTATTCCCGCCCTCTGGAAAAAGGATGTATCTCCCACTTGGGCCCAATGGTGGGCCAAAGTGGGAGAAATTCAACAAATGGAAAACCTGACAATGACTATAAGAGATCAGGAGGAGAGGTACGAGGCCATATGGGCACCCTATTTTTTACATAGGGGAGAGGTGGGTGGGGGTGGGGTCGGGTGACGCCTGGGGGGGGAGAGACGAGGGAGAGGATTTTTTCCCTTTTGTTTTTTTCTTTCTTTTTTCTCTAAATTATTCATTTATTTTTTTTTTTTTTTTTTTTTTTTTATTGCCCTTTTTGGGTTTTTCTTTTTTTTTCTTTTTTTTTTTTTTTTTTTTTTTTTTTTTTCTTTCTTTTTGGTGCTGTTGTTTTTGCTGTTTTTGCTGTTTTAGAAGGGTAATAGGGGATCGATAGAATCCCAAAAGTACAGTGGATGATAAACACAAGTCAGAAAATATGTTTTTTGTTAGTTGTGATGTTAGAAAAGGAGTTAAATGCAAAAGATGTAATGTAATGTCTAAAAATTGTTAAAAAAATAAAGAGTTTATAAAAAAAAAAAAGAGCTTGATGTCTGAACTCATAGCCACAGAGGGCAGAATGAGCCGAGATCGAATCTGTAATGCACACCACGGCACCCGTCCTGCCTTCTGCTGGCCCGGGTGGGCCCCTTGGGCTCCCGGGGCCCCTTACAGTTGTGACGGCTGTATACCCCCTGATGGTGGCTCTGACTAAGATGTTGCTATTTAGCAATATAGTCTAAAAGTTTATTGGACTAATTCCCAATTTTGAAATATTTCTGTCTCCCAGGTTGCTTAGTTAGAAGTAGTAGTAGGGGCTAGAATATAGAAAGGTCTGGCTGCAGCACAGGCTTTAGCCAGGTCTTTGCCTGCTTGTTAAGATGCCTCCTTAACAAGGAAAATAAATAGTGGACTTTAGGGCTCCCTTTAAAAAAAAAAAAAAGCTTACATGGCATTATGTGTGGCGTCCCCTTTTAAGTGTAGCGATACCCCCAGTTAAGAGGGCCGCTGATTTGTTTTGGGTCCCTGAGTGCAGCTCCACCAACCCCCGGCAATTTGCTCTACCCGCTCTGGCACAGTTAGTCAAGGGGTATGTATCTATGCACATATAAATATCACTTATAGTCTAAGTCAAGGGGTATGAATTCACAAGCAGACTGCTGAAATAAGAATAACTGGCTTTACTTTGGCAGTAAGGAAAAGAAACAGTAACATGCATTTAAACATATGACTTACAATACTTTAGCAGGTCCCTGCAATATGCACTTTAACATGTACACACATATGTATCAGACTAGCAATGGGGAACGGAGCGCCAAATGTAGCGACCGTCTGCTATGCACCCCTGAGGTGCAATAAATCTATCTGCGCCTACCTAACGGACCAGGCCTGATCCCTAGCAATAGAGCTCAGTCCTTGAAATAGGTACGGTATTCTTCACCGGCAATAGAACTGTAGAGGTGGTGCACATGTAGCTTTAAATGGTGTATTTGTAATCCACAGAAAGTAACATTTGCTGCTCTGAGGTAAATTGTGCCTTGGCAGTTCAATAGGCATGAAAATGTGTGTATCAATGCAGGATGAGCCTTTCAGCTCTCTCACCAATCCTGGGGTACCGTCCTCAGCTCCGGTCCCTTCAATGGCGGCGGCCGGTCTCCTCAGTCACAGCCCCTGCGTTCCGGTCCTCTCTCCGACCGACCGACTGTAGGGAAAAGTCTCCGCTCCGCTGCTGTTGACTCTGAGGGATGAGAGTCTCACTCCGTCTGCTGCAAGGCCCAGGCTTCAGGCCTTCAGCAGTCCCGGTCCGCACAGGTGTCCCCTCAGGAACAAGTCTCCGCGTCACCAGCTCAGTCAGAAGAGGCGTCCCAGTCAGACGCGGCATCAGAAGAGGAAGAGGCGGTCTCTCCTCCTCCCCTTTATCACCTCCCCCAGCAGCCTCTCGGGCAGAAACAAGCAGCCCGGGAGCCTGGGGAATCATGGGGGATGTAGTCTCTTCCCCTAAAAGGGGTACGACCCCGCTACACACTCCCCCCACTTTGAATCTTTGGTCCCCAAAGACAGTGTTCAAATTACAAGCTTTCTCGGGAACAACACTTTCACATAATTTGGACAGAGGAGCTTCCCACCAATTAGCATAAGATGGGGAGCTGTCCTGTCTACAGGTCACTTCAGTGTGGGCGACCTGTTTAACTGTGCCAGAGAGTGAGCTGGGGTTGCCATCCACCAAATGAACAGTGGATGGGTCAGGGCGTTTAGCACTTCTCCTTGCGGTGGTAACAGAGTCCTCTGAACTTTCTCCCATTTGGGGGTAAGTCAACTTCTTGGGAGGCTTCACAACTCTGCGAGCTCTCTGTTCTCTTGGGACTTCTTCAGGAACACATTCCGGCAACATCTCTGGTTCTGGAACATCTACTTCTTCTTCTTCTGAGTAGAGACCAGGGATATCTTCCCAGCACTCAGGCACAACACTGAATGGCACAAACTCTGTGGCTTCTGGGTTCAATGTTCCATCTTCCACATCTTCAGTAGGTGGAAGATCTATGGCGGAATTTCCTGGAGTTGAGGAAGGCCATAGCCATTCAAGTTCTCCTCTTTCTTCTTCTGCTGATTGTGGGTCCTGTCCACCCCTAGCTCGGGATGTCTGAGACCGAGTATTAGGCCTGGGGGTATCCAGAATGGAAACAGATTCAGGTAAGTCTCTTGCTGGAGGTATTCTGACTGCTTCAGTGAGTGGGAGCAAGTGATTCCTATGCCAGGTCTTCAAAGGCCCCACTCTTCCTTCTGGCTTCAACTTGTAGACAGGCAATCCTGGTAGCTTTCTACAGATGATATATGGCTCTGATCCCCATCTATCAGCAATCTTGTGTTTCCCAGGGATCCCTAGATTGCGTAACAGTACACGGTCCCCAGGCTGTAGGTCTTGTACTCTAACTTTCAAATCAAAGTTCCGCTTGTTTCGGGCCCCCCTCTGGTCAGAGGCCGCTTGAGCTTTTCCATAAGCTATCTTAAGACTGTGCCTCAGTCTGTCCACATATCCTTTGTGGGAGGCAGCAGAGGCATGGTCTAAGGATATGCCGAAGGCCAAATCCACTGGCAATCTTGCTTCTCTCCCAAACATAAGTCGGTAAGGGGAGAAACCTGTCACATCACTTGTGGTGCAATTGTAGGCATGCACCAGAGCTGAAATGTGTGAAATGTGACTCCAATGTTGCTTCTTCTCTGTTTCCAAAGTTCCCAACATGTTCAATAGGGTCCTGTTGAACCTTTCAGGCTGGGCATCACCTTGAGGGTGATATGGTGTGGTTCTAGTCTTCTCTACTCCCAGAGAATCTAGTAGCTTCCTGATCAGGCGACTCTCAAAGTCCCTTCCCTTCCTGAATGGATTCTCTGTGGTAGTCCATAATGAACAAAGTACTTCTCCAAAAGTACCTTGGCTACTGTAGAGGCCTTCTGGTCCTTGGTTGGGAAAGCCTGAGCATAACGGGTGAAATGGTCGGTTACCACCAGAACATTTCCCAATCCACTCAAATCGGGTTCAAGGCAGAGAAAATCAATGCATACCAGATACATTGGGCCTTGACTCTGTAGGTGGCCCATTGGGGCAGCTTGATGGGGTAAAGTCTTCCTCTGAATGCATCTTGCACAGGAATGGCAATACTCCTCCACTTCGGCCCTCATGCAGGGCCAATAAAACCGGTCTCTGACAAGTTGGAAGGTTCTCTCTACTCCCAAGTGACCATGCTGGTCATGTAAGGCAATCAGCACAGTCTCTCGATGCTTCTCGGGGAGAAACAACTGCCACTTGTCTTCTGGGCCATCAGAGGGGCCCCTTCGGTAGACTACCCCCTGATGCACCTGTAACTTGTCCAACTCTCTCCTCAGTAGGCGAGCTTCTTTGGAAGGGTGACGGCGAAGTCCCTCTGGACTCTTGTCTTCCAGGGCTTCCAGGACCAATCTCCCCATGGGGTCTTCCAATTGGTCACACCTTAACTCCTTCTTGGACAGCTTCGGTAGACACTCTTCTTCTAGTTGAGTTACTCCACAGTAACACTTTGGGACTCCCACTGTGGTAACTCCTATCTCTTCCACTCTGGATCCTCCTCTGGCTTGGAGTTCAGCCCCCTGACAAAGGGCTCGCACTCCATCTGGTGCCACTTGTGTCCAGTCTTCCCAGTCATCGACCATGACATGGGATCTTCGGGACAGGGCATCTGCATCCCTATTTCCAGCCCCTGGTCTGTACTTGAGGCTGAAATTGAATCCAGACAACGCCGCCAACCATCTGTGTCCAGTTGCATCCAGCTTGGCGTGGTGAATAGGTAGGTCAAGGGGTTGTTATCTGTCTTTACAGTAAACTCGGCCCCATACAGATAGTCTCTCAGTTTGTCAACAACTGCCCATTTGAGGGCTAAGAACTCCAACTTGTGGGTGGGATAGTTCTTCTCGGAGGGGGTCAGGCTCCGGCTCACATAAGCCACTGGTCGTAGCTGATCTTCATACTCCTGGTAGAGTACTCCACCTAGGCCCTCATGGCTGGCATCAACATGTAGCTTATATGGTCTAGTGGGATCAGCGTAGGCCAAAACTGGGGCTGTGGTGAGACTTCTCTTCAAGGTTCTGAAAGCCTCTTCACACCTTGAGTTCCACTGGTCTTTGACCGATTCACCAGGCCTCCTAGGCCCCAATCCATCTTCCTCTCCTTCTGTCTTGAGCAGTTCGTTTAGAGGTTTTGCAATGCGGGCAAACCCATCCACAAACCTGCGGTAGTAGGAGCAGAACCCCAAGAAAGACCGAAGTTCTGTAACTGTTGTGGGTCTTGGCCACGAAGTAACTGCCTCCAACTTCTCAGGGTCTGTAGCCACTCCCTTTTCAGACACTATGTGTCCCAGATAGTTCACAGAAGACTGATAGAACCGACACTTCTCGGGAGAAAGTTTGAGTCCCTCTTCACTGAGCCTCTTCAGTACTTTCTCCAATCTGGCTTCATGTTCTTCCAAAGTCTTTCCAAAGACAATGACATCGTCCAGGTACACAAGGACTTCTATGAGGTTCATGTCTCCAACTGTCCTTTCCATAAGGCGTTGAAATGTAGCAGGAGCTCCAGATAGGCCCTGAGGCATCCTGTTGAACTCAAAGAATCCCACTGGGGTTATGAAGGCAGTCTTTTCTCTATCTTCTGGATGCATGGGGATTTGGTAATACCCACTCTTGAGGTCCATCACACCGAACCACTTAGCTCCAGATAAACTCTGTAAGGCATCTTCTATCCTTGGCGTGGTGTACTGGTCAGGAATGGTCCTCCTGTTGAGAGTTCTGTAGTCCTCGCACACCCTACATCAAACTCATCTTTAGAGAAAATCTTCTCCCATCTGGTCAGCTGGGCCTTGGCTCTCTCTTTCCAAGCTCCAGGTAGGTTAGGGTTTTCCATGGAGAGTTTCTTCCAAACATCTTCTCCTTCACCCGTCCCCTTCACTTCTGACCAGCCAACTGGGACAGCAGGACTCACCTGTCCCAGAAGCATCCTGGCAGGGATCTCCACGGGCCGCTCCGTGGGGTTCCTCACACTGACAGGGACTCTTCCTCTGGCCTTCTTCAGGTCCTTCAAGGAGATCACTTCTGGTATCACTTCCAGACCTGAGTGACCCTCCATTGGGTCGGGTTCCAACATTACAAAGGGGCCAGGCTGCTCCCAAGTAAGTTTCACCGTGGCTCTCATGCAGGTCACCTCTCCAGGCTGTAACACTGCTCCTTCTTTTCCTAGCCTCCATACCCTTCCTATCCCCTCACTTGGGGTCTTCTGCTCTAGGACCAACCGCTGGTAGGCTGCCTTCAGCATGGGATGGATCTTGGGGGCTGAAAGATTCTCTTTCTTCACCAGGGGGGTCAGAAGCCTTCTGACTAGGTCCGTGTTCGTCCCTATGATCAGGGAAGTCTTGCTGGTTCCTGGTGGGCGGGGACACACCACTGCTAAGGTGTCAAACACTTCAGTCTTCCCAGCTACGGATGGGTCAAAGGTCAACCGTATGGGTAGGTATCCATCATAGGGGAAACTCTGAGTTCCCAGTCCCCTTATTTCCAACTCTTCTATCTTCTGTATTGGCAGATGGCTCAGGTATCTGTCATAGAAGTCCCTATACAATAGGGTCACTTGTGCTCCAGTGTCTAGGAGGGCCTTTGTGTACACTCCTTCCACCTGGATGGGTACATTAGGGGATGGACCAACTAGCTTTTCTGGGTAAGGCCGAGTTGATGCTGTCCTCTTCTTTGGACTCTTTTCTTTCTCACTTGATCTGCACTTGCTCCTTTCTTGAGCCTGGTATGCATTAATTTTCTCCCTCTTGCTGGGAGTGTGAACCCGTTGAGGGACATTGTTATCTCTCACTTTTGGGGGTTCTCGTTTAGGAGTACTGTATTCCTTCCGAGGGGTCTTGCCCCCTTTCTCTGGAGTGTACCTTGGTTGAGGATCCCTGGGTTCCTTCCGAGGGGTCTTATCTCCTCTTCTCTTTCCGTTATACTTCTTGGAGCTCACTGAAGGTGGTGGGCACCCGGTTGACTCCTTCACCGGGGCCCTTTGGCGTTTCCCGCCGGCTGGCGGCTTTCTGTTTTCTTCTTCTTGGGACTGGCACATACAGCTGCAATATGACCAATTCCTCCACAATTAAAACAGATCATCTCACCGTAGTCAGGTGGGGATGCTGGTGCTGAAACAGCTGGAAACAATTCCCTCCTGCTTGTTTCTTTCTTGGGACTGGGCGTCTTTTTGCCACTAGAGATGTCAGAATCTCCATCATCTGGGACATCTGCAACTTCAGGGCATCTACCTCTGTCTCTCTTTCAGGGGTTAAGGCCGACCTGACCGTGGCCACTGGAAGTTTTGTAGACCCCATTACTTGCTTTTCCCTTTTCTCTTCCAACATGGCCTCTTCTTCTCTGACCATTCGAATGAGATCGGGGTAGTCCAGGCTCTTCCCATCCTGCCGGGTACGTAGTACTAGTGCGACAGGGTCCAGGGGTTGGGCTCCCCTGACCACCTGCTGGGCACGGGCTTCATCTACCTTCCCCGGATCTATCCCCTTCTTCAGGATAATCCTATGCAGGATCTTGTCTATGCGTCCTATATACTCCGACAGCTTCTCCCCTGTCTTCTGGTAACAGTGTTCCAGTTGATAGGTAAGTTCTGTGACTTTTTCTGTCCCACCAAACACACTTTCCAGGATGTCTATGTAGTCCTGGGCAGTGCAATCCTTTTTGCTTGTCTTCAGATTGCGTATGGCCTCTAAGGCAGGTCCTTTTAGGCTCTCAACAATCCTTTGCTTCTTTCTACCTTCTGAGACCTCCCATTCTTCTAGGGCCTGCGTGGCACCATCTAACCACTCTTCAAATCCCTCTTCTCCCGGGGGTACAGGTGTCCTCCCTGAAAACATCCGGAGTTTCCTGTATCCCGACATTGGGTAGTCCCCGGGGTCTCTTCTGCACTGAGTCACAATTTCCCCTAGGACAGCACACAGTTCTGCACTAAGAGTAGTCTGTGCGGGACTTTCCGCGCCCTTCTGCTCTTCCTGCTTTGGGGATAGCATAGTTTTCACAGGAGAACAGTCTCCCTTGCGCGGCAGCGCATGCAGCACTTGGTAGGCCTGACCATTCGGTGCTTGTATGCTTTGGCTCCTGAACTGCTCTGGAGTCTCTTCCTTCCATTCTATTAAGGCGTATGTATGCCCAGCATCATTTCTCATGTCCATTATCCATGACTTGTGGCATGGGGATAGGGACATTATGAGCTGCTTGACTGCCTCTCTCTGCCATATCCCTGGCAGTTCAATGACTGCTGCTGCGGCTGGATCAGTGGCCCATGTTGCGGACCACCGTCCCACTTCTATTGGGTCCATGCCGGTACCTTCTGGCGGCTTTTCCCGCTGACTCAGGATCCCGGATTACGAGCCCCCACGTGTAGCGATACCCCCAGTTAAGAGGGCCGCTGATTTGTTTTGGGTCCCTGAGTGCAGCTCCACCAACCCCCAGCAATTTGCTCTACCCGCTCTGGCACAGTTAGTCAAGGGGTATGTATCTATGCACATATAAATATCACTTATACTCTAAGTCAAGGGGTATGAATTCACAAGCAGACTGCTGAAATAAGAATAACTGGCTTTACTTTGGCAGTAAGGAAAAGAAACAGTAACATGCATTTAAACATATGACTTACAATACTTTAGCAGGTCCCTGCAATATGCACTTTAACATGTACACACATATGTATCAGACTAGCAATGGGGAACGGAGCGCCAAATGTAGCGACCGTCTGCTATGCACCCCTGAGGTGCAATAAATCTATCTGCGCCTACCTAACGGACCAGGCCTGATCCCTAGCAATAGAGCTCAGTCCTTGAAATAGGTACGGTATTCTTCACCGGCAATAGAACTGTAGAGGTGGTGCACATGTAGCTTTAAATGGTGTATTTGTAATCCACAGAAAGTAACATTTGCTGCTCTGGGGTAAATTGTGCCTTGGCAGTTCAATAGGCATGAACATGTGTGTATCAATGCAGGATGAGCCTTTCAGCTCTCTCACCAATCCTGGGGTACCGTCCTCAGCTCCGGTCCCTCCAATGGCGGCGTCCGGTCTCCTCAGTCACAGCCCCTGCGTTCCGGTCCTCTCTCCGACCGACCGACTGTAGGGAAAAGTCTCCGCTCCGCTGCTGTTGACTCTGAGGGATGAGAGTCTCACTCCGTCTGCTGCAAGGCCCAGGCTTCAGGCCTTCAGCAGTCCCGGTCCGCACAGGTGTCCCCTCAGGAACAAGTCTCCGCGTCACCAGCTCAGTCAGAAGAGGCGTCCCAGTCAGACGCGGCATCAGAAGAGGAAGAGGCGGTCTCTCCTCCTCCCCTTTATCACCTCCCCCAGCAGCCTCTCGGGCGGAAACAAGCAGCCCGGGAGCCTGGGGAATCATGGGGGATGTAGTCTCTTCCCCTAAAAGGGGTACGACCCCGCTACACAAGTATTTAAGAATGTATGTAACTGATCTGGAATAAGGTTAGAAGTACCATTCGCATGCAGCCGAAAGGGATTAATCTTCCAGGCATTGCAGAATCAACTAGGGTTGCCACCTCATCCCTTTAAAACCGAACATATATTAATAACACAGGTTCTGTGGCTGATCAAGGTGCTAATTAAACTCCCTTGGTGCCTTATCTGCATTAAATTAGCCACAGAATCTGTGTAATTCATGTGTGTTCGGGTTTAAAGGGATGAGGTGGCAACTCTAGGATCCACTGCAATAGCAATGTGGAGTGATTGGATAAGCCTCGTCATATGAAGTCCTTGACTTTAAGTGGTTAAATCTGAATGATGCCTGCAGCTGCAGGCATCATTCAGACAGTTTTTTTCAGCAGGCGATTCCTTGCAAAGTAAAAACAATTGTAGCTGCTGTTCAGCCGCTTTATTGGGTTGATTTTACAGGTGGGGGGAGGGGACAGTGCTTCTACTGACTTGCCCGTGCGATCTGGGAGCCAGGGAATGAATCAGCTGGCCACAGCTGTTTACCATAGAGCTGACCAAGGACCAGATGGTCCCCGGCCATCTCTATGACCTTTGGAGGATTACAACTACTGCAATTTTATTCCCTAGGGCATGGGTGCCCAACCGGTGGCCCGCCACGTCTTGCTCTGAGATGGCGGGTTGGCAAGCCCTGATCGCGGGTTCCCGACCCGCCATTTCCGAGCATCAGCGCGAACAACGGAGCCGCCGCAAAAGGAAGCAGAGCCGATGCTTCCTGTATAGCTCCGGCTCCTTCACAGGCAGAGTGATATCAAATGTACTCCGCCTGTGACAGGAAGCAACGGCTCTGCTGTCTACTGCAGCCGCATGCTTCCTGAGAATGAGATCACAGACAACAGCCAGCAGTGCCAGAGCCAGCAGTGCCAGTACCAGTCATCAGTACCCAGCAGCAGTACCAGCCAGCAGTATCAGTACCCACCAGCAGTACCAGTACCCACCAGCAGTACCAGCCACCAGGTACCAGTCACCAGTACCAGTACCCGCCAGCAGTACCAGTACCCACCAGCAGTACCAGTACCCACCAGCAGTACCAGCCACCAGTACCAGTCACCAGTACCCGCCAGCAGTACCAGTACCAGCCAGCAGTACCCGCCAGTAGTACCCGCCAGTAGTACCAGTACCCGCCAGCAGTACCAGTACCCACCAGTACTAGCCACCAGTACCAGTTACCAGTACCAGTCACCACTACCCACCAGCAGTACCAGTACCAGCCAGCAGCACCAGTGCCCACCAGCCAGCACCAGTACCCACCAGCAGTACCAGTACCCACCAGCACACGCCAGCAGTACCAGTACCCTCCAGCAGTACCAGCCAGCAGTACCAGTACCCGCCAGCAGTACCAAACAGCAGTACCAGCCAGCGGTATCTGCCAGCATTACCAGCAGGCAGTACCCAACAGCAGTATCAGCCAGCAGTACCAGCCAGCAGTACCAGTACCCACCAGCAGTACCAGTACCAGCCAGCAGTACCCGCCAGCAGTACCAGTACCAGCCAGCAGTACCATTACCAGCCAGCAGCACCAGTACCCGCCAGCAGCACCAGTACCCACCAGCAGTACCCGCCAGCAGTACCAGCCAGCGGTATCTGCCAGCAGTACCAGCAGGCAGTACCCAACAGCAGTACCAGCCAGCAGTACCAGCCCTGGAGGACAGCCAGCAGCAGCCACCAGTTATAACCACCTGGGGGACAGCAGCAACCAGCTGCAGGAATCCTAAGGAAGAAGTGAAGATTGAGGTCAGTTGAGATGCAGGTAAACCGCTGTGCTTCAGTGTGAAAAAGGCCTTAGTCCCCTTTCACACGATCGGTCCGATGGGGTCTGCCTGTCTGTTTTTTCAGGCGGACCCAATCGGACTCTCCATTCACCTCTATAGAGCGGCAGATGTAAACGGACTCGTGTCTGCTTACACCCGCCTATCTGCAATCCGAACTGCTTAAAAATACAGAAGGGGATTTGTCCCCTTCTGTCTGGGCAGATCGGAGGGCCCTTAGGGTAGAGCGGGCTGCATCTGTGTCTGCTCTACATATGCGGAGTGGACACAGACCTGCCATCCGCCCGCTACGCTCATTGTGGCCCGCGACCTGTTACCAAGTCGATAAAGTGGCCCTCGCTCCTCAAAAGGTTGGGCACCCCTGTCCTACATAAACAATGTGCATTTATGTAGGTAATTTCAAGGTGATCAGAGCTAACACTGAACAATAACATGACTAATACTGTCAATTAACAATGCAAACTGGTATAACAGAGAGTATTATCTGGTGGAAACATGAAACAGCTACATTACAAAGGACTAGTAATACCTCACAGTGTCCTGCATTATATAATAGCGCTATCTAGTGGCCAAAATTGGAATTGCAGGGGCCTATCAACAGGAAAAATGTAATCTAGATGCAATGTATACAAAACAGTTAATAAAGTGGGAACTCCCAGCCTAACAATATAAAAGCCAAAACAGTCAGCATCAATATGTATGGGCTTAGCTGTGTAGTTAGAAAGTACTTTTATTGCTCGGCAAGGTTGGATGGGTTAGTCAGGGGATGCCACCTATCAAATTCAAAATGTGTAAAGCATTTTGAAGAGCGAGGGCCACTTAAGTGACTTGGTAACCGGTCGTGGGCCACAATGACCGGAACGGGTGGATGGCATGTCCGTGTCCGCTCTGCATTTGTAGAGCGGACATGGACGCAGCCCACAATACTTTTTAGCGGATCGTATTGGAGGTAGAACACAAGTCGGTTTATGTCTGCCACTACTTAGAGGTGAATGGAGGGTCCAATTGGTCGGACTGACTGTGTGAAAGGGGTCCAAGGCTGCTTTGTGAAAGGATTGTCCGACGGACAAAGTCCTATCTCCTGCTGGATAGATTTTCCAACAACACGGTCCGATCACACCAAATCCGATCGTGTGTACCGTTGTCCGACGGACAAAGTGCTACGCATGCTCAGATCACATTACAAGACCCAAGCTATTGGCTACTAGCCTCTACGTAGTCCCGTCGTAGGCAACAAACGTCACCACGTTCAGAAAACAACTTTGTCCGAACGTGTGTACGCAAAACCAACATCAGACAAAGTATGACGGACATGGTCTGACGGACCTGGTCCTCGGATAATCCGCGCGTCTGTATGGGGCTTTAGTCCTGAGCAGCGCTCGGGGATATGTTGGAGGCCACAAAAGATATATATACACACAAATATACTCTTCACCACACACAGCAGTGTGCAGGCAAGTTTTTTTCAATTGAGATGAATACATTGTAAAATCTCAGTTAATGTCAGTTGCTCTAAGCTCCCGTATACAGTGTCAGATTTTTTCAGACGGATTTTGTCCGAAACTGGTGTTGCCTACACACGGTCGGACAAAGTTGTCGGAAAATCCGATCGTTCCAAACGCGGTGACGTTCGTTGCGTAAGACGGAACTACGTAGAGGCTAGTAGCCAATAGCTTTGGTCTCATAATTTGATCTGAGCATGCGTGGCATTTTGTCCGTTGGAATTCTCGCCACACGATCGGAAAAAGTCTAATCGGATTTTGTTGTCGGAAAATTTGAGATCCTGCTCTCAAAGCCCGCTAGAGCCCACACACGATCTGATTTTCCGACAACATAATCCGATCAGACTTTTTCCATCGGAATATCCGACCGTGTGTACGGGGCATAAGGCCTCATGTACACTGCTGCTGGTAAACAGACGTTTAGGAGCAGTTGGGAGATTTTTTCAACTGCCCCTGAACGTTCCTCCATGTTATCTTATCTGTCCATGTGCACAGGGTCATTTACAGTAGTTTCTAGGCAGTTGAGTTTAGTGGCATTTTTTGGAATGCAAAAAAATGGGTTCAGAAGCTGAGTTTACAGGCATTATAAGTGCAAAACGCTTCTAAGCGTGGTAACTCGCGTTTAGCCGCATTTCGTTTACAGGCGCTTTTCATTTTTGGCTATTTAAAAAAATCAAAACACGGCTTGTAAACGCTGCAAAATGGACGTTTCAAATGTCGGTTACTATCTGTCAAGTTAAAATTGTTCTGGAGAGGTTGTTAAAATGTCCTGTGTACATGAAGCCTAAATCAGTTATAAATATATTTGGACACAACATGTATACTTGGTGTTATGTTCCTGTTCATATTTTTTTAAATTAAAAGTTGACAGACAACCTTTATTACTATATGTAATGTACTTTACAATGTTCCTGACATATATTTCAGCTTCCTGGATTTTTTTTTCATCTGGCCTTCAGATATGAAAGGCAGAGTGATTTAACAAATGTTTAGATTTGTCATCCATGTGTCGAAATAAAAAGTATGCCATTTGAAATAAACAGTTAAAAACAGTTAAATAGTTAATTTGCATTTAATTTTAATGGTTCAAAGGATTCAGGCAAAATGATCGGCCCTCACGCATGTTCACTTCATCAAATCTGGCCCTCTTTGAAAAAAATTTTGACATCCCTGGCTTAGATACTTTTGGTAGAATAAAAGATAGATAAGAGTAACTTGGGACCGGGTGTCAAATAAAGCTTGAGTGGCATGTCCATTGACAGTAACTTTAACAAGAGACTTAGACCCTATAATATGTCCTCTTGGTTTTAGTTTTAAATGTCTCCTTCCTTGTTTCTGTTTTCGTACAGGGAACACCACACTTTGCACTGTTCCCCCAATGTCCTCCTGACATATTCTAGCTGAATGACCCGTCTGACCACACCTGAAACACTTTCGGGGGTCCTTCTCCCTTGGTGGTAAGGCTGGTCGTTTACTTGAAAGCTGGGGCTGGTAAGGCTCAGGTTTCTCTCTTTTGGTCCAATCAGAGGAGTAATCCTCTTTTGGGACAACTTTATTTTTCTTAGGAGTACTAAACTGAATGTCAGCTTCCTGTTTCTTTGCTATTTCCATTAACTCATGGATGGGAAGTACTTTGTCAGATAACGTCATTTTAAGGAGCTGTGCGAGAGGATGGTGAGGTAACAAACCTCTAACTAATTGGCTGGTCTTCAACACTTCACATGCTGCAAAGAATGTTGGAACAGAAGCGAGCTCTGAGCATCTATTCAGGTGAACATGGAGGATATAATTGTCCTACTGTTGATCAGTGAGATATTGTAGCTAATGTCATTGAGACCCTCCTCCCCATAGAGGAAGTGACACTAGAGGTGAGTCATTACGACTCATCTGTGTCATCTGTCATCCCATGTGTGAGAGCTCTGAAGATGAGAATGAAGGACCCAACACACGTTGCATAAAAACATTTAGGCAGGTCATTAGGGACAGCCTCAATAAATGCTTTGAAAAGCATGAAGAGAATAAAAATGTTGCGCTGGCATGTCTATTGGATCCTCGATACAAGAATCATGTTTTCTCTTTTGATGATGTATTGTCCAAGGCAAAACAATGGCTGATAGAAGATCAACACGCGCTGCTGGAGGTTCCTGTAGAAAGGTCAAGTTTGGAAGAGCAGGTTACAAATATTGAAGAGTAGGATGCTGCAAAAATAGACAAACGTCAAAAAAGACAACGAGCAGAAGAGAATATTCATCGTAGTCAAATTGATGCCATGTTCAGCGTGTTATTGGGGCCTCATGCGGAGGATTCTTCTGAACATGCATCAATAATCAGCCTGGATGATGAACTTCATCTCTATTTGAAGGAACCAGTAATTGACAGAAGAGGTGGCGATCCTCTTCAGTGGTGGAAAGAAAATGAGTCACGCTACAAAAGATTTGACTCTCATGCTAGAAGATACCTCTCTGCTCCTCCTTCATCTGTACCAAGTGAGCGTGTTTTCAGTGAAGTGGCAAAAATTTATGAAAAAAACTGAACCTGTTTAACAGGTGAACATGCTGAAATGTTATGCTTTTTGCACTATAATATTGTTCTACTTAAAGTGGTTGTATACCCTCAATTACAACTTGCACCTACAGGTAAGCCTAGATTAAGGCTTACCTGTAGCTACAAGAAATTTCTCCTAAACCTACACAGTTTAGGAGATATTTGCCAAAAAGTTTTACATAGTTGTCTACGGCACATGTGCGCTGTAGACAATGGTGCATTCACAGGGTTAATCCACATTCACAACTTCGGCTTGCCGAAGTTGAAGTCTCCCGCGCGCATGCGCAGAGCGACGTCTTCGCTGCTCTGGTCAATCACAGCGCCGCAGCGGCGATACCCAGAAGTAAGTGATGCATAATGAGCTAGTATGCTCTCATACTAGCTCATTATGGCTTTGTCTTGCAGGTGGTTAAAAAAAAAAAAAAAAACTGGTATACAACCGCTTTAACTGGGAGTATTGAAGAAAGTGTAATGTCAGTGTGTCCTGTCCGCTGTATAGCTTTTTGCACTGCAGTAGTGATTTAAATTGAATCTGTGCAGTGCAATGCACTAGTAACAGTTATATGTTTTCTATGTTTTGGGAAGCCATTTAAGAAGTTTTTGTTTTTCAAGCACTTTATTTTTCCCAGTTGTTTAGACCTCGTTAATCACACCATGGTGCACTGCAGACAGAGATGTCAGTTTTGAAATCTGTGTGTGTTTTTCTCCCATCAGTTTTCATGTGAAGAACGAGCCCTTAATGTTTAATTTTAATAAACATTAACATGTTCAATTTATACCAGATTTGTGCATAAAATGTGTTGTTGTTTTTGAAAAGTTTAAATGTTCAAAATATCGGCAAATAAGATCGGCTATCGGCAGGAGATGTGGCAGAAATATGGGTATCGTATCGGCACCGAAAAAATGATATCGGTCGATCCCTACTTTTGAGGCATGGACTTTACTAGACATCACACCGAATCCGCCAGCTTGCCTTCTTCCCATAGTGCATTCTGGTGCCATTTCTTCTCCCCCACAGTGAGCGACACACACATACCCAGCCATCCACCAGATGTAAAAGGAAAAACATGATTCATCAGACCAGTCCACCTTCTTGCATTACTCTGTGGTCCAGTTTGTATGTTCATGTGCCCATTGTAGGGACTTTGGGCTGTAGACATAGGTCAGCATAGGCACCTCAATCGGTGAGAACCTCTGGGGGAATCTAGGATGGAAAAGGACCTGGGTGTCCTAGTAGATGATAAGCTCAGCAATGGCTTCTACTAACAAAGCAAACAGAATATTGGCATTCATTAAAATGGGGATCAACTCCAAAGATAAAACGATAATTCTCCCGCTCTACAAGACTCTGGTCTGGCCGCACCTGGAGTATGCTGTCCAATTCTGGGCACCAGTCCTCAGGAAGGATGTACTGGAAATGGAGTGAGTACAAAGAAGGGAAACTAAGCTAATAAACGGTCTGGAGGACATTTAGTTATGATGAAAGGTTGTGAGCACTGAACTTATTCTCTCTGGAGAAGAGACGCTTGAGAGGGGATATGATTTCAATTTATAAATACGGTACTCGTGACTCCACAGTAGGGATAAAACTTTTTTGCAGAAGGGAGTTTAACAAGACACGCGGCCACTCATTAAAATTAGAAGAAAAGAGGTTTAACCTTAAACTACGTAGAGGGTTCTTTACTGTAAGAGTGGCAAAGATGTGGAATTCCCTTTCACAGGTGGTGGTCTCAGCGGGGAGCATCGATAGTTTCAAAAAATTATTAGCTGAACGACCACAACATACAGGGATATACAATGTAATACTGACATATAATCACACACATAGGTTGGACTTGATGGACTTGTGTCTTTTTTCAACCTCACCTACTATGTAATGAGCCTTGGCCACCCGTGATCCTGTCTCCAGTTCTCCAGTTTTCCTTCCTTGGACCATTTTTGGTACTGCCAGTGGTCATTATGTTATGGCTAATCTGCGTAAACCTACCTGTACTCCCTCACTGTTCCTTGCTCCTCCACAGCCAGTGACACTATCCAGCACTTCTAGACATGGAGGAGCATTTGACCTGCTCCAATGTGACAGTGCTGGTACCTAGGAGCCAATAATTAGACCCAAGCACTGTTAAATGACTCAGGAAGTGAGATTATTCCACCCCCAGGTCGCTCACTCAACCAATCTCAGTGCTGGCTGCAAAGTAATAGGCTGTGAGGGAGTGCAAGTATGGGAAGGGTACCCTTGCTCTCAAAGAACTTGAAAGTATGTGTTGCAGCACATAGTGTTAAACTGCCTCGCATCCAGGCTGCTTACGCAGGAGTGCTCTGCGAGCAGTTTCCGGAGTTAGCCACTTCCCTTTTTTGTTACCTAGACCTCATTTTGGGGTGCTTACAAGGTTTATGGCGGACAGTGTTGGTTTCACTACGACAATCGTCAAAAGATGGTGGCGCGTAAGGAGTTTTGTTTCAATTGCCAGGACGGCAGCCTGTAGTTGTTGCTTTTGTGCCCCCACAGGCCTTCGTCCTTTCAGTCCCCGGCAGGCACTTCCCCCAGAGCTTTGGCCGCTCCACAAAAACGGTATTTGTTGGTTGTTTAACGAAAGCCACTGCAAGTGGTACACCGCGTGCCGTTTCAAACACGAGTGCTCGGGTTGCGGGGGTGCTCACCCCGCCAGCCGGTGCTTTCGGAGGGGCAAAGCCTGACCTTTCTAAACCGGAGGTCACCAGTGAACGTCTCAGAGATGCTTCCCTGGCTAGACCGGTACCCCCTTCATAGGGAGGCTTTGATCCTGAGTGATGGCCTGGACTGTGGTTTTTGGATCCTTTTTTTCCCGTCGGACGTGTCTACCATGGCGCCCAATTTAAAATCAGCTGTCGAATACGAGTCCGTCGTTGGCGAGAAGCTTCAGAAGGAACTGGAGTTGTGACGGATGGCTGGCCCATTTGACCTTCCCCCTTACCACAATCTGAGGGTATCTCCCCTAGGTTTGGTCCTGAAAAAGGCGGAAGGAAAATTCTGCCTTATCCATCACTTATCATACCCTTCTGGCTCCTCGGTTAACGACGGCATCGACAAGGAGGAGTCCAGGGTCCATTACGCCTCTTTTGATAGGGTGTTTCAGTTAGTTAGGGCTGTCGGTAGGTCGGCGTTGCTGGCTAAGGCGGACATAGAGTCCGCCTTTCGCCTCCTTCTGGTCCACCCGGACTGTTTCCACCTCCTGGGCTGCTACTTTTGGGTAAGCTATATTTTCGACATGTGCCTACCCATGGGTTGTGCCATCTCGTGTTATTTCTTTGTGCTTTTCAGCAGCTCCTTTATTGGGTGGTTGCCCAGGAGGCTGGTTACGAGTCCTTACTACACTACTTGGACGATTTTCTCTTTGTGGGCCCAGCGGACAGTGGTCGGTGCCAGCGGCTACTTACTGTTTTTCAAGACACCTGCCGGCGTTTCGCTGTTCCACTGTCCGCTGACAAGACTGAAGGTCCGGTGACTGTTTTGGCTTTTTTGGGCATAGAAATCGACACAGTGGCGATGATCTTTTGGTTACCAAAAGACCTTTCCTTGGTCCGCTTAGCCAAAGGTGCCAAGAAATTGCAGTGGAAAAACTGCAATCTCTGCTTGGTCATTTAGTTTTTGCCTGCAGGGTTATACGGATGGGTAGAGCCTTCTGCAGGCGCCTGGCGTGGGCCATGAAAGGGGTGACTGCCCCTCACCACTACGTTCGGATCACCAGGCCCATGCGTGCTGACTTGGGATTTGGTTATCCTTCCTTCAATTCTACAATGGCCAGTCTTGTTGGCTGCGGGAGGAAGTGCCGAACACACAGCTGGAGCTATACACTGATGCAGCAGGCTCCTGTGGCTTTGCCGCTTTCTTTCAAGGGACATGGTCTGCTGAGCGTTGGTTGGCCTCATAGGCCCGCATGGATTTGTTGCGCAACCTCAATCTCCTGGAGCTCTTTCCGATCATTGTTGCTATTGAGCTTTGGGGTGAGCGGTTGCGTGATCATCAAGTGGTTTTCTGGTCTAATAATATGAGTGTGGTGCAGGTAGTGAACAAGCAGTCAGCCAGTTCCCCCCCCCCCCGGTCGTTTCATTGCTGCGGTTTTTGGTTCTGAAGCGTTTACAATTTAACATTTGTATTAGGGCTAAGCATGTTCCCGGGACAGCTAATAATATTGCTGACGCTCTTTCCCAGCTCGATTGTTTCCGCTCCCTGGTTCCATCGGCCTCCCTGGAGGGCCTCCCTTGTCCGGCCCACTTATGGAACCTCATTTCAGATGCTTACTGAGCCTCCTTCGGACGTCGCTGTCAGCGCGGATGTGAGCGTCATACTGCAGGGTGTGGCACGAGTGGACGCAAGTTTTGGGTGGTGGGTATTCCGGCGTATGGCGTTGTTTGTTTATTTAGTTCACTTGTTGCAGGAGGGTGTTTTGGGTTCCACTGTCTCCTCTTCCTTATCAGCGCTGTCCTTTTGGTTTCAACTCCTCGGTTGGGAGGACATTACTAAAGCGTTTCCGGTTCGACAGACAACAGGTTACCCATTCCCCTGATTCGAGGCGCCCGGTTTCTCTTCAGATCCTCTCGGGTATTCTTTCCACGTTGCCATCTGTGTGCTCTTCTGCGTTTGAAACCCTCCGGTTTCGCGTGGCATTCTCTTGGGCGTTCTTCTGCGCTTTTCACATTAGCGAATTAGTTTCGAGATCTACGTCATCAGCGGGCGGCATCCTGTCGGCTGACGTTGCTTTTGCGGAGCATTGCGTGACTGTTCTGTTGCGGACTTCTAAGACCGATAGTCTTGGCAGGGGCCAGAGGGTGGTCTTATACCCTTGTGGTGGCCCCCTTTGCCCGGTATCTCTTTTCAAGTCTGCGCGCCCCCCTTCTCTCTCTTTTTTCGTTCCTTCCTGACTCCTCCTCTCTGAGTAGGTTTCAATTTTTACGAGTTTTCCGTCGCTGTCTCGAGGTCATGGGCCTTCCCTCGCGCGATTTTTCTACACACTCGTTTCGCATCGGTGCTGCGACAGCTGCTTCTGGCATGGGTTTTTCCGATACGGAACTTCAGCGCCTGGGTAGATGGGAATCGTCTCGTTTTTCGTTGTACATCCATCCACATCTGCTGTGTTAAAATTTCAGGTTGCCGTCCGGTCTTGATATGGATACTCGTGACTCCTTCATCTACTGGGCCACCCGCCGTGCGGAATTCCGGACCTACGGGACGAACTTGGGTTTCACCTCTGATCTTGCCAGGGTCTGCTGGCTCGGGCTTCGAGGGTTACGATGGTCCCAGGTTCTTCCAGAATGCCTGCAACTCCGTGCACATGTTTTCCGGTTCCATCGTTTTGGTAATACATGCTGGCGGCAATGACGTGGGTTACATGCGTTCCGTGGACCTGATTTCCGCAATCAAACGAGACATTGCCCACTGTTTTGCTGCCTTCACTAATTTGATCCTCATTTGGTCAGAAATTGTGCCCAGCTCGGTGTGGGCGCGAGCGATCCCGGGCCCCAGGATGGAACGCTTTCGTCAGAAAGTTAACGCTCCAGTTGCCAAGTTTGTTCGACAGATCGGGGGTTTCGTTATTCGTCACAAAGATTTGGAGGGTGCTAATGCTGATCTTTTGAGACCAGATGGTGTTCACCTCAATGATATTGGTTTAGACATCTTTAATCTTAATCTGCAACGGGGTGTGGAACAGGTGCTGGCTGCGGTGGGGCGCCCGTCAGTCGTTCACTGACAGGAGGGTGGCGGTTTCTTGACCTTGCCAGCATAAAATGGCTGTTATGGGGATATGCTCTTGACGGAAATGGGAAGCAGACGGCTTGTCCAGCACTTATGGTAAGGACAGGCCCCTTCTTATCTCATTCACCTCCTTTGAAATTATGTGCTCACAGTATAACTGTGACAGGCACTGTTTGAAGTATTCAGATGTTATGTGTTGGATTTAACCACTTCAATACTGGACACTTAAACACCTTCCTGCCCAGACCAATTTTGAGCTTTCAGCGCTGTCGCATTTTGAATGACAATTGCGCGGTCATGCTAAACTGTACCCAAATTAAATTTTTATCATTTTTTTCCCACAAATAGAGCTTTCTTTTGGTGGGATTTGATCACCTCTGCGGTTTTTATTTTTTGCTAAACAAATAAAAAAAGACCGAAAATTTTGAAAAAAAATATGTTTTTTTTTTTGTTTCAGTTTCAAAACTTTGTAAATAAGTAAGTTTTCTCCTTCACTGATGGGCACTGATGGGGCTGCACTGACGGGCACTGATAAGGCGGCACTGATGGGCACCGATGAGGTGGCACCAATGAAGTGGCACTGATGAGGTGGCATTGATGGGCACTGATATGTGGCACTAATAGACGGCACTGATGGGTACTGATAGGTGGCACTGATGGGCGACATGGATGGGCACTGATAGGTGGCACAAATTGGCACTGATAGCTGGCACGGATTGGCATGGATAGGCGGCATGGTTGGGCATGGATAGGCGGCACAGATGGGCATGGATAGGCGGCACAGATGGGCATGGATGGGTCTTGATAGGTGGCACGGATGGGCACTGATAGGTGGCAGGGATGGGCACTGATAGGCGCCAATCAGTGCCAAACAATAATGCATGCCAATCAGTGTTGCCCATTGTGGGCACTGATTGGCATCCATTGTAGGCACTGTGTGTCATCCCTGGTGGTCTAGGGTGGCATACCTGGTGCTGGGTATCCCTGGTGGTCTGGTGGCGTCCCTGGTGGTCCAGTGTGGGCATCCTCGGGGGGGCTGCGCTGATAATCGATCAGCACAGACCCCCCCCCCCCTGTCAGAGGAGCAGCCGATCGGCGAGTGAGGAAAAAGCCGATCACTGCCTCTTTCTATTTACACTGTGATCAGCCGTGATTGGACACAGCTGATCACGTGGTAAAGAGTCTCCGTCGGAGACTCTTTACCAAGATCGTAGTTGCGGGGTGTCAGACTGACACCCTGCAACAACGATCGCCGCGATGCGCGCCCCCGGGGGCACGCAGCGGCTCAAAATCCTGAGGACATCATATGACGTCCGGTCAGGATTTTGAAACCACTTTGCCGATGTCTTTTGCCTATAGGGTGAGCGGCAAGTGGTTAAATAAATAAAGCTGTGTCCTTGCCCTTTCCAACTTAACAGTTGTAAGCATGTTATTCATTGGGATGTAAGGGCAAGGGTTAAAAGGCGGTTATACAGATACTTTACAGTTTATGGTACCTGGACTCATTGCACCTCAGCAGTCATGGACTATAACACACCTCAATGCACAAACATTTAGTGCTCGTTTCATTTTTGCAGTGCAACACGCCACAACAAATATCACACATTGTACTGCAATGCAATGCAGTATTATCTCAACACGCATGTATGAACGGGCCCTTAATGAGGATCTTTGTCTAGCAAAGCAACCATTTTAGGGCCACATATACCACACATGCCCACTAGGGACAGTCAATTCTAGCACAAAAAGGTTACCAGTGTGTTGACGACAGATTAGTCTATGAAAACAGTTGCCTACAGGCACCTCTGCCCCACCCTGAGCTGCAGCAAATATGTTTTTTCCCACAGTCATAGTCAGATGACTCTAGGTTCTCTGAATGTCTGCAACGTTAGGAGGACAATAAACAATTCCTCTCTGAAAGTAGTAAGAAGAGAGAGAGACATTACAGAGTTCTTTCAACAGAAACAAAAACATACCAAAAATACTTCCAATGTGCATCCCAATCAAATGCCAGTTAAAAGATAGCCCAATTAAAGAAAAATAATATAAATGCAGCTTTTGCAGCGCTACTCAACTTTAATCCGATGCTGTATATCCACCGTATCTGCAGAAAGTCCTCTTCTGCCACAGGAGGTCATCAACCCACTTTCCCTGTGCCCTGGCAGTCATGGGTCTATTCTCTGGGGGTAAGTCATCATGCCGGCCTTCAGGGCCAGTTTACACCACAAAAACGCACCCAGATCCGTTCCAGGATGCATTTCCGCCATGCATGTTTTTTATGTTTTTGGTGCGTTCCAGTGCATTTTTTATGCCTTTCGGATGCATTCCAGATTTTCTTATTTTCTCCTGTTTTTTTTCCCACTGTACTAGGGCCCGATGTGTTTTTTGATGCATTCCAGTCGATTCTGGTGTGTTTTTAATGTGTTTTACCACATTCCAGTACAGTCCAATGCAGGAAAAATGCAGCATGTTTTTTTTCTGGAACTGGAAAGCCCTGGAACTGACTGCACTGATGTGAACTATGCCATTGGAAACCATATAACCTACGTTCCATGCATTTTTTTTTATACAGAAAAAAAAAACACACTGGACTGCATGTGGCGTATACTGGCCATCAAAGTACAACTGCACTGTACTGTGCTCACATGTCTTTATACTACCATGTCTTTATACTAGCACAGGGACTGCCCACAGCCACCAGAGCATAAGAAAGACCCACAATGACACCAGACTGGGCAGAAGAACTTGGGAAAAAAGTATATATAACTTAATCTTTTATAAGTTAAGTGATGTGATGTTCATTTAAAGTTGAGGTTTTGCTTTAACCACTTCAATAGCAAGCACTCCCCCCCCCCCTCCCTTTCTTCCCAGGCCAATTTTCAACTTTCAGCGCTGTCACTTTTTAAATGACAATTTCACGGTCATGCTACACTGTACCCAAACAAAATTTTTATAATTTTGTTCCCACAAACAGAGCTTTCTTTTGGTGGTATTTGATCACCTTTTTTTTTGTTTTCATTGCTAAACAAATAAATATAGACCAAAAATTTTGTAAATAAGTAAGTTTTCTCCTTCACTGACTGCACTGATGAGGCTGCACTGACGGGCACTAATAAGGTGGCACTGATAGGCGGCACTCGCGTCTGTCAGATGCGAGAGAGGAAAAGCTGATACATGGTTTTTCCTCATGTATCAGCTTTTTTTTTTTTTTTTTACCACTTCAGCCCCGGACCAATTGGCAGCCAAAGGACCAGGCCCCTTTTTGCGATTCGGCACTGCGTCGCTTTAACTGACAATTGCGCGGTCGTGCGACGTGGCTCCCAAACAAAATTGGCGTCCTTTTTTTCCCACAAATAGAGCTTTCTTTTGGTGGTATTTGATCGCCCCTGCGGTTTTTATTTTTTGCGCTATAAACAAAAATAGAGCGACAATTTTGAAAAAAATGCAATATTTTTTACTTTTTGCTATAATAAATATCCCCAAAAAATATATAAAAAAACATTTTTTTTCCTCAGTTTAGGCCGATACGTATTCTTCTACATATTTTTGGTAAAAAAAAATCGCAATAAGCGATTATTGATTAGTTTGCGCAAAAGTTATAGCGTTTACAAAATAGGGGATAGTTTTATAGCATTTTTATTAATATTTTTTTTTTATTAGTAATGGCGGCGATCAGCGATTTTTATTGTGACTGCGACATTATGGCGGACACATCGGACATTTTTGACACATTTTTGGGACATTTGTCATTTATACAGCAATCACTGCTATTTAAATAGCACTGATTCCTATGTAAATGACAGTTGTAGTGAAGGGGTTAACCACTAGGGGGCGGGGAGGAGTCAGTGTGACGTGTTGTGTTTTTTTTTACAGTAGGGGGGCGTGGCTGTACGTCTGAGGTCATTGATCGGCGTTCCCGATGACAGGGAACCGCCGATCACTGACAGTCAGTGTAGGAAGCGCGGGGAGAGGGTTGTTTACATAGACCTCTCCCCGTTCTTCAGCTCCGTAACCCGATCGCAGGATACCAGCGGCGATTGGGTCCGCTGGTCCCGCGGCCGTGGTCACAGAGCTCCCGACCGGGTCGCGAGCGCGCCGCTGGCGGCGCGCGCGCGCCCCCCGGGCAGGCAAATTAAAGGGGACGTACCCGTACGTGCATTTGCCTGCCCGTGCCATTCTGTAGACGTATATCTACATGAGGCGGTCGGGAAGCGGTTAAAGTTGTAAATTAAAAGTCCCTAAATCTATCCCCTATTTTGTAGATGCAATAACTTTTGCGCAAACCAATCAATATATGCTTATTGCGATTTTTTTTTTTTATACCAAAAAAATGTAGAAGAACACATATTGGCCTAAACTAATACATAAATTAGTTTTTTTTACCTTTTTTTCTTTGGATATGTATTATAGCAGAAAGTAAAAAAAAAAAAGATTTTTTTCCTAAAAGTCGCTTTATTTTGTTTATAGCGCAAAAAATAAAAAACGGCAGAGGTAATAAAATACCATCAAAAGAAAGCTCTATTTGTGGGGGAAAAGGATAAGAATTTTGTTTGGGTACAAAGTCGCATGACCGTGCAATTGTTTAAGCGACGCAGTGCCGTACTGCAAAAAATGGCCTGGTGAGGAAGTGGGTAAAACCTTCCAGGGCTGAAGTGGTTAACCACTTCCAGACCGCCCACCGCCGTCACACGTCGGTACTTTGAAGAGGAATATCGTTGTTATGGCAGCTGCTAGCTGCCATAACCCCGGTATCCTCTTCTTCAGCAGGTGGTCCGCTTTCAGATAAAAGAGGTCTATGCGGCGGATTCGCCGCAAGATCACTTTTATCAGTGGTGGGAGAGGCCCCCCTCCTGCCGCGCTCCGATGCCCTCCACTGCTTACCGGAGCCGTCGGCATCAGCAGGGGCAGTCGAATATTTTCCCTAGCCTGACATGGAGACGAGTGAGGGGAAGATGGCCCCCACACGTCTCCATATCATTGCAGGGCAAATTATTTATTTTTTTATTGCATTTTAGTGTAAATATGAGATCCGAGGTCTTTTTGACCCCAGATCTCATATTTCAGTGGTCCTGTCATGCTTTTTTTCTATTACAAGGGATGTTTACATTCCTTGTAATAGGAATAAAAGTGACACAGTTTTTTTTTTTTTTTAAAAACAATGTAAAAATAAAAAATAAACGGTAAAATAAATAAGAAAAAATAAAAATAAAAATGTAAACGCGCTGCGTCCTGATGAGCTCACGTGCAGAAGCAAGCGCATACTTAAGTAGCACCCCCATATGAAAACGGTGTTCAAACCACACATGTGAGGTATCTCCGCGATCGGTAGAGCAAGAGCAGCAATTATAGCCCTAGACCTTCTCTGTAACTCAAAGCATGCAACCTGCAGAATTTTTTAAACGTCGCCTATGGAGATTTTTTTTTATTTTTTTTAAGCAATTTATAAGTATTATTCCTCTCTCGATACCCCTTCTACCCCACCATTCTCTCCCCCGCTACATCATACATCCACCACCTTACTCTCACTCTACTTCGATGTTCCCACATACTACTACTTCTTCTGCTTCATCTGAATATATTTGCTTTACATTATCTTAGGAATGCACATTACTCTCCTTCTCGTTCCACAGTTTCCATATCAAATGGAATTTATCAAGGTTCCCTTGTTTAATATATGTCGTTCTTTCCTTAAGAATCACCCTCTCCATATTCTGTTCCCACTCATTAACGGATGGGGGGATAGGGGACTGCCTATGGAGATTTTTAAGGGTAAATGTTTGTCGCCATTCCACGAGCGGGCGCAATTTTGAAGCGTGACATGTTGGGTATCAATTAATTTAGCGTAACATTATCTTTCACAATATTAAAAAAAAATGGGCTAACTTTACTGTTGTCTTATTTTTTAATTTAAAAAAAAAGTGTATTTCTTCAACAAAAAAAAGTGCGCTTGTAAGACCGTTGCGCAAATACGGTGTGACAGAAAGTATTGCAACAACCGCCATTTTATTCTCAAGGGTATGTGTATAAATGTGTCCCTCGCGCTACTATGAGTATTCAGGTGGTCAACAATAAACAGTATACCGGTGTGCAGCAAAATGTGGCGTGTTCACAAATACACAAACAAGAATATATATAGAAAGAATTTTGCGCAATTCTTTCTATATATTTTTTCTCTAGGGTGTTAGAAAAAAAATGTATAATGTTTGGGGGTTCTAAGTAATTTTCTAGCAAAAAAAAAAAACTGTTTTTAACTTGTAAACAACAAATCTCAGAAAGAGGCCTAGTCCTTAACCACTTTCCGACCGGCGCACGACGATGTACGTCCCTTTTTTGAAGAGGGATATCTCTGTAACGGCAGCAGCTGCTGCCACAACCGAGATATCCATCTCTTCAGGCGCCGGACGGCATTCCGATAATGGTGGTCATCGCGGCGGATTCACCGCGAGATCACCGTTATCGGCGGCGGGAGAGGTGCCCCCCCTCCCGACGCTCTCCCGCACCTTCCGCCGCTTACCGGAGCCATCGGCAGCGGTGGAAGCGATCGGGTCCTCCTCCGTGCTGGGTATAGAGGCGAGTGAGGCTAAGATGGCCGCCACCCGTCTCTATACCATAGCAGGGCGGAAGCGACGTCAAAACGTCACTTCCGCCCATACCTCTTAAAGGAACATTTTCCAAATGTCATTTTTTTAAATGACATTTTTGTTTTTTGCATTTAAGTCCAAATATGAGATCTGAGGACTTTTTGACCCCAGATCTCATATTTAAGAGGACCTGTCATGCTTTTTTTCTATTACAAGGGATGTTTACATTCCTTGTAATAGGAATAAAAGTGAGCCAATTTTTTATTTTTTTTAAAACAGTGTGAAAATAAATAAAATCAAGAAAAATAAATAAGAAAAAAAAAAAAAATTTTTTTAAAGCGCCCCGTCCCAACGAGCTTGCGCGCAGAAGCGAACGCATACGTGAGTAGCGCCTGCATATGAAAACAGTGGTCAAACCACACATGTGATGTATCGCCGCGATCGGTAGAGCGAGAGCAATAATTATATCCGTAGACCTTCTCTGTAACGCAAAACATGCAATCTGTAGAATTTTTTAAACGTCGCCTATGGAGATTTTTGAGGGTAAATGTTTGTCGCCATTCCACGAGCGGGCGCAATTTTGAAGCGTGACATGTTGGGTATCAATTAACTTGGCGTAACATTATCTTTCACAATATTAAAAAAAATTGGGCTAACTTTACTGTTGTCTTATTTTTTAATTTAAAAAAAAAAGTGTATTTCTTCCAAAAAAAAAGTGCGCTTGTAAGACCGTTGCGCAAATACGGTGTGACAGAAAGTATTGCAACAACCGCCATTTTATTCTCTAGGGTATGTGTATAAATGTGTCCCTTGGAGTATTCAGGTGGTCAACAATAAACAGTATACCGGTGTGCAGCAAAATGTGGCGTGTTCACAAATACACAAACAAAAATATATATAGAAAGAATTTCGCGCATTTCTTTCTATATATTTATTCTCTAGGGTGTTAGAAAAAAAAATGTATAATGTTTGGGGGTTCTAAGTAATTTTCTAGCAAAAAAAAAAAAGTTTTTAACTTGTAAACAACAAATCTCAGAAAGAGGCCTAGTCCTTAAGTGGTTAAACAAAAAAAAAAAAGAAGGATTTGGATCAAAAAGAAGGCCAGTCTAACGAGGATAAAGGACAATTGTATTTTTCCCCATTTTCCTTGATTTTCTGTACCCTTACATCCGGTTTCTATTCTCCCTTTCTCGCTTTCCCTCCCACCTTGGTACTTTCCGTTCTCTAGGTCAGATGTGAGAATAGAAACTGAAAGCTTGGAATGGGAGGGCTTACGGCTCGCATATTTATACCAGCAGATGACAAAACAGAAGAAGCAGACGCCTGTGAACAGAGACTGAGGCAAGACAGAAAGAACACTGATAATCATTGCAAAGGAGCTGAAGGAACACCAAAAAAAAGGTAATACAGAAATTGTCTAGGCCCAGAAAGGCGACCCTCAGGCCTAATCCTAGCTAAATTGATGTGTGTGATGTTACTGTTTTCAATGGATCTGATGTTTGTGTACGTTTCTAAACCAGTCAGAATCATGACTCAGGAAGAATAATACTTTGGAATGGCTAAATAGGGCCTTGTTTTTTTTTTTTTTTGAAGCATGTAAAACAACAAATATGTTGAACATCAAACAGTTAGATATAGGCCTGCTCTGGAACCTGACAGTTGGAGACTAAAAATTAGAACCTGGATGTTTCACAACAGGCAACACAGACAGTTCACATTTTAGATACTTTCGTAACGAAGGATAGAACTGATTACTGGGATTATTCAAAGCTGATGATGTCACAGCTAGAAGGAAAAGATATATATGGACGTTTTGCATAGTTATGCCCTGTACACACGATAGGATTTTCCGACTGGAAATGTTCTATATGGGAGCTTGTTGTCGGAAATTCCGACCGTGTGTAGGCTCCATCGGACATTTTCCATCAGAATTTACGACACACAAAATTTGAGATCTGGATCTCAATTTTTCCAACAACAAAATCCGTTCTCGGAAATTCCGATCGTGTGCACACAATTCCGATGCACAAAGTTCCACGCATGCTGGGAATCAAGCAGAAGAGCCGCACTGGCTATTGAACTTCATTTTTCTCGGCTCGTCATATGTGTTGTACGTCACCGCGTTCTTGACGAATTTCCGACAAGATTTGTGTGACCGTGTGTATGCAAGACAAGTTTGAGCCAACATCCGTCGGAAAAAAAACATGGCTTTTGTTGTCGGAAATTCCTTATCGTGTGTACAGGGCATTACGAGGAGGAGGGTAAGCTCAGGCATAGCTCCCAACTGTCCCTGATTTCGAGGGACTGTCCCTGATTTGGAGCAATGTCCCTCGTTCCCCCCTCATTTGTCCCTCATTTTGGTCTAATCTATATAGTTGTATATGTATTATCTTTCAAAAAGTGTTTCCTGGCGCTAAACCTTTCATCCAAATTCTAAATTGGTGCATTTGTAAATTTTAAAAGCAAATATAAAGGAATAGTAGTGGTAAAAAAAAAAAGCTCTTGTGGATTTAATTAACCTTTTTGTTTTGGTTAATTCTCCTTTAAAAGGGTGTGACAGGGGGGCGTGTCCTATGCCTATATATGTTTGCTAGTAGGTGTCCCTCATTCCCATCTCAAAATGTTGGGAGGTATGTGATCAGGGAAGGGTCCTGTGCGAGTTTGATGCAAATTCAGCCATACGATCTTTATGGCTGAAATCGCATCGCACAGAGATCGCATGCGAATCACATCCAATCTCTGACATTGCACCAGTGTGAACCGGCCCTTACTGTTCCTGGCCCACCAGTCATTCATTGGATTGCAGTTCTTTCAATGATGGCAGCTCAGACTTCCATGTGGAAAAATCTTCTTATTTTAGTAAGCTATGTACAGCACTTTGCTGGCCTCTCCCAATGGACATTATATGCCTGCAATACATACAGAAGCACAGAGACCTAGTGATAATGCCATTGGGTCAAAAAAAAAAGCAGATAATGAAAACAGAAAGGTTTTAAAATATTTTTTAGCACGTTATTGAAGGGGGTCAAGGGAAGCAAAATATATCCAGTATAAAATTTAGCTTTAAAGGGGTTGTAAAGGTTCGTTTTATTTTCTAAATAGGCTCCTTTAAGCTAATGCATTGTTGGTTCACTTTCCTTTTCCTTCGATTTACCTTCTAAATGTTTTTTTTTCTTTGTTTTCTTTGTCTGAATTTCTCACTTCCTGTTCCTCCTCAGTAAGCTGTTCTGGCTGACTAAACATCGCTCAGATGATGGTGTGAAGTTTACTGAGGAGAAACAGGAAGTGAGAAATTCAGACAAAGAAAAAAAAACATTTAGAAGGGAAATCGAAGGAAAAGGTAGGTGAACCAACAATGCACTAGCTTAAAGAGGGAGTCCACCTGCACAAAAAATATTAAGTCAGCAGCTACAAATACTGCAGCTGCTGACTTTTAATAAATAGACACTGACCTGTTCCAGGTTCCAGCGATGTCGGCAAAAGATGACGAGATTTCGCTCGTCTCTCGGCTGCCCCCGCCGCCATCCTCTGTCAGGGAATCAGGAAGTGAAGCGTTGCGGCTTCACTGCCCGGTTCCCTACTGCGCATGCGCACGTCGCGCTGCACGTCTTTATTGGTCCCCGTTGTGTCCTGGGAACTGTGTGTTTCCCAAGACACAAAGGGGGGGCGGGCAGCTGCGGATAGTGGTGGGACAGCTGCGGCTAGCTAGTCCCGGAAGTGGGTGCAAATACCTGTATTATACAGGTATCTGCACCCCCCTCCCCCTGAAAGGTGCCAAATGTGGCACCGGAGGGGTGGAGGAATCCGATAAACGGAAGTTCCACTTTAGGAACCTATTTAGAAAATAAAAAACAAACCTTTACAAACCCTTTAAATGATTATATTTACTTTACTGAACATTTAAAGAGGAAGTAAAGCCTCCTTAAAAAAAACGGAACCTGCAAGGCAAAGGCATAATGAGCTAGTATGCATAGCATACTAGCTCATTATGAATAACTTACCTGAGAACGAAGCCCCCGAAACGACCCTTGTCCACGTCCTCCTCCGCCGCCAACAAGAGCGGCATATTGCCGTGATCTCCGGCATGCTCAGTGCACCTGCGCGCCGCTGTCTATGGCGCATGCGCCGTAGACAGCGGTGCCTGTTTTTTTCTAAATATCTCCTAAACCGTGTAGGTTTGGGAGATATTTATTGGACCTACAGGTAAGCCTTAATCTAGGCTTACCTGTAGGCCAAAGTGGTTTGTAAGGGTTTACAACCACTTTAAAAATGAATAAATGGAGATATATAAAACATGTGCTAATTTTTAAACTCTATTGATCATATTCTATTGATCATAAAATCTGGTGCAGCTGTGCATTGTAGCCAATCAGCTTCTAACTTCAGCTTCAGCAATTAAGCTTTGACAATAAAACCTAGAAGCTGATTGGCTTCTAAGCAGAGCTGCACCAGATTTTACACTTTAGATTTTAGTAAATCAATCCCATTGCATCATTAGTAATGACATTTCAAAAAAGCGTGGGGTGGCTTTCTCCTGATTACATATGAAACAATTATGCAAGATGAATTTAAAAAAAAAAATCTCATATTGTATACAAATTGCATGGTGTGTGTTTAGCATTATGTTTGTCTACTTGACCAAACCATCTGGGGGTGCTTCCAAAGTACCAAACGATTTATGTATGGCACCTGTGTCAGCATTCAATATTTTACTACTGATATAACCAAATGTTCTTTCCATCTTGCTTCAAAATATTAGCCACATTGTTGTCTATACCTTGTAGATATCCATTTGGCATATCAGTTTATGTCTCTTAACATTTTTTTTTTTAAACAGGTATTTCCAAGACCTTCTATGGATCCCCGACGAAGGCCTTGGGAGGAACCTCAAGCCAATTATAATCGACAACATGATAGAAGTACGTTTTTTTTGTCTTTTAGCTCAGTGACCCACCAAACTGTGATTAATACTAGGGAATTAAAATGATACGCAAGTCAGGCTTCAACATCATATTTACCTAATTGTGGTGCTTTTTTACCGAGCTTTTAATCCCATAAAAAAAATATTATATTATAGCCTGCAATATCTTACATTTCGTGGCTGCATTTTTTATTTTTTATGTTTTATTGCCTTTATTTTCATCTGTTTTATGGTTGAGACTAATGCCATATCATTATGTCATGCCAATGGATTTTCCGACAGGAAATGTTGGATGTCAGGCTGTTGGCGGAAAATCCGACCGTGTGTATGCTCCATCGGACAATTGTTGTCAGACTTTCCGCCAACAAATTTTGGCTAGCATGTTCTCAAATTTTCTGCCAACAAATGTGTGTTGTCGGACTTTCTGATCATGTGTACACAAGTCAGTCGGACAAAAGAGTACAAAAAGTATGCATGCTCGGAATGAAGGACGAGCCGGAAGTGCTCGGTCTTGTAAAACTAGTGTTCGTAATGGAGATATCACATCAGATCGCCGTACGTCACTACGTTCGTAATTGTTGGCCAACATTTGTGTGACTGTGTGTATGCAAGACAAGTTTGAGCCAACACCCTTCAAACAAAATTTCACGGTTTTGTTGTTGGAAAGTCTGATCGTGTATACGAGGCTTAAGGATGAGCTCGGGCGTGTTCGCAACTGCACGTGCAGAGCCCGCCAGGAAGTCGGCACTGTGGAGCGCTTATCACAGGCAGTGAGACATTTTCCCGATTGGTGGCTGTAGAGATCGGGAAATGTCTCACTGCCTGTGATTAGCGCTGTGCAGTGCCGACTTACAGGCGCGCTCTGCACGTGCAGTTGCGAATACACCTGAGCTCATAGTTGAGGCCAATCATTTAACACTGATAGGGGTGCTTACAAGGGTCAGGTATACATAAAACCTTTTACCTTTACAAAAAACCTATATCCCAAAAAGAAAGAATAAAAACTGTTGCTGAACTGCTTAAAAAAAGTGTTAGCAGGAGCTTGACTAATTTGTTAGTCCATTAAAATCTTCTAGTGCATCTAACAGTAAGGCCACATTCACACTAAAGCCCCATACACACGGTCGGACTTTTTCATCAATTTGGTCCGATCGGACAAGGTTGTTGAAAAATCAGACCGTGTGTATGCACCATCGGACAGTGTTCGTCGGTTTGTCCGTCGGACAAAGTCTTATCTCCTGCTGGAAAGATTTCGCGTCAACCCGGTCCGATCACACCAAATCCGAGCGTGTGTACGCTTGTCCGACGGACAAAGTGCTACGCATGCTCAGAAGAAATTCTGTGACGGAAGCGCTCGGTCAGGTAAAACTACCTTTCCTAATCGACACAGCACATTCGTCACGCTGCAATGTTAAAATGTCTTTAATGCAGCGCATTCTCTTTTTCTTTACAATGCAACAAGAATGACATCTTTTAGCTGCTCCTATTCACCCGCACTTCTCACAAACTTACTTCTTTATTACTTTGCAGCATTTATACACTACATGTTTATTTTTACTCAGATCGTAATACAATCTTTCTTATTTTTTTATCCAGATTTTTTTTTTTTGGGGGAATACATATTTGAAGGAGATTTTTTTTTTTTTGGAGGGGGTTTGTATGTCTCAACTTAGCAAAACCACATTATTAACATTTGTATTTCTTGCTTACATTTACTAGGAGTTTGTTGGTTGTTGGTGCCCCTTGTTAATTCTAGGATTAGTGAAATGTATCTGCCTACTCAAAGAAAAACTGTCATTGTAGAAAAGTAAAACACAATAGTCAATGATTATTTCAAATCAAAAAAACCTTTATTTAGGTCTCAGCAACAGACCAAAGAGGAACGCAGCCATGGTGAAACTTGGGGAATTTGCAAAGCCTTGGACACCCATGGCAACCATCATTTTACAGACTTAAACAATTGGGGGCATGAAGACTACCTATCTAAATAATAAGGGAGCGCAATCTGGTCCTGAAGTCCAAAACATCCGGAACTGCAGCAGATGCCATCTAGGTCCCCAGGCTCTGGTCCTACGAGAGGCTCCATCTTCTCTCAGACCAGACTGAGTCCAGGTTGTCACTCTCTTGTCTTCCTTGTACGCTTCCTTCCACGCCGTGGTGCTGGTGCTGGTGGGGTGGCAGAAGGAGGAGGAGGAGGCGGAGCAAGGTCACTCTCGCAAACATGTGTGAGGGGAGTCATCTCCCCAGCCATCCCCTCATTTAGTATTTTGAGGATGACCTCCTCACACATGCTGCGTTGCCCCGCCTCCATACCCGTAAATTTACTTGTAACCAAGGAGGCAAAGGCCTCCTCGTAGGTGGGTGTGGCATAGAGGGAGGCTGAGGCATCTTTTATCAGCTGGAGCGCTGACTCTCCCACCTCCCCCATGTTTTTTCGCCCTTCTGTAGGGAAGGCGGAGGGGAGGGACTTGGGAGACAGTCAGGCTCCTACGCCTACCCCCCTGTTGGCTGCCACTACCCCCTGCCTCCTCCTGACTGCCACCTTCCACAGCCACCTCCTGGCTGAGGTCTTCCTGTGTCTGAAAAAGGGACATAGTTTCAGTTATTTGTTCATCAAACACACACAATTCTCATCTAGTGACTGTTGCAAAATGTTTTCAAATACAAAACCATACAATTCTCAGCCCTGCAGTTTAGATTCTTCCCAAAAATGTCTCCCACACCACTGTCTGTTGATATGTCAATCACGTTAGGAAATAAGCAATTGGGGATCCTGAATTAACTGAACATCATTCATTATTCAACAAACTGGTTCCAAAACTACTATACCTGGAACAAGCTGGGCACCTGCACATCTTCCAGACTGGAAGGCCCAGGTTGGTCCTCGGAATCCTCATCAAGGGTGGCGTGCGTGGAAGGACGCGTGCAAGGAAGAGTCGAGAGTGACTTCCTGACAGTAGCCTGGTCTTTGAGAAAGTGGAGCCTGTCATAGTACCAGAGCGTGGGGACATGGACATCAGCTGCTGCAGCTCCAGATGCTTGTGACTTCAGGACCTTATTGCGCTCCCGGAAATAGGTAGTCTTCATGTTGTTGATCTTCACTTTTAAGTTTGCGACGGTTGCCATGGGCAGGGTAGGCTTTACAAATGCCACCAGTTTCAGCAGGGCTGCGTACCTCTTTGGTCTGTTGCTATAATCCCTGTGTTTTGCCTGCCATAAGAGGGGGAATTGCCGGTATTTATCAATGAAGTGTGGGAGAAAGCTCACGTTGTAGAAGGCATCCATCACCTCTGCAAGACACAACGCCACACAAAACAATATAAATAATGTCAGGCTAAACTCTCCTAATCTTCTCCATAAAGAAGCCTCAAGTTCTAATCAGTCTAGGCTAGTTATGTACCAACGTCAAATTGTACCTTCGTTTGTAGCGATCGTCTCGTGCGTGAGCTTTCTCTCCCCTCGTCTCCCAGATCGTGGCTACGACACAGGCGTGTGACGTTTTATATACACTGCGCATGCTTCAAACTCCGCCCGCCCCTGACGATCTTTCTCGTCTATTCCCCACCCCTTCTCTTTACGGCGTAGTGGGGAGAGCACATGGCGGGGACACAGCAGGTGCGCCACAAATATCCCACCAACGAGGAGGAGGACGAGGAAAGTCCGGAGGCAGAAACGTCCCGATCCCGGAACCTGAAATTCAAGGCCTCCAATATGTCATTTGGAGAAATGTTGGAGATGGTGGACATATTAAAGAGGAGCGACTATGATGGGAAGTATGGGCCTTACCTCAACCCCAATGTCCGCAAGGCCAAGATCATGTCTAAAGTTGTGAGAAGGCTGTACAATAATTTTGGGGTACAACGATCCAAGGAGCAACTCAGGAAACGCTGGTCAGACCTGAAACTGAGGGAGGCCGATCAGTACAGAAAGATCAAGAGAATTCTTCAAAAAAGTAAGTAGTTGTGTTTTGTGTTTGATTTCTTGCTTGCATACTGCTCCATTGTGTTTTGATTTTTACCAAGTTGTACATTCCAAAATGGCCACTTTCAGGTTCGTCTGTGCATTCGATCGTACTCAGCCTCGATCTTTCTGCCACTGTCATGGTCGTGTGTGTGTCCATTCGATCGTACGCAACCTCGATCGTGCGGCCACTTATAATACGATGTTTGGTGTTTTTTTGGGGGAAAGGAAGTTTGTTCTCCCTAGAAATGTCATCCAGAATGTAAAGCCAATTTATTCAATGTAAAGGAGAGGTCACCCAGTAGCTGTTTACCCATCTGGACTCGAGAGCACTAGTGCTGGGACACCCAAACCCCCTTTTTATTAGCCTTTTCCACACATGTGCTCCAGTGGATACTAGAGGGGGGTCTCCATCACACAAACTTCTACCAAAAAGCTAGTCAGTTTAGCACCTTTACAAAGTGACTTCATTCATGTAGTTGACATTTGTAACTGGCCAAACTAAAATAGTGTCCGTCACTTTCAAGCAATGTTTGTCATTTCCTATTTCTGCCCTCAATAGCTTGTGTTGCTAAATCTTCCTTTTGGACATTCTCATAGGGGAGCGAAAACTTGGGCCGTCTGAGGAAACCCCCAAACCAACACCTACCAAAAAAGGGGAAAGAGCAGAAGCAGAGGAGGAGGAGGAGGAGGAAGGAGAGATCATCGAACTTGGAGAAATTGTCACCACAACAGGTGAGTGTGGGAGAACACAGCTACTGGTAAGCTAATCCATGTATGGCTGCCTCATTTCCAACACCCCATTTTTGTTTGTTTGTGGTTTTTAGGTGACGTGGATGTTGTGGAAGAAAAATCGCACTTTACCACAGAGAGTGCCCACGTACTCATCGGAGAGATAATGGTCTGCAATAGAGATCTAGATTACATAAAGCAAAACATCAATGATGTTCAACAAAAATTGAAGAACATCATTGATATTTTAGGAAAAATATGAAAACGCACCAAGTAATTAACACACATTTGTGCCAGCTTCAGAACACATTTGCAACTTAAAAACTGTCTGAAATTTGGAACATGCACACATTGTGTCCACATGTGCTAGCTCCCACCATGGTGGATGAATGGCAACGTTTTTTTGGGGGTGCAAACACTTTACGAACTACGAAAGTGGTTGTGGTGAAGGGGTTGCACCCCCAAAAAACGTCCATTCATCCCCATGATGGAAAATGGCACTTTTGAAGCTTCTAGGCATGTGTTTTACCATCTAATGACCATTTTCAGTCCCAAATTGTGTGCATGTTCCAAATTTCCACTTTTCGGGGGTGACCCCCCCATGTGATGAAGGCAAGATCAAACACACTTTGAACATATAGTCATGTCTGATCTTGTCTTCACTTTACAAAGTTGAACTTTCCAAGTTCCTAGGTTCTGTTTTGCTCCATGCCTGGTTTTACCAATTGCGGAATGTTTGTAAACAATGTTGTAAATAACCAAGATGTTGTCAGTTTTGGCGTGAAGATTGTAAACGCACTTGGGAATGTTTTCCTAGTAAACTTTTATTTTTCTAAATGTGTGGCTTCCTTATTTAAAAAACACAATGCATTATGTATGTAAAATGAAAAGGATATGGGGGGCAATGGGTGTTATTTACTAAAGGCAAATCCACTTTGCACTCCAATTTTCTTTCCCGGGGAACTTTTTCAATGCACTTGTAGAGCATAGCGGATTTGACTTATGTAAATGACACCCACAGTGCTTTGTACGAAAACACGGAGCACAGCATTTTGGAGAATACACACATGTCAGACCTGGTGATGAAAAGGAGTATTTTGGGTGTCAGTTATGCAGTACAAACCTTCTCTAGACCAAAGATTAGGTAGCAAACACACAACATGAGAATAATCTTTTTGGGAAGAAGAGACTGTTACCTCCTTTTGCCCAGAAAGTGCATTCCCACTGTCGAAGGCAAAGGGAAAAAATGTCAAAGTAAAATAAGCTAAAAAGAAGACTGAAATGACATGAAATCATAGGTTGGTTAAAATATCAGATTTATTAAAAAATGCCTCTCACACATCGTCAGGCAGAGCAATGGCCCCCCTACCCACAAAGTACTACATATATTGGTCCCGGACCACACGGGCATTTAGAGGGGGCAAGCCTGGACGTGCCACTCGAAGGGCTGTGAGTTCGGCATTTGGAGGGCCCTCCACATCTGGGCCAACGGGCACCACATAGTTCCTGTTATGTCTTTTGAGGAAGTTGTGCAATATGCAACAGGCAAGAACTATGTGGTTCAGTTTGTATTCCGCCAAGTTAAATGCCGTCAGGAACAGGCGGAAGCGGCTGGCCAGGATGCCAAAAGCGTTCTCCACAACTCTTCTGGCTCTGGACAGCCTGTAGTTGAAGACCTTCTGGTCCGGGGTGAGGGTCCTCATCGGGAACGGCCTCATCACATGGGGAGTCAACGCAAACGCTTCATCTGCGACAAAGACGAAGGGGAGTCCTTCGGCATTCTCCTCTGGAGGTGGCAAGCACAGACTGCCACTTTGGAGACGCCAGTAGAACTCCGTGTGCGTAATGGCCCCACCATCCGATATCCGGCCGTTCATCCCCACGTCCACATACATAAACTCGTATGTTGCCGACACCACCGCCAACATCACTACACTATTAAACCCTTTATAATTATAATAGTAGGACCCCGAGTTGGGCGGTGGGACGATGCGGACGTGTTTCCCATCAATTGCCCCTCCGCAGTTAGGAAAGTCCCAACGGCTGGCAAAGTGGGAGGCCACAGTCTGCCATTCCTGTGGCGTGGAAGGGAACTGTGGAGTGAAACAAGAAAAAAAAATTAGTCACTTTGCACCTAAACATTGCAAGCAGATTAGACAATCAACATCTTGGAACAAGAGCATTGTCTAAAATTGGAGGCTGGAAAGTATTTGCACAGAAAAGTAGAGGCTCCCCTTCACAGATTACTCACCCCCCCATCAATCCCCCCACTTCTGATGGGCCATTGGCAATAACTAGGGGTTTTGGGGGGGGGGGGTGGTGGACAGCTAACCCTCTGCACTTCATTGATTGGCAAATGGCTCAATAATGTGGGCTAGTTTGGCCAGACCCTCTGTACTTAACACTATTGGCAGGCCACAGGAAAGATCAAATAACATTTCCGGGCCCGCCCCCCCCCCCCAAAAACGGCAGGCACAGTGTGACATTATTAAATTACCAAGCAAGCTAATAGGAGGGAAAGAAGACAAAAAAATAGGAAATGGAATGTATGGAGGCAGTCCCTTGCACTACATGCTTTGCTGAATTCATCCCTAAAGATGCGCACTATAAAGAGGTAGGTATATAGTGTGTATGGACCTTGGGAAAGCCAGCAGATAAAGGATTGGTACCATCTGACAGAGCAGTTGGGGGAGGGGGTTCCTAATGAGTTTGCCCCCCCCCCACCAAAAGAACAAAAAAAGGGGGCTCTACATGAAGTAAACCACACAGCAAACATTTGTGCATATTTTAGGGGGTGTTTTGGGGCAAACAATACTATGCAGCAGACAAAAGACATTGCTTAAGTGACTAGGCCATAGGTGTCTATTGGGGCAGAAGAGCATGCTGGTGAGGTAAGTGAAGGGAAAAATGCATGAAGGAGAAAAGGGGCACAGCATATTAGAACATATTGCAATCATGGTAATTAGGGAAGGAGGTCAAAAATACAAGTCATTAGCAAACAGAGCATACATAGAAGGGAATAGTAAAGTAGAAATGTTACCTTAATATAGTCCTCCTGCAGGACCTGAATGATGGCAGAACAGGTCTCTGGAATAATGATTCCCAGGGCCTGGGGGAGAGATACCTGAAGAGAACTTCAAATCCTGAAGACTTCTCCCTGTCGCCAAGTACCTCAACGTGGCAACAAGCCTCTGCTCCGGAGTAATGGCTTGTCTCATGCAGGTATCCTGCCGGCTGATAAAGGGGGGCAGCAAAGCCAAAAGACGGTGAAAATCGGGGTCCGTCATCCTGAGAAAGTTCCTGAAATCATCAGGATTATTCTCCCGGATCTCACGAAGCAAAGGCATGTGCGAGAACTGGTCACGCTGAAGCAACCAATTCTTGGTCCACATACTCCTCGTCACTCTGTTCATGGACGGGTCTTGGGTCAAAGCTAAAAGCCCGACACCAATTCCGCGTACAGCACGAACTCGGCGACGAGTACGCACGGGAAACATCGCTCAGAAGGTCACAAAAGGTCGGCTGGTCAGAACGGACAAACAGAAAGCACCGATAAACAGCAAGGCCTGAAAGAACGAAGTGAATACCAGCAACGAGCAGACAATAAGCAGTGCAAATCAAAGCGTCCTATATCAAGATATAGGCCGCAATGACCAACAAATGCGAACTGACTACACGCACTAATAAACAGATACGCACGACAAGCACAAACTGAAGAGCAGTAACGATCTGAGTCAGAAAACTGAGAAGCGCGAATCTTAAGTCACCAAACTTCCACTAACTCTCGATAAACACGGGATCAGCAGAAGGAGCCCAACGGGTGCCTGACGTGGTGCTGAACTTCCCTTTTGTAATCTCGTGGACGACGACTTACGTCACGACGTTCTTCCGGACCGGATATTCCGACAACTTAGTCCGACCGTGTGTACGCAACGCCAACATCGGACAAAGTACGTCGGACAAAGTCCGACTGACCTGGTCCGCGGATTGTCCGAGCGTGTGTATGGGGCTTAAAGGTGTTTTTCAGGTGCTTTAGCACTTGCGGGACGTTACAAAAAGTCCTGCAAGCCGCATCTGTGGGGCGGTTTGACAGCGCTGTATACAGCGCTCCTAAACCGCCCCTGCCCATTGGAATGCATGGACAGCGCTTCGAAGTGCCGCAACACGGGTGGATTTTTTTAAAATCTAAAAACGTGTTTATTTGGTATACAAGCAATAAAGACAACATACAAATACAGTCAAGTATGATTGCAGACATGTGTATGCATACACGTTATGACTAGATTAACAACAATGTCTGACTATACAAGTATACCAGTAGTAAGTAACGCATCTGCATAAAGTTGCCAACATATAACTGGACTGCATAATTATAGAGAGATAAGAGACTCGCATATCGCAACTGTACTTGACAGGTTCAACCTTCTCAACATAAATAAAGTGTATTTACTAACTCAGCCCAGAGTAACAGTTGACTCCAGTATATTGACATAACTTTATTAGGCCTGTAGCCATCTTATTAACTCGAGCATCTTACCAGCTCCGTGTCTACGCCACAATGTGTCCCCCTCCCGAACAACAGAAAGTCCCCCCTATTAACCATAGTATTAGTCTGTACTGCTATAGTCATTTTTCTAATTCTTATCACATTTGTAGCAATCTATCCAAAATCAATTGCGTGGGACCCAATCCGGGTGTGTCCAGCCAGGGTTGCCACATGAAGAAAAGTTTGTTAAGAGAACCCCAGTGTTGGTATGTTAGCCTCTCACGTACTAGCAGCCTGTTCACTGTATCTACCCATTGTTTGCCAGTTGGTACCCTGGGGGTTATCCAGAGCTTCGCAATAGCCTTGCGTGCCACGTACAGAAGACGCAACACAGCTGTCTGTTCATTAGGAGATATTGCAGGTATCTCCAGGGCACCAAGCAGGCACTCAAGAGGGTTCTGTAGTAATGGGATCTGATATACTTGTGAAATAGTATTAAGTACGTACTGCCAGTACCTGAAAAGCTTGGGGCATTTCCATAGCATATGTAAAAGGTCTCCACTATGAGTATTACATTTCGGGCATAGTGGTGTTTCCCGGATACCCCATTTGTGAAGTCTGGCCGGTGTTCTGTAAACTCTATGGAGCAGGAAAAGATGGGATAGACGTTGAGAAGAAGAGACCGACACCAATGGGGCGGAGGACAAACATAGTTCCCATGTCTCCCCATCAATGGGTCCCAAATCTTTCTCCCAACCCTTTCTACATTGGAGTTTGCTAGCATCATGTGTGGTATTCAGTAATTTAATATAAATTCTAGACATCATGCCTTTTCTGTCTTCCGTCAGTAGGACATCATTCATCAACGGATGTGCCACTGACCGAAGCCCAGTGATCCTGCTCTCGCATTGTAGGGCATGACACAGTTGAAGGTACTTGTAGAACTGGCACCTACAGTATGGATGGGGTATGCCTCTTGAATGTCAGAGAAAGATTTTAGTATGGTTCCGTCATACAGTTGTGAGATATAGTATATGCCCGCTTCCTCCCATGACCTACAATCCTCCAGTTTAAACAATTCTTTAAAGTATTTATTGTGCCATAGCGGAGTAAAGGGGCATACTCCACGTATTTTAAAAAGGGATCTAGTGTATTTCCACAGTTTGTTCAGCAGTGAGACTGTAGGAAGGCTTTCTGATAGGTGTGTAAGGCCCGCCTCCAGATATGCTATAGCTGGTAGATTAGATTCCTTGGGTAGTATTATTGACCTAATAGGGTCCTGTGCATCAAAGCCTCCTCCATACCTAGCATGAGGGACCGCCATACCTCCCTGATCCTTCGCCAATTGATTTTCATAATCAATCATGCACATTTCAGGGAGGGCGTCTATTGACATCCTCCCAGAACCCTGCCTCCCCACAGGCCCCCAGGGCACATATCGGGAGTGCTCTATGATTGCTGTGTCCCTTGAACACAGCTGACCACAGTTCGAGGTAAAGGGCCAATTACAGCGGCCCTTTACTATATGATAAGCTGTGTCCAATTACAGCTGATCACAGTGTAAACAGGATTCGGCGGCTCACAGCATGTGAGGAGAGGAAAGCCAGTAAGTGGCAATCCACACAGGGGACATCTGCACTGATAATCAGGGCACTGACCTTTTGTGCCCTGATTGTCAGTGCTGCCTGTCAGTGTCCATCAGTGATGCCTGTCAGTGCCCATCAGTGCAGCCTCATCAGTGCAGCCCATCAGTGCAGCCTCATCGGCACACATCAGTTGAACAATTACTAATTTACAAAATTTTATAACAGAAACTAAGAAAAAGTTTTTTTTTTTCGCAATTTTCGGTCTTTTTTGTTTGTTTAGCAAGAAAGAAAACACAGCAGTGATTAAATACCACCAAAAGAAAGCTCTATTTGTCTCAAAAAATTCTAAAAATTTCATATGAGTATAGTGTTACATGAGCGCGCAATTGTCATTGTCAAGTGCGACAGCAATGAAAGCTGAAAATTGGCCTCGGCAGGAAGGGGGTGAAAGTGCCCAGTAGGCAAGTGGTTAAAGTGTAAGGCTCCATTCACACCTAGGCATTTTGCATTGGCACCCAAAATTGCGCTGCAATTGCGGCAAATCGAAATGTGTGACGCTGTCGTCCAAAAGAAGCTCCTGCTCCTTTTTGAGCAACAAGCTTTGAGCAATGCAATTTTGCTGCGATTGCAGCACAATTTTAATGTGACATTCGCAGCAAAATAGCACCGCGATTGGGTACCATTAAGAAGTAATGGCATTGCAAATGCATCCTGCGTTGTGCCGCATGGAATCGCGGGCAGAATTGCTGCGATTTCACCTGGGATTCAAATCGCCTAGGTGGGAATGGAGCCTAAATAACAAACCTTCATAATGACATATTTTACATATTTACAGTTTACAGTGATAATTTTGATTCTTTTCAGTCTATTTTTTTTAAAAATCAATTTATCTATCTAACGTGCTTAATTGGAAAAACTCTTTGACTTTGTTTTTTCCAGACAGAGCAGGACCAAGGCCAGAAAGGGATCTCCACAATGCCCCAAGGCAAGATCAACAGCTTCTTAGAAATGAAGGTGGTAGACAGATAGGAGAAAATGGACAGCATGAGCATAGGCCTAGAGGAAGAAATGTACAGCAAGTTGGAGGGCACCATGAGCCAAGACTTGGTGGAAGGAATGAACGTGGGGCTGAGAGACAGCACGAACAAAGGGATGGTGGACCTCATGAGCACAGGGGTGGAAGGCGAAATGAACAGCAAGGACGTGGTCGAAATGAACGCGGTGCTAGAGGACAAAATGAGCAACGAGGTGGGGAACAGCGTGCATATGGTGCTGGTGGACACAATGAACAGCGCGGTGGAAGACGTCAAGGACATGAACCAGGAATCCGAAATGAACAAAGAGCTGGAGACGGGCATGGTTATAACAGAGGAAGGGCAAATCATAGACCACAACCAGAAGAGCAACGCCGGGACAGAGAGAATGGAAGGGGGCAACAAGTACGACGACTGGGATACAAAGCTCTTGAAGAACTGCTAGAAAGGGAACCTTCAGAAGTGGCAATAACTCTAGCTGCCCATCCTGGCCTAAATGATTTGCTGTCAGCCACTGAAATGAGGCCAGATTGGGTGGAATTGCTGTGTAGGGCTCTGTGCAGGGCCTGCACTGCTAGGCTGGAGAGGCAGAGCATTCAGCATCTCCTTGGGCGGGTCAAATCATCTGAGTATATTCGTATGTGCCTCCCACACTATATAGTGGGAATGATGACAGAACCTGTCCCTGAGAAAAGGCAGCGCTATCCTGATAGCATTCACAATATTCTAAGTCTTCTGCAAGAAATTATCAGCATCTTTCCTGCCAGTAGCATACAAGAGACTTCATTGTTGGTCACTCTCATTCCTAACTCAATTAATAGTTTACGTGCTTCTGGAATAGTAGTGGGAGAGCATACAGAGCAGACTCTAGAAAGGGTATCAAATTTTATTCAGCACCTGCAAGACAAGAGAAGAGAGGGAACACTACGGGTGGACACACACGTGGTCATTGGACCAGAGGTTCCTGTTGATGATTTCAGAACAATGAGTGTGTACCCTAGTTTTGAAGAAATTCATCTGGGTGAAAATCCATTTCTTAGACCAAATAATTTAAAATACAAGTTTGAAAACACAGACCTTTACTTGGACACCCACTTTCGACTCTTGAGGGAAGACTTTGTTCGGCCATTAAGGAAAGGGATCCAAGAGATCCTTCAACATGATGATCAAGGCATTCGTAAAATGAGGTTTGATGATATCCGTATTTACTTCGACACACGGATAGTTACTCCTATGTGCTCACCATCAGGGATTACATACAAAGTCCAGTTTGATGTCAAACCTTTAAAGTGGGTACGCTGGCAGAACTCCAAACGACTGTTGTTTGGATCTCTAGCTATCCTGTCCCAGGACAATTTTGAATCCTTCCTCTTTGCCACAGTTTCTAATCGTGATCCCAAAGAGTTGGAACAAGGTGAGATACAACTGCAGTTCTGTGAGCAGAGTAGAGAGCTTCTGGCAAGAACACGTCCAAATGATTCTTTTGTTATGGTGGAGACTACTGCCTATTTTGAGGCTTACCGGCATGTATTGGAGGGCTTGAAAGAGATGAATGTACAGGATGTGCCTTTCCAGAAATACATTGTATTATGTGAAAATGATGTGAGTGCACCACGTTATCTCAATGCGGGTATCCGGTATGATCTTAGCTGTATGATGAGCAAGGAAAAAAAGGTTATCCCAGCTTCAAGGAACAAAATCAATATCCTGAATCCCTTGGAATGGCCTTCCAAAGAGTCCTTAGGCTTTGATGAATCTCAGATAGAGGCTGTACGGCTGGCACTTACTAAGGAGCTTGCTATTATTCAGGGACCTCCAGGCACCGGTAAGATTCTGAAAGATAAAAAGGGCTTACAAAAATGTAATTTGTTGTAAATATAATTTGAGTTTTACTTTTTTTGTTGCACTGGCTTCGTAAGCTGTCTAGTAATTAGCCTAAAACACAATTGGCAAAAACATTTTATTTTGGTTGGAAACATCTTCACTAACTACAAAGTTGGAGATTCTTAAAGTAAGACACTCAAAAGTGGAACTTCTGCTTTAAGCACTCCTCACCCCCTGACATGCCACAATTGGCATGTCATTTTTGGGGGGGGGGGGGGTGTTCCTGTCCCACTTCCTCCTTCCTCTTCTTGGCCGCCTAGGCAACTCCTCCCCTCTCGCCCTAGGCGGCCCATCACTGCCAACGATCTTCTGGGACACGTCACAGGTCCCAGAAGATTGCCTGGCCAATAGCAGAGCGCAGCGTGATTTACGCATGCGCAGTACGCGCCTGGCCCTGAAGCTGTAAGCTGTCGTGGCCGGGTGCCCACAGTTGCTATGACGGTGCGGTGAGGAGCGTGGCTCTGGGCGCCCGCATCGCTGGACTGTGACTGGGACTGTGACTGGGACTGGACAGGTAAGTGTCTGTTTATTAAAAGTCAGCAGTTATACTTTTTGTAGCTGCTGACTTTTAATAAATGAAAAAAATGTGTGGAACTCCGCTTTAAAGAAGAGATCCAGGTATGGCATTTTTACAAAGTTACATTGGTCCAGCTTGGACCAGTGTAACTATTCATAATACTATACCTGTTGGATCAGCTTGTAATCTGATACAACTTGTAAAATGCAAGTCCAGCTTGTAAAATGAATATTTGTGCAGTGTTCACATGACATACAGCTCTAATTAAAGTGGAGGAACACCCTGAAAACAAAAACTTTTAAAAATGTTAATAACAATTTCAAATGAAAAAAAAAATTTTTTTTTTACTTACCAGAAATGGCTGTTGCTAGGCAGATTGTCCTAATCTGCCTCCTCCAGCGCCGCAGTGATCTTCTCTCCTTCTGTCTTCTATGGAATGGGGCGCAGTGTGTTATGGGAACTGTGTCCCACAACACATTGCGTTCCCCATTCACAAATCCCACTCGCGCATGCGCAGTAGGGCGCGCGCCGACTCGCGCATGTGCAGTAGGCCGCGCGCCGACTCGCGCATGCGCAGTAGGCCGTGCAAAGCCGTTTCCCTCACTGAGGATGGCGGCGCTGGATCCGGAACACCGAGGGACATCTCGGCCTCCACGAACAGCATCGCGGGCGCCCTGGGAAGGTAAGTGTACTTATTAAAAGTCAGCAGCGACTTTTTTTTTAGCTGCTGACCTTTACATTTTTTTTTTTTTTAAGCTGACACACCGCTTTAAACTAAGTTTAAAACTCCTCAATGAAAAATATTTTTTCATTTTTTTTTAGCTTTGGTTGGGCTTTATGTACTCTAGCAGCTCCTAAACTTGTGTTTAGGAGCTTTTGGCATTTTTTTGCCAAAGCTCCAGTGTCCATGTACACATAGGCTTTTAGGATCGTTTAGGAGCTGCTAAGTTTAGAGGAGGTTTAACCTCCTCTAACCTCCCCCTAACCTCCCTCTTCTGAACGTGGAAGAATTGTGTTCAGGACAGGAACGTTTTGACCACCGACCACAACGCGCAAAGTTGCGACGTGATTTTAACGCAGTTTGTGTTTTCATGCGGCCGGCGGTCAAAGTAGTTTAAGTGTACATATACATACATACATACTATAGGTAAGCCTAGAATAAGGCTTACCTATAGGTAGTGAAAAAACGGAGCACGTTTAGGAGATATTTCACTTGTAGTGCACCAATGTCATCATCGGCACATGCGCTGTGAACAAAGGAACCACCGTGCCGTTTCTTCCCCAGCGTGTGTTGTGACTGACGGCTCCCACATGCATGCTCGGGAATGAAGTCATGAGGCTCTGGCCAGGAACAAAGCCGGAGTCCACGGCCCCCGGAAGGAAGAGGGGCAAAGATGGATGCGGCCTGCACAGGGGACAGCGCGGGTTTCGTTTGCAGGTAAGTGTCACATAATGGGCTAGTATGCGATGCATACTAGTCCATTATGCTTTTAATTTGCAGGCTTTGCAGGGAGAAAAAGAGGAAGTAAAACCCATCAGGGTTTACTTCCTCTTTAAAGTGGAGAGGGATTTAAACCCATGCCAGATTTTTATTTCTGTCGGTGCCCCCATTAGGGAAATTCATGCTTTCGGTTTGTCATGGTTACCATTATCATCAAAAGTGAATGTAAAAGAAAACACCAAATTTGGGTTGTCCCCAGAACAGTAACAGAGGGGGAAATCTTCCAATGGGGACAATACAGTAGTTCTGGTGACCCTGGTGACAATCAGGGATTTCCTCACTTTGGAGGGCTTTCCTCCCACTTCATGTTTTGGCTATGGGACAGGAAGTGAAGGGAAATCTCCCCCATTGGGAAAGGTGACAAAAATCCTGAAAGAGTTTTAAACCCTCCCTTTTTCTATCTAAAATTAAAAAATGATTAAAAAATTAATGAATGTAAAAAAAATAAAATGTGATGAGAGGAGAAAAGCCTAGTCATATCACTAGTCTCTCTTTCTTTCCTAAATTGATCCTTGCATCCTTTTGCAATGTACACTCTGAGGAATAATGGAGGCTTCACACTGTGACTTGAATTTTATATAAATGACTCGTAAAAAACACCCAACACTATAGTGTTCGGTGGAAAGCAGATGCTGGCTTTCAATTTCCAATTTAACCCCTCCCCCCTTCCCAAGACTACATTTGTAGTATGTATGATAGCAGATGCAAGCACTCCTTTGTAGGGTTGCACCGATACCGATACTAGTATCGTGCCGATACCGAGTATTTGCTTAAAGCGGAGTTCCACCCTAAAGTGGAACTTCCGCTTATCGGATTCCTCCCCCCCTCCGGTGCCACAATTGGCACCTTTCAGGGGGGAGGGGGGTGCAGACACCTGTATAATACAGGTATCTGCACCCACTTCCGGGATGCATTATCCGAGCTGCCCCGCCTCTATCCGAGAATGCCCCGTTGTGTCTTGGGAAACACAGTTCCCAGGACACAGCGGGGACCAATAGAGGCGCGCAGCGCGGCTCGCGCATGCGCAGTAGGGAACCGGGCAGTGAAGACGTTGCGTCTTCACTTCCTGATTCCCTGACAGAGGATGGCGGCGGGGCAGCGAGAGACGAGCGATCGCTCGTCATCTTCTGCCGACACCGCTGGAACCTGGAACAGGTAAGTGTCCATTTATTAAAAGTCAGCAGCTGCAGTATTTGTAGCTGCTGACTTTTAAAAAAAATTTTTTCAGGTGGCGCTCCGCTTTAAGTACTTGTACTCAGGTGGCGCTCCGATGCTTTATCCGATACTTGGACAGTCAGGGGGTGATCGGTGGGGGGGTGGGGGGAGTTATAAGCACTGATCCCCCCTGTATACATTTCAATAAAGCAGCTGACCGCCGCTTCTCCTCCTCCCCCCCCACCCCTGTGGCTTTCAGCTACTTTAGTGAAATCTATACAGGGGGGATCACCGATCACCCCCTGACTGTCTCCCCCTGTATACTCCTCCAGTCCCCCTCTGTGTCCTCTTCCAGGCTCCTTCGGTCCCCCTCCATATACTCCGCTCCGGTCCAACTCTCCGTGTCCTCCACTCCTGTCCCCCGCAAAAAAATGGGTTCAGTCGCAGAAGTTTCAGACGCCAAACGCGTCTAAACGCGTTTCATTTATAGGCGTTTTTTGTTTTTGGCCATTTAAAAAAAATTATATATATATATATATTTTTAAACGCTTCTAAACGCTAAATGCGCTAAACGTGGCAAAACGGACGTTTTAAACGTGGGTTACTATCTGTCCAGTTAAATTGTTCAGGAGAGGTTGTAAAAATGTCCCGTGTACATGGGGCCTTAGACTGCTTGAGCCAATTGTCTGCAGTGATCTTTTTTTTGTCCTCCTTGCTTTTAGGCAAGACATACATCGGACTGAAGATTGCTCAAGCTCTGCTCATGAACACCGATGTATGGCAATTGAATGGACGCCCCAATCCAATTCTTGTGGTTTGCTACACTAATCATGCATTAGATCAGTTTCTGGAAGGTATGTATGCTGACCATTAAAGTGTAGGTAAATGAAAAGTCTACTATACATAATTCATCAATTTTTTTTTTAAAATGTAATTAAATATATAAAAATAAATACAATGATCCCATCTGTCCCTCCTTTCCAGCTGTTGCCAACAAATTTGGCTTTAAATAGAACCAGTCAGGACTGGTCATGTGTAAAGGGCCGTACACACGATCTGACTTTTTGACAGCAAACAAACTTTTTCAGTTTTCATTGGACTTTTGTTGGCTGTGCGAACAGACAAACTTTCTGCCAACAAAAGTCGGATGACATGTCAAATCGCATATCAAATCGCCCCAATGTGAACGGGGGCTTAGTGTTCTTTCATGTATACCTGAGCATGTTGGTTGTTTGACAGTTTTATCTGTTATTAGCACTTAACTGAGAATTAAGCCTCGTACACGTGATCAGATTTTCGCTGTTGGAGGAAAATCCGACCGTGTGTACGCTCCATCGGACAATTGTTGACGGATTTTCCGGACAAATGTTGGATGGCAGGTTTTAAAATTTTCCGCGGACAAATGTAGTAGCTCAAAAAAGTCAGGTTCAGTTTTGTTGATGTACTAAAGGCATTCTCCTAAAGGCTTATTCTACTAATGTTGTTTCAGGAATTCACCAGTTCTTGGCGGAGGGTATTGTACGCGTTGGAGGACGCAGCAGCAGTGAAGTTTTAAAGCAGTTTAATGTCAGAGAACTGAGACAAAGTGTTCGCAGAGACTGCCCAGCCCACATACGCAGGGCATGTGGAGAAGTGAGTATCGATACCAATGCATTATGTTCTATATCTTGTTACCTAGAACTCTGTATACTCTTCTTCATAGCAACACTGAGATTCAATATAGGTTAGCGTCACTTTTACCAAAAAAATTGCCTATGCTAAGCAGGTAATGAGCACCTGTCCATTAACCACTTGCCGACCGCCACATGTACATTTAAGTCGGCAGAATGGCACGGCATGGCAAATGGGCATACAGGTACGTCCCTTTGAATTTGCTGGCGCGTGCGCGAGCCTGCCGGGAGCTCAGTGAGTAGGATCTTGGGTCCCGTGGACTCGATGTCCGCGGGGATACCCGCGATCGTCTCACAGAGCTGAAGAACGGGGAGATGCTCATGTAAACAAGCATCTCCCCGTTCTGCCTAGTGACACTGTCACTGATCTCTGCTCCCTGTGATCGGGAGCTATGATCAGTGATGTGTCACACGTAGCTACACCCAGAAGAGAAAGCATGCCTAGTGTGCATAAACACGGCCAATACCCCAAGGGATGTTTGAGAAATTTGATAGACACAGACAGGAATATATGAAATTCAAAACATTTATTGAAAATTACCCATATAGGGATAAATCCGTGAGGTAACAGTATTAAAAAATATCAAGAAAGCATACAAGAATTGACAATGCCAAAAAATTGGGGTGTATAATCTATCATATATATATAGAGATTACAGACTTGTGGTACACGTGGAATCTAGGAAAACGCCGACATGTTTCGGACTTTTGTCCTTTTTCATATGCAAATTTAAATCCTTTTTCAATCACATCTAGTGGTATGAACAAATGGATATTAGTACATTAACAATAATGCATGTAGTAAAAAGAAGTAACATGACGCCATAGCATTGAACAATCAGACAGTATGTAATAGTGTGGAACTCACATGCAAGGAAGGTAGCCCCTTATATAAATAATAGACATCAAGGCCGTAAATAGGCACGTAGCTACACCCCCACACAGTTAGAATCACTCCCTAGGACACACTTAACCCATTCCTAGCCAGCTAGTGGTTAACCCCTTCACTGCCAGTGTCATTTTTACAGTAATCAATGCAATTTTATAGCACTTCTCGCTGTAAAAATGACAATGGTCCCAAAAATGTGTAACATTTTGTCATGTTAACCAAAAACGTAAATGTATTTTATTGGGATTCAATGTGATAGACCAACACAAAGTGGCACAAAATTGTGAAGTGAAAGGAAAATGATAAATGGTTTTCAACATTTCCTACAAATAAACATGTGAAAATTGTGACGTGCATTTGTATTCAGCCCCCTTTACCCTGATACACCTAAAGCTACTTTCACACTGAGGGGCTTTACAGGCGCTATAGCGCTAAAAATAGCGCCTATATAGCGCCTGTAAATCGCCTCTCCTGTGTCTCCAGTGTGAAAGCCTGAGTGCTTTCACACTGGAGCGGTGCGCTTGCAGGACGGTAAAAAAAGTCCTGTAAGCAGCATCTTTGCAGCACTGTAGGAGTGGTGTATACACCGCTCCTGAAGCGCCCCTGCCCATTGAAAACAATCCAAACACCAAACCGCCGGCAAAGCGTCACTGCAGCTAAGCTGTCAACAACTGGTTCAAGTGGTTATAAAGGCAGAAGGTTTTTTACCTTAATGCATTAAGGTAAAAAACCTTCTAGGTGCAGCCCCCCCCTTTATACTTACCTGAGTCCCATCTTGATTCAACGATGTGCATGAGGGCAATGTCTCTCCCGGGTCTCTCACTGGCTCACACAGCAGCAGGAGTCATTGGCTTCTGCTGCGGTCAATCACATCCAGTGAGGAGAGAGCGGAGGGCAGGGTCTAGGCACTGTGTGTGTGAATGGACAATTCACAGGAACACAGCTCCGCAGCTAGCCTGCTTGAGTATACCCATAGCAAGAGGCTTGCTATTGGAGACACACAGCAGGCAGGGCCATCTTAAGAGCATTATAGGCCCCCGGCAATACAGTGCACTGGGGCCTTGTCTACACAATCACGCACAAGAATAAAAATGCAAATTATCAATAAGGCTATATTTATTGGTACCTGATTCCTACACTGACCACTACACTGACCTACATGATTCTTAGACTGATCACTACACTTACCTACCTGTCCACTACACTGACTAACCCGATTCCTATACTGACTAGTACATTGACCTACCTGTCCATTACACTACACTGTCCACTACAATACCCACTACAATACCCACTACACTACAATATCCACTACACTACACTGACCACACACACTACACTGACCACTACAACACACACTTCACTACACTGACCACTGCAATACACACTACACTGACCACTACAACACACACTACACTACACTGACCACTGCAATACACACTACACTGACCACTACAACACACACTACACTGACGACTGCAATACACACTACACTACACTGACAACTGGAAGCCTACATGCATGGAGAGGTATCCAAGAGCCATAAGGTTCACTGGTGGATCATGGAAGGGCACCAGCGACCATGCTGGGAAGGATGGAATCCCTGTCTAGAAGTGTAGTGCCCGATGGCTGCAGGCTATGGGCAGAGTCTAGTAGATGGTGGTACCTGCAGTGTGGGAGGAAGTGGGGCCGGCCTAGGCCAAGCTGGGGTCCGAGGGGTCTACCAAATGGAGCCATGTCTCTTGAAAGTGGAGAGCCAAGGACCAGGGGAGCCGAGCTGAGCCGAAGGAGTCTGGTAGGTGGAAGAGGAAAGCCGCACATGACCCCATTCGCCCAATCACAGGGACAGACGGAAACTAAACATGGTGGCTGGAGCACAGGCCGCGGGGACACAGGAAATAGAAAGTATGGGGGACAGAGCTGGGATTTGGACGCCGCTGGGCAGGTGGGGCCTCCCAGGCAAGTGGGGCCCCCGGGCAACTGCCCAGTGTGCCCAGTAGAAAAGACGGCCCTGACAGCAGGGGGGAGGAGCAGACAGCGCCAGCGGGGGAGCCAAAAAGAAGAGGATCGAGGATCTGGGATCTGCAAAACTATTACACAGAGCAGGTAAGTATACCATGTTTGTTATTAAAAAAAAAAAATTTAACTTTGGAATCACTTTTAGTCATTTAAAGTCAGAAGGTTTTTTACCTTGCCATAAGGGCACTCTATACTATACTTTGCAGCTTGATGTAGGGTAGTTGTTCTCAACCCCTGTCCTCAGGACCCACTAACAGGCCAGGTCTGCAAGATCACTGAAATATATAATTTGCTGCTCAGTGATTGCAATATTCTAGTCTGCATCTCCCCAAGGTAATACTTCAGATCTGGCCTGTTAGTGGGTCCTAAGGACAGGAGTTGAGAACCACTGCTATAGGGGCACTCTGAAGGCAGGAGGTGCCAGAAGCACCGGTGGGGGGCCCCAGAAGAGGAGAATCAGGGCTGCTCTGTACCCGATTTAACCACTAATGCCACGTACATAGATCGGAATTTCCGTCAGAATAATCTTGGATGGTTTTTCCTACGGAATTCTGCTCAAGCTTGGCTTGCATACACACGGTCACACAAAAGTTCTCTAAACTTTCGACCGTCAAGAACGCGGTGACGTACAACACTACAAAGAGCCAAGAAAATTAAGTTCAATGCTTCAGAGGCAGGCGTTGAATTGTTTCCGAGCATGTGTAGGAATTTTGCGCGTCGGAATTGGTACAGACGATCGGAATTTCCGACTTGTTAACCTCTAAAATCTCTATTTCTGATTTATCAATCACAAAATATGATATGGGTTAAATTAGAGTTCTATTGACCAGGAGGAAAGGCTTTAAATATAATAACATTTATTACAGGTAGTTAAAAGTCAAGCTAATACACAAATCTCTAGCTATGGTCTTACATCAAGGCATAAACTGCTAGGTTGAAATAAAAAAAAAATATATATATATGAAGGAATATAGACTATATTCCTTCAGACCGTGATCTACAAGCATGTTTAGTTACAAGTAGCAGGGCATACCTTCCCCTGCTACATGCCATATTCCTACCTGCTGGCTGGCTTCCCCGGAAAGAGCGAGCTGCCTCTCCTCTCCTCAGAGTATCCAAAAACAAGTCTGATGGAGCATACACACGTTCGCATTTTCCGACCAAAAGCTCTCATCAGTCTTTTGCTGGGCGAATTTCCGATCGTGTGTACGGGGCATAATAGTGAGTAACTCAACTTTCTTGAGGAGTGGCTTTTTTCTTGCAGCCCTCCCATACAAGCCACATTTGTGGAGAATTTGTAAAATTGTTGTCACATGCACACAGTGACCACGCCATAAATTCCTGCAACTGCTTCAGAGTTGCTGTAGGCCTCTTGGTAGCCTCTTTGACCAGTTTCCTCCTGGCTCTTTCATCCAGTTTGGAGCGATGTCCTGATCCAGGGAGGGTCTGTGTTGTACCAAATACTTTCCACTTCTTGATAAAAGACTTCAGTGTGCTTCTAGGCATTGATAAGCCTTTGAAATTGATGTGTATCCATCTCCTGACTTGTGACTGTCCACAACTTTATCCCAGAGATCTTTTGACAGTGCCTTGCCACCACCCATAGTTGATTGTTTGCTTCAGTTGCACTACCAGGGACTGAAATGCTCCAGAAAAGCTCTTTTAATACTGAGCTAATCAAAATGACCACAGCTGATCACAGTTGAAAGTCGAATGGTGTTATGTGCCATTGAGAAGGTGATTAACTACAACTTATTGAGTTTAAGTCATTTTTAGAAGGGGGTGATCCTTTTTTCCAACTCGGTGATTCTGTTTTTGATTTTTTACTAACATGTTGGTGTTATATCTTTCACTTGGATGTTATACGTTGGATTTATTTCCACATTGTATTTCACTTATTTATTGTCTATTCCTAAATATCTGAACAATCTTGAAGTTTGTAAACGTACCCTGTGAAGATCCCCACACATTTATTTTCTTGGATTCTATGACACATACACTATATTGTCAAAATTATTGGTACACCTGCCATTACACACATGAACTTCAATAAATAACACACGTCATACTTACCTGCTCTGTGTAATGGTTTTGCACAGAGCAGCCCCGGTCCTCCTTTTCTCAGGTCCCCAAGCCAGTGCTTCTGGCTCCTCCCCCCTGCCGAGTGGGTTATGGGGGCACTCATGTGAGCTCAATCCACAGGGCATAGTGAATAAACGATATTGTCAAAAGTATTGGTACACCTGCATTTAAACGCACATGAACTTTAATGGCATCCCAGTCTTAGTCCACAGAGTTCAATATAGATTTGGCCCACCCTTTTCAGCTATAACAGCTTCAACTCTTCTGGGAAGGCTGTCTACAAGGTTTAGGAGTGTGCCTATGGGAATGTTTGACCATTCTTCAGGCGCATTTGTGAGGTCAGGCACTGATGTTGGACGAGAAGGTATAGCTCGCAGTTTCCCTTCTAATTTATCCCAAAGGTGTTCTGTCGGGTTGAGGTCAGGACTCTGTTCAGGCCAGTCAAATTCCTCCACCCCCAAACCTCGTTCATCCCCAAGTCCCGCTACAAATCTAAGGGAGAACGAAGATTTGCAGTCCAAGGACCACGGCTATGGAACGCTCTACCCACCAACATCCGTATTGGAAGAAAACCGTCGGGCCTTCAGAAAAAAACTCAAGACCCACCTCTTCTAAAAAGCAGGACAACACAGGACGGACCAAGCGCCTTGAGGCGATTCAGTTCGCATTTGCAGCGCTATACAAATCATTCATTCATCCATGTCGTTATGGACCTTGCTTTGTGCACATGGCATGTTTGTTAAAAAAGAATAGGTTTACAATAACATTAAGTAAACTTTTATTGGATTGTTAAAAATCACTATTGTTTGTATTGTTTTTACAGTGCTGTTATGAAGTGAAAGTATTGTGGCCATAAATGTCCTTTATTATTTTTGTCGATAGCATATTTGTAGTGCATTGTTAAACATCCTTTGATTTTTGTTGCCACCACCGCACTAAATACTTTTTATTTTCTATTTGTCTTTACTCACTTAAGGTCATACAAGACTTGAAGTTAGCAGAACAAAAACTCCAGGAAGGTGGACAGCTTTTGCAATGCACAACAGCTGGTGTCATTCATGAAAAGTTCCTACAGAAATTCATCAAGGAGGAACACTGGGATAGTTTACATAGCGTGATGGTAAGAAACCTCTCCCAGTTATGCCAATTTCAGTAAAACAGAAAAATGTATATTTACATGATGGTCATTTTCCTTGCCTGATGCATAAGTTCGACAGCATACATGAATGGCCCAGCTCCACCCCCCCGCCCAATCACAGGACCGGTTCTAAAATATAAATAAGTCCCTTCCCCTAAGGCGGCATTCTCATAACTGCACTCAATGCGAAGCTCAAAGGGGGGAGCCTGTATGCTGTCATGCTTATGCAACAGGAAAGGAAAATTACCTTTAGGTAAGTACACAATTTTCCATTTTCCTGATACAAGCATGACAGCATACACAAATTGGACATAGCGAGCCATAAGCCACAAAGGAGGGTAATGCTGAAGTATTTTAAACAACATATTATTATTATTATTATTATACAGGATTTATATAGCGCCAACAGTTTGCGCAGCACTTTAAAACATGAGGGCAGACAGTACACTTACAATACAAATCAATACAGGAGGGATCAGAGGGCCCTGCTCGATAGAGCTTACAATCTAGAAGGGAGGGTGAGCTGATGGGGGGGGGTGAGCTGATGGAGAAAATGAAAAAACAGTTGTTAGGTCGGGGTAGGATAGGCTTTCAGGGATCGTCTAAAAGCTAATAGAGTAGGAGATAAGCGGACAGATTGGGGTAAGGCATTCCATTGGATTGGAGAGGCTCCAGGTCCTGGAGGTGAGCATGGGAGGAGGTGGTGAGGGAGCTAGAGAGCAGGAGGTCTTGAGAGGAATGAAGAGAATGAAAAGGTTGGTATTTAGAGACTTGGCTAGTGATGTAGCTGGGGGCTAAATTGTGGAAGTAGTTAGTATTTTGAATTAAATTTGTTGGGTGGGCGGAAGCCAGTGGAGGGTTTGACAGAGAGAAGTAGCAGACACGAAGCGATTGGTAAGGTGGGTGAGTCTTGCAGCAGCATTCATGATGGATTGAAGAGGTAATAGACTATGTAGAGGTAAGCCAATGAGAAGGGAGTTGCAGTAGTCGAGGCGAGAGATGACCAGGGAGTGAATTAAAGTGGTTGTAAACCCTTACAAACAACTTTGGCCTACAGGTAAGCCTAGATTAAGGCTTACCTGTATGTCCAATAAATATCTCCTAAACCTACATGGTTTAGGAGATATTTAGAAAAAAAGAGGCGTCGCTGTCTACGGCGCATGCGCCGTAGACATCGGCGCGCAGGCGCACTGCGCATGCCGAGTTCACGGCGATATGCTGCTTTCCTGCGCATGCGCGGGAGTGACGTCATTGCCACTCCAGCGAATCACAGCGATGGAGCGGCGAGACCCGGAAGTCACTCCGGTATTGATGGCGCCGGAGAAGGTCGTGGATGAGGACCGCTTCGGGGGCTTCGTTCTCAGGTAAGTTATTCATAATGAGCTAGTATGCTATGCATACTAGCTCATTATGCCTTTGCCTTGCAGGTTCTGTTTTTTTTTTTTTTTGTGAGGAGGCTTTACTTCCTCTTTAAGAGCTTTGTTGTGTCATTGGTTAGAAAGGGGCATATTTTGGAGATGTTGTGGAGGTTTAGGCGGCAAGATTTGGACAGTGATTGGACGTGGTGCTTAAGGCCCCTTTCACACTGGGGCGTTTTTTCATGCGGTGCAGCGCTAAAAATAGCGCCTGTTCACCGCATGAAAAAAATCCTGCCCCTTTAACTCCAGTGTGAAAGCGGCGGGCTTTCACACTGGAGCGGTGCGCTAGCAGGATGAAAAAAAAAGTCCTGCTAGCAGCATCTTTGGAGCGGGATAGGAGCGGTGTGTTCACCGCTCCTATACCGCTCCTTCCCATTGAAAAGAATGGGAGACCGCGGTAAAACCGCGGCAAAAGCGCCGCTACGGCGGCGCTCTGCGGGGGTGTTTAACCCTTTTTCGGCCGCTCGCGGGGGGTAAAACCGCACCGCGAGCGGCCGAAAACCGCAGTAAAAACGACGGTAAAGCAGCGCTAAATATAGCGCTGCTTTACCGTCACCGCGGCTCACCGCCCCAGTGTGAAAGGGGCCTAAAGGAGAGTTCAGAGTCCAGGACTACACCTAGAACCTTGGCATGTGGGGATGGGCTCATAGTTGTGCCATCGATTTTGACAGAGATCGGCGGAAGGGGCATATGGGGGAGGAAAAATGATAAGTTCGGTTTAGGATAGATTGAGTTTGAGGAAGTGATGTGACATCCAGACTGATATATCCGATAGTAAATTAGTGATAAGTGAGTAGACAGAGGGAGTGAGCTGAGGGGTAGAGAAATAGATTTGGGTGTCGTCAGCGTAGAGGTGGTATTGGAAGCCATGGGAGGCTATCGGCTGACCCAGGGAGGAGGTTTATTAGATTAATTTGGAACTGAAGTCAAACTCCCCTGTTTTCAATGTTGCTTTATTAACCACTTTCAGACCGGACCATTTTGCTGGCTTAAGACCAGACCACTTTTTGCGATTCGGCACTGCGTTGCTTTAACTGACAATTGCGCAGTTGTGCGACGTGGCTCCCAAACAAAATTGACGTACTTTTCTTCACCACAAATAGAGCTTTCTTTTGGTGGTATTTGATCGCCCCTGCGGTTTTTATTTTTTGCGCTATAAACAAAAAAAGAGCAACAATTTTGAAAAAAACGCATTATTTTTTACTTTTTGCTATAATAAATATCCCCCTAAAATATATAAAAAAAAACGTTTTTTTTCCTCAGTTTAGGCCGATACGTATTCTTCTACATATTTTTGGTAAAAAAAAAAAAAAAAAAAAATCGCAATAAGCGATTATTGATTGGTTTGCGCAGAAGTTATAGCGTTTACAAAATAGGGGATAGTTTTATAGCATTTTTATTAATAATTTTTTTTTTTTACTAGTAATGCAGCGATCAGCGATTTTTATTGTGACTGCGACATTATGGCGGACACATCGGACATTTTTGACACATTTTTGGGACCATTGTCATTTATACAGCAATCAGTGCTATTTAAATGCACTGATTCCTGTGTAAATGACACTGGCAGTGAAGGGGTTAACCACTAGGTGGCAGTGTAGGGGTTACATGTTCCTAGAGGTGTGTTTATAACTGTGGGGGGGGGGCGTGGCTGTGAGCTAGTGAATGCTGATCTCTGCTCCAATCACATGGAGCACAGATCGGCGTCACTAGTTGCTAGGCAGAACGGGGAGATGCTGTTTATTTCCGCATCTCCCCGTTCAGCCTTCCCGTGAGACGATCGTGGGTATCTCCGTGGCGATCGAGTCCGCGTGACCCGCGACCGGCCTCACGGGGTCCCGACCAGCGTGGCGGCATCTTAAAGGGGACATACCTGTACGCCCTTATGCCTGTCCGTGCCATTCTGTCGACGTACATCGTCGTGCGCCGGTCGGAAATCGGTTAACTTTGTAATGGGCTAGAAATAGTTTGTAGTACATGAACCTGGTTGGTATCCTGTAGAATAAATCTGGACCCCTGAATTTTGCTCATGAACACGTAATCCATTTGGTAAAGTGGGCTCTGAGCTAAATTGATGGATTCATCTTAGCCATATAAGCCCATCAGACTACCTTGACCTGAGACCTAGTGGACAGGGAAAGTCTTCTTCTTACACTGCTAGGCCTAAAGAGCTCATTGTCTGACCTTCTGGAGAAGGGCCACTTCCATGTATTTCTTCAACAACTAGTCCACTTCCAATGCTTGTGGTGACTCGGGTATTTTAGTTTGGACCTGCTGGAAGGGTGATGTCGTGATCCAGATGCAAAGATTCAGACCTTTATATGGTGCTGGAGAAGAGACTAGAGCTATTCTGTTTGATAATGGTAGCAATAAGGTAGTTTAAACACATAACAGCCATCAGTACTGAAGAGTTAATATATCACATGTGTGATAACCTGCATTCAGCAGTGCAGGATAACAGCATAAACATGTAGGTAATCCTATAACAGTATAACAGCAGCTAAGTACTATTGTCTTGTGCACCATGTGGTGCGCCTTACCACCTGAATGCCTCATGGCCAGCAGGAAGTCCAATGAATGTCCATCCATGGAGTCATGATGAAAGAGACACTTGTATAATCCCTAGAGACCAGCATCCTGCACCCCAATACCTGGATTATGGGGTGAGGCCTCCCACTTATAGGCGATTTACACCCGAACGGAGGGAACTTCGCCACAGGAGAGGCTGAACCTGTGCGACTAGGCCAGATGAATCCGGCAAGGTGAGGGCAAAAATTAAAAATTCTTAATTTTAACCACTTGCCGACCGGCGCACGACGATATACGTCGACAGAATGGCACGTACAGCAGGAGGGCGTATATATAAGTCCCTCCTTTAGCCTGTCCGCGCCGGTCGGGACCCCCGTGAGTCCGATCGCGGCCCCCGCGGACTCGATCGCCGCGGGACCCCCGCGATCGTCTCACGGAAAGGCTGAACGGGGAGATGCCGAGATAAACAGCATCTCCCCGTTCTGCCTAGCAACTAGTGACGCCGATCTCTGCTCCCTGTGATTGGAGCAGAGATCAGCATTCACTAGCTGACAGCCACGCCCCCCCACAGTAAGAAACACACCCCTAGGCATACTTAACCCTTACACTGCCCCCTTGTGGTTAACCCCTTCACTGCCAGTGTCATTTATACAGGAATTAATGCATTTAACCACTTGCCGACCGGCGCACGACGATATACGTCGACAGAATGGCACGTACAGGCAGGAGGGCGTATATATACGTCCCTCCTTTAGCCTGTCTGTGCCATCGGGAGCGCGCCGGGAGCGGCGCGCTCCCGCGCCGGTCGGGACCCCCGTGAGTCCGGCCGCGGTCCCCGCGGACTCGATCGCCGCGGGGACTCCCGCGATCGTCTCACGGAGCGGCTAAACGGGGAGATGCCGAGATAAACAGCATCTCCCCGTTCTGCCTAGCAACTAGTGACGCCGATCTCTGCTCCCTGTGATTGGAGCAGAGATCAGCATTCACTAGCTGACAGCCACGCCCCCCCACAGTAAAAAAAACACCCTAGGCCTACTTAACCCCTACACTGCCACCTTGTGGTTAACTCATAAACTGCCAGTGTCATTTATACAGAAATCAATGCATTTAAATGCATTAATTGCTGTAAAAATGACAATGGTCCCAAAAATGTGTCAAAAATGTCCGATGTGTCCGCCATAATGTCGCAGTCACAAAAAAAAATCGCAGATCTCCGCCATTAATAATAAAAAAAAAATTATTAATAAAAATGCTATAAAACTATCCCCTATCTTGTAAACGCTATAACTTCTGCGCAAACCGATCAATAATCGCTTATTGCGATTTTTTTTACCAAAAATATGTAGAAGAATACGTATCGGCCTAAACTGAGGAAAAAAAAATGTTTTTTTATATATTTTTGGGGGATATTTATTATAGCAAAAAATAAAAAATAATGAATTTTTTTCAAAATTGTCGCTCTATTTTTGTTTATAGCGCAAAAAATAAAAACCGCAGGGGCGATCAAATACCACCAAAAGAAAGCTCTATTTGTGGGAAAAAAAGGACGTCAATTTTGTTTGGGAGCCACGTCGCACGACCGCGCAATTGTCAGTTAAAGCGACGCAGTGCCGAATCGCAAAAAGGGGCCTGGTCCTTTGGCTGCAAATTGGTCCGGTCTGAAAGTGGTTAAACAGCTGCATAACCAGTTGAGCATTGAGGACAAAAAAGAGAATGCTGCCTTGACGGAAGTGATTTAGTTATATTGCATAACCGGTCCTGTGATTTAAAGGGGGGAGGAGCTGGCCCATTCATGTATGCTGTCATGCTTGTGTCAGGAAAGTGAAATATCCCCTAGATCCCCCCCCATTCATTTCTAAGCACACTTTAATGTTTGAAAAATGGATGTGAATTAAATTTTTTTAACAGCCCACCACAACACGTGGCATTTGCGCTATTAGTGTTTTTTGAGCTTATAGAAAACGCTAGTGTGCATGGAGCTTTAATATGATCTCTCAGGTGTTTAATGTGGTAACAACTGTTTGATACAATACCAATGGTAAATGTGCTTGTATAAATCTGATTGCATGTCCTGGCAAAAGCTGGTGCAAAGATATCGCTGTGAAAAATTTTCTGTTTGATGTGACACAAATAATGCTTCCTATGAATTGATTATCAGCTGAGCTATTTGTATTTTTCTAAAACTGCCCTTTTCTGTTATTGTGAATTAGATGCTGTGAAATTGGTCAAAAGGGATTTGAAATAGTTGAAATTGAGAAAGGTTGATTAGATTCAATGAAAATGTTGAAACAATCAAACATCCAGTTTGATCACTTATGGCCAGCAGTAGTCACAATGTATGAAGAACATCAATCGGGTAAATTGACATCTGATTGGTTGTTTATCATTCATTGTTTTATGCATTGATTGTGATTATGAATATTATTTTTAACATTCTGTCATTATATGTGGTTTACATACTAATACCAGGACTAGGATCACTCTAGCCCTCGCAGTAAACTCAGCGTTTTGCTGTGCAAGCCAGTGTCCGAGTCAGCACAACTTGTTATATTCTTATTTTTTTAATACATTTTATTTAAAGTATCACATAGGAATTGATTTTTTTTTCTTAACAGAAAAATCTTTTATTGAGGTACAAGGTACATGAGCACGGACATAGCAATGTAGACAATCAAGAAAGCATTGGTACACAATGTATACATCAGCAATAATGGACACAACCATGTCCATGTGTCCAAACTTTGTTCAAAGAGGGCCAGATTTTATGAAGTGAACGTGCGTGAGGGCCGACCATTTTCCCTGACATTTTTTGAACCATTAAAATTCGGTCTGTGTGTTAGTTCGAGCACTAATACACTGCCCAACAAGAATTCTCTTGCCTTTGTGGCTGTGTGTGAGTAAAGATATGAGCTCGGGCGTGTTATTTGGATATACCATATTTATTGGCGTAGAACACGCACCTTCACTTTAACTACCTCGCGACCGCCGGCCGTCTATTGACGGGCAGGCGGCGCAGCTCTCAGCGTGGGAGGACGTCATATGACGTCCTCCCCTTCACGGCCCTCCAGGGAGTGCGCACGCGTGCCCGCCTTGTCACTGGGCACCCCGATGCGCGTGCCCAGTGGCCGCGATGTCCGCTGGGCACCCGCGATTACCCAGTAACACAGCGGGACCGTGGATCTGTGTGTGTAAACACACAGATCCACGGTCCTGTCAGAGGAGAGGAGCCGATGGTGTGTTCTCTGTACAGAGAAACACTGATCGGTCTCCTCCCCTTGTGAGTCCCCTCCCCCCACAGTAAGAATCACTCTCAGGGAACATATTAACCCCTCCCCGCCCCCTAGTGGTTAACCCCTTCACTGCCAGTGTCATTTATACAGGAATCAATGCATTTAAATAGCACTGATTGCTGTATAAATGACAATGGTCCCAAAAATGTGTCAAAAATGTGATGTGTCCGCCATAATGTCGCAGTCACAATAAAAATTGCTGACCATTACTAGTAAAAAAAAAAATATTAATAAAAATGCTATAAAACTATCCCCTATTTTGTAAACGCTATAACTTTTGCGCAAACCAATCAATAATCGCTAATTGCGATTTTTTTTACCAAAAATATGTAGAAGAATACGCATCGGCCTAAACTGAGGAAAAAAAATGTTTTTTTATATATTTTTTGGGGATATTTAGTATAGCAAAAAGTAAAAAAAAATATATATTTTTTTTTAAAATTTGTCCCTCTTCTTTTGTTTATATCGCAAAAAATAAAAACCGCAGAGGTGATCAAATACCACAAAAAGAAAGCTCTATTTGTGGGGACAAAATGATAACAATTTCGTCTGGGTACAGTGTTGTATGATCGCAGAATTGTCATTCAAAGTGCGACACCGCTGAAAGCTGAAAAATGGCTTGGTCAGGAAGGGGGTGAAAATGCACTGTACTGAGGTGGTTAAGAGGGAAGTTTCAGGAAAAAAACTTACATTTTACATAAAAAATTACGAAGCAAAATAAGGGTCAGTGCCCATCTGCAGCCCCACCATTGCCATGAGTGCAGCATCCACCATTGCCAAGAATACAGCCCCCCATCGTTGCCAAGAATGCAACCCCCCATCAATGCCAGGAATGCAGACTCCCATCATTGCCAAAAATGCAGCCCCCATCATTGCCAAGAATGCAGCCACCCATCATTGCCAGCAATGCAGCCCCCCATCATTGCCAGGAATGCAGACTCACCATTGCAATCACTGCAGCCTGACTAATTCCCATCCATCTGCAGCCTCGGATGGGACAGGGAGGGGTGCGGGACGAGGATGAGCGCCAAAATATTAGCTACAGGAGAAACTCCTGTTTTCTCTGCAGCCTCTTTAATAGAAAGTCCCGCATCCTTTGATGGACAGATCAGTCGTCCAATGGCAGCGCCGGAGATGGGACTTTCTATTACAGAGGCTGCCGTGTAAACAGGAAATTCTCCTGTGTGCACGGCACTTGTCCCGCCTCCTCCCTGTCCCCTCCAAAGCATCTGGACATATATATCTACTGTGGCCCCGGCGCTGTGAGATCGTTGGGGGCCACAAAAGATATATATGTCCAAATAACCAGGTGGGCCTTTCAAAACCGGAACGCAGGCCGCGATTGGCCCGCGGGCAGGACTTTGGACATGCCTGCCCTAGGTGAAACCTAATTTTGCCCCCTCATTAGCTCCACCCCTGACTCCACTCCATTTGTCCTGCCCATGTGACAGGAGGCGGCGCTATACAGGAAGCATCGGCTCTGCATCCTCTAGCGCTGGCTCCAGTGATGCGCCTCTAATTACACTACCGGCCAGACGGAGCAGCTGCCTGAGACTGACTTAGTTACATGCTGTACGGAGGGAAATCAGCCACTGGGCGTCCATAGGCAGCAGTACGCCCTAGGCAGCTGCCTAGTTTGCCTAGTGGTAGCACCGGCCCTGATTGTGGTGAGCTTCATTACAAAAAACAGTACATGCACCTTTTATGGTGTGTTTCGGTACATCAGCCCATGAAGAGGCTGTAATAACACCACACACCAGGGGCGGATCCAGCGCCTAGTGTCGGGAGGGGCACTGCCAGAAAATACTTTTTTGGGGGTAAATTTATTGAGGAAATGGCTGGTGTTAGCGCTTCAATCATCCTGGCACCATGGTTGTTATGGTGTCAGGATGATTGAAGCGCATTATTACTATTATTACATTGTATTAAAAAATGGAATGGTTCAACTCACCATAATGCAGAATCAGTAGGAGCCCCGAGCGTGTCACTTGCCACTGTCACCTGCCACACGTTACGGATTGTCACTTGCCACGTCGCCTGTCACCAGATGCAGATTGTCACTTGCCACGTCGCCTGTCACCAGATGCAGATTGTCACTTGCCACGTCGCCTGTCACTTGCCACTGCCCATGTCACATGTTGCAGATTGTCACTTGCCACACATTGCAGATTGTCACTTGCTACATCCCATGCCACATGTTGCGGATTGTCACTTGCCACGTCGCCTGTCACCAGATGCAGATTGTCACTTGCCACGTCGCCTGTCACCAGATGCAGATTGTCACTTGCCACGTCGCCTGTCACTTGCCACTGCCCATGTCACATGTTGCAGATTGTCACTTGCCACACATTGCAGATTGTCACTTGCTACATCCCATGCCACATGTTGCGGATTGTCACTTGCCACGTCGCCTGTCACCAGATGCAGATTGTCACTTGCCATGCCAGGCATTGCAGATTGGCACTTGCCACATCCCATGCCACATGTTGCGGATTGTCACTTGCCACGTCGCCTGTCACCAGATGCAGATTGTCACTTGCCACGTCGCCTGTCACCAGATGCAGATTGTCACTTGCCACGTCGCCTGTTACTTGCCACTTCCCATGTTGCAGATTGTCACCTGCCACGTCACTTGCCACGTCCCATGCCACACGTTGCAGATTGTCACTTGCCACACGTTGCTGATTGTTACTTGCCACGTCCCATGCCACACATTGCAGATTGTCACTTGCCACATCCCATGCCACATGTTGCGGATTGTCACTTGCCACGTCGCCTGTCACCAGATGCAGATTGTCACTTGCCACGTCGCCTGTCACCAGATGCAGATTGTCACTTGCCACGTCGCCTGTCACTTGCCACATCCCATGCCACATGTTGCGGATTGTCACTTGCCACGTCGCCTGTCACCAGATGCAGATTGTCACTTGCCACGTCGCCTGTCACCAGATGCAGATTGTCACTTGCCACGTCGCCTGTCACCAGATGCAGATTGTCACTTGCCACGTCGCCTGTCACCAGATGCAGATTGTCACTTGCCACGTCGCCTGTCACTTGCCACTGCCCATGTCACATGTTGCAGATTGTCACTTGCCACACATTTGCAGATTGTCACTTGCTACATCCCATGCCACATGTTGCGGATTGTCACTTGCCACGTCGCCTGTCACCAGATGCAGATTGTCACTTGCCATGCCAGGCATTGCAGATTGGCACTTGCCACATCCCATGCCACATGTTGCGGATTGTCACTTGCCACGTCGCCTGTCACCAGATGCAGATTGTCACTTGCCACGTCGCCTGTCACCAGATGCAGATTGTCACTTGCCACGTCGCCTGTTACTTGCCACTTCCCATGTCACATGTTGCAGATTGTCACCTGCCACGTCACTTGCCACGTCCCATGCCACACGTTGCAGATTGTCACTTGCCACACGTTGCTGATTGTTACTTGCCACGTCCCATGCCACACATTGCAGATTGTCACTTGCCACATCCCATGCCACATGTTGCAGATTGTCACTTGCCACGTCGCCTGTCACCAGATGCAGATTGTCACTTGCCACGTCGCCTGTCACCAGATGCAGATTGTCACTTGCCACGTCGCCTGTCACTTGCCACATCCCATGCCACATGTTGCGGATTGTCACTTGCCACGTCGCCTGTCACCAGATGCAGATTGTCACTTGCCACGTCGCCTGTCACCAGATGCAGATTGTCACTTGCCACGTCGCCTGTCACTTGCCACATCCCATGCCACATGTTGCAGATTGTCACTTGCCACGTCGCCTGTCACCAGATGCAGATTGTCACTTGCCACGTCCCATGCCACACGTTGCTGATTGTCACTTGCCTGCTATAATTGTCTCTGTGCCCCAGAGTCAGGCAGCAGATTACCAGTCAAGCAGCAGAGAGATGATGTAAACTCTCTGCTGCCGCGGCTGCCTGCACACTGCACAGTGAGTGAGTGAGGGCGGAACTGCAGGGATGCCGGGCGGACGCCGGGCAGTGAGAGATGATGTCATCTCTCTGCTCCCCCGCCCGCCGGCTCCCTGATTGGCCAGCAGCCCGGCGCCCGCTCACACACTGTCACCGAGCCGCACAGCTGCTCACCAACCAAGGCGCCCGGCCCGCCCGCGGAGCGGCCCGCTCTCTCACAAACGGAGCCACCCGGGCTCTCAGCCGTGGGGCCGCCTGCCCGCCCACTCACTCACCTGCATTCTCGGAGGGGGCAATTGCCCCATTGCCCCCCCCCCTGGATCCGCCCCTGCCACACACGTTATATAGGGAAGAGGAGTCTGGGGCATACTTACTGGTCAATATATTAAGTTAAATATTTCTCATGAAAAATTTGAAAAACACAAATTTTTGGAACATGTAGTATTATGGAAAACAGGCAGGGTTGCTTGGTATAGAACAGTTCATGCTTTGTGTTTTTACTGACTTATAGCTACAGAAGTCTCCCTAATCACTATAGGGTTATGCTATATAAGCTGAATAAAGCCTAATAATTATCATTTCTTTACAGGATAATGATGACTTCTACACTCCTGGGAAAGGAAAAATTTCAATAATTGTTGAATGGCTTGGGCTTGGATCTTCATATTTTATTCAGAGAACAGATCCAGCTAGAGCAGGTAATGTGCACCCCTCATGTGTTCATACATTAAAGAGGCCCTGTCAACAGAACACACAATATATTTGTATTTATAAAAGCAACAGTGCTTTATGCAGGATTATTGTTCCAAATGCAACCTCAGCTTATGTAAGCAGAAGCGCTGAGGTTCTGCTAAGGAACAGATCTCTGAACACTGGCTTAGCTGTCAATTTTATTGCCATGAGGGAGTGTGCAAGAGAGCAGCTCCCAATAACAGCCTCAGCACACTTTGTTTACATAGGCTGAGGCTGTGTTCAGTTGTAGTTCTCCTGCATACAGCCTCAGCATTGTCAATGATGTGACTGGCTGGGGAAAGAGGAAAGAGAAGAATCTAACATACCCATGTCAGATTCTTCTAGCTTCCTCCAAATTTTGCAATCTGTTAAAAGCTTTGCCTAGAAGGGGGCACTAGTGCGTTCACATAAAACACTGTGATTGATAATAGAAATATTCTGTTGGATCTGGTGACAGGATGTCTTTTAAAGTGTTTGTTACCCCAAAAAAGAAATTATTCAGATTCTGGTCCCTTAAAGCGGATTACACAGCACAGTGCTTGTGCTGTGTAATCTACCCCACTCTAAACTATAAAAAAACCTCCCTGATTCTGCCACTTCCTGTATGCCCTCTCTATACTGACCACGATAACCAGGGCTGCTCGGCCCTGACCACCGTGGTCAGAATACATCCCCCCGTCACACTTATCTGTTCTTTCCCCCTCACCCCCTCCTTCCTGCCTGTCAGCTGTGTCTTTGTCTCCTCCACTGAGTCTGGCTGCACACCATTTTAACTGTGGGCAACTGAAGCTTCTGCCTGTTCACTTCCTGGATTTACACAGACACACAGAGGCACACCTCTAGCCCTGCAGCTCTTATTGGCCAACTTATCACTAACCACCCCCCTTCCTGGCAAACTCTCACATGACCTAGAGAGAGAGCTGTGCATGATGTCATAATGTCATAAGAGCTGTGTCATGATGTCATAAGCCTAGGCTTTTTACCAGACAAGAAAAAGTAAGTGGGCTGTATAAGGTATTTACTGGCAGAAAGAAAAAATGTTTTACTATCCAAACAAACTTAAAACAACAAGGGCAGAAGATGTTATAGATGGAAAGATGAAAAAATGACTGAAGTTCTGCTTTAAATTCTTGGTTTGGTTGATCTTCCAGCTGACCAGCTAGAACTTGAGGAGCTGGATGTAGAGGAACCAGAAGAAGAGAAGTTGGTGGACATTCAAGAAGAGGCAGACATAATCCAGGATGAGCGCATGCTTGATGATGAAGATGAAGAGGAAGCAGCAAGGCACAGAAAAAGGAAAGCCAAGATGGAGCACAATGAAATTGCAGACCTTCTGCTCGCAATGTCACTGAAAAACAACGACTCACAAGAGCCACAGGAAACCGAGGGGGATTGGGAGGTAGATTTCAGTTTCCCTGTTTTTGTTTTTTTGTGTCTCATGAAAATTTTTTGGCAGTCAAAGAATACCTAAACCTAAGAACAAAAATGTAATATATCGCAGCTTATCTCTGCTTAGTTGTGGTGTGTCAGCGAAATTCAGCTGTCCGCAGAGTAAACAGACAATTTTTCATGTTTCTAATATAAATACCCATTTCTGTCTCAATGATATAATGCCTTACCTTAGATCTTCCATTACCTCCCAAACCCCTTCATCCATGCATTCATCCTTATCTCAGCATAGCATCCATACATCACCTTTCCAGCCTAGCTGCTTCCCATCTAAGCCCCTGGTTTCCCATTCCCCAGTAAACAGCCATCAACAGCAAGTATTCTTACAGCCTCATCTTTGCCTGGTCAGTCAGCCATCCTTGGCCACACTAGCCAGCATGGCCTTTTATTATCACAAAAGCTTTCACAAACAGGAAGTGCCTGCCTCCAACAGCCAGGCACTCCCTCAATACAAAATGACATCACAGGAAGTGACATGGAGTAAAGGGGAGGGCACTCACAGGAGGAAGTGCACACGATTAAATCAGACACAGGGAGACAGATGACAATCTATAAAAACACACATCCTAGAGTAAAATGTCCACATAAATTTTATACAATATCATTTCCACAACAGGTGGCTTCATTACTTTTTATTTTTCATGCTATGTACATTTTCTGTGAGTACAGAAATATACCTTGACATAATTCCAGTGTCATTGTAATTTTCTGTGTGCTGAGCAAATATCTCAAACAATGTTATTAGCCTATCCAGCTATTTTCCGTACACTACAAAATGCCTTCCCCCCTTTGTAATGGATATAGGAAACAAAGGAGATTTTATAGTCCAAATCAAGAGCACAGCCTAGGATGACATTGCTGCTTATCAACAGATAAAGTATGGCGAGGGAGCGTTGTCACGCTAGGATAGGAAGTGTACTGGCAGGATCGCCAGCCGAATTATGAAAAATGTAAATATAAAACTTAAAAATAGAAACTAATGCACCCACCACATTCAAGTACTGGTAAGCTACAATACATAAAATGTTTGGGTTTGGCAATGCTTTAAGAGCAACTGTGGGGACAAATAAAGCTCAACTGCAGTTTTATGTTAAAAAAAATAGAAATATTAGAGGTGCAGTAAAATTAATTGACTTTTATATACCTGTTTTTTTTTTCCTTCTTCAAAGTGACTCTGTTGCTAAAATCAATAGTAAAATCGAAAGCCCCTCTTCTGCAAAGAAAATATTGAATACTCACCTCTCCTGCCGTCCACATCCCTGATCGCTCCTGTAGTGATGAAAAAGCACCCCTGAGGATTATGCAGAATCTGACACTTTTGGGAGTATAAGATTCCTGTTCTCCCGCTGCACTCAGTGGTTTGATTTGCTATCCCCTACATTACTAATGTATACTGTACTGACATAGAGCCCAGAGGGAGGAACTACAGTACACTGCTGGAAACCAGAATAATGGACAAGTGTTAAGCTTGGATTTTCCGCAGACAAAACCTTTGACTTTTGTCCGAAGGGCGTTGGCCCCAAACTTGTCTTGCATACAATGGCACACAATTGTCAGCCAACAAACACGAATGTAGTGACGTACTACGTGGTTTTTCAGTTCTTTAGCGCCACCCTTTGGGCTCCTTCTGCTAATTTCGTGTTAGCAGAAGTTTGAGTGTTGATTCGCACTTTTCATTTTGCGCTTTTCATTTCACGCTTTTCAGTTTGTTTCTGATTGGCCGTTCATCAACCAGCCATGTTGCGGAATCGGAGGAGATAACGTGTTATTTATTATTGGCCTTGGAGTTATTGCTTTGACCCAAGTCCAGTCCAGGAACAGGAGGAGGAGGATTTCTTGGACCAAAAATTGGTTGCTTTATTAATCGTGACCAATTATGTCATATGCCTTTGCTGCGGGAGCTCCAGGAGAATAATCCAGATGATTTTTGGAATTATCTCCGGATGACGGACCCCTGCTTTCACCAACTCTTGGCATTGTTGACCCCCTATATTAGGAAGCAGGACACATGCATGAAGCTTTTATTTTATTTTTTGGTTGAATAGTGATTTGATTTGGTATATTTTCGATATTTTTGGATGCATAGAATGCACTTTTTGGTTAAGTTCTATTGGCAGATAGCATGTCTAATTTTATTTGTTTTCTTTTTTTATTCCACAATAACAAAATTGTGTAGAATAATACTTTGCTATGTGTTTTACTTCAAATGACAGTTTGGAAGTAGGCAGTTACATTTTAAAAAATACAATGTAAAACTAACATAGTTGTATCTTTGATATAAAAAACTACGGGATAATGGTGTTGTGGTAACTTTCACAAATAAAAAAAAATAAGCATAATAGTATTATTCTTGATATCACTAGAAAAAAAAGCATTTGAAAATTATTTTGAAATAACTCCATCAGTATCACCAGCAAATCAGCTTCATTATTATCCTATTAAAGAAGAAGTGAATTGTGCGCTGCATTTCGAGATTTCATAATTTGCCACGTCACGAATGTTAATTCTCCATTACGAAGTTTACAAGACCAACCGCTTCTAGGTTGTCCTTGCTTCCGAGCATGCGTGTTTGTACTTTGGACTTTTGTCCGACGGACTTGTGTACACGCGCTCGGAAAATCCGACAACAGACATTTGTCTGCGGAAAATTTTAAAGCCTGCCATCCAACATTTGTTCGCGGAAAATCCGACAACAATTGTCCGATGGAGCGTACACACGGTCGGATTATCCACCAACAGCCTGTCATCACACATTTCCACATGTCGGAAAATCTGATCGTGTGTACGATGCTTTAGATTATGCACAATCTGCAGCAGATGATTTCTCATCATTGTGATCAATTTTCTTTGCAAGGGGGGATTTCTTTTTTCAATATTGGATTTCAGCAACAGAGTTGCTTCACAAAAAATTCCAGGACTCTGAACTTATACTGATAGAAAAGCACTATAGGGGCATGCATGAACATCTTTTATCATTTTGTTTTTTAAAGATGACAGCAAAACAGAAAAAGAAGAGAAAGCAAAGGATGAAGGTTGAACTGAAGAAAACAGAAGCATTGACAGAAGCTGTGGTTCACCAGATTGGAAACGTGTGGCACCTGGACTTGAATGCACGATGGAGACTGTACAGGTAATAGAGACACTTTCAGATCACAACATGGCAACATAGTTCACAAACAGAAGGAGCCTTTCCAATATTGTTTCCGAAAGAATTGGGGGAGGGGGGGGGGGGGGGGTTGTTCTTATAACAATTCATTATATTTTTTATTTAATTTTCTGATTTATGATATAATGAGTTGACATTTGCTTGTCCGTTATTGTCGGTTGTCTTTTTTTTATTTTAATCTTTTTTTGTGAATGGCTGCCTTTCTGTTTCTTGACAACTGAGACAGCCAGTCATAAAACAGTAAGGAATCGTTTACATGTGGGGCCCTCTGAAGAGCAGATCTTTCTTCAAAGGGCATTTTGAAGAGAGGAAAAAATTTGTTTTTTTTTATATATTTTTGGGGAATATTTATTATAGCAAAAAGTAAAAAATATAGCTTTTTTTTTAAAATTGGCGCTTCTTTTTTTTGTTTATAGCGCAAAAAAATAAAAACCGCAGAGGTGATCGAATACCACCAAAAGAAAGCTCTATTTGTGGGAAAAAAAGGATGTCAATTTTGTTTGCGTGCCACGTCGCACGACCGCGCAATTGTCAGTTAAAGCGACGCAGTGCCGAAGCGCAAAAAGTGCTCTGGTCAGGAAGGGGGTAAAATCTTCCGGGGCTGAAGCGGTTAAAAAAAATAAAAACTTTGCCTTTACCATCACTTTAAAGTGGTTATAAACTAAAACCTGGTACTGCCTGTCCCCCCCATCCCCATCCCCCTCCCCAAACACTTAACTAATGCCGCGTACACGCGGTCGGAATTCTCGTCAGAAAAAGCTCTGATGGTTTTCCCGTCGGAAGTCCGTCGGAAATTCCGACAGAAAAAGACCGATGGGCATACACACGGTCGGAAAATCCGTTGAAGAGCTCCCATCGGAAATTCCGACCGTGTATACACCGCATTAGTCCTCTAATGCCGTATACACACGACCGGACTTTCCGGCAGACTAGGTCCGACGGCTTTTCAGCGGACTTCCGACATACTTTCCGAACGAACGGACTTGGACACACACAATCACACCAAAGTCCGACAGATAAGAACGTGACTAGAATAAGGAAGTTTATAGCAAGTAGCCAATAGCTGCCCTAGCGTCGATTTTTGTCCGCTGGACTAGCACACAGACGAACGGATTTCTCAATCGGAACTGGTTCCGGCGGAAAAATTTGAAACATGTTCTATTTCTAAAGTCCGTCTGATTTTTCGACAGCAAAGGTCCGATGAAGCCCACACACAATCGAATTGTCTGGCGGATTCGTTCTGTTGGACCTTTGCTGTCGAAAAGTCCGGTCGTGTGTACGCGGTATAACAATTCAGCATTGTATCCTGCTGCATCTCTCCCCCCCCCCCCCCCCCCCCTCACAGGATGCACTGATAGCAGTGGGAGCTATTGACTCCTGTTGCCAGCACATGTGCCCCCATAGCACACAGCTTGCTATGGGGGTTCAATCAAGAAAAGGGGAGCAGATATCGGTGGCAGGGGACCCCAGAAGAGGGGGTAAAGGACTGCTCTGTGCGATATCATTGCACGAGCAGGTTAGTATAACTTAATTTTTTTTTTTTTTATTAAAAAAATTAAAAAAAGGTTTGCAACCGCTTTTAATTGACTTTCTACAATTTTTAGGTACTGGATACAACTCTACCAGCAGGATATCCGTGTAAAAATTCTGGTTCATGAAGAGAATTACCAAAAGCTAGCTGATCGTTTAATAGAGCTTAGACAAACACAAGACTTGCAGATCCTTCAGAAAGCTAAAGTCATTGGAATGACAACCACAGGTTGGTTGGTTTGATCTGCAGATGGACATTACTAGAGAATGTTTATTTCCCCATCTGATTGCTAAACCAGTCCATGCTTTGATTTCCCTGTCACCAGGTGCTGCCAAATACAGGCGTATCCTCCAGGAAGTCCAGGCACGGATTGTCATAGTTGAAGAGGCAGCAGAAGTCTTAGAAGCCCATACCATAACCACACTCAGTTCAGCTTGTCAGCACCTCATTCTCATTGGAGACCATCAACAGGTAGAAACTCACAAATGTGCCACAACGCTACTAGTTTTCACTTGACGTGTATGTCAGGGAAAACCTAGTTTTTAGACCCCTTTCACACCAGCGTCAGCGGTAAAGCAGCGCTATTTTAGCGCCGATTTACCGTTGTTTTAGCGGCGCTATTTAAAAGTCTCACATTTTGCATCTTCCTATTATTTTGTGTCCCAGAGACAAAGATCCCCAGGATAAGTAGAGGAGGGTGAATCTCCCCACTGGGAAGAAAATAGAAATGTGATCCCTACGGGGTTTAGAAACGTCAATGCTTTCAGAGATTTTACTAGGTTTACTTTATTTGTAATCAATACATACAAATTAGGACAGTTAGATTTGGCTTGGGCTTGATAGGTTTTGCCACAAATGCTTCAGTGGTGTCTTTGTATTCAGGTTAATATGAAGTACTACATGGCAGTGGTACCTTGGATTACGAGCATAATTTGTTCCAGAAGAATGCTTGTAATTCAAAGCACTCGTATAGCAAAGCGAGTTTCCCCATAAAAGTCAATGGAAACTCAGATAATTTGTTCCACAGTGACTTCTATTGTATGCAGTACCGCATGTGGCCAAAGGTGGGGAGGGGGCGCCAAAGACACTCGCAAACAGATCAGAGCCACTCGAAAAAAACTCGGTGAGGCTCGGAAACACTCAGGAAACGAGTGTTTCTAAGTGGCTCTGAATGTCACCGACGCCCCGCCGCACCTCTGGCCAAATGCAGTACTGCACACCACAGAGGCTTGAATCCTGCTCGTTTTGCGAGACAACGCTCGCAAGCCGAGTCAGGATTTTTTTTAAATAATAGCTTGTATTGCGAAACGCTCGTTAACCACATTACTTGCAATCCGAGGTATTACTGTATTTCATAATGAACAATTGCAGCAGGAATTGGCTGTCTTGAGGCTGCTCTCCCATTTTCCACCAAACTAACTTATTACTTGGATGAACATTCCTTGAATAGTCAATGTAAATTAATGTTATTCAGGTCTATTCAAAGCACAGCTGAATATGAATTCAGAAGCACACACACACACTGGGGTTGATTTACTAAGGGCAAATAGACTGTGCACTTTGCAAGTGGAGTAGCTTCAGAGCTTAGTAAATGAGCTTAAAGCGGTAGTAAAGCCGCTGAACTTTTTTTTTTTTTAACACCTGTAAAGGAAAAGGCATAATTAGCTAGTATGCACCGCATACTAGCTCATTATGAAATACTTACCTTAGAACGAAGCGTCGGTAACTCACCTGGTCCACGCCGAGGTCGCTGACATGTTGCCTCGGCGTGTCTTCCGGGTATCGCGACTCCAGCGCTGTGAGTGGCTGGAGCCGCGATGTCGTCACTCCGCACGGGAGACTTCTTCCCGGCAGGGTTCGGATTCTGCCGGCCCTTCAGCCGAGAATCCCCCGTGCGCATGCGCCGCTGCAGTCAGCGGCGCATTGCACGGGGAATATCTCCTAAACCGTACAGGTTTAGGAGATATTTTTTTTACCTACAGGTAAGCCTTATTATAGGCTTACCTGTAGGTAAAAGTTCGATTTTTGACTTTACTTCCACTTTAAGGTTCACTTTGCTAAGAATATCCAACCACATGCAAGGAAAATAAAAAACAGCATCTTTGCTTGCACATGATTAAATGATGGAAGTCAGACTGCCTCCCCTCATTTACCAAGCTCTGAAGTAACTGCACTTGCAAAGGGCACAATCCATTTGCCTTAAAGCGGTGTTCCGGACGAAATTATACTTTTTAAATAAAAATACCCCTATAATACACAAGCCTAATGTATTCTAGTAAAGTGAGTCTGCAAACTAAGGTCCATTTTGTTAGTTTATAGCAGTAGTTTGTTATTTTATAAACTTACAGCAGGCCGTGGCCATCTTAAGTGTGGGCATCTGAAGCCAGACTGTATTTCTTCCTGGATCTCATACTTGCAGATCTCGCACATGCTCAGTGCAGCACAAGCAGTGTAATAGGTTTCAGGTCAGGTTTCCATAGCAACGGCAGTGTCAGAGGAAGTTGCCGCCCCTTCCCAGAAGGCATTGCAAACAGGACATGATGCGATGGGCCGCGGCCAGGGAGGAGGAAGTGAAAAATGAATACATCAGATATACAGTAGGTGCTGAGAAAAAAAATTAAAAAATATCCAATTTGTTTACAGTGCACACTTTGGTGAGGAATGCTGAAGAGTTGTAAAAGTGGGTGGAACTCCACTTTAAGTACATCTACCCTACTGTCTCTGCTACCCTGAAAATAAGACCTAGCGTGATTGTCGGTGATGGCTGCAATATAAGCCTTACCCCCCAAAAAAGCCCAAGTTAACCACTTCCCGACCGGCCACTGCATATATACGTCAGCAGAATGGCACGGGCAGGCAGAATCACGTACCTGTACGTGATCGTGCATGTGCCTGCCCGTGGTCGCGCTGCGCGCCGCTAGCGGCGCGCTCGCGACCCGGTCGGGAGCTCCGTGACCCCGGCCGCGGGACCAGCGGACCCGATCGCCGCTGGTATCCCGCGATCGGGTTACGGAGCTGAAGAACGGGGAGAGGTCTATGTAAACAAACCTCTCCCCGCGCTTCCTACACTGACTGTCAGTGATCGGCGGTTCCCTGTCATCGGGAACGCCGATCAATGACGTCAGACGTACAGCCACGCCCCCCTACTGTAAAAAAAAACACAACACGTCACACTGACTCCTCCCCGCCCCCTAGTGGTTAACCCCCTAACTACAACTGTCATTTACATAGGAATCAGTGCTATTTAAATAGCACTGATTGCTGTATAAATGACAAATGTCCCAAAAATGTGTCAAAAATGTCCGATGTGTCCGCCAAAATGTCGCAGTCACAATAAAAATCGCTGATCGCCGCCATTACTAATAAAAAAAAAAATATTAATAAAAATGCTATAAAACTATCCCCTATTTTGTAAACGCTATAACTTTTGCGCAAACTAATCAATAATCGCTAATTGCGATTTTTTTTACCAAAAATATGTAGAAGAATACGTATCGGCCTAAACTGAGGAAAAAAAATGTTTTTTTATATATTTTTTGGGGATATTTATTATAGCAAAAAGTAAAAAATATTGCATTTTTTTCAAAATTGTCGCTCTATTTTTGTTTATAGCGCAAAAAATAAAAATCGCAGGGGCGATCAAATACCACCAAAAGAAAGCTCTATTTGTGGGAAAAAAAGGACGCCAATTTTGTTTTGGAGCCACGTCGCACGACCGCGCAATTGTTAGTTAAAGCGACGCAGTGCCGAATTGCAAAAAGGGCCTGGTCCTTTAGCTGCAAATTGGTCCGGGGCTGAAGTGGTTAAAGTCCTTGTAGGTCTTATTTTCAAGCTAGGGCTTATTTTCGGGGAAACAGGGTAGGGCTTATTTGGGGGATAGGGCTTATATTGCAGCCATCACCGACAATCACGCTAGGTCTTATTTTTGGCGAAACAGGGTAGCTCTTATCGACATGATTTTAAGTTAGGCAGAAGCAGTCAACAACTAGATGGGCAAAGCTGGGCTCTTTCTTATTCTTAATGGAAAGCCTAGCATAATCTGCAAAAGAACTGTTATGAAAGGGCTCTGTATGAAATATTTTTTATTTTATTTTTTTAATTAAAGTATAAATCCGCCTTTAGTAACATGTTACATGTTGCACCCATATTTAAGGTATAACATGTTGCTAAATCACCTGCTGTTACCCCAACCTGATCCCCCATTGTGACAGCTGGTGGGGATCCTCTCACACCTCTCAAAAACAGCGCGGCTGTGCAGGGCTCCGCTCACATGGCTGCGTCATTCATTCACAAAGTTCTGTGAATTAATGAACTACCAGTACCGTCAGCCACCGCGAACAATGGCTCAATGGACTACAAGGGCGCCGGTGAGCGATCTGGTAGTTCATTGATCTTCCTACAACTCCCAGCAGATATTAGAGGTACAGGCAGACGGCTTCACTGACAGTCTGCAGGACCTGCAATCTGCTAATCACGGGTGCAATGCATTACAGGCTCCTAAGGAAAAAAAAAAATTCATAGTTTTTTACCTGCAAAAAATGTCCATTTATTTTTATTTATTTTTTTATATAAAAGTGAACTTAACCTTCAAAAAAATGATGATAGTAATTAAATAGATGATATAAAAAGTCCAAAACCATTTTATTTTCCCCTTAAAATAGAAATGCTAAATTATTAGGTCAACTTTTTTTTTTTTTATTGTAGTAACTAGCCATCTCCATGTATGAATATATTTCCTATTGGTTAATATGATGTTTGTTTTATATTCTCAGCTGAGGCCAAGTGCAAATGTTTATTTTTTGGCCAAGAACTTTAACCTTGAAGTGTCGCTGTTTGAACGTCTCATAGAGTCACAAGTGCCATTTGTGCGTCTAAACTACCAGGTGAGGAAACAGTTATAAGGACCACGGCTTCACACATATGATTTTTCTCATAGAACATTGGAGTTTTACATGTTGCTGGAACTTATTGGACCCATCAATGTTTCCAAATGTTACTAGCTTCATTCTCCATCCACAGACTAGGGCGGGAGGCAGGGCCGTCTTAATAGCATCATGGGCCCCTGGGCAAAGTAATGCTCTGGGGCCCCTACAATGGAGACAGCGCAGGAAAACAGACATCAAGTAGGTAGGAGGCAGACAAGCGGAGCTTCCTATTTTGGGTGGAGCTCCGCATTAACTACATGAACAATCATTCTGTACAGCAAAGAATCAGTGGGAACATACTACATACATAAAGTAACAAAGCTGTCCTGTGCATATAATATATCTGCTAGATTGATGCCTCCCCAGCACTCTGATCCCTCTACATCCCATATATCCCCCCAGCACTCTGACCCCTCTACACCCCAGATATCCCCCCAGCACTCTGACCCCTCTACACCCCAGATATCCTCCCAGCACTCTGACCCCTCTACACCCCAGATATCCCCCCAGCACTCTGACCCCTCTACACCCCAGATATCCTCCCAGCACTCTGACCCCTCTACACCCCAGATATCCCCCCAGCACTCTGATCCCTCTACATCCCAGATATCTCCCAGCACTCTGACCCCTCTACACCCCATATATCCCCCCAGCACTCTGACCTCTCTACACCCCAGATATCCCCCCAGCATTCTGACCCCTCTACACCCCAGATATCCCCCCAGCATTCTGACCCCTCTACACCCCATATATCCCCCCAGCACTCTGACCCCTCTACACCCCAGATATCCCCCCCAGCATTCTGACCCCTGTACACCTCAGATATCCCCCCAGCACTCTGATCCCTCTACACCCCATATATCCCTCAGCACTCTGATCCCTCTACATCCCATATATCCCCCCAGCACTCTGACCCCTCTACATCCCATATATCCCCCCAGCACTCTGACCCCTCTACACCCCATATATCCCCCCAGCACTCTGACCCCTCTACATCCCATATATCCCCCCAGCACTCTGACCCCTCTACATCCCATATATCCCCCCAGCACTCTGACCCCTCTACACCCCATATATCCCCCCAGCACTCTGACCCCTCTACACCCCATATATCCCCCCAGCACTCTGACCCCTCTACATCCCATATATCCCCCCAGCACTCTGACCCCTCTACATCCCATATATCCCCCCAGCACTCTGACCCCTCTACATCCCAGATATCCCCCCAGCACTCTGATCCCTCTACACCCCAGATATCCCCCCAGCACTCTGACCCCTCTACACCCCAGATATCCCCCAGCACTCTGATCCCTCTACATCCCATATATCCCCCCAGCACTCTGATCCCTCTCTACACCCCAGATATCCTCCCAGCATTCTGACCCCTCTACACCCCAGATATCCTCCCAGCACTCTGACCCCTCATGACCTTGTGAGCTACCACAAAGTTTACAATGCTGTGGTTGGATCACTGGGGGGGGGGGGGGGAGACTGAGGAAATACTTAAAAAATATACGATCGCTGTATATTGTGATGTTGGGAACTTACCGGTAGTTATGCAGACTTGAAGTGTAGCTATAGTCAACATTTTTAATTTTTTTTTTAATAGGTTGGACAGATTTTCTCTCACTTCTTGTTTTGGGGACAACCTTCTACCAGACAGGAAGTGAGAGGAAATCTGCAAAAGGTAAACAGATAACAATAAAAACCTGACAGGAGATCTAGCATACCCATACTTCACTAAAAGACGCATTTCTACTTCTGTCCGTGTTGCTTTTGGAGACTTTCCCTCACTTTCCATCTGGGGACAAGTGTGTTCAGGGGCAATGAATAAGGGAACAACAGTCTAAAAGAGTCCCAGACAACAGTAAAACCTGACAGGGATTCTAGCCCCCCCCCCCCCCCCCCCATTCAAAACAAAGAAAAATTGGGTATATTTCCAGATTACAGTTTTTCAGTAATATGCCATGGAACTTATATTTTTTTACTACATTTTTTGACTTGACTTTGAATGTACCTGGACTGGTTTACCCAATTATGGTTGACTTTTAAACATTTTATGCCATTTTAGCATCGCATGAGGCCTGAAATTGCTTGCTTATTGACTCCCCACATCTACACAGAGCTGGAAAACCACCCATCTGTACTGGAGTATGAAGATATCAAGGTGAGCAATCATTTTTTTCTTTCTGTGTACAAAAAATTAACATCTCCAGACAAGGCTTAGTAACAGTTCAACTTCCTTTTGACAAAAAAAAAATCAATATATTCTAATAGCCACAAATAATATAAATCCACGTTGTGTGAAGCAAATGGCTTTGCAAACCCAGTTCTAATCTGGTAAAAGTATCAGTGATATCAGCATTGTGTAGCACGTAGCCTGTGCAGAGAACAGAGCTGCGGGTCCAACAGGCCAACCCAGAACAGGCTGACTGCAATAAACAGTGGAGTGGATACAAGACCAGTCAGCCTACACAAAAAGAGAGAAGCAGTGACTGGTTTGTATTACGCACAGATCTGAAAAAGACCACGATTCAAGTAAAAATAAAATCAATACAAACCCAAGGAGAGGTCTAGGTCAGTGGTACCTGGGGGTGTGATGCGGTCCTTTGCTTGCCTTTATCTGGCCCTTGGGGCACTATTCCTCCTCCTAAGACCAACAATGGCTGCATAATTCTTGCCACTGATACCAACAATGGAGCACTATTCCTCCCACTGATCCCAATGATGGGGTACTATTCCTCCCACTGATCCCAATGATGGTGTGCTATTCCTCCCTCTTACAGTAACAATGGGGCACTATTCCTCCCACTGACACCAATGATGGGGCACTATTGCTCCCACTGACCCCAATGATGATGCACTATTCCTCCCTCTGACAGCAATGATGGGTCACTATTCCTCCCACCGACCCCAATGATGGTGTACTATTCCTCCCTCTTACAGCAACAATGGGGCACTATTTCGCCCACCGACACCAATGATGGGGCACTATTCCTCCCTCTGACACCAATAATGGGGCACTATTCCTCCCACTGACACCACAAGTGAGACACTATTAGTCCCATTGATACCAACGATGGGGCACTATTCATCCCACTGACACCAACAATGGGGCACTATTCCTCTCACTAAAGATGTTGCATTTTTTACTGCCACTGACACCAGAACACTATTCCTCCCACTGACACCAATGATGGGGCACTATTGCTCCTACTGACCCCAATGATGGTAGACTATTCCTCCCTCTTACAGCAACAATGGGGCACTAGTTCTCCCACTGACACCAATGATGGGGCACTATTCCTCCCACTGACACTAATGATGGGGCACTATTCCTCCCACTTACATTAACAATGAGGCACTATTTCTCCCACTGACACCAATAATGGGGCACTATTCCTCCCACTGACACAAAAAATGAGGCACTATTAGTCCCATTGATACCAACGATGGGCACTATTCCTCTCACCAAAGATTGTTGTTTACTCCCACTGACACCAAGACACTATTCCTCCCAGTGACACCAACGATGGAGCACTACTCCTCGCACTGACATCAATGATGGAGCACAATTCGTCACACTGACAACAAAAATTGGGCACTATTTCTGCCACTGATACCAACGATGGGGCACTGTTCCTCCCAGTGAGACCAATGATGGGGCACTGTTCCTCCCAGTGACACCAAAAATGAGGCACTATTCCTCCCATTGACACAAATGATGGACACTATTCCTCCCACTAAAGATGTTGCGTTGTTTACTCCCACTGACTCCAGGACATGTTCTACGCACACTGGCCACAGTCCACCCCTTCTAAAGTCTGAAGGATAGTAAACTGGCCCCTTGTTTAAAAAGTTTGGAGTCCTTGGTCTAGTTAAAGGATCTTAGAGCAGCAGAAGTGCAGCAATGGAAGCTCACATATTTCCCTAGCAAAGGTCTACAAATATGAGGGTGTCATTTATGATCTTCGAAAAAGCTAGCATTTTCAGAAGGGGTTACTAATGACGACCTACACATTACCCAAGAACAGGTTAATGTATGGTTGGCTGTGTGCTGCTACATTTTGAACATTGCTCTTAGCCCTATAAAATAACCTCAGTGGAATGCTTGTTATCTCTAACTTGCAATAACATTTCTTTTTTTTCACATTTTAGGGGGTGTCATCCAACCTCTTCTTTGTGAAGCACAGTTACCTAGAGCTACAGATTAAAGATGGGAAGAGTCACGAGAACAGGCATGAAGCTCAGTTTGTGGTGGAGCTCTGCAAGTACTTCCTGAATCAAGAGTACAAGCCGTCTCAGATCACCATCCTCACCACTTACACAGGGCAGCTTTTCTGTCTCCGCAAACTTATGCCGGAAAAAATATTCTCTGGTGTTAAAGTTCATGTTGTGGACAAGTACCAGGGGGAGGAGAATGACATCATTCTGCTCTCACTGGTCCGCAGCAACATTGAAAGAAAAGTGGGTTTCCTTAAGATTGCCAACCGCATATGTGTGGCGCTATCTAGGGCCAAGAAAGGACTGTACTGTATTGGCAACATGGATATGCTGAGTAGTGTGCCTCTCTGGAGCTCTATTCTTGGTACTCTGAAACAGAAGGGTCAGGTAGGAGAGCACCTTATGCTCTACTGTCAGAATCACCCTGAGAAACGTAATCTTGTAAGATGTGCCAAGGATTTTAAGTCTGTACCAGAAGGTGGCTGCGACAAAAAATGTGAATTCCGTCTGGACTGTGGACATGTGTGCACACGTGTGTGCCATCCATATGACCAAGAGCACAAAGAATACCAATGCAATAAGGACTGCCAGAAAGTGTTATGTAAGGAAGAGCATAGATGCAACAGAAAATGTTTTGAATCCTGTGGAGAGTGCATGGTGGAAGTGGAGAAGGTGATAACATCGTGCGGCCATCTGCAGATGGTGCCATGTAGCACCTCTGAAAATAAGTTCAGATGCACTAAGCCTTGTGAAAAGACCTTAGCGTGTGGACATCAATGTCTGAAGTCTTGTGGAGATGCTTGTGAAGTGCGTTGTCCAAAAGAAATAAGCGCACAGCTAAAATGTGGTCATACTCAACAGATTAAGTGCTGGCAGAATAGAGACCTAGAATACGGCATGCCAGTGAAATGTAGAAATCCTTGCAAATCTACCTTAAGTTGTGGTCACCAGTGCGGTGGTACTTGTGACAGTTGTTTTCAAGGAAGATTTCATATGGGTTGCCGACATCCCTGCAAGGCTGTTTTAGTTTGCTCACATGAATGTCCAGAACCGTGCACAAGGGATTGTCCTCCTTGTAGCAGACCATGTCAGAACCGGTGTGTCCATAGCCAGTGTAAAAAGAAATGTGGACAGAACTGTGTGCCTTGCATGGAGCCCTGTTATTGGAGCTGTCAGCACTATAGCTGTACTCGGCTATGTTCTGAATCCTGTGACCGCCCTACATGCGATGCCCCTTGTGACAAGCAGCTTCCTTGTAAACACCCATGCATCGGGTTGTGTGGGGAGCCCTGCCCTGAAAAGTGTCGAATATGCAATAAAGATGAAGTCACTGAAATATTCTTTGGATTTGAGGACGAAAGAAATGCGCGTTTTGTACAGCTGGAGGACTGCGGACACATTCTTGAGTCTGTGGGTATGGATGCTTACATGGAAGGACAGAGTGACCCTGAAGAGGGAAGTGCAATTAAACTAATAGAGTGCCCGAAATGTAAAACTCCCATAAGGAAAAACTTGAGATATGGGACTATAATAAACAAAACTCTAAATGAGATTGAGAAAGTCAAATCACGAATACTTGGGCCAGCCTCTAAGAGAAACGAAACCAGTATTAGACTCAGTACAAGTCTACAGCAGTTGGTTGATGTGGAAATAACCTTTCCTGAAGAATATAAAGGATTACAAGAGAAACTGGACAATCCAGGAACACAAATTAGGACTTTGCTTAACCTGGAAAATATGATGCGGTTCTATGAAAGGCTAGCAAAACTGTCTAATAACATTAGTAAGGTTGAGGAGGAAGAGGAGTATGATTTACAGAATCGTTTACAGCAGATTAGGAAATGGCTGGAGAAGCCCCGTTCATTCCTCTCAGAGCAAGAGTTATCTGATCTGCAGACCGAAGTGGCACGTTTCAATTACCTTCTTCAACTCCTTGTGAAATGTAAAGAAGCCAAGGTGAGGATCACACCAAACCTCCAAAGGGAGATAGATTTTCTAAGGGATATATTAGAAAGCAATAAGCAATTTACCAAGGAGGATGAAACCTTGGTGAAGACAAAATTAAAGCACCTGGATAAAAGTCTTCCAAATACGGGACTTGGGATAACGGATGATGAACGTGTGATGATTGTGAATGCCATGGGTCTTACCAGAGGACATTGGTTTAAATGTCCCAACAACCATATATATTGTATCACAGAATGTGGTGGAGCAATGGAGCAGTCCCAATGTCCAGAATGCAAAGAAGGGATTGGTGGAACAAGCCACTCGCTTCTATCAACGAACAGGCTGGCTTCTGAAATGGATGGAGCACAACATTCAGCTTGGTCAGAGCTGGCAAACAATATGATGAATTTCCAGGACCTTTTAGACTAATTTTCTTCATAAGAAGGGGGCACTAACTGAATGTAATTCAGTTGAATGAAATTAAAGTAAAACTTTTTTTGTATAAAGTGTGGAAAGGTTAGAACCTACTGTAGGTCAGGTTTTTCTTTATGGTGTCTTTTTTTTCCCCCTTCTTGCGTAGTCACTAGGACAAAAAGTAATGGAGATTAACACAAAAAAGGGAAAAACAGTAGTAAGAAAAACCTGGCAGATCCAAACCCTTCCATGCTTTATTCCAAACTAAACTTTCTGGAATTGCATTTTTAACAAGAGTTTTGGCCAAATAGGTCAGTAAATGACGTCAAATATGTTAACTGAAAGATTCAAACCTTTTTGTAAATACTGATCATGTGTAATTAGTTTGGAACCTTCTTTATATATTTAAAAAGAATAGTGTTCCAGCTGAAATTTCAAATAGGCCTTGCAGTCAAAGTGTCTGCTTTGGCTGCTGAGAAGGTGGAAGACATGTTTTGACAAACTCATAAATGTATCTGATCAGCTCAGGGTATGACATTTCACGTGTGATTTACTGCTGGAGGAAATGTTCAGGCAGCACTTGTAGGAGGCAGGCGAGTGACAGACAAAGAATTATCCATGGCCCTCAATGCTATATATCAATGGAGATGTGGAAAATGTTTGCCGTTTTTAACATTGTTTAAAAATCTCTTAAGTGTAGCAAATTTATGAACTGTAATGTACTCTCTACGAAGATAAATCTTACACAGAAAAATCATTTATTTCAAAACATTATGTAGAAATGAATTGCTAACATTGTAACTAATGCAGTGATTTTATGAATAAAGCTTTATATATAAAATGTGTAGTACTGGACTACATACAGTAAACATATTCTGCCCATTGTGTTTCTGTTTTATCTTCCTTCTCTAGCTTAGGCTAGGTTCACATATTTGCGTTTCTGTGGGCACAGCAGCCTATTCATTTGAATGGGCTGCTATACCTGTAAAAAATGCAGGGAAAAGGCCCCTGACCACAGGGCAGCTTCCTGAAACCGCATGTGCTGCAGCACTAAACGGTTTCATGCATCCAAAAATGTGTTGCATTTTCAGATGCATGGGGGTGCCATTAGGAATTGGTGTCACCACCCTCTGCAGGTTAGCGTGCAATTTACACTCGTTCCCAGACCCGTATATATGTAAACCTAGGCTAAAGCTTGGTTCACATCAAACTGGCCACGAATCGCACAGCAACGCTGTCCTCCGTTTAAGGGACCAATCAGAGCAGAATCTTTGCCTGAATTCAGCCCTGAGACGGAGCCAAAGACGCACAGTGCAGTGCGCTCTGCAGCCGCCTCGGAGATATGTGAACAGGCTCCATAGAGAGCCAGTCACATTCTCCTGCTTTGCGAATTGGATGCAGAAACCTGCATCCAATTTGCATAGGTGTGAACCCAGGATTATAAAAAGTAAATGCATGAATAAGTTTTATCTTATCTGGAAAGTTCATATTTAAATTGAAACAAAACAGAACTCCTACCATTAGGAATCAGCTGAACACCCCCCTGTTCGATTCGCACCAGAACCCTATTAAAGTCTATGGGACTCAAACGTTCAAAATCAAAAGTGCTAATTTTAAAGGCTAATATGCAAGTTATTGTCATAAAAAGTGTTTGTGGCCCTGGGTCCTGCCCCAGGGGACAGTGATTTTAATAATGCTTAAAGTGAAACAATAAAAGTGTAATATTCCTTTAAATTTCGTACCTGGGGGGGGGGGGGGGGGGGGGGGTGTATATTATGCCTGTAAAGAGGCGCATGTTTCCCAACTGTCAATGCACAAAGTGTCATTTTTGCCAGAAAAAAAAGTCATTTAAAATCACTCGCGGCTATAATGAATTGTCGGCTCCCATAATACAGAGAACAGTCATTGAAAGTCATTGATAAAAAAAAAAATGCGGGGGGTTCCCCCCAAATTCAATTACCAGGCCCTTCAGGTCTGGTATGGATTTTAAGGGAAATCCTGCGCCAAAAAAAAATTCAACCAGATTCTGATACATGCCCCCTGGGGCAGGATCCAGGTCCCCAAACACTTTTTATGACAATAACTTGCATATAGGCTTTTAAAATGAGCACTTTAGATTTCTCCCATAGACTTTTACAGGGTGTTCCATGGCTTTTCGAATTTGCCGCGAACACCCCAAATTGTTCGCTGTTCGGTGAACAGGCGAACAGGCAATGTTCGAGTCGAACTCGAAGCTCATCCCTACCTACCATGATAGGTGAGTATCTGAAGTGCTTCCTAGGGGGAATATACCTAAACTTGGGTTTAGGTGTGTAATAAAATGTGCAGTAATTGCATTCTAAGGCAGGCCATAGATAGGTTGCAGGAAAGAAAAGTTCTTAATTCCCCCATCAACACAGCCAGTGTTGATGTGAGAATCCCTTCAGAGAAGCTATTGTGTTCATCCGGTGTGGTGGGCGCGGGGAACACAGTGATTCTTGTTATCCGCAATAATTGCTGGCAAAAATTGATGCGCTGGTTGTACCCAAGTCCATTGATGAATCAGCCTGCCCGTAGAAGGTTTGAATCTCAGTCGGTCCCTACTGAACTACCTGAGATTCGAACCATCTATGGCTGGCTTTAAACTAAGCCTGTAGAAAAGGGTCTATAAACTGACATATCTGTACAAGTCTACCCTTCATTTGCCAATACTACTCTAGCAATTCTCATAATTAATAAGGAAAATTACAACTTTTCCGGATTTGGGCACATATTTATAAAGCAGTGAATGTGAAATTCAACAAACATTACCTGGAGGTGAATCCTTCACTGTTTATTAAAATAAATTTACTGTAAAGATTCACTTGCAGTCAATGTTTGGTAAATGTCACATTCACTGCTTTGTAAATATGCCTCTCAGCTTTAAGCTACACTCCAATCTTCAGTCTTGCACAATTGTACAGGCTACTCTCCTGAATTGAAAATGCTTACTGTCAATTGCCTGCACCCTGTAAACGTTTCACAGTGTGCATTAGAAGTTGCAGTAAGTCAGAGAGAGCCCGCGTCATTAACTGGCTGGCATATGTCTAGCCTCATCTTGCACCTTCCCAGCTTCCAATCCCTGGCCTCGCATTTTCATTTACAGGATTTCAGTTCTTTCATTAATGGAGGCTCAACATCAGATGTGGGTGTTACTTAGGGTGGTCTGCATGCAAATGCAGCCTGCCTAGGAATGCCTACTGCACCAGACTGACATTTACCCATCCACCCATTTTGATATTTGCACACCTCCTCCCAAGAGCCAGCCCACTCATTGCGTCAGGACTGAGGGCTCTTTAACCACTTCAGCCCCGGACCAATTTGCAGCCAAAAGACCAGGCCCCTTTTTGCGATTCGGCACTGCGTCGATTTAACTGACAATTGCGGGGTCATGCGGCGTGGCTCCCAAACAAAATTGCCGTCCTTTTTTTCCCACAAATAGAGCTTTCTTTTTGTGGTATTTGATCGCCCCTGCGGTTTTTATTTTTTTGCGCTATAAACAAAAATAGAGCGACAATTTGAAAAAAATTCTATATTTTTTACTTTTTGCTATAATAAATATCCCCCAAAAATATATAGAGAAAAAAAAAAAAACATTTTTTTTTCCTCAGTTTAGGCCGATACGTATTCTTCTACATATTTTTGGTAAAAAAAAATCGCAATTAGCGATTATTGATTTGTTTGCGCAAAAGTTATAGCGTTTACAAAATAGGGGATAGTTTTTATAGCATTTTTATATATTTTTTTTTTACTAGTAATGGCGGCGATCCGCGATTTTTATTGTGACTGCAAAATTATGGCGGACACATCGGACATTTTTGACACATTTTTGGGATCATTGTCATTTCTACAGCAATCAATGCTATTTAAATGAAGAAGAGTTAACCACTAGGGGGCGGGGAGGGGTTATGGGCTGCGACGTGTGTGTTTTTTTACATTAGGGGGCGTGGCTGACGTCTGACGTCACTGATCGGCTTTCCCGATGACAGGGAACAGCCGATTAGTGACAGGCAGTGTAGGAAGCGCGGGGAGAGGTTTGTTTACACAGACCTCTCCCCGTTCTTCAGCTCTGTGACCCGATTGCGGGACACCAGCGGCGATCGGGTCCGCTGGTCCCGCGGCCATGGTCACGGAGCTCCCGACCCTACCCCACGGCTAGGCAATTAAAGGGGACGTACCTGTACGTGCTTTTGCCTAGCCATGCCATTCTGTCGACGTAAATGTGCAGGAGGCGGTCGGGAAGCGGTTAAAGGGAATACTGAGTGGTTAAAGTGGGGGATGCCTGTATAGCACCCTGCACCCCAACACCAGCCAGGATCTGCCTGCATTATAACCCCAGATATGACACCACTGGGTCTAAAATGAGATACATAATGAAAACAGAAAGGTGGTGTTTAAAAATTACATTAGCATGTTGATGAGAGGGGTAAAGGCAACGCAAAATATAAGCACATTAAACTTCATCTTTAAAAAGGACATTTAAAGTGGTTGTAATCCTCAGACCTGAAATATGAACAAAGCATCAGCCTCTGTAGTGTGTACTTGTCTCAATTAGGAGCACTAATTGTCATTTCTGTCTGCTACTTTGTTCCTCTGGTATCAGCATGAATCCCTTCTGACAAGTTTTCCTAAAACCAATAGAAAAATAGTGACAGGGGAGAGACCTCCAGCTGATTGACAGCTTCAGCTCTGTTCATGTGAGCTGTGTGAAGTGGTGGGTGTCCCTTCCCTCCAATAAGCTCCTAGACCTCTCCTCACTGAGGTCTGCAGTGTGTAACATCAGCCCGCCCACCCCCCCCCCCCCTTTTACGTACACTCAGACAAGCTTTATAAATGATGGACTTCAAACAGATATAGAGAAGAGAAGACTGCAGATAAACAGGTACAACTTACATAGGAGGATTTGTTTCAGCTCTGTGTATTACTTGAGGCCATTCACTTCTCTGGGTATATGTAAGGGTTTACAAACACTTTGAATCTCATATAAGCTTTACTTGTTTTTCTTGTAAAAGGTCATTTTCAATTATTTTCAATAATTTCCAAGTTGCAGTTTTTATTAAAATTATACCTGGTGATTCTGCAATGAAAGTACTTGTTCCGGAGCATTCTGCTGTAGGGTGATGATGCTCTGTCCTTGGCTCCCAATCATGTGCATTATCATACTGTCACATGCTTTCTTAAAGTGGTTGTAAACACATGAACTAAAAAAAAAAAAAACCTGCAAGACAAAGACATAATGAGCTTAGTATGCATAGCATACTTTGATAGCATACCATACCTTAGCATACCTTAGCTGGAAGCCCCCACAGCGGTCCTCCTACCCTGCTCCGGCCGGCGGCATCACTCCGGCCAATAACGCTGTGATTGGCCGGAGCCGCGATGACGTCACTCCCGCGCACGTGCGCAGGAGCCGCCAGTAACGACACACTCACTGAGGCAACGGCACATGCAGATACAGGCGATATCTCCTAAACCGTGCAGGTTTAAGAGATATCCGGGGTAGCTACAGGTGAGCCTTATTATAGAGAAATTATGTGCATACAGCTAGACAGGAAGAGGCTGAAAAAGAAGGTGAAAACAGTATTTTTAACATAATGAAACACTTTCAATTGTATTTTTAAAGTGTTACTAAACCCACAACAGTAAAATCAGTCTGTATTTGCAGTAAAACATGCTTATTATACTCACTGTGGAACCTAACCCAATAAAAAAAATTGTAAATGTAAGGATTTAAAGGTTCGCTGAAAATGTTCGCACCACTGTGCTGCAGTAACTACATGCATTGATACGCTCTCACAACACACCTCAATGTGCCGTAATGCACTACTGTGCCTTGTGTGTGCTATGCTAGCAAAAATGCAGCAGTTCCAATTTCTGGAATGTTGTGGTGCCATATTGCCAAAGGTTGCAATATTGCAACATACCTTTTTTTTTAAATTATATATATATATATATATATATATATATATATATATATATATATACATATACATATATACACACACACACACACACAGTACCTCACAAAAGTACACCCCTCACATTTTTGTAAATATTTTATTAGATCTTTTCATGTGACAACACTGAAGAAATTACACTTTGCTACAGTGTAAAGTAGTGAGTGTACAGATTTTATAACAGTGTAAATTTGCTGACCCCTCAAAATAACTCAACACACAGCCATTAATGTCTAAACCGCTGGCAAAAAAATGTCCAAATTGGTCCCAAAGTGTAAATTATTTTGTGTGGCCACCATTATTTTCCAGCACTGCCTTAACCCTCTTGGGCATGGAGTTCACCAGAGCTTCGCAGGTTGCCACTGGAGTCCTCTTTCACTCCTCCATGACGACATCACAGAGCTGGTGGATGTTGGAGACCTTGTGCTCCTCCACCTTTCATTTGAGGATGCCTCACAGAGGCTCAATAGGGTTTAGGTCTGGAGACATGCTTGGCCAGTCCATCACCTTTACCCTCAGCTTCTTTAGCAAGGCAGTGGTCGTCTTGGAGGTGGGTTTAGGGTAGTTATGTTGGAATACTGCCCTGCGGCCCAGTCTCCGAAAGGAGGGGATCATGCTCTGCTTCAGTATGTCACAGTACATGAAGGCATTCAAGGTTCCCTCAATGAACTGCAGCACTCCAGTGCCAGCAGCACTCATTCAGCCCAAGACCATGACACTCCCACCACCATGCTTGACTGTAGGCAAGAACATTTGCCTTTGTACTCCTCACCTGGTTGCCGCCACACATGCTTGACACCATTTGAACCAAATAAGTTTATCTTGGTCTCATCAGACCACAGGACTTGGTTCCAGTAATCCATGTCCTTAGTCTGCTTGTCTTCAGCAAACTGTTTGCGGGCTTTCTTGTGCATCATCTTTAGAAGAGGCTTCCTTCTGGGATGACAGCCATGCAAACCAATTTGATGCAGTGTGCGGCGTATGGTCTGAGCACTGATAGGCTGACCCCCCACCCCTTCAACCTCTGCAGCAATGCTGGCAGCACTCATATGTCTATTTCCCAAAGACAACCTCTGGATATGACGCTGAGCACGTGCACTCAACCTCTTTGTTTGACCATGGCGAGGCCGGTTCTGAGTGGAACCTGTCCTGTTAAACTGCTGTATGGTCTTAGCCACCGTGCTGCAGCTCAGTTTCAGGGTCTTGCCAACCTTCTTATAGCCTAGGCCTTCTTTATGTAGAGCAACAATTCTTTTTTTCAGATCCTCAGAGTTCTTTGCCATGAGGTGACATGTTGAACTTCCAGTGACCAGTATGAGAGAGTGAGATCGATAACACCAAATTTAACACACCTGCTCCCCATTCACACCTGAGATCTTGTAACACGAGTCACATGAAACCGGGAAGGGAAAATTGGCTAATTGGTCCCAATTTGGACATTTTCACTTATGGGTGTACTTACTTTTTTTTGCCAGTGGCTTAGACATTAAGGGCTGTGTTGTTATTTTGAGGGGACAGCAAATGTACACTGTTATACAAGCTGTACACTCACTACATTACATTGTAGCAAAGTGTCATTTCTTCAATGTTGTCACATGAAAAGATATAATAAAACATTTACAAAAATGTGAGGGGTGTACTCACTTTTGTGATATACTGCGCATATATATATATATATATATATATATATATATATATATATAATATATATATCATAAAGTGCAGTAATTTGCATGCATTAAACATCACAACAGACTGCCCTGGAGTAAATGGACCCTAGAACCAACTGAACCCTCAGGTACTTTACTTGGCAAGATAATGATGTTTTTATTTTTCAGAGTGCTGTGTTCATAGTTGGCAAATGACAGACAATGAATAGTATTCTCCCATTATATTGATTAATAGTATAATTTTTTTTTTTTTTAATTATAATCTTTATTCATTTTTCCACCTATAAAACATGTTTACAACTCACCACAATATTCCAGGAACAGTATCCTTTTAACATACATTTTGTACTTAACACATAGGTATACCTCTTTATGGAGATAAAGAAAGAGCACTCTATATTCCCTCCACTAAAAAGGAGGGAGACGCTTTTTGAGTAATATTTCCTGGATTTACTCCTATCTCATTATCCCCCCTTTCCCTACTACATTTCCCACCTCCCTCTATTCCAGCTGTATCTGGTGTATTCCCTCTATCCACGGTCTCCACATCCTGTCAAATTCTTTCATATTATATCTCTTTATGTACGCGGCTCTCTCCTTCGGGAGGGTTTCATTCATTATATCAATCCAATTCTTTACTGTGGGTGGCATCTGTGATTGCCATCTCATCATTATCGTCTTCCTGGCCTGATACATGCCCCTTAATATTGCCACTGTTGTACTTTTTGTTTCACCCTTTTCCTGTCTATACCCCAGGATACAAAGTACCACTTCCCTTTCCACTTCTTTTTTAAATATGCTCTTCAATACTTTTGTCACCCCTTCCCAGTACCGGAAGAGCTTGGGGCATCTCCATACCATATGGACCAGGTCCCCCAGCCCCTGGCACCTCGGACACTTATCATTAGGTCTTCTTCCAAATTTACATAACAACTTTGGTGTATAATACGCTCTGTTGAGTAGCATCAAATGCGAGAATCTCTGTGCGGGCGAAACCGATATCATCGGGCTTAGTTCTAATATTCTCTTCCATTGTCCCTGTGGAATGGCACCCAAATCCTGTTCCCATTTTTTTTTTACCTCCAACAGCTTTACTTCGCCTAGGGTCCCTCTGTTCAGTAGTTTATATATCACAGATATTAATCCTTTAGTGGATCCTGGCTCCCCAATAACCTGTAGCACTGGTAATTCCTCCCATACCATAGGTTGGTTTCGAAACTGGGCTTCTAGGGCATGGCTTATTTGAAGATAACTAAACTGTGTATTCTGGGGGATATCAAATTCCCTTTTTAGTACTTCGAATTTTTTTATGGCCTGACCATCGTATATTTGGCTCACTTTTTTAATTCCCCTATTTTCCCACTCCCTGATTTTCCCCATTATACTTAGTTCCTGTAAATTGCTATTGTTCCAGATTGGGGTATATATGTTAGTCTCCGTATATTTTAACTTTTTTTTGACGACTTTCCAAATTTTACTGACCATTTTTGTTGTTGGGTTCTTAGCCCCAAACCACCCTGCCTCTAAAGTTTCTATTATGGTCTCATGTAGCGCGCCCGTCAAAATAATTTTTCCATTAGGGGACCCACCCTCTTGGGCACAACATCCCACTAATTGTTGTAACTGAGACGCTAGATAGTATATCTCAGGATTGGGCAGTGCAAGACCCCCTTCCCCTGATGGGAGTTGCAGAGTACGAAGCCGTATTCTTGCCTGTCCCCCCTTCCAAACCAATTCCCTAAATAGCCTCTCGATTTTATCAAACCATTTTCTGGGGATCCATATGGGAGCATTATGGAGCACATACAACAGTTGGGGCAGCCAGATCATTTTTATTAATGAGCATCTACCGGCACTAGACAGGGGGAGGGATTTCCAGATTTTAATTTTCTCCCTAAACTTCCCCAATATTGGTATCAGATTATTATGCAAGTATTGATTGGGGTCTCTTGTTATCCTGATCCCTAAATATTTAAGGGAATCTACGACTGCTAATTTAGGGCTATTCCATAGCATCCCTTCCCTTATTTCGGTCATCGGAAGGAGCTCTGACTTTGTCCAGTTGATCTCTAAACCCGTGAAACTACCAAACCTCTCCACAGCTTTCATTGCTTCCTCCAATGAGTGTTCTATGTCCCCCAGGAAGAGCAATATATCATCAGCATATAATGCTATACGCTCTTCTCCTGAGGTCCTACGGAAACCTACAATGTCAGGGCTCCTTCTGATGTACTCCGCAAGGGGCTCCATTGCTAGCGCAAAGAGCAAGGGCGATAAAGGGCACCCCTGCCTGGTTCCCCTTTCCAATTTTATTTGATTTGAAAATCTATTGTTAATTTTTAATCTAGCTACTGGTCTATCATAGAGCATCTTGATCCACCCGATCAGTGTGGGTCCAAATCCAAACTCTTCCAGTATACGCCAAATATATTCCCACTCTATAGAGTCGAAGGCTTTGGTCACATCCAGTGATAATATCGCCTTCGACCCTATATTATCTGTTGGCGTTTGAAGATTTAAAAAAGCTCTCCTTATATTTGTGCTGGTTGATCGGTTTGCTATGAACCCAGACTGATCAGGGTGGACCAATTTTGGAATAACTTTATCCATTCTAGCTGAGATAACTTTAGCTAGAATTTTTGCGTCCGTGCACAAAAGGGAGATTGGCCTATACGAAGCGGCGTCTAGGGGATCTTTCCCTTCCTTATGAAGTACAATGATAGTAGCTTCTCTCATTGACTCAGGGAGATAACCCACCTCCATTGCCCCCCCTAAAGCCTTCAACAGTTCCGGGAGCAGAATATCCCCATAGTATTTATACGTTTCCGTTGGGAGACCATCCGGACCCGGAGACTTTTGATTTGCCATGTCGGCTACAGCCTGTTGTAATTCGGAGAGCGTTATTGGGGAGTCCAGACCAACTCTTTCTTCAAGTGTTATCTTCGGAAGGACTACCTTCCCCAAAAAACTCTCCATCATTGATCTCCCCGCTCCCCTTACTCGTGCGGAGTATAAGTCCCTATAGAACTCCTCGAAGCTTTCCAGTATACTTTTGGAGTTCGAGGTTACCCCCCGTCTCTACTCCGAATAGCTGATACATTACTGGGGGCCCTGTTCACCCTTGCCACCTGGGCCAACATCCTCCCCACCATCTCTCCTTCCATGAAGGCCTCCTGCCTCTGTAACAACTGTTTGGTCTCAACTCTCTGGATTACACATATTTTATATTCCTGTTGTTTTTCCAGCCATTTTTCTTTCCCCTCCCTTGTTGGGGCTAGAATATAATTATCCTCAGCTGCAGCCGCTTCCCTCCTTTTATTTTCTTCCTGTGCCCTTACCCCCTTGTTGTACTTCGCCACCTGCTGAATTAATAATCCCCTCAAGAAAGCCTTAAGGGTATCCCATATAATCCCTGATTCTGCTGTATTAGCGTTGACTACAATAAATTCTCTCAGTGTTGGTGGGATGGTATCTATACTTCTGAGTATCTCAAACCAGCACGGGTTAATTTTCCACCCCCTCAATATTTCCTCCCTCCCTATCTTTAAACTGAGCATAAGAGGGGAGTGGTCCGAGATCCCCCTTGGCCAATACTCAACTGCTTCTACCAGCTCCAGTGCCCTATCGTTTCCCATCACCATGTCAATTCTGGAGAGGGTGGAGTGTGTGGCCGACCAGCAAGAAAATTGCTGAGCGTCAGGGTTCCGCACCCTCCAGAAGTCTATCCAACCCACCTCCTCCATAAACCGACTCAACTGCCCTTTCTTCATGTTTTCTGCTACCCTCTGGGCTGGGAATCTGTCCATATTGTAATCCAATACCTGGTTAAAGTCACCTATTATTATGATTGGTATTCCCTGCTTATCCAACAGGAACTCGTTTAATTTAAGCATGATCTCCATTTTAAATGGGGGGGGGGACATACACATTTGCTATCACCCTCCTTTTATCTTCAATTTGACAACAGAGAAAAATATACCGGCCCGTTTCATCTGAGATGGCTTGCGTGCAGGAAAAATTCACCCCTTTCTTCACCATTATGCTAACCCCTCTACTGTATGAACCATAAACCGAGTGGTACTGAAATTGGTATGCCCCATTCTGCCTTTGTAGTTGTTGGGCTGTTTCTTTTGTCAAATGGGTTTCCTGCAGGCAAGCCACATCAATCCCATAGTTCCTCATCATTGAAAACACTATTGCCCTCTTACCCGCTGTGCCTAACCCTCTTATATTCCATGACCCAATTCTTAATATTTTAGATTGCATCATTTTTCACCCGATGTATTTTAATCAATAGTATTTTATCTCTATAGCAGTGTTTTCACCCATTATCCTAGTGGTTCCCCGTTGAAAAGCTCTATGTGTCTCCCTTTTTACTTCCCTCTTCTGTGCATCTACCGTGATTTTCTCTTTTTTATCAGTGGATGTACCCTTTTTCCCTTGGCCCTTTACACACCTTTGATCTGAAATATTACCCATACCCATCCCTCCCCCCTCCCCCCCTCCCCCCCTCCCCCCCTTACCCCCCCCCCCCCTCCCCACCTCTCTCGGTGAGCCCCCCGGGGACTACCAGTGACCTTATCCCATACTCTTAACCCTTTCTTCACATACACCCTTATCAACATCCTCTCATACCCGCCCACTGTGCCAACCCTCCCCCCCACCCCCCCCCTCGTGTAATCTATTCTGAGTGCCACAACCTATCACAATGCCAGTAACCTTTCCCTGTTCTCCTCCACCCATTTCTCTACCCCTCCTGGGTCCTCAAAGTACCGGGTTTCCCCCAAGGCCATTACCCTCAGTTTGGCCGGGTATAAAAGAGCATACTGAATTTTAAACTTTTGTAGCAAACGTTTGACCTGGGTGAATTCTGCTCTACGTTTTTGGAGCTCCTGAGAAAAATCTGAGTAAAAAGAAATGTTAATCCCATTAAAAAAGATATTCCCTCTGTCCCTGGCTTTTCGCAGAAGTGTCACTTTGTCCTTAAAATTAAGGAACTTCATTAACAGGGTTCGTGGATAGCCTCCTGCTGGTGGTGGGCGGAACGGCACCCTATGTGCTCTTTCGATGCTGAATGATCTTGAAAAGGATTCTCTCCCAAAGGTCTCAATTAACCAGCCTTCCAAAAATTCAGTAGGGTTGGATCCTTCACTCTTCTCAGGCATTCCCACTATCCTAATATTATCTCTACGACTCCTGTTCTCGATTTCTTCCAATTTAACGGCTTGCCGGTGTAACTGCTCCCTCATGTTCTTCATCTCTTTAACCAGAGGAAGAACATCATCCTCCACCTGGCTGATCCTTCCTTCCAGTACTGTGGTTCTCTCAGCTATCCTTTGCATGTCTTGTCTTACCAGTGCCAAGTCCTCTTTGACCCCCCTCATCTGTTCGCACAAGTCTTTAAGCGAGTCATTAGAGGTTTTTACTGCTTTAAAAACGTCCATTAATGTGGGTTCTTTCTCCAGAGGTGGGGCAGGTCCTACCCCAGCCCCAATTGTTTCTGTGCTTGTTTTGATATTTTGATCTGCGACCACGGTGTTTTTACTTCCCTGTGTCTGTGTCTTTACCCCCTGGGTCCTTGGTGTTACCGCATTTGATTGGCTCTGCCCTTGACTCTTTCTCTCTCCTGTACCTCCTTGTTGGATTTTGGACTGAGTCCCCTTTTTTGGGGGAGACTGCGGCATGGTTTGCCCCGGTGTATGCCCAGTTGTATGTGCAAATTGCTCTAGTTTTGCTGCAGCAGCCATACCTGCTTGTTGGACACTTTTGTCTTTATCTTTTGCCGATCGTAGCTGCTGCATTTTCCCTTCTCCTCTTATTTCACACAATATTTATATTTCCCTTCCCCCCCTTTTTCCTCTTCTTCTAAGCACGGGGGTCCGAGGGAAAAAAAAAAAGAAGAAGAAACCACACAGACAGCCAGGTAAACGGTTGCTAAGGGGTCCAGTATCAGCAGCAGTCCTTCTCATATAGGAGCACAAGCCAGGAACAAGAAAAAAAGAGAAAAAAGGCTTTTTCAATACCAGCGGCCAGAGCGGCCAACAACAAAAGGGAAAAAAGAAGAACAGTTTCTCTCATGCAGGTAATTAAATGGCCACATAAACGGACAGTTAATACTCATGTGTCAACGGGAGTATTTAAAAAAAAAAAAAAAAGAGCACAAACAGCTAGGTGTACAAGTTATTTTCTTTTACACGTATCGGGGTACAGGCCGCCAGGCACCCAGTGTTCCTCTCTTTTCCTTTTTCCTTAGAGGGACAAACGGCCGAGGTTACACTCAGCCGTAGTTATGTCAGCAACAGCAGTTCTTCCAAATATAGTCCTCGGCAGAGAGATCACCCTCTCCTCCTTATTTCAGATAGAACACAAACAGTGAAGTTAATTACTTAGCACTACCAGCAGGTACAGCAAGCAAGAAGAGAGATTTTTCACATGAGGATATACAGACAGCCAGCTAGGTGGTCAGTTGACATTTATATATCAGCGGTATTACTTCATGTATAAGAGCCTTAACAGCCAGACAAGCCAGTGTTTTCCTTTTACTTATGTATGGGTGTAAGCAGCCAGGCACACAGCATTTTTGAAATCATAGTTTTCATGCATGGAAGCACTAGTAGCAAAACATGCACTCAGCAGTATACAATGTCCGCTCCAGCTCTTACATACATAGTCCTTGGCAGATATATAAATCCATTTCATATGCCTATATATTACAGCCACCGTTTGCCTGCTTTTTACTCTGCTACTCACGCGACCGACCCCGCCACAGCCGACCCACAGTCTATACGCTGGCGCTCTGGCACCCAGGTGCACCGGTGATCCGTCACTCCTCCAGAGGATGTGCAGTGCCTCTATGCCGCACCGCTGTCTGCTGTCCAGCAGTCACTGGTTCCTCCGCCGCCGCTCTCTCCGCTCGGAACGGACCGCGTGTTGCGAGCGGCGTGTGACGTCACTCCCGGAACTTTCCGATCACCTTCCGACTACTCCGGTGCAGACTTCAGGGCTCAAGGGGTGGTCGGAGAGCTCCGCAGCCCTGTATCTCCGTATCCCTCGTGGTGCTATGGCCCTGTTTGTGAGGTACACCTATATTGCAGCTGGGGGGGAACTTCGGGTCTCACAGCATATCAAAGAGGGAGGGCAGGGGGGAGGGAGGGAACACACAGGCGGCTTCTCACTCCTCTCCCTCACTCATCACACTGCTCCGCTCGGCACACACTTCCGGCCACGCCCCGATTAATAGTATAATTTAATGCTAGTAAAGGTTTTAAAACTGTAAGATAACTTCAAATGTTGTAGGATTATAAACTATTTCTCAAGTGTGTGGTGGTGATCTGGTACCAGTTCTTCAAATACATCCACTTCTCAACTGGAAATATGGACGCACCACGCTTTGCTGCCTTGTTAGGACTGGAGGAGCCCCAAAAACATTCTACAAAAACACAGCAGAGAGAGGGTGCACCAGCCTAGCGTGTTATCCCAAATGTAACATTTATTGTAAGATAAAAATAAATCTACTCACAAACGCCATATCAGGCAATGCTCATCAATATATTATAGTTAGTCAGTCCATTGCACGTGCTCCTGGGCTTAGGAGGACACCGCAGGAATCCAAACTGGCTTACAAGTTTCAATGGTAGTACCCTCTTAGTCAGTGCCAAACTGGCTTACACGTTTCAAGGGTAGTACCCTCTTAGTCAGTGCCAAACTGGCTTACACGTTTCAAGGGTAGTACCCTCTTAGTCAGTGCCAAACTGGCTTACACGTTTCAAGGGTAGTACCCTCTTCCTCAGTGCCAAACTGGCTTACACGTTTCGGGGGTAGTACATTCTTCCTTCGTGCTATATATATGAGGGAGGTTGAAGGATAGGTAAGAAAGAAAATCAGAATGATAAGGTGTGAGGAAATAAAGTACCACCAGGAGGTCTTGAGAAATATGACAACACCCCAAATAATTTTCCATTTACAGATAATTTATTACAAGTCTGTAAATAGCCCATCCAGGGTGAACAGGCCTTGTCAAATGTATCTTGTCTATCTAATAATATACTGGTGAGGTTTTTATTGACTAATGGATTTCCAAGATGTAGCGCTGGTGTTTTTAGCTACTAGAAAACTGCAAGAAAAGAGGGTTAATGAACATAAAGTGATATCAGGAATAGGTTTATTAGGGGGCACCACTTGCCAATACTTAGGTATATTAATTTGCATTCCAATCCAAAATCTCCAAATATGGTACATAGATCCTTCTTGGCCTTTCTGAAACATAATAGTGAACATTGAGGATTCAGCCTGGACCGGCTCTGTGACATCAGCTGACAGCAGGATACAGGAGTGCAGAACAAACTGCACTCAAGTGATCCACAGGATAAGTACAGCCAAATGAGCTTTAACCACTTCCCGCCCGCCCACTGTCATATGACAGAGAAAGATAACCACAGCTCCAGGACGATCCCTCAGGACGAATGCTCCTACTCCTGTTTAGGAGCCCCAGGTGCTGGCTAATAACACAGTAGATTAAGAGAATCAGGAAGAACTCTGGAAAGCCGCACACCGGGAGAAAATAAAAATTTGATGAATTTATTTAAAAAGCAGTAATCGCATCAATCCACAACACGGCAAAGCAGAAAGGGGGGGCACAAAGCTGACGCGTTTCGCACTATGCGTAGTGCTTACATAGCTTATGCGTAAGCACTAGGCATAGTGCGAAACGCGTCAGTTTGTGCCCCCCTTTCTGCTTTGCCGTGTTGTGGATTGATGTGATTCCTGCTTTTTAAATAAATTCATCAAATTTTTATCTTCTCCCGGTGTGCGAGTTCTTCCTGATTCTCTTAATCCACTGTCATATGACGGCGGGCACCCGCGATTGCCCAGTAACTGAGCAGAACCATGGATGGTTTACACACACAGATCCACGTGCTGTCAGAGGAGAGGAGACCGATGGTGTGTCCCTTGTACATAGGGACACCGATTGGTCACTTCCCCCAGTCAGTCCCCTCCCCCCACAGTTAGAATCACTCCCATAGGGAACATATTAACCCCTCGATCACCCCCTAGTGTTAACCCCTTCCCTGCCAGTCACATTTACACAGTAATCAATGCTTTTTCATAGCACGGATCACTGTATAAATGTGAATGGTCCCAAAAATGTGTCAAAAGAGTCCGATATGTCCGCCGCAATATCGCAGTCATGATAAAAATCGCAGATCGCCACCATTACTAGTAAAAAAAAAAAAATAATAAAAAAATAATAAAAATGATATACATCTACCCCCTATTTTGTAGAAGCTATAACTTTTGCGCAAACCAATAAATATATGTTTAGTGCAGTTATGTTTTACCAAAAATATGTAAAAGAATACATATCGGCCTAAACTGAGGAAAAAAATTGTTTAAAAAAAATAAAAAATTGGATATTTATTATAGCAAAAAGTTAAAAATATTATGCTTTTTCAAACTTGTCCCTCTTCTTTTGTTTATAGCGCAAGGAATAAAAACCGCAGAGGTGATCAAATACCACAAAAAGAGCTATTTGTGGGGAAAAAAATGATAACCATTTTATTTGGGTACAGCATTGCATAACGGCGCAATTGTCATTCAAAGTGCGACAGAGCTGAAAGCTTAAAAATTGCTTGGGCAGGAAGGGGTGTTCTTGCCTGGTAGGCAAGTGGTTAAACTATCTTTTAGGTAACATATACCATTGAGATAGAAGTGTTGAGTGTATAAGTATATTTTGATCTGTATCGGCAGCACACTGAAGAGCCAGACTGCCGTTCCTATACAGAGTGCAGTGGTCTGACATTGCATGGTGCTCCAATCAACAATGCTGCTCAGCCAGCTTTTACAGTTCAAATTACATACACTCAATAAAAAATAATTAAAAATACCATATTCCTTACTTGTTATGCCCACGAGCTCTTAGCAGCTCCTGTGTGCTGAGGTGTAATATCACAACACAAATCATGCACCAGTGATACAAAAGCTTGATGTGCTAGTATTTTCAAAGTTACTTTACAATCCTACGTACTCTTGCCCATGGTCTAGTTTTATAATATATGTAGCGGGGTCGTACCCCTTTTAGGGGAAGAGACTACATCCCCCATGATTCCCCAGGCTCCCGGCTGCTTGTTTCCGCCCGAGAGGCTGCTGGGGGAGGTTATAAAAAGGAAGAGGAGAGACCGCCTCTTCCTCTTGGGACACTTCCTCTTCTGATGCCGCGTCTGACTGGGACGCCTCTTCTGACTGAGCTGGTGACGCGGAGACTGGTTCCTGAGGAGACACCTGTGCGGACCGGATCTGCTGAAGGCCTGAAGCCTGGGCCTTGCAGCAGATGGAGTGAGACTCTCATCCCTCAGGGTCAGCAGCAGCGGAGCGGAGACTCTTCCCTACAGTCGGTCGGTCAGAGCTGAGGACCGGAGCGCAGGGGCTGTGACTGAGGAGACCGGAGCCGCCATTGAAGGGACCGGAGCTGAGGACGGTACCCCAGGATTGGTGAGAGAGCTGAAAGGCTCATCCTGCATTGTTATACACACGTTTATGCCTATTGAACTGCCAAGGCACAATTTACCTCAGAGCAGCAAATGTTACTTTCTGTGGATTACAAATACACCATTTGAAGCTACATGTGCACCACCTCTACAGATCTATTGCCGGTGAAGAACACTGTACCTATTTCAAGGACTGAGCTCTATTGCTAGGGATCAGGCCTGGTCCGTTAGGTAGGCGCAGATAGATTTATTGCACCTCAGGGGTGCATAGCAGACGGTCGCCACACTTGGCGCTCCGTCTCCCCATTGCTAGTTTAATACATATGTGTGTACATGTTAAAGTGCATATTGCAGGGACCTGCTAATGTGTTGTAAGTCAAATGTTTAAATGCATGTTACTATTTCTTTTCCTTACTGACAAAGTAAAGCCAGTTATTCTTATTTCAGCAGTCTGCTTGTGAGTTCATACCCATTACACTTAGAGTATAAGTGATGTTTATATGTGCATAGATACATACCCCTTGACTAACTGTGCCAGAGCGGGTAGAGCAAATTGCCGGGGGTTGGTGAAGCTGTACTCAGGGACCCAAAACAAATCAGCGGCCCTCTTAACTGGGGGTATCGCTACACGTGGGGGCTCGTAATCCGGGATCCTGAGTCAGCGGGAAAAGCCGCCAGAAGGTACCGGCATGGACCCAATAGAAGTGGGACGGTGGTCCGCAACATGGGCCACTGATCCAGCCGCAGCAGCAGTCATTGAACTGCCAGGGATATGGCAGAGAGAGGCAGTCAAGCAGCTCATAATGTCCTTATCCCCATGCCACAAGTCATGGATAATGGACATGAGAAATGATGCTGGGTACACATACGCCTTAATAGAATGGAAGGAAGAGACTCCAGAGCAGTTCAGGAGCCAAAGCATACAGGCACCGAATGGCCAGGCCTATCAAGTGCTGCATGCGCTGCCGCGGAAGGGAGACTGTTCTCCTGTGAAAACCATGCTATCCCCCAAGCGAGAAGAGCAGAAGGGCGCGGAAAGCCCCGCACAGACTACTCTTAGTGCAGAACTGTGTGCTGTCCTAGGGGAAATTGTGACTCAGTGCAGAAGAGACCCCGGGGACTACCCAATGTCGGGATACAGGAAACTCCGGATGTTCTCAGGGAGGACACCTGTACCCTCGGGAGAAGAGAGATTTGAAGAGTGGTTAGATGGTGCCACGCAGGCCCTAGAAGAATGGGAGGTCCCAGAAGGTAGAAAGAAGCAAAGGATTGTTGAGAGCCTAAAAGGGCCTGCCTTAGAGGCCATACGCAATCTGAAGACAAGCAAAAAGGATTGCACTGCCCAGGACTACATAGACATCCTGGAAAGTGTGTTTGGTGGGACAGAAAAAATCACAGAACTTACCTATCAACTGGAACACTGTTACCAGAAGACAGGGGAGAAGCTGTCGGAGTACATGGGACGCATAGACAAGATCCTGCATAGGATTATCCTGAAGAAGGGGATAGATCCGGGGAAGGTAGATGAAGCCCGTGCCCAGCAGGTGATGAGGGGAGCCCAACCCCTGGACCCTGTCGCACTAATTCTACGCACCCGGCAGGATGGGAAGAGCCTGGACTACCCTGATCTCATTCGAATGGTCAGAGAAGAGGAGGCCATGTTGGAAGAGAAAAGGGAAAAGCAGGTGATGGGGTCTACAAAACTTCCAGTGGCCACGGTCAGGTCGGCCTTAACCCCTGAAAGAGAGACAGAGGTAGATGCCCTGAAGTTGCAGATGTCCCAGATGATGGAGATACTGACGTCCCTAGTGGCGAAAGAGACGCCCAGTCCCAAGAAAGAAACAAGCAGGAGGGAATTGTTTCCAGCTGTTTCAGCACCAGCATCCCCACCTGACTACGGTGAGATGATCTGCTTTAATTGTGGAGGAATTGGCCATATTGCAGCTGTATGTGCCAGTCCCAAGAAGAAGAAAACAGAAAGCCGCCAGCCGGCGGGAAACGCCAAAGGGCCCTGGTGAAGGAGTCAACCGGGTGCCCATCACCTTCAGTGAGCTCCAAGAAGAATAACGGAAAGAGAAGAGGAGATCAGACCCCTCGGAAGGAACCCAGGGATCCTCAACCGAGGTACACTCCAGAGAAAGGGGGCAAGACCCCTCGGAAGGAATGCAGTACTCCTAAACGAGAACCCCCAAAAGTGAGAGATAACAATGTCCCTCAACGGGTTCACACTCCCACTAAGAGGGAGAAAATTAATGCATACCAGGCTCAAGAAAGGAGCAAGTGCAGATCAAGTAAAAAGGAAAAGAGTCCGCAGAAGAGGACAGCATCAACTCGGCCTTACCCAGAAAAGCTAGTTGGTCCATCCCCTTCTGTACCCATCCAGGTGGAAGGAGTGTACACAAAGGCCCTCCTAGACACTGGAGCACAAGTGACCCTATTGTACAGGGACTTCTATGACAGATACCTGAGTCATCTGCCAATACAGAAGATAGAAGAGTTGGAGATAAGGGGACTGGGAACTCAGAGTTTCCCCTATGATGGATACCTACCCATACGGTTGACCTTTGACCCATCCGTAGCTGGGAAGACTGAAGTGTTTGACACCTTAGCAGTGGTGTGTCCCCGCCCACCAGGAACCAGCAAGACTTCCCTGATCATAGGGACGAACACGGACCTAGTCAGAAGGCTTCTGACCCCCCTGGTGAAGAAAGAGAATCTTTCAGCCCCCAAGATCCATCCCATGCTGAAGGCAGCCTACCAGCGGTTGGTCCTAGAGCAGAAGACCCCAAGTGAGGGATAGGAAGGGTATGGAGGCTTGGAAAAGAAGGAGCAGTGTTACAGCCTGGAGAGGTGACCTGCATGAGAGCCACGGTGAAACTTACTTGGGAGCAGCCTGGCCCCTTTGTAATGTTGGAACCCGACCCAATGGAGGGTCACTCAGGTCTGGAGGTGATACCAGAAGTAATTTCACTGAAGGACCTGAAGAAGGCTAGAGGAAGAGTCCCTGTCAGTGTGAGGAACCCCACGGAGCGGCCTGTGGAGATCCCTGCCAGGATGCTGCTGGGACAGGTGAGTCCTGCTGTCCCAGTTGGCTGGTCAGAAGTGAAGGGGACGCGTGAAGGAGAAGATGTTTGGAAGAAACTCTCCATGGAAAACCCTAACCTACCTGGAGCTTGGAAAGAGAGAGCCAAGGCCCAGCTGACCAGATGGGAGAAGATTTTCTCTAAAGATGAGTTTGATGTGGGGTGTGCGAGGAGTGCCACCCATCGAATCCGCATGCAAGAGGACAAGCCATTCAGAGAGAGAGTGAGGCGAGTCCCGCTATCAGATCTGGAGGATCTGAGGGAGCAGCTTGCGGAACTGAAGAAGACGGGAGTGATTCGGGAGTCCAGAAGCCCCTATGCCTCCCCAATTGTGGTAGTCAGGAAGAAGAATGGGTCATTGAGGCTCTGCATTGACTACAGAACTCTCAACAGGAGGACCATCCCTGACCAGTACACCACGCCAAGGATAGAAGATGCCTTACAGAGTTTATCTGGAGCTAAGTGGTTCAGTGTGATGGACCTCAAGAGTGGGTATTACCAAATCCCCATGCATCCAGAGGATAGAGAAAAGACTGCCTTCATAACCCCAGTGGGATTCTTTGAGTTCAACAGGATGCCCCAGGGCCTATCTGGAGCTCCTGCTACATTTCAACGCCTTATGGAAAGGACAGTTGGAGACATGAACCTCATAGAAGTCCTTGTGTACCTGGACGATGTCATTGTCTTTGGAAAGACTTTGGAAGAACATGAAGCCAGATTGGAGAAAGTACTGAAGAGGCTCAGTGAAGAGGGACTTAAACTTTCTCCCGAGAAGTGTCGGTTCTATCAGTCTTCTGTGAACTATCTGGGACACATAGTGTCTGAAAAAGGAGTGGCTACAGACCCTGAGAAGTTAGAGGCAGTTACTTCGTGGCCAAGACCCACAACAGTTACAGAACTCCGGTCTTTCTTGGGGTTCTGCTCCTACTACCGCAGGTTTGTGGATGGGTTTGCCCGCATTGCAAAACCCCTAAACGAACTGCTTAAGACAGAAGGAGAGGAAGATGGGTTGGGGCCTAGGAGGCCCGGTGAGTCGGTCAAAGACCAGTGGAATTCAAGGTGTGAAGAGGCTTTCAGACCTTGAAGAGGAGTCTCACCACAGCCCCAGTTTTGGCCTATGCCTAGGTGGAGTACTCTACCAGGAGTACGAAGACCAGCTACGACCAGTGGCTTATGTGAGCCGGAGCCTGACCCCCTCCGAGAAGAACTATCCCACCCACAAGTTGGAGTTCTTAGCCCTCAAATGGGCAGTTGTTGACAAACTGAGAGACTATCTGTATGGGGCCGAGTTTACTGTAAAGACAGATAACAACCCCTTGACCTATCTATTCACCACCGCCAAGCTGGATGCAACTGGACACAGATGGTTGGCGGCGTTGTCTGGATTCAATTTCAGTCTCAAGTACAGACCAGGGGCTGGAAATAGGGATGCAGATGCCCTGTCCCGAAGATCCCATGTCATGGTCGATGACTGGGAAGACTGGACTCAAGTGGCACCAGATGGAGTGCGAGCCCTTTGTCAGGGGGCTGAACTCCAAGCCAGAGGAGGATCCAGAGTGGAAGAGATAGGAGTTACCACAGTGGGAGTCCCAAAGTGTTACTGTGGGGTAACTCAACTAGCAGAAGAGTGTCTACCGAAGCTGTCCAAGAAGGAGTTAAGGTGTGACCAATTGGAAGACCCCATGGGGAGATTGGTCCTGGAAGCCCTGGAAGACCAGAGTCCAGAGGGACTTCGCCTTCACCCTTCCAAAGAAGCTCGCCTACTGAGGAGGGAGTTGGACAAGTTACAGGTGCATCAGGGGGTAGTCTACCGAAGGGGCCCCTCTGATGGCCCAGAAGACAAGTGGCAGTTGTTTCTCCCAGAAAAGCATCGAGAGACTGTGCTGATTGCCTTACATGACCAGCACGGTCACTTGGGAGCAGAGAGAACCTTCCAACTTGTCAGAGACCGGTTTTATTGGCCCTGCATGAGGGCCGAAGTGGAGGAGTATTGCCATTCCTGTGCAAGATGCATTCAGAGAAAGACTTTACCCCATCAAGCTGCCCCAATGGGCCACCTACAGAGTCAAGGCCCAATGGATCTGGTATGCATTGATTTTCTCTGCCTTGAACCCGATTTAAGTGGATTGGGAAATGTTCTGGTGGTAACCGACCATTTCACCCGTTACGCTCAGGCTTTCCCAACCAAGGACCAGAAGGCCTCTACAGTAGCCAAGGTACTTTTGGAGAAGTACTTTGTTCACTATGGACTGCCACAGAGAATCCATTCAGACCAAGGAAGGGACTTTGAGAGTCGCCTGATCAGGAAGCTACTAGATTCTCTGGGAGTAGAGAAGACTAGAACTACACCCTATCACCCTCAAGGTGATGCCCAGCCTGAAAGGTTCAACAGGACCCTATTGAACATGTTGGGAACTTTGGAAACAGAGAAGAAGCAACATTGGAGTCAACACATATCAGCTCTGGTGCATGCCTACAATTGCACCACAAGTGATGTGACAGGTTTCTCTCCTTACCGACTTATGTTTGGGAGAGAAGCAAGATTGCCAGTGGATTTGGCCTTCGGCATATCCTTAGACCATGCCTCTGCTGCCTCCCACAAAGGATATGTGGACAGACTGAGGCGCAGTCTGAAGATAGCTTATGAAAAAGCTCAAGCGGCCTCTGACCAGAGGGGGGCCCGAAATAAGAGGAACTTTGACCTGAAAGTTCGAGTACAGGACCTACAGCCTGGGGACCGTGTACTGTTACGCAATCTAGGGATCCCTGGAAAACACAAGATTGCTGATAGATGGAGATCAGAGCCATATATCATCTGTAGGAAACTTCCAGGATTGCCTGTCTACAAGTTGAAGCCAGAAGGGAGAGTGGGGCCTTTGAAGACCTGGCATAGGAATCACTTGCTCCCACTCACTGAAGCAGTCAGAATGCCTCCAGCAAGAGACGTACCTGAATCTGTTTCCATTCTGGATACCCCCAGGCCTAATACTAGGTCTCAGACATCCCAAGCTAGGGGTGGACAGGACCCCCAACCAGAAGAAGAAAGAGGAGAACTTGAATGGCTATGGCCTTCCTCAACCCCAGGAAATTCTGCCATAGATCTTCCACCTACTGAAGATGTGGAAGATGGAACATTGAACCCAGAAGCCACAGAGTTTGTGCCATTCAGTGTTGTGCCTGAGTGCTGGGAAGATATTCCTGGTCTCTACAAAAAGGAAGAAGTAGATGTTCCAGAACCAGAGATGTTGCCGGAATGTGTTCCTGAAGAAGTCCCAAGAGAACAGAGAGCTCGCAGAAGTGTGAAGCCTCCCAAGAAGTTAACTTACCCCAAGATGGGAGAAAGTTCAGAGGACTCTGTTACCACAGCAAGGAGAAGTGCTGAAAGCCCTGACCCATCCAGTGTTCATTTGGTGGAGGGCAACCCCAGCTCACTCTCTGGCACAGTTAAACAGGTCACCCACACTGAAGTGACCTGTAGACAGGACAGCTCCCCATCTTATGCCAATTGGTGGGAAGCTCCCCTGTCCAAATTATGTGAAAGTATTGTTCCCGAGAAAGTTTGTAGTTTGAACACTGTCTTTGGGGACCAAAGATTCAAAGTGGGGGGAGTGTGTAGCGGGGTCGTACCCCTTTTAGGGGAAGAGACTACATCCCCCATGATTCCCCAGGCTCCCGGGCTGCTTGTTTCCGCCCGAGAGGCTGCTGGGGGAGGTTATAAAAAGGAAGAGGAGAGACCGCCTCTTCCTCTTGGGACACTTCCTCTTCTGATGCCGCGTCTGACTGGGACGCCTCTTCTGACTGAGCTGGCGACGCGGAGACTGGTTCCTGAGGAGACACCTGTGCGGACCGGATCTGCTGAAGGCCTGAAGCCTGGGCCTTGCAGCAGATGGAGTGAGACTCTCATCCCTCAGGGTCAGCAGCAGCGGAGCGGAGACTCTTCCCTACAGTCGGTCGGTCGGAGCTGAGGACCGGAGCGCAGGGGCTGTGACTGAGGAGACCGGAGCCGCCATTGAAGGGACCGGAGCTGAGGACGGTACCCCAGGATTGGTGAGAGAGCTGAAAGGCTCATCCTGCATTGTTATACACACGTTTATGCCTATTGAACTGCCAAGGCACAATTTACCTCAGAGCAGCAAATGTTACTTTCTGTGGATTACAAATACACCATTTGAAGCTACATGTGCACCACCTCTACAGATCTATTGCCGGTGAAGAACACTGTACCTATTTCAAGGACTGAGCTCTATTGCTAGGGATCAGGCCTGGTCCGTTAGGTAGGCGCAGATAGATTTATTGCACCTCAGGGGTGCATAGCAGACGGTCGCCACACTTGGCGCTCCGTCTCCCCATTGCTAGTTTAATACATATGTGTGTACATGTTAAAGTGCATATTGCAGGGACCTGCTAATGTGTTGTAAGTCAAATGTTTAAATGCATGTTACTATTTCTTTTCCTTACTGACAAAGTAAAGCCAGTTATTCTTATTTCAGCAGTCTGCTTGTGAGTTCATACCCATTACACTTAGAGTATAAGTGATGTTTATATGTGCATAGATACATACCCCTTGACTAACTGTGCCAGAGCGGGTAGAGCAAATTGCCGGGGGTTGGTGGAGCTGTACTCAGGGACCCAAAACAAATCAGCGGCCCTCTTAACTGGGGGTATCGCTACATATATAAGTGCTTCACAAATTACTCGCTCACCTCCAGTTTAGACCTTTATAAATACAGTATACAGGTGTTCCAAAAAATTGGGTATCTCCTCCACAGCTCCTGAAATCCTGTGCCCACGGTAAAAAGGAAACTGCAGGTCCCTTTTCTTTCTGATCATACAGCTACCACTGGTCAGGGATGGTACTCAAAGAAGAGGAAAATTACTCCACAGTGCAATAATTTGATTCACTAAAAAATATTAAAATATAATAAAATCACACTCCCACATTTGAAGAGTCACGGACTATATTACAGCATTAAAGAGGAAGTAAACCCTGATGGGTTTTACTTCCTCTTTTGTTCCCTGAAAAGTAAAAGCATAATGGGCTAGTATGCATCGCATACTGTGCCACTTACCTGCAAACGAAGCCCACGCTGTCCCCGCTGGTGGCTGCATCCCCTTAACGTCCACGGCTCCTTCCAGGGCCGTGGACGCTGGCTCTGTGACTGGCCAGTCGCATGACATCACTCCTGCGCGTGGGAGCCGCCGATCACTGTACGGGCCCTTTAGAAACAGCATGACTGTGCCCTTTCTTCAGTGTGCATGCGCCAAAGACGTTGGCGCAAGCATATATAGTAAATATCTCCTAAACCATGTAGGTTTATGAGATATTTCCAGTACCTACAGGTAAGCCTTATTATAGGCTTACCTGTAGGTAAAAGTGGTGTAGCAAGGTTTTCAACCACTTTAAGCATTTGTTTAGATACTTACTTCCGGTTTTGGTTCCAGACTGTGATGCCACCCGGCTCCCACTGTGGTTCTGGGGGGCTTGCAGAGTGGTGCCTTTCACTGTCAAAAGCATCAGTGGGAAAAAATGCTGCAGGGCCACACAGCATCGCAACAGAGACAAGTGTTTGCACCTGGTTGCTGTAGCTACAGGGGAAGCGGTTGGGGGGGGGGGGGGGGGTGGGAGGGGTGCAGGTCAACCTCAGGGTTTTGCCTTTGAAAAAACACTGTGCAAATACTGCATGACATAAAAAAAATTGCAACACCCACCATTTTATTCTTTAGGGCAGGGATATGCAATTAGCGGGCCTCCAGCTGTTGCAAGACTACAAGTCCCATCATGCCTCTGCCTCTGGGTGTCATGCTTGTGTCTGTCAGAGTCTTGCTATGCCTCATGGGACTTGTAGTTCTGCAACAGCTGGAGGTCCGCATATGGCATATCCCTGCTCTAGGGACTTTGCTTAAAGGAGAAGTCCAGCCTGAGCTTGTTTGGCTAGGTTTCCCTATGGATCACAGTAGTTACATAGTTACATAGTTAGTTACATAGTTAGTTAGGTTGAAAAAAGACACAAGTCCATCCAGTTCAACCACAAATTAAACAAAAAAAAATATATATATACATATATATATATATATATATATATATATATATATATATATATCATACAATCCCATATACCCCATTCTATACCCACAGTTGATCCAGAGGAAGGCAAAAAAAACCCCAGCAGAGCATTCTCCAATTTGCTAAAGCAGGGGAAAAAAAATTCCTTCCTGATCCCCCGAGAGGCAATCGGATTTTCCCTGGATCAACTTTACCTATAAATGTCAGTACCCAGTTATATTATGTACATTTAGGAAAGTATCCAGGCCTTTCTTAAAGCAATCTACTGAGCTGGCTAGAACCACCTCTGCAGGGAGTCTATTCCACATTTTCACAGCTCTTACTGTGAAGAAACCTTTCCTTATTTGGAGATGAAATCTCTTCTCCTCTAGACGTAAAGAGTGCCCCCTTGTCCTCTTTGTTGACCGTAAAGTGAATAACTCAACACCAAGTTCACTATATGGACCCCTTATATATTTATACATGTTGATCATATCCCCCCTTAATCTCCTCTTATCAAGGGTGAATAAATTCAGTTCCTCTAATCTTTCCTCATAGCTGAGCTCCTCCATGCCTCTTATCAGTTTGGTTGCCCTTCTCTGCACTTTCTCCAGTTCCCCAATATCCTTTTTGAGAACTGGTGCCCAAAACTGAACTGCATATTCCAGATGAGGTCTTACTAATGATTTGAACAGGGGCAAAATTATATCTCTCTCTCTGGAGTCCATACCTCTCTTAATACAAGAAAGGACTTTGCTCGCTTTGGAAACCGCAGCTTGGCATTGCATGCTATTATTGAGTTTATGATCTACCAAAACCCCCAGATCCTTCTCCACTACGGATTCCCCCAGTTGTACTCCCCCTAGTATGTATGATGCATGCATATTCTTAGCCCCCAAGTGCATAACTTTACATTTATCAACATTAAACCTCATCTGCCACATAGTCGCCCAATTAGACAGAGCATTGAGGTTGGCTTGTAAATTGGAGACCTCCTGTAAGGACGTTATTCCACTGCATAGCTTGGTGTCATCTGCAAAGACAGAAATGTTACTTTTGATCCCAGACCCAATATCATTTATAAAGATATTAAAAAGTAAGGGTCCCAGCACTGAACCTTGGGGTACACCACTGATAACTTTAGCCCATTCAGAGTAAGAATCATTAACCACGACTCTCTGAATTCTGTCTTTTAGCCAGTTTTCTATCCATTTACAAACCGATATTTCCAAACCTGTAGACCTTACCTTACACATGAGCCGTGTGTGGGGAACTGTATCGAACGCTTTTGCAAAATCCAAGTATACCACGTCCACAGCCACGCCTCTGTCCAAGGTTTTACTTACCACCTCATAAAAAGAAATAAGGTTTGTCTGACAACTTCTGTCTTTCATGAATCCATGCTGTCTGTTGCTTAAAATATTTTTCCTGCAAGAACTCATCTATGTGGTCTTTTAATAATCTCTCCAGTATCTTCCCAACTATAGAAGTTAAACTAACAGGTCTATAGTTACTTGGTAAAGACTTTGTTCCCTTTTTAAATATAGGCACCACGTTCGCCCTGCGCCAATCCAGTGGTACTATTCCTGTCATTAATGATTCCCTAAAAATTAGATACAATGGCTTTGAAATTACAGAGCTCAATTCTTTTAGTAGTGAAATTCCGCTCTCTGCTAGCATCACAGAAATCGGTCCAGGCACCGCGTCATCCATAACGTCTGGATCCTCCAGGTGCCTGACACCCGCCTCAGCGAGCCGCTGATAGCCTGAGACGGCCGTTTTCCCGCCCCTCCACAGCTCAGCGCTCCAGTGAGCGAGGAGGAGCAGAGCAGGAGAGTTTCTGATTAAAAGTCAGCAGCTCTCCACTGGGGATCTGTAAGAAATGCGCAAAGGGCGGTGTTTGATCGCTCAGTTCTCAGTGTAGAGGTGCCGGGGGACATATGCAGCATCGGTCCCATGCTGCATCCACCAAGGTAAATATAAAAGAGGGGAGAAAAAAAAAAAACATACTTCTCTTTTTAACCACTTCCCTACCCGCCCATAGTCATATGACGCCCACAAGGTGGATCTCCCATCCTGGGTGGGCGTCATATGACCGCCTCCCATTCCCGGCCACCTAGGGGGCGCGGTGTCGCTCGGGACCCGGTGCGCGTGCCCGGCAGCCGCGATGTCTGCCAGGCACCTGCGATTGCCCGTTAAAACAGCGGGACCGTGCGGGACCGTGGAGCTGTGTGTGTAAACACACAGCTCCTCGTCCTGTCAGTGCAGAGGAGACCGATCATGTGATCCCAGTACGGAGGAACACCGATCGGTCTCCTCCCCTTGTGAGTCCCCTCCCCCCCCACAGTTAGAATCACTACCTTAGGGAACACATTAACCCCTGCAGCGCCCCCTAGTGTTAACCCCTTCCCTGCCAGTCACATTTACACAGTAATCACTGCAATTTTATAGCCACGATCGCTGTGTAAATTTGAATGGTCCCAAAAATGTGTCAAAAGTGTCCGAAGTGTCCGCCGCAATGTCGTAGTCACGAAAAAAAAAATCGCAGATCGTCACCATTACTAGTAAAAAAAAAAAAAAAATGCAATAAATCTTTTTTTATCAAAAATATGTAGAAGAATACGTATCGGCCTTTTTTTTAAAAATGGGATATTTATTATAGCAAAAAGGTAAAAAATATTGTGTTTTTTTTCAAAATTGTCGCTCTTCTTTTGTTTATAGCGCAAAAAATAAAAAACGCAGAGGTGATCAAATACCACCAAAAGATAGCTCTATTTGTGGGAAAAAAGGACGTCAATTTTGTTTGGGTGCAACGTCGCACGACCGCGCAATTGTTAGTTAAAGCGACGCATTCCCGAATCGCAAAAAGTGCTCTGGTAAGGAAGGGGGTAAAATCGCCCGGTGCTGAAGTGGTTAAAAATAAATAATGTTTGGGGTTTCTAAGTAATTTTCGATCAAAAATTTAGATTTAGTGTCAGAATATGCCATTAAAAGATAATTTTTCCTGTCCCTGTGCATGAAAGCTAACTAAAGAAAAAAAAACACATTAATTGTGATTCTCTATGCAAACTTTGGTCGTTTGAGGTGTGAAGTTTCGTCATACAAAAATTGAGCGACTTGTGTCCCGCTGTTGTAAAAAAATTTGCGACTTAAAAGAAATCCTCACCTCGTCACTTCCGGTGCGGCTACATCACTGAAACAGCTGACGGCGGGGCTTTAGTGCGCCTGCGCCACTTCACTCCCCTTAACAGCGCAGGCGCGGGAGCTAATGGCACTCTACAAACATTACGGGAGCGAGCGAGCGGGCGGGTGGAAGCGGAGAGATGGTTACAACATCGGCAGCAGCCCCGCCCACCCCTCCCCACTAACACGCCCCCGAATCAAACATTATTAGTGAAGGCGGTCTAGACTCTACATGGCTCGAGACGTTTTTTACAACACCGTCTCTGAGCCGGACATGCGCAGTAGCCGCAGGGAGGATTTCAGGCGTCTCCTCAGGTGAAGTCACGTGGACTCGCTCTACCTGCTACGTGCAACACGTGACTAGCGCAGAGAGCGACGTAACGGCTCAGGTGGGAGTAGCCAATCAGAAGGGAAATCATTTTCTCAGGCTGACGTCACGTGACGCTTGCAACAGCTGGAGCCGTTACCCTGTGACGTCAAGACCTCACCTGATAAATAGCCGAGCAGAGGACGGAGTCGCTCAGTGTGAGGAAAACTGAATAGAGGAAACATCTCCCCCACAGAGCTCCGGAGGGAGGAGCCATTGTCCGGACTACAGCCGGGTCACAGCGTGTCTGTGTGTCCGGGGCTGCCTTCTCTGCTCAGGCTCTAAGGAACTCCCAGCAATCTCTGTAGTCCCACATCATCTTATTCCAGGCTGGGAGCTGAACCTCCATCCCACATCATCTTATTCCAGGCTGGGAGCTGAACCTCCATCACTTGCACAGTGCATGCTGGGAGTTGTAGTTCCTCATGTGGACAGAGATTGCTGGGACTTGTAGTTCCTTTAGAACCTGAGCAAAGGAGGCAGATCACACAGACATGCCGGGACCCGGCTGTAGTCTGGACAATGGCTCCTCCCTCCAGAGCTCTGTGTGGGGGATGGTCCCTCCTTCTCCACTCACCTACCACCTAGGGTGGGGCTCCAATTGCCCGCCCTCCCCCACACAAAGAGGGGACACTACCACCCTGGGCATGGGGTGATTGTGGTCAGTGGAACTTCCCAAGTTTCATCTGCCCTCACTCACGGGGACCATGCCCAGTATACTGGTAATACCCCCTGCCTCCACCTACGTGGAATCCTCTACCACCAAGGGTGACAATGCCTCAGGCTTTGCTACACCCACTATTCTACTACCAAGAGGGGACGCTACTACCCTGGGCATGGGGTGATTGTGGTCAGTGGAACTTCCCGAGTTTCATCTGCCCTCACTCCCGGGGACCATGCCCAGCATACTGGTAATACCCCCTGCTCCACCTACATGCAATCATCTACCACCAAGGGTGACAATGCCTCAGGCTTTGCTACACCCACTCATCTACCACCAAGAGGGGACACTACCACCCTGGGCATGGGGTGATTGTGGTCAGTGGAACTTCCCCCCAAGTTTCATCTGCCCTCACTCCCGGGGACCATGCCCAGCATTCTGGTAATACCCCCTGCCTCCACCTACATGCAATCATCTACCACCAAGGGTGACAATGCCTCAGGCTTTGCTACACCCACTCATCTACCACCAAGAGAGGACACTACCACCCTGGGCATGGGGTGATTGTGGTCAGTGGAACTTCGCAAGTTTCATCTACCCTCACTCCCGGGGACCATGCCCAGCATACTGGTAATACCCCCTGCCTCCACCTACGTGCAATCATCTACCACCAAGGGTGACAATGCCTCAGGCTTTGCTACACCCACTCATCTACTACCAAGAGGGGACGCTACCACCCTGGGCATGGGGTGATTGTGGCCAGTGGAACTTCCCCCCAAGTTTCATCTGCCCTCACTCCCCCATGCCCAGCATTCTGGTAATACCCCCTGCCTCCACCTACATGCAATCATCTACCACCAAGGGTGACAATGCCTCAGGCTTTGCTACACCCACTCATCCACCACCAAGAGGGGACACTACCACCCTGGACATGGGGTAATTGTGGTCAGTGGAACTTCCCAAGTTTCATCTGCCCTCACTCCCAGGGACCATGCCCAGCATACTGGTAATACCCCCTGCCTCCGCCTACATGCAATCATCTACCACCAAGGGTGACAATGCCTCAGGCTTTGCTACACCCACTCATCTACTACCAAGAGGGGACGCTACCACCCTGGGCATGGGGTGATTGTGGTCAGTGGAACTTCATCCCATGTTTCATCTGCCCTCACTCCCGGGGACCATGCCCAGCATACTGGTAATACCCCCTGCCCCAACCTACATGCAATCATCTACCACCAAGGGTGACAATGCCTCAGGCTTTGCTACACACACTCATCTACCACCAAGAGGGGACACTACCACCCTGGGCATGGGGTGATTGTGGTCAGTGGAACTTCCCAAGTTTCATCTGCCCTCACTCCCGGGGACCATGCCCAGCATACTGGTAATACCCCCTGCCTCCACCTACATGCAATCATCTACCACCAAGGGTGACAATGCCTCAGGCTTTGCTACACCCACTCATCTACTACCAAGAGGGGACGCTACCACCCTGGGCATGGGGTGATTGTGGCCAGTGGAACTTCCCCCCAAGTTTCATCTGCCCTCCCTCCCCCATGCCCAGCATTCTGGTAATACCCCCTGCCTCCACCTACATGCAATCATCTACCACCAAGGGTGACAATGCCTCAGGCTCTGCTACACCCACTCATCTACCACCAAGAGGGCATGGGGTGAATGTGGTCAGTGGAACTTCCACCCAAGTTTCATCTGCCCTCACTCCCGGGGACCATGCCTAGCATACTGGTAATACCCCATGCCTCCACCTACATGCAATCATTTACCACCAAGGGTGACAATGCCTCAGGCTTTGCTACACCCACTCATCTACCACCAAGAGGGGACACTACCACCCTGGGCATGGGGTGATTGTGGCCAGTGGAACTTCCCTCCAAGTTTCATCTGCCCTCACTCCCGGGGACCATGCCCAGCATACTGGTAATACCCCTGCCCCAACCTACATGCAAGCATCTACCACCAAGGGTGACAATGCCTCAGGCTCTGCTACACCCACTCATCTACCACCAACACAGGGCTGATCCAGGAAATATTCGATTGCCTCTCGGGGGATCAGGAAGGAATTTTTCCCCCAGCTGGAGCACATTGGATCATGCTTTGCTGGGGTTTTTCGCCTTCCTCTGGATCAACTGCCTCACAACCCAATACACCCCCACTCATCTACCACCAAGAGGGGACACTACCACCCTGGGCATGGGGTGATTGTGGCCAGTGGAACTTCCCCCCCAAGTTTCATCTGCCCTCACTCCCCCATGCCCAGCATGCTGGTAATACCCCCTGGCCCCACCTACACCCTCTCATCTACCACCAAGAGGGGGTGCTACCCCCCTTGGCATGGGGTGATTGTGGCCAGTGGAACTTCCCCCCAAGTTTCATCTGCCCTCACTCCCCCATGCCCAGCATACTGGTAATACCCCCTGCCCCCACCTACATGCAATCATCTACCACCAAGGGTGACAATGCCTTAGGCTCTGCTACACCCACTCATCTACCACCAAGAGGGATGCTACCACCCTGGGCATGGGGTGAGTGTGGCCAGTGGAACTTCCCCCCAAGTTTCATCTGCCCTCACTCCCCCATGCCCAGCATACCCCTTGCTCCCACCTACATGCACTCATCTACCACCAATGGTGGCAATGCCTCTTAGGTTCCACAGAAAATGGGGTGCCTTGCCGTGGCTCTGTGGCTTACGCATGCATTTGTAAATGTGTGCAACTAAACCCCTGTCTTTGACACATACTTCTTGACAGGATAGTTTGGTCACAGGCTGGTCGGTAAGTTGAGCGTGGAAATTTCTTATTTTGATTTGTTTGCCTTTGCAATGCTCCTTGCTACAGTGATCAGTTACAGGTGGGGGCAGTAACCACTTTTTTGTACCAACAAGGGTGGCAATGCCTCTTAGGCTCAGCTACACCCACTCATCTGCCACCAAGGGTGGCAATGCCCTTTACTGTAAAATATTTTCTACATTTGCAATATAGTCCCATCTATGGTATATTTTATTGGATATTGTAATAAAATTTGACTACTTTTACTTAACAATACTGGTGTGGTACTGTTACATTTCTATATAACTGTGTTCTTTAGGGTGATTGTTTTATGTAAACATGGGGATGGGGATTCCATTTGGTTTTTCCAATCCGCCCACTGCCGGTTTGAAAAAATAAATAAAAAATACACTTCTATGGCCAACCTTAAGGACTTTAGCAGCCCATAGATTATGCAACTTTCTTTTCCGTCCACAATGGGTGAACGGAAAGAAAATTGCTTGATTTCCCCCATCAACACAGATGGGGGAATCCCTCCTATAGTGCTATTGTGTTTTGCCAGCGGGGTGCTTTCCCTGCTGGCAGAACAGAATAATCACTGCCGGCAGTGATTGCCTGAATAAAAATCCCACAGACTGGTTGTACTGAAGTCAATCGATTTCAGTACAACCAGCCTGCCCAGGGATAGATTGAAGCTCAGGCCTGTCCCTGCTGAAGCAGCCAAGGTGCAATCCTCCTGTGGCTGGCTATAGATTGTAAGATCCCAGAGGGATGATATGAATGTGCAATATAAATGTGTAAATTGTTGGCATTATAGAAATACCTGTGATAATAAAGTACATTTATGTTTCAATAAAATCCTGTAAATTGAAAAGTTGTAGCTGGTGACTGGGTCTCTTTATAGGATATTTAGTGAAAGCAATAAAGAGTAACAATTCTGCAACTAAACATATATATAGAGTAGGGGTACACCGAATGGGTTTTTTGGTGCCAAAACCGAAAATGAAAAATACACTAGGCCGAATACCGATACCGAAAATGACCGATACCAAAACTTATTTTTATACAGGAGATGGTCAGAGACTGGGGACATGGTACAGGAGATGGTCAGAGACTGGGAGACATGGTACAGGAGATGGTCAGAGACTGGGGGACATGGTACAGGAGATGGTCAGAGACTGGGGACATGGTACAGGAGATGGTCAGAGACTGGGGACATGGTACAGGAGATGGTCAGAGACTGGGGACATGGTACAGGAGATGGTCAGAGACTGGGGACATGATACAAGAGATCAATGCAGCCTCACCAGTGCTCATCAGATGCAGCCAGCCTGTGCCCCCAGTGCAGCCAGCCTGTGCCCCCATTGCAGCCAGCCTGTGCCCCCATTGCAGCCAGCCTGTGCCCCCATTGCAGCCAGCCTGTGTCCCCATTGCAGCCAGCCTGTGCAGGGGATGAGAGAGGAGAGCTGCCGCCTGGTTAATTAGAGCGCCGGGAACATAACAGCTTTTATTTCAATAGCTGTGTGTTCCCCGCCGCGTGCCGTCACATACAGCCCCTCCTCTTTCTCCGGGCACTTTGATAGACAGATCACTCGTCCAATCCTGGGACAGGTGATCAGTCTATCAAAGTTCCCTGGACAAGGGGGAGGGGCTGTATATGACGGCGAATGGCAGGGAACACACAGATATTGAAATAAAAGCTGTTATGTTCCCAGTGCTCTAATCAACCAGGCGGCGGCTCTCCTCTCCTGCGCTATAGGACACCCCCGTGATGGGCGGCACCAGGGGTGGGAGGCGGGGCACCATTTTTGCCCCATTTTCAGCTCCATTATAGGCCATTTCTCTCTTTCGGCAAATTGCCGAAAAGGCAATTTTCGACCGATATGTTGCGGCGGCCGAAATTTCTGTGCATCCCTAGTTACAGCCACAAACAAATGTATTGTATTGGGATTTTATGTAATAGACCAACACAAATTGGCACATAATTGTGAAGTGGAAGGAAAATGATAAATGGTTTTCAATTTTTTTTACAATTAAATAGGTGAATAGTGTGGCGTGCATTTGTATTCAGCCCCCTTTACTCTGATACCCCTAACTAAAATCTAGTGACCAATTGCCTTCAGAAGTCACCTAATTAGTAAATATAGTCCACCTGTGTGTAATTTAATCTCAGTATAAATACAGCTGTTCTGTGAAGCCCTCAGAGGTTTGTTAAAGAACCTTAATGAACAAACAGCATCATGAAGGCCAAAGAACACACCAGACAGGTCAGGGATAAAGATGTTGAGAAGTTTAAAGCAGGGTTAGGTTTTAAAAAAATACCCCAAGCTTTGAACATCTCATGAAGCACTGTTCAATCCATCATCCGAAAATGGAGAGTATGGTACAACTGCAAACCTACCAAGACACAGCTGTCCACCTAAACTGACAGGCCAATCAGGGAGAGCATTAATCAGAGAAGCAGCCAAGAGGCCCATGGTAACTCTGGAGGAGATGCAGAGATCCACAGCTCAGGTGGGAGAATCTGTCCACAGGGCAACTATTAGTCGTGCTCTCCACAAATCTTGCCTTTCTGAAAGAGTGACAAGAAGAAAGTCATTGCTTAAAGCCATAAGAAGTCCTGTTTGCCAGAAACCATGTGGGGGACACAGTAAACATGTGGAAGAAGGTGTTCTGGTCAGATGAGACCAAAATTTAACTTTTTGGCTAGGGATGAGCTGAACACCCCCTGGTTTGGTTTGGACCGAAAGTTCCCACGAATGTTAGAACCCTATTAAATACAATGGACGCGAACGTTCGAAATCTAAAGTGCTATTTATACCGGCTAATATGCATGTTATTGTCCTAAAAAGGGTTTGGGGACCCGGGTCCTGCCCCAGGGGACATGTATCAATGCAAAAAGAAGTTTTAAAAACGGACGTTTTTTCTGGAGCAGTAATTTTAATGATGCATAAAGTGAACAAAAATAGTGAAATTTTCCTTTAAATATCGTACCTGGGGGGTGTCTAAAATATGCCTGTGAAGTGGCATGTGTTTCCCGTGTTTAGAACTGTCCCTGCACAAAATGACATTTGTAAAGGAAGAAGAGCCATTTAAAACTGCTTGCGACTTTAATGTCATGTTTTGTCCTGGCAATATGGATGAAAATCTTTGATGCATGGCTACCCCATCACCCCCCACCCCCACCCCAGCCCATTACCAGCCCCTTACCAGCCCCTTTGGGTCTTGTATTGATACTGAGGGGAACCCTGCACCCAAAATAAAACCCTATACCTAAAACCCTATATACTCTGAACAGCAGTATACAGACGGTGCAAACAAGACAGGGACTGTAGGTTTGTTCTTAAGTAGAATCTGTTTGTAATTTGGAACAGGTAAATTTTTAAGTGTAGCTCCAGCCAAAAAAATCTATTTTTAAGCTTTTTGGAGAACATAGGGAAGGGTTATCACACCTGTAACATTTGTTTTGCTGTCTGTGCACCTGTTCAGAACATTTCACCTCACTTTCCCTCCTGTGCCTGTGTTGCACAACTGAACTACACAACAACACCAGCAATAAGGGGGTAGCTTCAGGTGTATACTGTGCAGGAGGCACACTACACCCACTGTAACAGTGCTAGGTTAAGAAGCAAAGCAAAGCTGACACTGTCCCTGCCTATCCTGCTCTATCCCTGCACGCCAACACACTACACAAGGCCGCCGCGCTGACGGCCTTATATAGGGTGGGGCGTGTACTAAACCCCCCTGAACTATAATTGGCCACAGGCATCCTGCCTGTGGCCAATTATGGCTCTCCTCGCTGCCGGCGCTGTGATTGGCCAAGCATGCGGGGTCACAGTGCATGCTTGGCCAATCATAAACCAGCAATGCACTGCGATGGCGCAATGCATTGTGGGGCCATTCGTGTCATGCGGATTTGGTGCGAACGGCCCACAAAGTTCTGGCTTCGATGAACGAGCGAACGGCCGATGTTCGATTTTTTGAGTTCGAATCGAACACAGAGCTCATCCCTATTTTTGGCCTAAAAGCAAAATGCTATGTGTGGCGAAAAAATAACAATGCACATCCCCCTGAACACACCATCCCCACCGTGAAACATGGTGGTGGCAGCATCGTGTTGTGGGGATGCTTTTCTTCAGCAGGGACAGGGAAGATGGTCGGAGTTGATGGAAAGATGGATGGAGCTAAATACAGGGCAATCTTAGAAGAGAATCTGCAAAAGTCTTGAGACTGGGGAGGAGGTTCACCTTCCAGCAGGACAACAACCCTAAACATACAGCCAGAGCTACAATGGAATGGTTTAGATCAAAGCATATTGATGTGTAAAGCCCCATACACACGCGCGGATTATCCGAGGACCAGGTCCGTCAGACCATGTCCGTCATACTTTGTCTGATGTTGGTTTTGCGTACACACGGTCGGACAAAGTTGTCGGAAAATCCGATCATTCTGAACGTGGTGACGTTTGTTGCCTACGACGGGACTACGTAGAGGCTAGTAGCCAATAGCTTTGGTCTTGTAATGTGATCTGAGCATGCGTAGCACTTTGTCCGTCGGACTACCATACACACGATCGGATTTGGTGTGATCGGACCTTGTTGTCCAAAAATCGAACCAGCAGGAGATAGGACTTTGTCCGTCGGACAATCCGACGTACACTGTCCGATGGTGCATACACACGGTCGGATTTTTCGACAACATTGTCCGATCGGACAGAATCCATGCGATAATCCGACCGTGTGTATGGGGCTTTAGAATGGCCCATTCACAGTTCAGACCTAAATCTAATTGAGAATCTGTGGCAAGACTTGAAAATTGCTGTTCACAGACGCTCTTCATCCAATCTGACAGAGCTTGAGATATTTTACAAAGAAGAATGGGCAAAAATGTCCCTCTCTAGATGTGCAAAGCTGGTAGAGACATCTCCAAAAAGACTTGCAGCTGTAATTGCAGTGAAAGGTGGTTCTAAGTATTGACTCAGGGGGGCTGAATACAAATGCACACCACACTTTTCACATATTTATTTGTAAAAAAAATTTAAAACCATTTATCATTTTCCTTCCACTTCACAATGATGTGCCACTTTGTGTTGGTCTATCACATAAAATCCCAATAAAATACATTTATATTTTTGGTTGTAACATGACAAAATGTGGACAATTTCAAGGGGTATGAATACTTTTTCAAGGCACTGTATATGATACAACACTTTCAGTTCATACCATTGATGACATTTATAACAGTGGGTGGAAACTAGGGAGCAGGTATTTTTTTAAATGTATAGTGTGTTTGTCTAGTTGTCTATTTGTGTAGGTTTATGTATATTTTATTCTAATACGCACAATAAAGGTAAATGCTTTGCATTTGGGTGCTAAAAATGTGTATTTTATTATGCAATGCCAGGCCCGAGCCAGCAAAATTACCAGAATATTCATATGCTTTAAAAAGGGTATTTTCTTTTAACCACTTGCCGACCGAGCCATAGCCGAAAGACGGATACAGAATGGTCAGGTTTTTCTGGGACGTCCTGTGGGCAAACATCCGTGACCGCCGGGTCCGGAAGATCTGGCGCATCATGGATCACAATAAACGGCCACTGGTAGTGGCCGTTTACCACTTGATCGCCCCGTCAAATGATGGAGCGATCACTTGTCATGACGCCGGTTCCTCCCTCCCCTCTGTGTACCAATCGGTACAGTGCGAGGGGAGAGGGGGAGAGATTGCAGCAGTGCTGTGGGCTGAATGTGTAGTGCCCACAGCGCTGGTCAGTGACAATACACTGCCCATACTGTGCAATACTCTGCAACACTGTGCAATACTCTGCCAATACTCTGCAACACTGTGCAATACTCTGCAATACTCTTCAACACTGTGCAATACCCTGCCAATACTCTGCAACACTGTGCAATACTCTGAAATACTCTGCCAATTCTCTGCCAATAATCTGCAATAAATTTTAACAGAAACAAAGAATTTTTTTTTATTTATTTTTTACCAAATTTTCTGTCTTTTTTGATTTATAGCGCAAAAAATAAAAAATAAACAGCGGTGATTAAATACCACCAAAAGAAAGCTCTATTTATGTGAAAAAAAGGACAAACATTTCATATGGGTACAGTGCTGCATGACTGAGTAATTGTCATTCAAATTGTGAGAGCACCGAAAGCTGAAAATTGGTCTGGTTAGGAAGGGGGTTTAAGTGCCCAGTGGTCAAGTGGTTAAAAGTCAGCAGCTACAAATACTGCAGCTGCTGACTTTTAAAATAAAATAAGACACTTACCTGTCCAGGGCGCCCGTGATGTCGACACCCAAAGCCGATCTCTCCCTCGGCTCTCGGGTGCTGCCGCCGCCATCTTGTGTAAGGGAAGCAGGAAGTGAAGCCTTGCAGCTTCACTTCCTGCTTCCCTATTGCGCATGCAAGAGTCACGCTGCACAATCCGAATGGTCCCTGCTGTCTCTGGGACCCGTGTGTCTATGGGGGGACGGGAAGAGGCGTAGACTCCCGTGGGAGTCTATGCCCGGAAGTGGGTGCAAATACCTGTCTTATACAGGTATATGCACCCCCCTGAAAGGTGCCAAATGTGACACCGGAGGGGGGGGAGGGTTACGAAAAGCAGAAGTTCAATTTTTCTGTGGAACTCCGCTTTAATTAATGGTGCAGCGCATAAATAAACTACAGAATGTCCATATTGTGATAAAAGTGACAAATAAGAAGAAATGAAGACTCCTTTGTGCTGATACTCCAAAGACAGACAGGATACACCGGATTCTGTTGTGCAAATGAGCCCTCCCCCGACACTTATAGTGCTTCGCTCACCTCAATACATTGACCCCTGTAGCCACAGATAGGTCAAAATAAACAGTTTTCCCACTCATAGGGGGAAATTAAACCAGTGGATAATGCCCTGTCACAGGATCTCTCAGAAGGTATCCGTCATCCCGAGGTCATGAAACATTAGAAAAAACACACAAGTGCTCTCTGTCTGTTTAAGCAGACCACTTTATTAGAAATGCACTTACATTTACTTTAATCTTGAATCAAGCCTTGTTTAAAACGCTGAGCGGCTCTCGTCGGTACACACTTTATTCAGATGGCAGCGGGTGACGTCAGCAGAGCGTGACTCCTCCTCCCGTACGCGTTGCGTCCTGCAGGACTTCGTCAGCGGACGTATAGCTGAACATGTAAGTAACATCAAAAAAAGCCTTAGATCTCACAATGTTTCCAAACATTTCCATCACCATCATGGTAGGGACCCTAGGTGCCTAAAGTTTTGGGGTATAGAAAAGGTCAGTAAACATTGGAGAGGTGGGCAATTTTGTTAGGCGTTTGAGCCAAAGGGAATCGTTCTGGATTTTCGAGACAAAAGTTCTTAGGCCATTAGGACTAAACATTGAGTTTGATCTCAACTGTTTTATCTTGGATAGGTAGTATTAATTTTTTTAGGTTAATCTTCCCTCTTTCTGTATATCTTAACATTTTTATGGGATGTTTTAAAACAATTGTACTATATAAAATTGTATTGAATACTTCAATATCATGTTTATTATTTAATTTACTGCTATATTTTGTATTTGATGATATTCCAATTTTTTTTTATCGGATGGGTGATGCGATTAATGCCATTTTATTTGTAATTTAGTAAACATTAGTAGCAATATAGCTGTGCTGATGCGGCTTGTTTATGATTTAGTGTAAATTTTTTGCCATAACGATGAGTGACCCCCGACCTGAGTATTCTCTACTTCCGGTTTCTGGGACTGAGTTCATTCAATTCACGCAGCCGCAGAGGAGAAGGCATCGGTGTTCCTATGACAACGTTCTCTCTTTAAATAGAATCGGGTGATGTCGTGACTCCGCCCTGCTGACGAAGTCCCGCAGGACGCAACACGTACGGGAGGAGGAGTTACGCTCTGCTGACGTCACCCGCTGCCATCTGAATAGAGTGTGTACCGCCGAGAGCCGCTCTGCGTTTTAAACAAGGCTTGATTCAAGATGAAAGTAAATGTAAGTGCATTTCTAATAAAGCGGTCTGCTTAAACAGAAAGAGAGCACTTAGATTGTGTGTTTTTTTCTAATGTTTCATGACCTCAGGATGATGGATACCTTCTAAGAGATCCTGTGACAGGGCATT